>OX457046.1:8177862-8517862 GCA_949752735.1 Lumbricus terrestris
ATCAGAGAAAGAAGAAAGGACACAAAAATATATGGTTCAGACGGTTTCTTGCATCGTGAGATAACTGGGTTAGGATATGTTTGGAGTGCAATCCAGAGATCGAATGGAAACCTTGTGTCAGTCTCCAGCGACCAATATCATACGGTATTAAAGGAGAGCGATACAAATGGGGCTATTGTACGACGATACAAATCATCATTAGGTGAAAATAGTGGAGTTAATTTTGCAGATATTTCCGGTAGAATTCTGATAACTAACCCGAAAAATGGAATCGAGCTCTTAGATTCTGAATTCAATCTTTTGGATTTCACTGGTCCGCAGCCAAACCAGAACGGCTTAAAAATTCTCAACAGTTTGCACTACGATAGCGAGAGGAACGAGGTAATGGGTATTTACACCACTGATCATCGAACCAGTGCTCTTGCCATCTTCCATTTCTTTGACGAATAAAGCTGATGTAAAGAATATTTACGATGGGAACAATTTCAATTACAGTGAATATTGTCGTCAAATTGTTTAGCGACTTTCTTATTGTAACTACGATTGCGTTCAATTTTAAACACGTTTGTTGATTTTTAAAAAACCTCTTCTCTAGGCCTATTTGTTGTTAATTCATTGACAGTTACCATTGTTAAAAAAATGGCTACAATTGAAAACAGAAGAATTAGGCCTACGACAAAACTCTATGATTCTTCAGCCAAACTTTAAAGTGGGCGAAAATTGAACCGAAAAGTTTATTGAATTAAGAAAACATGTCACCTTGGGCGAAACAGTAGGCTTACTGTAAAAGACTAATTTTAAAATGATTTTCAGCAGTATAAAATAATTTTAGTCTTCTCCAGTAGGTAAATCTTTATTATGCAGGGGAGAACGGGGTTGGAAGTAACGCGTATTGGTTGGTAACAGGTGCTATAACAGTTAAACTAAAAGGCAGTGAAGCAGACTAGTTATGTCATGTTTATCTAAAATGCACTTCCGGTTTATGGTTCATGAAGAATTATTTCTGAGAAGCTTTGGTAAATTTTTATCGACAAAAATATGTTTTCTTCCATGAAAAGTAATTTTTTTGGCTTAGACTGTTTTTCTACTAGCAGGACCAAACAAGGCTTTACCAAAACTTACTAGGCATTAAAAGAAAGAATAGGGACGGTCGAATAACATGGCTGGAACTATTTTCGGTGGTTGTAATTGATTGCTGCCATTTGTTTCATTTGATCCAAACCGCATGGGTGGGGGCAGATTGTAACATTGCGTTCGGGGTTGGTCGTAACACTGTTACAACCAACCCCCATTATTGTGGGTCATAATCTTTTACTTAACATGTATGAATATGTAGGCTAATTGTAGAGTAAATTAAATAATCAAACAGAAATGAGAACTTTCAAAAGAAAAAGTAACCGTGGACAGACTACAGTGGATGCGATGAATGACGCGGCCGAAGAAGTTTTAATGCATGATCGGCCATGTCGACAAGTAGCCAGAGAGTTCTCGATATGTCATGTGCCATTGATGCGATATATTCGGAAGCTTCAATCTGGTGGACCAGGAATGACAATAGATATTGGGTACAAACGAAATCGTCAAATTTTTACCGACATTCAGGAAGCTAAGCTCACAGAATACATTAGACATGCTGCGTCAATTTACTTCGAACTCTCACCAGGGGATGTTAGAAAACTTGCATACGAATGTGCACTGTTATATGAGATCCAGATTCCTGGTTCATGGAATGAAAATAAAAGGGCAGGTAGGGCTGGTTCAGTTCCTTTATGAAACGTAATACTGACATATCAGTGCGGTCACCAGAACCAACCACCATTGCAAGGGCTAAGAGTTATAACAGAAACACAGTTCAAGCATTCTTCGCGAAACTTGCAGAAGTCATAGATCGCTATGGGTTTCAACCCGGGTCGTTCTGGAACATGGATGAGAACGGGGTTACTACCGTTCAAAAACCGAGCAAAATGGTTACTCAAAAGGGACTGAAACAGATCGGTGCAGTTACTTCTCAAGAAAGGGGCACACTGGTAACTGTGGTTGTAGCAATCAACGCTTTGGGAAAATCTGCACCGCCCATGTTCATTGTTTAAAGGAAAATTACAGAAATTATTTCATTAGAGGAGGGCCATCTGGTTCTGTCGGAGCAGCCAACAAATCTGGCTGGATGACAGAAAATGAGTTTGTTGTATTCATGAAGCACTTTGTTAACCATAGTCGTTGTACGATGGAAAGGCCTGTTTAAAGTGGTCGCATATTGCCTGCACAGACGGGGGTCCAAACTACATTTGTCATCATTGCGATTCGGATTCTGATGATTGATTTTGTTTATCCAAACTTGGCTCAGGGCTAAATAAATAGACTTAGCCTATTGCTAGGCTACCAATTTGATCAGATAAAAGTAGGCTAAGCTTTCTCAGTTCCTTCCGTTCCTTTCAGAACATTTGGTGACATGGCGATAAGATAAGAATAGCCTACGAATAGTAGGCCTATATGCCTAGATCAGTGTAGGCTACTATACTTATAAACTGTGGGGTAAGTTGTAACATATGGTACAACTTACCCCACATGCAGGTACAACCTGCCCCCACAAGGGGTAGGTTGTAACATTTCAGTTACCTTACTTTTTTCGCAATTTGTTCTTATATGTTTAACTCGGTCACATAACACGTATAATGATAATAATAAGCAATAAATAGACTTTCGTTTGCAATATTACTTGTTTCTTTATCTCTTATTGTTTTCACACAACCAGTCAAAATGTCGAAATTGTTACTTCCAACCCCGTTCTCCCCCACTTGAAGTCTGGGTATCCATAACTATATTGATTTGGTAAGATTCTCCCTAACAGCCGGCCAGAGTTAATTGCACCTCATTTAGTTTTTCCAAAGCGGGTTCTTGCATGGCTAAAATGTCTTTCGTGATCATATGTTTTACAACTTAAATTGCACATAATTATATGGCTTTTCTCCAGAGTGAATCCCCACTGTGGTATATCAGTGTGGACCTATATAAAATACTCCATGGCATTAATTACCCGTGTCTCCGTAATTGACTTGTCACAAGTAGTGCACTCGTGTGGCTTTATTCCACAGTGCATTCTTGTATGATGTCTCAGAACACATTCAAATCAAACTACTTTTCACTTATATTACACATGCAAGTTTATTCCCCTTCCCCTCACCGTCCCCCTCCATTTCCCCTTCCCTTCTTTCCCAAACCCTTCCTTCCCTCTACCCCCTCCTTCCCTCCCATCTCCAGCCCCTCCCCTTCACCTCCCTCCTCCTCCTCTCTCCCTCCCCTCGCTCACATCTCCCCTTTATCATCCTACCCCTTTCTGCCTTCCTCCTTCTTTCCCGCCCTCCGTCCGTCCTTCCATCCGTAGATCCTCGCTCCCTCCTCCCTTCCTTTCTCCCTCCCTCCCTCCGTTCCTCCCTCCCTCCGTCCCTGCCTCCCTCCGTTCGTCTGTCCATCCGTTGCGAGAAATCCTGCTCATTTATCAAGAGTGGGCTTTGATTGACTTAAAAATCACTGCGGCGCGTCACAGTTCAACATGGCAACGACACCTTTGTGCAATATGAAAAGGGCTGCTGCTGTCTCTCGTGGGAGATGTCGTGGGAGAGGTTTTTGACTGATGAACATGAAGATGTGTTTGCCGAGATCGACGAGCCCCGATGACCTGGCCAGTGTCGACCCCGACCCCGTGCGAAAGATTTTGGTAGGTTGCTTCAAAACTGTGGCCGTGCATAATTATCTAACAAAGGCACAAACACAAATATTTTCGATAATATATATATATATATATATATATATATATATATATATATATATATATCGTTGTTCATAACTGATCGATGTTCCCGCAGTGCGTTTGCAGGCGGTTCATTAAAGTATATACTTACTTACTTACTTACTTAGGGCAATTTTTTTGTCATTTTCGGACACTTTTTGGGAAATTGTGGACTTTTTCCGAGATTTGTGCAGGATGACTAAGAAAAAAAGTCCAGATTTTTTGGACGGGAAATTCGGAAAATTTTCGGAAGATTTGAGGGAAATTCAGGAATTTTTCGGGAAATTCTGGGCATTTTCGGGAGATTTGCTCAACTTGGGTTTTCTTGGGTTTTTTACCCTTCAACTTGTTTTTTTAATTTTAGAGTGGCAACACTGCCGATGAAGTGTTGTGGTTCATTAGCGATTCGAACGGCGATTTCGCGTGGGAAATGTGAAATTTTAAAAACACATTTTCTGTCAATGTTCATTATTCATGTTCTTAACAAATTCCAATAATACTGTTACATTAATTGGCCAATTGTACGCTATTGTAAACAATTTACGGCGCTCTTTAGATAATTATAAACGTTAAACTAATAATATTTACGACACTAAGATAAACGTTTCGGTGATTTAAAATTTGCAGTTTAAATTGCCTATGATATAGTTCAATTTCATGCAGTGAATTAACCGCTTATTGATATACCGGTAGTGATATTTTTAAATTCTATGCCTATAATTTTATTAGCAACCTTGTCTACTTCTACAAAGCGTTCGGTAATCGGTAATCCTCCAGTTTAGGTACTTTTATTATTTTGCACTGTTATACGGGATAGTTATCAGCAATAGTTTGAAGGAAGACATTGAAAATGTTTTCCCCTTTGAACTATAAAAGAAAACTGAAATAAAAGCTGGATTAATGAAAAACGCATGAGTAATAGAAGCTATAAAACTATAACTATAAAGGCCATTGTCTTCACCTCCCATATGGCACCTCACGTGAAAAATAAGGTGCTAACTGCCTCCACGAGGGTGCCACCATGTTCACGTTTATATTGTTTTAACTATAAAGTTATTTTTACTCTCCATGCGAATTAGAGTGTAATAATACGTAGGCCCGACATGTATAGCTCTGTCCGAAAACTGTGAATCCACGTATAGGCCTCGTGGAGGCAGTTAGCACCTTATTTTTCACGTGAGGTGCCATATGGGAGGTGAAGACAATGGCCTTTATAGTTATAGTTTTATAGCCTAGGCCCTAGGCTATAAAACTATAACTATAAAATTTAATAAGTGGGTTTGTACTAGATTGCTTTTACAACTGCTCAAATTCATTTACAACTGCACATTTAGTGCAAAAATGCCTTGCTAGGCACTGTATGTTTACCAGACCATCGCAGTAGGCCTATCATTAAGAATCATATATCCTAGTTCATGCCTCATTAAGATTTTTGTTCATGGCGTTTTGAAATATTGCTCACAATCTGGGTTTAGCACAAGGCGATTTTGCTTGTGAACCTGATCACATAAAAATACGCTAGAAAACTCATTAGTACTAGGACTAAGAACGTTACGAAAGAGGATAAAAGTATAAAATCATGAAACAACTCGAAATTAGAAGACCAAGCACATTCTGTCAATGCGCTCTCGTTTATCCTCTAAGGTTCTAACCAACAATAATAATATTACCGCTCACATGGCGAATGATTAGCAATGTCACTTCCACGGTCGTATAGCTTATATGGGGCTAAAGGTTCAAACTATCCACGAGATATATGCATGCTGTCGTATGTCGCTTAGACTAACAATGCACAAAAGTACGAATATGTTCAATGAAACCCTTCCCGACATCCACATGGAACCCTCCAATAATAGTTCCTTGATATACTTCTGAGCATTTCATAGCAATTATTTAGGCTGGCATACTAATGGACTGCAATCTAAGATCATGTGATAAACAGAATGAGAATCTGCTTATGTGCAGGCCTACGCATAAAAAAAGCCAACAACGTAATTTACAAAAATCAATGGACAACAGACCTACCGAAAAGTGCTCGGTGAAGTTCATTGCGAAAGTAGTTGGTCGAAAGGATGTTGTTCCAATACGGACAGACAGACCTCATTCTGCTTATAACAAGATCAGCTTTTTCTTTCCATACACTTTTCGACAGCTTCATACCCTTCACTTCCATAGCTATGGCTTTAACGAGAATACACTCCAACATCTCCAACGGAAGATCATGCAGCTGCAATGAATGGCAGAACGATTCACATAATTTACATTCATGTTTATAACACAAAATTTTGGGAATGAATGATTCAAGCGAGGAACGCAAAGATCGAGCAAGCCTATGTTCTTATGAATATATATTCTTATGAATATATTCTTATGAACTTTGCAAGGTCGAGTTTGAGAAACAAGACATTAGGGTCGACTGAACGCAATGTTATTAGCGTAGGCCTACCTGTCTTTTGGATTTTATAGGCCTATTGGTTGAATCTTTTGGACAATTCTCTTCATCCAGTAATTTTAGTTGCGATTAGGATTTTATGGCAATAGTTTCTTGGTCAACCAATTTGACCGTGTAGGCCTGCGTCTCGAAAATGTCAGTGATTTGCACAAAATTTGTATTCAAATTCATTGCGATGAAGCAGAATTTGCACAGCAGCACAGCATGCTGAGAAAGGCGATTTCAGAAATACATGACACTGGTCACAAGGAGCCATTTGTGAAAATAACAAAAGTCTTTGAAGCAGCAGACCTGCCTAGATTTCATAAGACCAAAGCAGAACTCCGGCTGAAAACCAGTCACAGATGCCACGAACAGATAAAGCGTAAATCATATGTTGTATTCGTTTCAGTGGTTCCCAACCCCTGGCCCGCCATGCCTTAAAAAATGGACCCCGTCTCTCAAAGAATAAAAAAAAAATTATATGAAAAAATTGACAATTTGTACAGGGTAGAACACATAGTTATTTTTTATTACAAGCTATTTTATTTTGACGTCTATAAATAATATAAAACACTCAATTTTGATTCAATTATAACAATTTTATTTGCTTCTAGTTAATTATATTTTATCTTTTCGGCCCCCTAATATCCTTCAACTAAGAAAAAGTGGCCCCCGTGTCCTCCAACTTAGAGAAAGTGTTCCTAGAGTCAAAAAGGTTGAGAACCACTGTATTAGGTGATAAAAAAATGGAGATTGTCGTTCAATGAATCACACGACTATTGTAGTAAAAAAAATCAAACAAGCTTTGTGATTTCCATTACAAAGTCATTATAACCAAAGGCGTAGCTACATGGAGGCAATAGGAGCTAGGAGGCAATAGGAGCTAGTTCCGGTTTCTTGGTCTTTATATAAGCTTAGGCCTAAGCTACTTAACCAATGCCCAGGGTATTACGATTCTGAGAATGGCCTGTCATTTTTGGATCATAAACCCTTCCAGGAGTTGCCCCTCTCCTATTTAAGTCCGACTAAGTCATTGTCCTCATTGATTATAGCCTACCGTTTTGTCGCTCGATGAGTCGAATTTTCCACGTTTAGCATTGGCTACTTGTCGGAATACTGCTAAAAAGAAAGCATACAACGGGGTATATATGCTAATTGCCTAATTATGGTTTTTGCATAAGAAACATAATCATCAGACTTATTTTAAAATTAAAATTGCTATGCAGAAAGGCAAAGATTACGAATTGTTCGGCTACTTGGGGTTAAAGTGCAGCATAGCGTCGACAATTAGTTGAAGGTAAAAATGTACTGACACCAATATTATTAGATGAGCGACTTGTGATGCATGTAGCTACCTCTTCCTCACATAAGCTTAAAATAGCCACTCCACTTTGTCCCATCTTACCATCAGTGCATAATATCACCTTCATTCACTTAACTCGTGAGGTCAAACTCCACAACTGTTTGTTCTCCGACAGTGCCAGTCCCATGCCTGGATAAAGAGGGAGGTCGACAGTAATCATCATTGATACGGCAGTGTTATGAAACAGCAACATCACTCATGAGGTCGCAACCCTCTTTCCATCTATACCTCCGAGAATAAGAAAATGCTCAGATTTGCCGTTCTAATCGCATAATTATATTATCCAGTTTTCCCGGTCTCAACATCGTTCTGGCATTCCAAATTCCGATTCCTATTTTTGATTTGCAAGGATTTCGTTAGATGATGACCGAATATTCGTTTTCCCAGTGGCGTAGACAAGGGGGTTTCGGGGGCTAAACATTCCAATTTGCCTAGGAAAAAAGTTTTTAAAGGTTATTTATCCACTTAAATAAGAAAAAAAACAATTGCTTGAAGTAACAATTGTTTTTCTTACTTTATTCCTTTTGAAACTTTATTCTCTGTTTATTTACTGTAATGGTGTTGGGTTGGTGTCAGAAAGGGCCGCGTCGAAAAGGGCTACCTCCTTATTGGGCTTTTCGATGTGCCATCATCAGTATAGGCCTACATGGGAAAGTTAGGGAAGTGGTTTCCCGTCTCCAGTTGTTTTCAATGAGACACCATCTCTTTGTCGATGTCCTCCATCATCCACCCTTCAGACTCCATAATGTCTCTGAGGGCTCGCTTAATATAACGGCGAGGACCCGATCGTGCACCGCGCACTTTTTCTCCAACAGGTGACCAAGTGCAGGTGGCGAAGAGCGAGACGCTTGCTATAGGCTACCCATTATCACCCCTCCAAATATAGGAAAGAATTATTAAACAATTCACGATGCTAAACTACCACCGTGACAAGCAACACGTTTATCTTGATCGGAGCTTTGAATTAACGATGAATTATAGGACCATAATAATAATTATAGGCTAGGCTAAACTTCCTTGCACTAAAAATTACCATCTGAGTCTTCATTCTTTTGCTCGTCATCATTACTGGACTCAGTTGCTGTCCGTTTCTTTGACATGACGCGGTGGATTGCATTTCCCATCTCCAGAAGATCAAACGTCACCTTTTGAAGAAACTCAATTTACGCCAATATTGCAAGAAACACCAAACTATGTCGGACGGAAAGTCTATCGCGAATAATAATCCCTGAAACCATTAATGGCGTATTGAACACGTGATAATTGATTATGACGTCACCAAATGGAAGTGATGTCATGTCATATACTACCTACTATGTTAGACCTATTAATGATATCATCTAGGGCTCTAGGCCAGGGGTTCTCAAACTGTGGTACGCGTACCCCCAGGGGTACGCCAGGCGCCGGTAAGGGGTACGCGAAAAATTCCAGAAATATAAATTTTCTTTGAGTCTATGGACTTTGTGTCCATCTTTCTTTGATTAGCAGTGATTTTTCACGTTGCAACATATAACAGCATCATCATTTCTTTATTTCGCAGCATATAATTAGACTCACATACAATGCAATGCATGCACCATATTTATGTTTAGGTCTATTACTATAATTTTGAAACAAATAGGCCTAGTGTATAAATGGTTGAAAGTACCAAAGCTAGAATATCTCAGACTATATAATATAAAGCTCAAATAACAGAGAGCTGAATTGGCAAAATGATCAATTTTTGGTCGAGCTTTATCTAAATGTTGTGATTCCTTTCAGCACGTCATATCTGGGTGAAACTGTTAACTATTCTTGCTATCAAAAACAAACATTCGGTAAATTTGCGTTTGAAATTGACAAAATATTAAACCAGATATTGTAAATCTGTGCTAGTCTGAACAAGCCCGTGCACAGCACTATAGGTTGGCTCTTTCCTCTTTCTTACAGGGGTTATAGGACAATTTTTCATTTTAAAATTGCTGATGAGATTATATGATTAAAAACTAGATTTTGCTCCCTTTTTAGGGGCTTAGGCCTAGATTCTAATAAACGATGTCACCAATTATTAAATGGACATTTTGTTGTCACTGCCATGGGACATCGCAATGGCATTTTGTTTCTGATCTGACTTTGCTGGGGGTACGCCATCATTCGATATTTTTACTTGGGGGTACAATAAAAATTAAGTTTGAGAACCCCTGCTCTAGGCCCCATAAATCAATAAGCTCTGTAGTTGCCCCTTGATAGCATAATGCAGTCTACATTACAATAGCTAGAACCATGCGAAGAGATCTGAATCAGTCCTGAACAGGCTGAAGAAGAACCGCTCCTGAAATTGATCGAAACAATTCGTGTTAGTTACTTACTTGAGGCACTGGATTATTTCTGCCTATGGAGAGGCACTGGATTATTTCTGCCTATGAAGAGGCACTGGATTATATCTGCCTATGGAGAGGCACTGGATTATATCTGCCTATGGAGAGGCACTGGATTATTTCTGCCTATGGAGAGGCACTGGATTATTTCTGCTTATGGAGAGGCACTGGGTTATATCTGCCTATGGAGAGGCATGCGCGTTATGGGTGTATGTGTGTGGTGGTTGTGGGGTGGTGATGGTGGTGGGACAGGTGTCGTTCTCTTGGCGCCGCATGTGGCTGCCTCTATAGAGTTCGTCAATCGCTTGTCTCTGAATGTGTGTTTGTCGTTGTCAAGGCGCCCTTGTAGCAGCATGGCCGCGTTACGGCGCCTTAGAAATTGTCGTCATTATTATTATTATTATTATTATTATTATTATATTACTATTACCATTGCTATTACTATTACCATTACTACTATCACTATTACTATTATTACTATTACTGTTACTACTATTACTAATTCTACCACCACCACTGCGACAACTATTACTGCTATTAATATTATTATTATTGTTATTATTATTATTATTACTACTACTACTATTATTATTATTATTATTATTATTATTATTATTATTATTATTATTATTATTATTATTATTATTATAAACATTTATTCAAGAAAAAGTTTTTTGTTCATTACATTCGAACCACCCTAATGTCTATAGGCTATTATCGACATATTAATGTGCCACACAGTCTCATCTGCTGCAGGTCGCTTCCTTCTGTCGTTCCACGGCTCGTTTGCCGGATTGTAAATCTCCTTCTCGTGTCGATCGGGGAGCGGTGGCAATGTTCCGGAGAGGCAGATGGCGTTCCCCCGCTGAAGGGCCACAGAAATCCGTTGGAACAAGTATGACGTTTCCATATGGTCATGGGTAGCGGCAGCAATTCTCCTCCCCAAATCAGAAATGAAATCCAGTCCTTCTTTGCACCAAGCGCCGCCGGTCTCCAAGGCGACCGCAACAAACGCGTGGGTACGGGTGATGGTGGAATACTTGATAGTTTTCGAGGCAGCCGCGCGTTCGGCGGCTTCGCCAGCTCCGATTGATGTGTGTGGAAGGTGAGACAGGGCGAAAGTGTCGGGCACTGTCACATCCCATGCCAGGCATGGACCTCGTGACCAAGGGATGATTGTCACGCCGTCTGGTCGCTTTCCGTCTTCTCTTAGCAGACCGAGGGGTTCTTTGTGGGACGGGATTTTCGCCCGTCCAAGAGCTAACGTTATTATTATTATTATTATTATTATTATTATTATTATTATTATTATTATTATTATTAATTATTATTATAAATCATTCAATTTTCCCCTGTGTGTCTGGCTCTGTTTGTCTGTCTGTCTCTCTCTTTCATTCTCTCCCCCTCTCTGTCTCTGTGTCTCTCTCTGTCTCATCTTTCTATCCGTCTGTCTTTTATTCTGTTTTTACATTTTTAGTATAGAAATATGAAAAATCTTTTGAAAATCACACGTAATTTTTGGGGTCCGCATGGACCCCAGAGGAAAAAAATCATAAAATATTCTTGCACCATGCTTTTTAATAACGTTTTTCAAGAAAGGCACCCTAACATAAAAGCTAACAATTACAATTACATAAAATATTAAGGTTGCAGCCACTTCACAAATATGAAAAAAATATATGATGAACATGCTTGGGGTCCGCATGGACCCCATGTTAGCTGTTGAGGGTTAACAAAGGGCGTGCAACATCAGATTGAATGAGGGATCGTGTGTTAACATTCGGCTGTTAGAAATGGCTTTCAACTGAACCCAGCCAAGTGCTTCCTTGCAAAAGATGAGTTGTAACAAGAATTTCCCTCTGACCTTCAGCCCAAACGTGACATCACAGGACTACATATTTTGCTGCAGTAAAATTAGAACTGGATGAACGATAAAAGAACATGGTAGTTGTATTAATGTTAAATTATTGCAGAAACTTCGGAAGTTGGATGAGCATAATATGTACAGGAGAAGCGACGAAACAATGCTTTTAGGTTTGAATAGGTCTATTGTAGTTAAACAATTATTATCCGGATGAGTGATCAAAATATTATTCAAAGTCAAATTTGGATGATAGATGCAACTAGCATGGAAGAAGTTGGATGAGCGATTAAATATTATTTGGCTTAAGAATCTTTTGGATAAACCCGAGACGCTGAATGAATTCGTATTTGGGTAAATGCGGCTAGGCCAAACACGATTCCGTCCCTAAGGCCTACCTCATAACGCTACCCCTGACCAATTCGCCCTAACAATACATTTGCTTTAGGCCTATCTATGCGTTTTATAACGATTCTGATTATAAGCGATGTTCGGTCTTTTGGTGCAGAAGTGGTAGTCATATAGTTCATATTCAAGCAATTATGGATCTATTAGGCCTACATTGTCAATAAGCAAATCTCACGTGATTAATCTATGCCACTGGCCGGGCGGCAAATCTGAAAACCCGCTACAAGATTTTGCAGGAGGCGTGGCCTAGGCGAACATTAGACTGCTGTGAATTTCCCAGTAACTGGGAATTTCCGGGTAGCCATTAGAACTTCGGAAGATTTTTATAAACAGACAGTTGGCATCTTGCAAATAATTATAATATAATTTGCAAATAATCAAAAATATAACATTGTGGCTGACTGCAAACTCTTTATGTTACTATCGAGTTTCGCCGACTTTTAAAATAGAACTTTGAAAATAGAAAACATTTCGAAGGCTAGTTTTCAGATTGGCCACGAACCCTTGAATACTACACATTAACGAAGAACACGCTTAGAAAATAGGATAAGAATAAAGGTATTTTTACACCTGAAAAGAAGCTGGATTGATGAAAATGACACATTAGAAATGGAAGCATGATGAAGTATGTTATAATCCGAAATAGAACCTGGATTGACAAAAATAACGCTTGAGAAATGGAAGCCGGATTAATGAAAAACGCTTGAGTAATGGAAGGTGGATTAAGGTATTTCTATATCAGAAAAAGAAGCTGGATTAACGTATTTTTATATCTGAAATGGAAATTGGTTTAAGGTATTTTATATGTGAAGTGGAAGCTGGATTAATAAAAAAACGCTTGAAAATGAAAACTGGATGAAGGTTCCTTATAGGTGAAATAGAAGCTGGATTGACAAATATAACGCTTGATAAATGGAAACTGGATTGTTGATTTTAATTCGTGTATTTCAACATGCATTCAGCTCCCATTTCAGCTGGAAAGCACTTTATACAGGTTTCTTTTATCAAACGTCAATCAATCAAGCATTTTTCATCCATCCATCTTCTATTTCAGATATAAATATACCTTCATTCAGCTTCCATTAAAGATATAAAAATATATTAACCGGCTTCTATTTCTCAAGCGTTATTTCGTCAATCCAGCTATAAGGAACCTTCGTCCAGCTTTCATTTCTCAAGCGTTTTTCATTAGCGCAGCATGCACTTCACATAATATATAAATACCTTATTCCAGCTTCCATTTCAGATATAAAAATAACTTAATTATTCCAGCTTCAATTACTCAAGTGCTTTATCATTAATCCAGCTTCTATTTAAGATATAAAAGTACCTTGATCCAGCTTCCATTTAAGATACAAAAATACTTTAATCCAGCTTCCACACTTATATATATACCTTAATCCAGCTTCCACTTCACATATAAAAGTGCCTTAATCCAGCTTCTATTTATCAAGCGTTTTATCATTGATGCGCTTCCATTTCTCAAACGTTATTTTCGTCAATCCAGCTTCTACTTTACCAATAAGGAATCATCCAGCTTCCATTTCTCAAGCGTTTTATCATTAATCCAGCTTCTATTTAAGTTATACAATTACCTTGATCCAGCTTCCATTTAAGATACAAAAAGACCTTAATCCAGGTTCCACTTCGCATATAAAATACCTTAATCCAGCTTCCACACATATATAAATATCTGAATCCAGCTTCCACTTCACATATAAAAATGCTTTAATCCAGCTTCTATTTATCAAGCGTTTAATCATTATGGCGCTTCCATTTCTCAAACGTTATTTTCGTCAATCCAGCTTCTACTTCACCTAAAAGGAATCTTCGTCCAGCTTCAATTTCTCAAGCGTTCGTTTCATCATACTATAATTTCTTTAACGGTATGTGTATGGTTTGCGGTCTTTGAGGATATGTGCAGGCCTATGGTCTTTCCAGTGTCGGACTTGCGGAGGGTCTAAGCAACAGAATGGTCTAAACGCATGGAAAATGTATGCCTATGCACCTTTGAATTATTCAATAGGAAGGCATTTAAAGTGCATAAGTTATAGGCTACAACTTTGTAAGGAGGCGACGAGAAAAAGGTTAATTAACATTTTAACCATTACATAAAACCCTCCATGTCTACTGCTGTACACACTAATCTTTTATATAATTGACACTTCTAGGCCACGCCTCTTGCAAAATCTTGTAGCGGGTTTTCAGATTTGCGGCCGGGCGACATTTTAAAAATTCTATTAGCTATTTAGCCTATTTTCAGTTAATTTTGACTCTTTAAAATTGGGACTTCGCTTTGGAGGGTTTTGCCTTAGGATGAATAATTTTGACGGTTATTCTAATTTAAAACTGCCATTATTTCTGTTGCAGCCATTAATATTTTGATTGTGGGATATGGCGTATGTAAGGTATTTCTCCATGGTGAATGTTTGTAAGTATTTTCAGAGAGCCTGACAAGTGTGAACAGTCTTTGTTACACAAATCACAATTGTATGGTCTCTATTCGGTGTGTGTTCTAGCATGATTTCTCAATGGAACTAGTTCCATAAACTTTGTTGCATAAAAGGCACAGACAAGGTTTCTCTCCACTATGGATTCTTCTATGGCGACTAAGGTGACTATTCCGCTTAAATGCATGGCCACATAGATTGCATTTGAATGGCTTTTCTCCACTGTGGATCCTGGAATGGATATTCAGACTAGCATTCCTTGCAAAAGAATACCCACACAGATTGCATTTAAATGGCTTTTCTCCACTGTGGGTCCTTGCATGGAATTTGAGACTTGTATTCTGTACATAAGCTTTGTTGCACAAATCGCATTTGAATGGCTTTTCTCCACTGTGCATTCTTGCATGGGACTTCAAATAATCATTCCGTGCAAAGGCTTTGTCACACGTATTGCATTTGAATGGCTTTTCTCCACTGTGGGTTTTTTCATGGCGTTTCAGATGAACTGTCTGTCTAAATGTATCGCCACATAAATTGCAGTGGTATGGTTTCTCTCCAGAGTGTATTCTTGCATGATATTTCAATGCAGTCTTATTTCCAAATGCTTTGTCGCATAAAATGCACAGGTATGATTTCTCTCCACTATGGACTCTTGCATGGATTTTCAGGCTATCATTACGTGAAAATACACTGCCACATAGATTGCATTTGAATGGCTTTTCTCCACTGTGTCTTCTTGCATGAATTCTCAGAAGAAAAGTCTGTGCAAAGGCTTTGAAACACGAGTTACACTTGAATGGGTTTTCCACTGTGGGATCTTGTATGGATTTTCAGATGAGAATTCTGTGCATATGTTTTGTCACAAGAATTGCATTTGAATGGCATTTCCCCACTGTGGGCTCTTACATGGATTTTCATACTAGCATTCTGTGCAAAGGTTTTGCTACAAAAATTGCATTTGAATGGTTTTTCGCCAGAATGGGTTCTTGCATGACGCTTCAGTACAGAATTACGTTCAAATACTGCTTTGCAAAAGTTGCACCTGTATTGCTTTTCGGTAAAACTTCATTTTAGGTGCGTAAATTATTTCTCCATGTATACGCTTTCTTGATGAAATCGGAACTAGATCGTTGAAAATAATTACCGCGGGGGTAACGGAAACCGTAATAAATATTGTTACACATGAAATAGAAGCTGGATCGACGAAAACGTCTTGCTTAAATTGGAGCTGGATGGAGTAAAATGTATTGCCTTAAATTGGAGCTGGATTGAATAAAATATTAAATTGAATATTAAATGGGAGCTGGATTCAAAAAAGCTTCAGAAATGGGGGCGGGAGGGATCAATGTATTTTATATCTTAGATAGAAGCTGGATTAATGTTTGATAGATCTTAAATAGAAGTTGGATGAATGATAAAACGCTTAAGAAATCGAAGCTGGATGAAGGTTTTATATCCATGAATTTGTCTTCCGCAACCGATTCCGTCATGAGGACATGTTTCTTACAGTGTTAACGATAATTTCAGACAACTATCCGGTTTGAAATCGTGAGAAATAATTTACGCACCTAAAATGAAGTTTTACCTGCTTTTCTTGACAACGTTTGCTTTCACGTGTTTTATGATTCCATTTATTAGTGAGTATTTTCGTAGATAATTTAAATTTCTGTTGTTTCTGAACATCATCATCGTTCTCTACTTCCATCTTTGTATCTTGAACACTGTCAAAAGAGCAAACCATAACTTTTTTGACAATGGTGCACTTCACGCCGAAATTTGTCGACTACGTCATCACAGTGTCATGCTGGAGAGGTTGAAATAGCCAGTGTTCACCAAAGATAAAAAAAATGACATCGAAATCTGAAACTTCGTCAATACAAAACCAAACAATTCCTACACAGTTAACACACATGCACTGCCTGAGGGAAATATTGTTAATAATCTAGCAGAATAAAGAAGATTATCACAATAATTACTTACAACAGATATGTCAAGTTCTAAAAATGGCGAAAAAATTTAAATTTTCTGAACCAGTGTTGCCACTGAGGCTTCTGAAATAAACCCAGATTTTCTTCCGAAAAACCCCCAGAAAAACCCAGACATTCATATATGCTATTTTAGACCCCCCTTTGTTCAAATTAAGTTGGTTTTTCGCTTGTTCGCATGAGGATTGACAAAATGTTCGTCAAAAGAGTCGAATAAAATGTAACTACAACTTTAAAAGTATCAATTGTCAAAGTTGTCAGAGACTCGGGATCCATACTGAGTACTGACAATAAGCTTAATCGATATAGGCTATTCGTGTGTGCATAACACACGTGGCTTAAGTTTACAAAGTTTTAAAGTTGTCCGAGGTTTCCAGCCAAATTTTCTTAATACACCAACAATCCAACGTTTTAAACACCTAGAACATTAATACTCTACTGTCAACAACTTGGCTATTATACCACTAGAGGATTGACCTAGCTGACCTACAGTGTATAATTGTAGGCCTATATGTATGTTATAGATGTAACAAAGATATTAGAGTTAAAACTGTAATATCTTTGGATGTAATACGGCTTTACAAGGAAAGTGACCTGACCTATTTTGAAATGTCAAAATGGTTTATTTCTGTGCAGAACTATTCTTCAGGTTATAAATTATTTATGAATTGACAACATGAGATCTTGATTGTGGAGTTTAAAATTAAAATTAGCGGAAAAATTATGTATCACAACCATTTTACATTGAATTTCACAGAATATTCATGTGTTGTAAGCAAAGACCTTGTTGTAAGTACAAAATGTCAACTCACCAAAATAAACCCAGATCTTGCCCCAAAAAACCCAGAAACCCAGACGAAGGCCAAAAAACCCAGATCTAGTGGAAAAATCCCAGCTGTGGCATCACTGTTCTGAACGCTTGCTTTTCAACATTAGCGACAGCTATTGACGGACGACAAATACTAGCGTTCATCATAAATTCAAGATTGGAAAATTTGGTAGTAGGCCAATAAATTGCCAATAGCCATAATTTTCGCTTTTTAGTATATTCGTTTTAATTTCAAAGACAATCAGGGTGACATACCGCACCAAGTTTACAGGTCAGAGATGTAAAATTATACACAGATGTAATAATAAAGTTTAGTAAAATAATAAGTAAGTATATTCTTTAAAGTACCAGCTGCAAAATGCACTCTGGTTTACAAGCATATATATAAAACAAAAAATGACACATAAAAAACAAATACAAGACAAATCTGGCAGCCATCAACGGCGCCAATCATATAGCTCAAGCCTATTGATGGTAACGTCACGACAGAGTCATCTTTAGGCAAAACGTCGCTCGAGAAGCACAAGTAAACCACCGTCGAACTCCTACACGTTGGCTACACGAAGAATCCAGCCGACAGTTTCTAGTACCGATTCACGATGATGGTAGTTTAACAGCATTTTCAGTGTCTACAGAGCCGAGGAGCGAAGAACAGCGACGGACAGCACAACGCTGCAAACGTGGCTCTACTACGGCACGGTTTTCGATTGATGTTTATAAGATCCTTTCTTTTCCCATTCATGTTGGCAATCGTTCGGCTATCGATAAGGACGAAGAAATAATGACGAACCTCGAACCCCTTGATGTTGAGCATAATGGACCGGTCCAAAAAGGAAAGACGCAAGGCGAGGGTTGAATGTCAAAATTTACACTCCAAATACCGTCCAAACGCTTACAACACAGATGAAGAAAAGTCAGAAACTCGATACTCGACATCAGTAAACATCTGAAAATCCGGAAAAGAACGAGCGAGTTTCGCAACAGACGTAAAAATCTGCCATAACAACAGAAAGGCAAGATTGTCCGCCATATTGACAGACGACCATAGAGCTATCCCATTTTTGCGTCGATTTAATTTAAAAAACTTAAAACTATGCGACGATTTCTTTCGGGTGGCGCAAGAAACAACGATTGCGAAAAATTATGCTATTAATAATTTCTATCTCATGCATTTCATGGACTTCGACCTCACATTGCATGATGTATAATATCCACACTTTTTGACTGGTTTTGTATCAGGTTACTCCTCGTTCGTTTTAACGGAGATAATTTGTTCACACTGGTAGTCGAAGTCTGCATAAAAGTCTGCATAAAACTGACTATGTCGGATGGGGTTTCTAATAGTAGGCTATTCTCTTTATTGAAACAATCCGGTTGACACACCGCAACAGGTTACAATGTAGGCCTACAATTATGCAATTTAAACAATTCACAAGAACGGAGATCACAGAATACACAAATCTTAACTATAGGCAACTAACTGAACAGACAGCGTGCTATACATGGCGCTAATAAACAGCCTACAAAGCATACCCGCCAATTGGGGGCTCGAACTCGCTACCTCTCGCACTCTAGGCCTACGCCAGCGTGTTATCCATTACTCTACCGGGCCCCGAGGATACCCCTCTTTTGAACAGCTATGCTAAAGGGCAATCAAGGAACTATATGCTCAGATTGTACTTAGCACTGACCACATGCTGTTCAATTATGCACCATCAATAAAGCAGTTGAAGCGCTCCGATTTACCATAGGCATTATATAGAGTTCCACCGGAGGTTCAGAATCGGATGCAAAGAATGCATTAATTTTGTATGATAATTACATTCTGATTAGACTATTCTTGTCTTTGAATGTAGCCTACGTGCTTACGCATAATATCGTTTGTAACTCTGAATGCGGTCTGAAATGTAGAATATAAAGTTAATACTTACTTACTTACTTTGCTCATAGCGTCAGTATAATAATATTGTCGTCAGTCACCAGATGTCGCTAGTCGAACGTTTATTTCTAACAATTTAAATATTGCATAGAAGCAACGCCATTTTATCAAGGTGACACTATTCTGTTTTAGGTAAAATAATTTGTGATAATCTTCTTTATTTTGCTTTTTCTATATATAATGTTGAATTCATTGCATTGTTATATAGCCGCTCTGGCGAATTAAATTTTTTGACAATTGCGTATTATTATAAATTCTCGTCATTTCTACGCAATGTTTAGCAAACGGATGGCCAGACAAATGTCACTACAAAATGGCACGGATAAAAATTCTAATTTCAAAATTCGTCTCACACAATGTCATGGTGAAACGTCAGAAGTATGAACGAGTAGATAAGTGCTTATTTTAGCAATTGACAAATCTCAAAATCAAAATCGACGAAAGTTATAGTAACAAATATTTTCAAAGGTAAAAACAATGATTGCAATAGAAATGAAGAAGACTAATATCAATCTCATATCAGAATCAGTGATGCACAGACAACAGTGACAGAGTATCTATTGTTTGTTTGTTAGACATTGCAAGAGTTACGCCATTTCGATAATGTGCACACACTAGACCTATGGCCATATATGAACACTTGAAGCCATCTTTATTTAGCAATGTAGCAGAAGACCTACTAAGTAGTTTAAGTAATGAGATTTCGCTTTATCATAAGTTTGAACCATTAAAAATGTTTTTGCTGCAATCACTTTTGAGATGTTCAATAATAATTATTATTGAAATGAAACAGTGATTTACCAATTTTATACTTACATATTTTTTCCGTGACATGTTGTCCATGATATTTTGTTGCATAGCATTTCCTCATGGAACTGGAAAATATGTATATTAGCGTCGTAGGTTATTCTCTCATTGCAGGATTCTTATTTTTAACCAATCCAACTCCAAGTTTTGAAAGTCATAGCGATCAGGCTTCTTTTTACGTATGCAATTGTTTCAATTCACGCTAATATTTAGGCAACAATTATATTTCAAAAATACAACTTCTATTAATTTAAATTGGAAATTATTGTTCATCAAAACAGCTTCGATCTTATATATATATATATATATATATATATATATATATATATATATATATATATATATATATATATATATATATATATATATATATATAGTTTACTAAATTCCACATCTCTATAGTTACAAACTTTTTTCATCAATCCGACTTCTACCTAGCAAGAATTCTTTCGTCAGTCTGATTTGCATTCAACCAACGGTAGAACTCATGCAATTGAGAATAATTTGTGACGCTAAAATACACGTTCATTTACCATATTTTTCTTTATCTAAGTATTAGTTGTTTTTATGTAGAAATTGTTTGTTATAGGGGCATTTGTTTCTTGTATGCATTATTAGCAATCTTTCTACTCCTACTAAGCCTACAGCTGCTGCTCTACAATTTTTCACAATAATCTGTGTCCACCATTATCAAACAATTCACTTTATCTTTTAATATTTCCTCTATGCAACCTGCGTTTCATTCTTCATTTTGCTGTGTTCTTAGTAAGTCTCCCTTGCTCGGCTTGGGTGCGCGCAAAAGGTGAAGAATTGTTTTGAAGAGGTATCTCATTGCATTGCAAGATTATCTCATGATTAGTGACTATTAGCTATAATTATGAACCTCTCCATAATTGCAATCACAAATCCCATGTGAAGTGAAGTCTTGTTGAAATAATGTGTGGTTTGGTTTTTTGACAGTGTTAAATATTTAAAGATGGAATCGGGGAACGACGACAATAAGACACAACAGAAATGCATTTTAACTTCGAAAATATTGACTAATAAATGGAATCAGAAAACAGGTGAAAGCACCGATTATCAACAGAAGCAATACAAGTGCAATTTTTGCCAAAAGGATTTTGTATATGATTCTGCACTGAAGCGTCATGCAAGAACCCATTCTGGAGAAAAACCTTACAACTGCAATCTATGTGGAAAGGAATTTAAATGGGTTGGTTATCTGAAAACCCATTCGAGAACACACAGTGGAGAAAAGCCATTCAAATGCAATTTATGTGGCAAGACTTTTTCACAAAGTGCTAATCTGAAAGGCCATTCGAGAACACACAGTGGAGAAAAGCCATTCAAATGCAATTTATGTGGCAAGACTTTTTCACAAAGTGCTAATCTGAAAGGCCATTCGAGAACGCACAGTGGAGAAAAGCCATTCAAATGCAATTTATGCATACATACGTTTTCACACAATGCTAATCTGAAAGACCATGCAAGAACACACAGCGGAGAAAAGCCATTCAAATGCAATTTATGTTGCAAAAACTATGCCCATAATACTCTACTGAAAGTCCATGTAAGAACCCACAGTGGAGAAAAACCATTCAAATGCGATGTATGCGGCAAAGTGTTTGCACATGGAGTTTATCTGCAGATACATGCACGAATCCACCGTGCAGACAAGCCATATAAATGCAATTTATGTAGTCAAGCCTTTAAGCGGAAAGAACACCTACAAAGGCATACAAGAATCCATAGCAAAGAGAAGTCTTACCTGTGCATTTTATGCAACAAATTATTTGTAGATAAAGGTACATTGAAACTTCATGGAAGAACGCACTCTGGAGAGAAACCGTACAATTGCAATCTTTGTGGCAAAGCATTTAAACAGAATCATCATCTGAAAAGTCACACAAAAACACACAATGGAACAAAAAAGGGCAATTTATGTTGCAAGTCATTTAAAGAGACGTGCCAGCTGGAAAATCACTCAACATGTCAAGGATGCACACTGGAGACAAACCTTACGTGTGCCATTTTGCCAGAGATCAGTTGTAGATTGGTCCACTCTGAGATCTGAAATTTAGGCCCATTCTGGACAAAGGACGTACCTGGTACATGTGCATTTTATGTTGCAAAACATTTTTATGCAGAGGCCATTTTAACCGCTATTCATGTATCCGCCGTGAAAAACTAAATAACAACTGGATCTCACAGGATTTTATGGGAGGGTGTGTTCAGATTTTTTTGTGAGATATGTAATATAAGCTAATCGTTATATTAGCCTACCAATTTAGGTTCCATTGTGGTCGAAATGTTGAACGTTTTCGCTTTCTAAAAATAAAATTACACTGATTGTAATGTTCTTTTGGGTAAGCTTTGAGTACACTTTAGCGTAAGTAATTAAGTTGTATGATTTGTTACATTTCTAGCGACACTCATACCCAAACCTCAACTGCATAAAAAGAAGTACTTGCAGGAAATAAGCAGACATTTTGCTGTTGAGAAACATTTCATTTTTTGAGCATTTAATATAGATGCCAAATATGAATGGGAGACTTCCATCGCTTCATATTCCAAAGAAATTGTGCAGTTGCAGAACTTGTAAACACGACTTTTTCTCTTCTCTGAACCCGAGGATTCACGTTTTTAGCTCGCCTTGTTTTAGTATTTTGTTTGATACACGACTCGGATGATTACTGTATGTCATGATTAAGCTTATTCAGTCATTAGATACGTTTTCGTAGTGAAGCACTACATGACTGATACAGACAATTGTTGCTTATCGCCTGTTTAGAATTAAGTTAATTGTTCCATGGTTGCTAATTATTCTGTTCTGTTAGCCTAGGTGGCTTATTTTATACTTTGAATAAACGATGTCACTTCGTTCTAGGTTTGGCGGTTACTATACTACTGGTTTTCAATTGTTGCCAGGCCTTAACATTAATTTTTCTCTGAATGAAGGGCATGCATAATGCATCGTGGGCGAATTGGTCAGCTATAGGAGAGGATGCGTGTTCAGTCCCGCTGCATTTACCAAAAGACCAACACGCACAACGTCGCTTATTCGCCCAAAATATTATCAAAATTTTCAGCACACGCCCAACTTCTACAACGACTTAGTGCAATCTATCATCCAACTTCTATTCAAAATATTTTGATTGCACATCCAGGTTCTAGTTTTACTGCCCAATAATTGAACCTAAATATCATGGTTACATCGCTCATACAACTTCTGGTTCTTCTATAGTTAAGCTCGTCCAGCTTCTGTTGTTATTGCAATAAGTTAGCATTAATGCCATTTTTCAATCGTTCATCCAAGTTCCAGTTTTACTACAGCATTGCATGCAGGAAGTGCTCTAGATGCACTTAGGCCTATTGCGATTTTGGTGAAGAACCGGTGTAAAGGTTTTAGATTACCGCCTCCTAAACATTACCCCCCTGCAAACTGTAAATTGCATCAATCATGGCATTTACTGCACTAAAAATATCAAAAAATTCATCCCGCTTCTTGTTTTGGTCTGAAGATTTTCATCCGTCATCCCACTTCGTGGTTTGTTATCAATATTTTCATCTGTAACTAAAATACTATTCGCTGCTGAAGTTTACATGGAGAAAATGGCTTCGAGGCTATTATTTTTTTCGGATCAAAATATTGATAGCAAACCACGAAGTGGGATGGCGGATGAAAATCTTCAGACCAAAACAAGAAGCGGGATGATTTTTCTGATTTTTTAATGCAATAAATGCGACGATTGATGCAAATCTAGTTTCAGGGGGGTAATCTGAAACCGGTTTCAAGTTACCGGGGGGGTAATGTTTAGGAGGGGATAATTTGAAACCTTTACACCGGTGTAAAGGTTTCAGATTACCCCCTCCTAAACATTACCCCCCTACAAACTGTAAATCGCATCAATCGTCGCATTTATTGCACAAAAATATCTAAAAATTCATCCCGCTTATTGTTTTGGTCTGAAGATTTTCATCCGTCATCCCACTTCGTGGTTTGTTATCAATATTTTCATTTGTAACTAAAATACTATTTGCCGCTGAAGTTTACATGGAGAAAATGGCTTCGAGGCTATTATTTTTTTCGGATCAAAATATTGATAGCGAAGCACGAAGTGGGATGACGGATGAAAATCTTCAGACCAAAACAAGAAGCGGGATAAATTGTCTAATTTTTTGAGTGCAATAAATGCGATGATTGATGCAAATCTAGTTTCCGGGGGTAATCTGAAACCAGTTTCAAGTTACCGGGGGTAATGTTTAGGAGGGGGTAATTTGAAACCTTTACACCGGCATAGAGCCCAGCACGCATCCTCCGTACGTGGCTGCCTCTATAGAGTTCGTCAATCGCTTGTCTCTGAATGTGTGTTTGTCGTTGTCAAGGCGCCCTTGTAGCAGCATGGCCGCGGTACGGCGCCATAAAAATTGTCGTCATTATTATTATTATTATTATTATTATTATTATTATTATTATTATTTTTATTATTATTATTATTATTATTATTATTATTATTATTTAAAAAACAACTTCTTTTATTGTAAAACAGACAATTTCCTATTCTAACATCTACTCCGAAGAGTACTAAATGCAACTATGAATTTAGGACCTCGTCCCCGGTGTCATGCATAAAGGTCCCTCTAAACGCTATTGCGTTGTAGTGCTGCGTACAGATGGACAGGCGCTGAAACAGATATTTGGTCTCCTGAGGGTCGCCCGTGGCTTCAGTCAGCCGACGACCTAATTCCAAAAGGAACTCACGACCTGACAAATTTATTGGACCTAATGTCTCTAAAGCTATTGGCACGAAGTTGTGTGTTGCGGGGAGCTCTGCATACTTTGCTATTTTGCGCGAGGCGGCCAGTTCAGCGGCACTCCCAGGTGTTGTCGCTGACTTATTTATGTATGATACGGCGCAAGTATGTATGCTGGTTGCGTCCCAGGTCATGTATTTTCCTCCAGCCCACGGAATGAGCGTCGCCCCATCTGGCCTCTTACCGTCGGTGCGAAGGAGCCCTGGGGTTCTTTTGAGCTTGGGATGTCCGCTCTTTTGAGTGATCTCCATACGATGTCGTTCATATCAAAGTGTCGGCTTGATCGGCCTTCCGATCTCTTGCACACCAGCCCATGGTGGCCCCCGGGGTCCGCCGTCTCGCCACATTGGCACTGATGTGGGGCACACAGGTTGAGACCCAGGCGTAGGCCGATCGCCACCCGCATTGCCTCGTTGCTAAGGCATAGACCGCACGAAGCAACTGGTACGGTGGATAGCCAGTCCCCGGCGTGAGGCGCTGAGATCGCTCCCAGTCTGGCTCGGTTGAGCGGGTCGCTGTTCGCGGACCACACCATCGCCTTATCTTGGTCGATCAAGGGTCTGTCCCATGTCTTCTGTTTATTCCATGCTGACCCCTCATCTCCAGGCAACGTTGAACTGCGAGCCTCGTAGATTTCATTCTCGTAGACATCCATCAGTTCTTCGCGGTCAAGGATGGCCATCCTGAGAGTCTTGGTCGATGCAGCTGACGCTAAAAAAGCTGAAGAAGCCAGCATCGTGACCCGTCTCACGCCGAGACCGCCATCCCTAATAGGCAGTGTGGCTTGTAGCCACTGAATGTCATTGAGATCGATGTTAAAAATCCTCTGAAGGCCACTTCTCATCTGGGCGTCGATCGTGTCCAATAGGGGATGTCCCCAGCATGGGGCCGAACGAAGTAGGTACATAAGTTTCGGCGCTCCAAAGCAAGATCGTAGTAGCATGAGAGCGCCTTGTGTTTCGAGACAAGCAAGATCTTTCAACGCCAGCTCTAGCGTGTTGCTGTGGTTCTCCAGTACTCGGTCCAGGGCTTTCCCTCTGAACAATGGTGCCCCTAGCAGAGTTAGAGAATCTCGGTCAACTTGCTGGAAGCCGATAAGAGCATCATCCTTGCATTCGCCATCTGAGAGGTATTCGCATTTATGCCGGTTTAGATGAATGCCTAAAGATTGTTCCAGATCTGCTATTGAGGCAAGATCGTGCAGAATGTTGTCAGTTTTGCCTCCTAGAGAGATGTCGTCCAGAAATCCCAGCCGGAAGTCGGCCTCCATTGTGCACAAATAGGGCTGCAGTGGTAGACAGAAGAGCAAGGGCCCTAAAGGATCGCCTTGTTGCGGTCCCATTTGGGACCGGACCTCGAAAGCCCCGAACTGAAGAAGGGACTCGGCTGAGTATGCCTGGTGAACGAAGGCGTACAGCTCGGGAATAGTATCGTGTACCCCATTGAGGTAGACCTCCGATGCGTGTTTAAATTCTGCTCTCTTATAAGACCAATTGCAGTCTAGACTTTGAAACACTGGTGTATTATTATTATTATTATTATTATTATTATTATTATTATTATTATTATTATTATTATTATTATTATTATTATTATCATCATTATTATTTTTATTTTATTTTTATTATTATTATTATTATTATTATTATTATTATTATTATTATTACAATTATTATTATTATTATTATTATAAATCATTTATTAAACGTAACAAGTTTTACAAGAAGCAGCGCAAAAAGTCCTTTGTTCAAGAGTTAACGGCCCTCATCACAGTACAACTGCGAAATCTATAGAGGCAGCCACATGCGGCGCCAAGAGAACGACACCTGTCCCACCACCACCACCACCACCCCACAACCACCACACACATGTACTAAAACAAACGATATTGTTAGCACGAAATCGTCGGCATTACTGGCTCTTTGGTTTGTTTGCGTTCATGTTTTGCTTAGGCAAACGCGCCCAAAAATGTATTAGCATTTTGATTTGCCATTTCTAAGCATAGCCTGATATGTCTGACTATTAACATCGAATAGCAAGTTATATTATTATTATTATTATTATTATTATTATTATTATTATTATTATTATTATTATTATTATGATTATTATTATTATTATTATTATTATTATTATTATTATTATTATTATTATTATTATTATTATTATTATTATTATTATTATTATTATTATCATTATTATTATTATTATTATTATTATTATTATTATAACTATTAATATTGGCATGCTATTGTTATTGAAAGGCTACCCCTTTTCCAAAGCGGGCATCGAGTTAACGAAAGAGCCCGTGAAGGCTACAGCGTTAAAGCGCTGAATAGTAGGCCTAATTGAGAGTCTTTGGAAGAGGAAGGACGTCTCCCTCAGATCGTCCGACGCCTGCGACAGGTGACGACCTAAATCAGTTAGCAAATCAATTCCTCTCGAATTGATGGGACCTAGCGTCTCCAGGGCCAGCGGAATGAAGTCATGTGTAGCTGTAATCGACGTATATTTTTGTTCCTTTCTACTGTCTGCTAGTTCTGCTGCTGCTCCTGCAGCATTATTATTATTATTATTATTATTATTATTATTATTATTATTATTATTATTATTATTATTATTATTATTATACAGTTACGATTTAGTTTTTACATATAAATTTTAGTTTGTTTAGGGTGGCCGGTCCATGGCCCCGGGAAATCCAGACAAGGTTCCCTGGAAGGCAACGGCGTTGTAGCGCTGGATAGTGATTGAAATGCTTTGGAAAAGAAAACCCGTTTCACGTATATCTCCAGATAATTTCGAAAGCCGGCGTCCAATCTCGGACACAAAGGCGAGGCCCTCGTTGTTGATTGGCCCCATTGTTTCCACGGCTAAGGGGACGAAGATGTATGTTTTCTGAAGGTCTAAGTACTTTGAAATTTTCCTCGTGGCGGCTTTCTCTGCTGCTCTCCCAGCTTCGGTCGCGTTCTCGTGGACGTACGAGGCGGCCACCGTGTCCACCACGGTCGCGTCCCAAATCAACGCCCTCCCGTTGCTCCAAGGGATGAGAGTCTGGCCGTCCGGTCTTTTCCCGTCCAACCTCGTGAGGCCCGACGGCTCCTTGATTGCCGGAGCTCCGGCTCTATTAAGACTTCGGTAGACAAGGTCGTTGATAGTGCTGTGTCTTGCCTGTCTACCGAATCCAAGCGAGCAAGATAGACCATGGGAGCCCCTTGCTGAAACTGCGGCGCCACATACACACGTGTGCGGCTCACATATGGCCGCACCCAGACGAAGGCCTACAGCAACTCTCACAGCCTCGTCGCTCAGTCTGAGGTCGAAAGCGGTCAGTGGAAGGGCGTGTAGCCAATCAGATGCGTGTGGAGCCATTGAGGCCTTTAGTCGTGCCCGATCGTATGGGTCTTGTAGTCTTGACTCGATGGATAGGACCGTCTTAAGCAACAGCGGCTTGTCCAGCAATGACTGCTTGTGACCTGGAAACTCCGTTGGATCTCCTGTCTCAGTAATCCGCATCCATTCGGACCGCGCGGAATCGGATGATTCATCATCAATGTTCCAGGCCGCTCCCAAGATGAGAGACTGGATGGAGAGGGTGCCAGCGGCAGAAGCCAAAAAGGCTGGAAGTGCCAACGAAGACACCCTTCTAACTCCCAGTCCCCCTAAACTGATTGGAAGGGAGGCCTGCAACCATTGGTCGTCGGTCAACGTGATGTTAAATACCCGTTCCATTCCTCCTCTTAGCAGCTCGTCGTAATCTTGTAGTCGAGGGTGATCGTGGCAAGGAGTGCATCTCAATAGGTGCATCAGCCTCGGCGAGCCAAGCGAGCATCTCAGGATCAAGAGAGCGTCCTGCTTGGCGACGAGTTCTAATCTGTCGAACGCGATCCTGAGGTCGGTGACGCATCTGTCAAGAGCCGACAGGAGGGCTTCCGTCGAGGTAAGTGGAGCTCCAAGAAGCATGGCCGTATTGGGACCGACCCGGGCAAATTGTTGAAGGGCTCCTCGGTTTGTGATGTTGAATTCGAAGTCGGACGCGATGAGCTCGCATTTGGTGCGGTTGAGTCTGAGGCCAAGACGCGAGCATCCTTCTTCGATCGAATCCACGTCAGCCTCCACCACCTCAGGGTCTCCGCCAAGGGTGAGGTCGTCGAGATATCCAAAAGCCAAGGGAGACAGAAGGCTGGTTAGAATTGGTTGTAGCGGTAGACAGAACAGTAGAGGTCCCAATGGATCGCCCTGTTGCGAACCTTCCTGCGATAGTATATTAAACTTGCCGAATTGTAGAGATTATATTATTATTATTATTATTATTATTATTATTATTATTATTATTATTATTATTATTTAGCGCTGCATCGATTAGACTATTCGGGTCTTTGAAAGCAGCCTTCCTGCTTACGCATAATGTTATTTGTAACTCAGAATGCGGTCTGAAACGGAGAATATAAAATTAATACAGGCTACTTACTTACTTTGTATACAACGTCAGAATAATAATTGTCGTCAGTCACCAGACGTCGCTAGCCCAATAAATTAAATCTTGCATAGCAGCAACGCCATTTTCTCAAGGCGACACTGTAACTGTCTTGGGTAAAATAATGTGTGACAATATTCTTTATTTTGCGTTTCTGGAGATAATGTTTCATTAGTTGGTTTTCTTAGTGTAGAATTGTTCAAATTTGATGTACAAGCAAAAGAAAGACATTTTTGGAATCAGGAAACAAAGCTGGGTAAAACTTCATTTTAGGTGCGTAAATTATTTCTCACGATTTCAAACCGGATAGTTGTCTGAAATTATCGTTAACACTGTAAGAAACATGTCCTCATGACGGAATCGGTTGCGGAAGACAAATTCATGGATATAAAACCTTCATCCAGCTTCGATTTCTTAAGCGTTTTATCATTCATCCAACTTCTATTTAAGATCTATCAAACATTAATCCAGCTTCTATTTAAGATATAAAATACATTGATCCCTCCCGCCCCCATTTCCGAAGCTTTTTTGAATCCAGCTCCCATTTAATATTTTATTCAATCCAGCTCCAATTTAAGGCAATACATTTTACTCCATCCAGCTCCAATTTAAGCAAGACGTTTTCGTCGATCCAGCTTCTATTTCATGTGTAACAATATTTATTACTCCCGCGGTAATTATTTTCAACGATCTAGTTCCGATTTTATCAAGAAAGCGTATACATGGAGAAATAATTTACGCACCTAAAATGAAGTTTTACCCAAAGCTGATCAAAACCTGATATATGAACATCCTGAGAAAAAGAAAAAAATTATTCGACCTCCTTCCTGGTTATGCCTCCGTTCTTTATTTAGGCAATCACCATAACAGCATACTCCTTGAAAAGTTGCTCCTTTGCAATGTTAAATAAAAGCATCTGATGCAGGTGTTAATAATTAGAGTGTACATGATTTCTTGGTAAAGACTAAGGAGCTGCTCACGTGGTGTGTTCAGTTCGGTGCAATCACTAGTCCTATCATACATGTTAAGGGCAAACCTTTCTAAAACCTATATCTATGACAAATTATGCACTGCTTTATCGATATCATCTGGGACTTCACATAGACTCATCAATGCTTCAGTGACCACTGGATACTAATCCAGGCTTTGCAGGCTGCATCTGTCTTTTCTGGCAAGCTTGATGCTGTGTCACCTCGTGTAAAACAGTGGAAGACTTGCAGCAATTACCATTTATCAGCATTCACACAACTATGTGAATTTAACGAATCATGAACTGCAATCAGGCGACTACATTGACATCATAGTTAATTTGGTCCAGTGCTTTAACTAAAATTTTATGAAGAGCTAAACGAGCATTTCGTCCATGACTGACAGCAGGCAGATCTGGAAAGTTTTCTAGCAAATGATTCTTAAGTCGAGTAGCATTAAGGTTTACATGTAAGAAAATATATTGACACTAGTCACACTATGTTGCTACAGTAACAGTTGATTCGCATAAAGTTGGCTAAGTTCAGCAAGTCTGAATACTGGAGGCAAAATGTTGTTGGCTCTGGCTTCTTCCAAGTACATTAAGCTAATGTGATTTAGTCGGCATTTAACCCGTTTGTATGTACATTTCGCATTGTCTTCACATGGCACTGGCTGACCAAATTAAACAGGCTGGTAATTTAGCCTCGATTTACAATCAAATCACCACTAAACAACTTTAGTAGCATCAAGTTTTCTTTAATGATACTTGCACATGAGCGACCTTTTGCATCAACATCGATAGTCATGAATTTTCAGAATCAATCTCGACCCACTTTTAACAACAACAAGAACCAATGCTTGTATATGCACTGCAGAAAACAAACATGCAGGTGCAATGCCATGGTAAACGGACATCATCCCCTGGACATTATCTCCCTAGGACAAAAGCTCCTGGACATTATCTCCCCAGGGTAGGACATTATCACCCCAGTCTATGAATCCTAAAATTTTGTATGAGGGGGAAAATGTCCAGGGGATAATGTCCTGCAACCAAATGCCATTCATTCTCATCCAAGCGGTTCCAAACTGTCCAGCAGGTAGCAACTCGCCTATTTCAATGAAACCTGCAACAGCTGTTTCAAGGTTGACATACCCTAAGCCAATGTTTTCCTTTTAGAATTAACGGGTCACATGGTTGGGTATGTCAATATGTATTTTCGTTTATTTCCACACAAAAAAACAAGCAAAACGCTGGTGTACATTGACAAAATTAGTATCGCTACTTAGAACTTTTTGTTGAGGATGTTAGTACATGATCTTATATAACATTCATAGGCGTACGAGGCGGGGTCCAGAGGGGCAAATGCCCCCCCCAAATTTCGGGCAAAACTGGATCTCGCAGCTTTCTCGCTGCAGTGGGCAGAGGTCACGAATGACATGAAAGTTCCCTGAACAGCTCTAAAAGGCACGGGCTCAGCCTCTTGTACTAACATTTCAGACGTCATAGCATTAGGATGTAAGTAGCCAGCTCATTTAGACCTGTCCATGAAGACATAGGCGGAGACTTGGGGGAGGGGACAGGAGGGGACGGTCCCTCCAAAGTTTGTGGTGGATGGTATGGAGATGCTTATATCCCCCCCAATATTTCAGAAATATCATTCTAAATTTCTAGTGTTATCCACTATTTATTCATAATGAGCCGTCCTCCCAAAGTTTGGGCCAAGTCCCCCCCTATGGGGGGGTCCCGTAGCTCAGTGGAGAGAGCGCTGGTCGTTAAACTGAGAGTCATCCGCGCGACCTGGGTTCAAGACTCGCTCAGGGCATTAATTTATTAAAGTTTCTGTTAGCTGCCATTGGCGCTTTTCTGTTGTGTTGCTTGACTCGGGTTGTGCTAAAAATAAAGATAGCCCCTCCCAATTCTGGCTTGGCCGACCAGGAGTGATCCAGTACTTAGGCCATTAGTGTTAAGTTACCGAACCCACTGCTGTAAAGCCGACCTGCGTGTCGTGCTATAGTTCGCCGTATTTCGTATAACCTGTACCGGTACCTGTAATCATTCTGCGGTGTGTCAGATTGAATCATTAAAAGAAAATATTATTATTATTATTATTATTATTATGAAGACCTCAAGCCTTGACCTCACTAAGCACCCCTTTCTGGCAAAAAATACTTACTCCAATCAACTATCGTAAGCGTATTCGCAAAACATTTTTCGCCGCTAAGCTCATTTACGAATAGGCCCACCCGTGCCGACGAGAGTTGTATAGGGCCTATATTGCGGAGCTCTTATAATATTGCACACTTCGATACAGCGTTTATAATATTGACGAAAGTAAGCAGACAGCATCACCGCTGATTGAACGATTTACTCCCGAATGGTAATCTATATAAATAAAAATGTAAAAAGTTTGGTCCTAATGGGTTATTTCGGAAACTTCATCACCGATTCTTTTGAAATTTTTCGCAAAACGCTCCGTTCGAACACGGTCGTGTTTGTAAAAGGATATCCTGTAAAGAAACAAATCTCTTAGACCAAAAAAACACAACTTTCTCCTCGAGTTGGCACGTTTATACGTTTTAACTATCACGGAGACGTCCGCCATCTCGCGCATGCGCTGTCGATAGCGCTGTAGATATAATATGGATTCGACCCACTTTCATTTCAACCGTCCAAAGATTTTAACTGGGTCACCAATCACAAACCTGGGAACGAGGTCACGTTGCATTCGAAGGCGCGCGTACACAATTCCAATTCCATTCGAATACCGTGTTTCTTCAAACCTTCTATATGACCGGTTTTTATTCGAATAGCGGGTTTCTACTTCACCGATTGCTTTCAAACCTTCCATAGGACCGGGTTTGTATAAGCTTATTTGGGGAAAAACGCAATTCACACTTTCTATTCAAATCCAGCGATTTGCATTTCTACACAACGTTGCATTCGTTGCGCGCGTGTCTTTTTTTATAGCGCTATGCTTTTCTCGAAATAACACAACATTTGCATTCGATTTCAGCGAATTCAATATTTATTTGCAATTGCATGCGGCCGTGTGGGAGGAAGGGAGCGGGAGGGAGCGGGAGGAAGGGGAGGGAGCGGACGGGATGGAGGAGGGGAGGGAGGGGAAGAAACGGGAGGGAGGGGAGGGATGGAGGAGGGAAGGGGAGGGAGTGGGAATGGAGGTAGGGAGGGACAGAGGAACGGAGGGAAGGAGGCAGGGTAAGGGAGGCAGGGGAAGGGAAGTAGGGAGGGAGGGTTGGACGGTCTTTTCAGCCACAGCAACGCGTGGCCGGGTACAGCTAGTATCATTAATATAATATTGTGAGATAAATTATATTACAAGAATTATTATTATTAACATTTACAGCGTAAGCGGAACTATAAAACAGCTGGTAACCCATATCAACGATTTGTTCGCGAAAAACACGCCAATTTGTACCACGCTTAGCCAAATTGTGCACAACATAGCCCAAAAGACGGCGTTGTCGACTTTTACAAAGTTGACTAAATTTCAGTATTTACAAACATATTCATAGGTGTTTGTATATCAGATTATTTTTTAAATTGCTCAACCTTTAAAAATAAAAAGTTTGTTGCTTGTACATATAACTTGAACAATCCGGGAGCTTTCTGTCTTTTATTGCCCGCACTACATTCATTGCATTGCTTTATAGCCGCTCTGTTGAAATTGTTTGTTGTTGGAGTATTTGCTTTTTCGTAATTGCGTAGACCTATACCATTATAATTTATAATAATTCTCGTCATTTTAACACAAAATGTTTAGCAAAATGGCGCGGATAAAATAAAATATAATGACGAAATGTCGCCTTTAGAACAAACTGTCAATTATCGTAATCGTAATCGTAATCTCGAAACTTCTACAGCGCCCACAAAAGCCAAGTCGCGGGAACCAGCTTATTCACAGGCGCTCAATCAAAACAAAATCGATAGGCAGCGGGTCAAGTCCGGAGAGTCAGGCAGGCAGATAGATGGACGGCTAAGGTGGGTGATGTTTAGAGTTGAACGATAATATCAAAATCGACAAAAAGTGGGTAAACGTGTATTTTAGCGTCGTAAAGCGTCTTAAAATAATTATTTCTGCCAACGTGGCATTGCCTAACTGATACATGTATTATTATACTTAGAATTTTTTAAAAAGAAGGAAATCGATTTAAAAATTGTAATATTTTCTCGGTAATTGGGTAGCTTAGCGTCCCAAATTATTTTGACAATTTCTTTGCAATGATTATTAAAAGACATAAATTATACAATAACACACATTTAATTGATGAAATCAGAAAATGTGTGCTTGAAAACCTCAAGAAAGTCCCAAACGGGGTAACTATCGCGTAGGTCGGTGCGAAACGCTCAGAAATGGAAGCTGGATGAGGATTTCTTGTGGCTGAAATGGTAGCTGGATTGATGAAAAGAACGCTTCAGGGATGGAAGCTGGATCAAGGCTCTGTAATAGCCTAGTAGTTGAAGTAGAGGCTGGAAGTTGGATAACAGTTTCTATAGATCTCAAATAGAAGCTGGATTCACGAAGAGACCGAAAAAGAAATGGAAGCTGGATGAATGTTTTTCTGAAAAAGATGCTGGATTGATAAAAAGAACGATAAAGAAATGGAAGCTGGATGAAGGTTGCAGAATTGATGAAATAGAAGCTGGATTGGCGAGAAATTTAAAACCTCAGCAATAATTTCAATAATTTGGGACGCTAAACTACCCAATTACCACAAAGTCTAATAATGGTTTAAGTGGTCAGATTTTGCTTAATCACAGGTTTGCGCCATCGAAAGTGTTTTTGCTACAATTACTTTCCAGTCGATTTTAAGATAATCCATTATTAAAATGAACAGCTATTTACGCATTTTATGCTTAGACAATTTGTCCGTGACATGTCAATGATATTTTGTTGCATATAATTTCTTCATGGAACTGGTAAACATGCACCAAAACGATTTTTATTTTGCAGGTTACTCTCGTTGCAGGATTTTTTATTTTTAACCAATCCAAGCTCTAGCTTAGCAAAAGTCTGCTTCTACTAGGCATACAACTGCTGCACTACCATTTTTCACAAAAATTTATGACCACCGTCATCAACGACTTTGCTTTATCTTTTGATGCATCCTCTAAACAAACTGCCGCTTTGGTCTTCATTTTTTAGCGTTTGGGTTGGTCTCCATTACCCGGCTTGGGTGCGCAAAAGGTTATAAATTGTATTGAAGAAGTTACAGATTGCCCAGCATGATTAGTGACTATTACCTATTTGAACCTCTCGATCATTACAGTCGACAAATTCATTGTGAAGTGCACTCTTGATAAAGTTGTGTTTTTCCCAATTCACAGAGTTGAAGATTTAAATATGGAAGTGGGGAACGACAGTGATGAGACACAACTGAAATGCATACTAACTAATAAATGGAATAAAAAAACAGGTGAAAGCACCGATTACAAGTGCAATTTTTGTCCAAAGGTTTTTGGATGTAATTCTTTATTGAAACGTCATGCAAGAACCCATTCTGGAGATAAACCTTACAATTGCAATCTATGTGGAAAAGAATTTAAATGGGTTTGTAATCTGAAAACCCATGCAAGAACCCACAGTGGAGAAAAGCCATTCAAATGCAATTTATGCGGCAAGACCTTTTCTCGCAATGCTAGTCTGAAAGATCATGCAAGAACCCACAGTGGAGAAAAGCCATTCAAATGCGATATATGTAGCAAAGTGTTTGCACATGGAGATTATCTGCAAATACATGCACGAACTCACCGTGCAGACAAGCCATATAAGTGCAATCTATGCCGTCAGGCCTTTAAGCAGAAGTCTCACCTAAGAAGTCATGCAAGAATCCACAGTGGAGAGAAGTCTTACCTGTGCATTTTATGCAACAAAGTATATGTAGATAAGGGTACATTGAAACGTCATGGAAGAACACACTCTGAAGAGAAACCATATACATGCAATTTATGTTCTAAAGCATTTACCCGGAATACTAATCTGAAAATTCACACAAGAGCCCAACATCATCCATGAACAAAACAGTTCATGTGCATTTTATGTGGTAAGTTATTCAAAGCGACATGCCAACTGGAAAATCACTCGTGAATCCACATAGGAGAGAAACTTTACACATGTAACTTTGCCAGAGATCAATTGGACACACTGAAATATCACATTTGGGCCCAACCTAGAGAAAAGTCCTAGGCCTACATGTGGAATTTATGTTGCAAGGCATTATTGCACAAATACAATTTGAATCACCATGCAAGAGTCCGCTATGGTGATGTAAATTTATCAACTTAATCTCACAGCATTTTATTACACAGTGCGTTCGGATATATCTGTGGCGATATGGAATATAATCTAATTATTATATGCTGATAACCAAATGTCATTATGCATGAAAAGAAGTAGACCTAGGCCTACTTGCAGGAAATCAGCAGACATTATTTTTCCTTTTGATGAACATTTCATTTTTTGAGCATTTAAGATAGATGCCGAACCTGAATGGGAAACATACCTCGTTTCATATTCCAAAGAAAATATGAAGTTGCTGAACTTGTAACAAACGCCTTTTTCTCTTCGCTGAACCCGATGATTCACATTTTTACCCTGTTTTAGCATTTCGCTTGATCAACGACTCGGACTATTACTGTATGGTACGATTATGCTTAGGCCCTACTCAGTCATTTTTTCATAGTCAAGCACTACTTGATTGATAAAGACAATTGCTGTTTATCGCATGTAGGGGAAGCCGGGGTAATTTCGGCCATTTTTCTTATTTTTTTAATAAATTGAAACGGGTTGACTGCTAAAATAAAATAAAATCACAATTAAATAAAGCAAGATAGAGACAATGTACTGCAAGGTTACTTTTTGGGAAAGAGGGAAACATTTGTGGGGAAAAAATTATTTTGTAAAGTGAATTTTTGGCCGGTTTTACCCCAGTACACGGGGTGAATTCGGCCAAAACACGATTAATTTGATCCTCACAACAAACCAGATGAGGTATATGTGGCGGTTTACACCGAAATCAGCATTGAGTCGGAAATTACACATCAGAGATATTCAGGGAATACCTGGTAGAATGTTTGTGATTTAATTAATTTTTTTGCAGAATTTAATAAAAATATTAATTTTTGTAAAAATTAATTTTTTCAAAATTTTTAAAAACACAATATAGAGTATGAAATGATGCGTTATAGTCATATTTTAAATTAAAACTGGGTATATTGATGCAAAATATAAAGTTACTACCCTAAAATAGGCACTATGTGCCATTTCTAACATCTCTGGGGTAAATTCGTCCACATGGCCGAATTTACCCCGACCCACCCTCCATAATAATCTCAACGCGCATGGACCTCATTTTTGGATCATTAATTTGGATAACTAAATTGGCCAAAATATAGTGGTTTTCAGAATAAAAGCAAATAATTAACACTTGAACAAGATTACCTTCAATTCTTAGCTTTTACTGTCACAGTATGGATAAGTGGATTAGGCTCGAACTCATTTTTTTGGCTTTTAGCAAATTATACTCCCATAAAAGCAAAATTATCTCGATAAACATACTTAATATGATATAATACGATAGATGGCAGCATTAAAATCTTCCTCTGCCCACCGGTTTCCTTGAAATCACCCTGGCCGAATTTACACGATGGCCGAAATTACCCCGTCTTCCCCTATAGCTTTTACGTTATTGTTTCATGATTGCTAATAATTATTTCTGTTGTGTTAGCCAAGGTGGCATATTTTATATTTTGAACAAGCGATTTAATTTCATTATAGATTTCATTTAATTTCATTATAGATTTGTCGGTTATTCCACTGCTGCTTTTCTCAAAAAGTTGCCTGGCCTTAGGCACTAACATTACTTTTCCTGTGAGTGACTGGTAGGCCTATAATAATAATAATAATAACGACGACAATTTCTACGGCGCCGTAACGCGGCCATGCTGCTACAAGGGCGCCTTGACAACGACAAACACACATTCAGAGACAAGCGATTGACGAACTCTATAGAGGCAGCCACATGCGGCGCCAAGAGAACGACACCTGCCCGCCTATACCCGAATCCCAAGCCTTATAGCACTTCAGAGATATTTTATTTCCGTAAAGTGGAAGGTGGATGAACGATGAAAACATGACATTACTGCTGACGTGTTGCAGTATCATTAGAAGCTGGATGAGCATATTAATTAACAGAAGTAGAAGTTGGATGAGCGACGAAATCATGGTTTTATGCTTAATTGTAAACGTGAAACTAGAGGCTGGATGAACCACCAAAATATTTTTATTTGAAGTAAAAGTTGGAAGAATAGCGGAACTGTATTATAGTAGAATTAGAAGTTGGATGAGCGATGAAAAAATTACTAAAACATGTTTTAAATAATTTTACGATGCTATACGGCTTGGGATTCGGGTATATGCCACCTGCCCAACCACCACCACCACCACCCCACAACCACCACACACATATACCCATGCATAATGCAACGGTGGCGAGTTGGTCAGTTATTAGAGGATACGTGTTCAGTCCCGCCACATTCACCCAAAGTCTAATCCTCACAGCTATGGTATTGGTGAAACGAATTCTGCATTGAGATGAGACTGGACCTGGAAAACAGTCGACCCTTAGGCGTAGGGGACATTTCAGCCGTGGGCAAAAATTTCAAAATTCTGCCAGAAAAAAAATATTTTTCGAATAATTGACGTCGTGCACTTATAGCACTATAATTATCTCCTTACAGACGCAGAGTTGCGCCCACTTCCGAGGATACGGAACAGAAGGAACAAATATTCTCAACCAAGCTACTTTTAGGGACTCAGGCTGGAAAATTTTAGGATTCAAATAATTATTCATAATTCATAAAAATTATGTAAGCTTAGACGGTACTTGTGGGTTTGACGACCACACAGAAATATCTGTAGTGGTGGATGTATTCGCGCATATATGAATCCAACATATGTATGTTTATTAATCCAGCTTCTATTTCACCTTTAAGGAACCTTCATCCAGCTTCCATTTTTCAAGCGTTTTTTTAAATTAATCCAGCTTCCGCTTCACATATAAAATACCTTAATCCAGCTTCTACTTCAGATATAAAAATACCTTTAACCAGCCTCTATTTCTGATATAGAAATACAATTATCCAGCTTCCATTACTCAAGCGTTTTTCATTAATCCAACTTCCATTTCTCAAGTGTTATTTTCGTCAATCCAGGTTCTATTTCAGAATATAACATACCTTCATCATGCTTCCAATTGTAATGTGTTATTTTCATCAATCCAGCTTCTTTGTCAGGTATAAACACACCTTTATTCTCATTCTATTTTCTAAGCGTGTTCTTCGTTAATCCAGCTTCGATTTAACATATTATGTTCATCATCCAGCTTCCATTTCTTACGCGTTCAATTCATGAATCTGGCTTCTATTTCACATGTAAAAGTACCTTCATCCAACTTTCATTTCATCTATAAAGACCTGTCATTCACCCTCCATTTATCATGCGTTCAGTTCACAAATTTATCCAGCTTCTATTTCACCTGTAAAATAACCTTTCTCCAGTCTTTACTTACTGGATTTCGAAAACATTGTAATATATTCATTAGGTCACTTCATTTAAAGTAATGGACGACGTATCATTAGAGTAATATTTCTGTGTGGTCGTCAAACCCACAAGTACCGCTTAGACTTTATGATGTATACTTTTAAAAGTACCAGGCATAGATAGTATTCCTGACACTTAACTACAGTCAGTTTGAACTTGAAATCAACAAATGAATAAATTCATAAGAGCATATATTTTGTTGTGTATCATTTTAATCTAATATTATAATTCCGGGTAAACGTGTAGTTTAGTGTCGTAAATTATTTTGACCCTTATAATGGCACAAAAAGCGCCTGAAAATATTTCTGCCAACGTGCTATTTCCTAACTGATGTATTATTATACTTAGAATTTGTTAAAAATAAGGAAATCGATTGAAAAATTGTAATATTTTGTCATAAACCGCCGATCGAAGTTGTTATTCAATTCTGGGTAATCTATCGTTTTAACGGAATTAATTATTTTTCTCATTTCGGAAAACGGAATAGCGGAATAAATTATACGAAATTTTCGGGCAGCCGCAGCATCATTATTTTTCAACATTCCGGCTTCTACTTTGGCATAAATCATTATCATCAATCAGGATTCCATTTAGTTAAGATTTCATTTAACCAATCCAGCTTCTATTTCAACAATAACAGTGTTTTATCAATTCAATTTCTATTTAAATAACAATTATTTTTCACCAATCCAGCTCCGATTTCAGCAATAATGTTTTCGCAAATCCCACTTCTATTGCGTGAAAAATTATTTCATCAATCCGACTTTTATTTAGCAAGAATTCTTTTCGTCAATCCAACTTGTATGCCATCATCGCTATATCCCATGCAATGGCGAATAATTAATTCCGCTAAAACGATAGTGGACAAAATGGCAAATAATTAATTCCGTTAAAACGATAGATTACCTACCCGGTACTATAATTTTAATTCACCTTTTTTTCTCGATTTAATTTCGCCAACTTCTAGTTTGTCCAGAACCATTTTAATCGATCCAGCTTCTGCTTAGACAAGAATTTGTTCGATAAATCCCGTTTCTATTTTGTCAGTATATCTTTTTCATCAGTTTTACATTGAAAATTATTCTTCATCAATCCAGCAGAATGACTGCACTAACCCTAAAACTAACCCTAACCGACCCTCACGACGCCTAACCTGAGCCCTAACCGACCCTCACGCGCTAAATCCCGCTTCTACTTCGTGTGGAAATATTTTTCATCGAATTTCTATTTCTGTGGGTCGTACACGAAACCTACATCGACACGAAAATAAAAAAAGGTGAATTAAAATTAGGTAAACGTGTATTTTAGTATCTTAAATTATTTTCACTATTATAATACCTCAAAGATCGCCGTAAATTATTCCAAACAGCGTACATTTGACCAACTCATGAAACAGCGCACTTAAAATTTGTTAAGAACAAGAATATTGAGAGAAAACGTGTTTTTAAAATGTCACTTTTCCCATGCGAAATCACCGTTCGAATCGCCAATGGACCACAACACCACCGGAAGTTGCTGTTGGTGCGTGCCGAAACCTTCGATGTATATTGTGCGACTATAAATAACGTGTACGTCAAGACTTCGAACCTAAGTTCAAAATGAGAAATGGAAGCTGGATGAAAGTTTCTACAGGTGAAATGGAGGTTGGATTGAAGAAAAAGCGCAAGAGAAATGGAATCTGGATGATGCTTCTTTTACAGGTGAAATAGAAGCTGGATTGACGAAAATAACGTGCGAGAAATAGAAGCTGGGTTAATAAAAATATTCTATACTAAGTTGGAGCTGGATTGATGAAAAATAATCATTATTGAAACAGAAGTTGGATTCATAAAACAGCTGATGCAATTGAAAAAGCTGGACTTTTACTTACTTATTTACTTTTGCCTGCTGTCTTATTGCACACTTGCCACAAGCAACTTCCGGAAAGGGTCAGGATAGTACCGATTACCCAATTCTGACCCTTTTCGGAAGTTGCGTACGGCAAGGGTGCAATAAGACAGCAGGCAAAAATAAGTAAGTAAGTAAGTAAGTAAAAGTCCAGCTTTTTCAATTGCATCAGCTGTTTTATGAATCCAACTTCTGTTTCAATAATGATTATTTTTCATCAATCCAGCTCCAATTGAAGCTAGAATATTTGTATTAACCCAGCTTCTATTTCCCGCCCGTTATCTTCGTCAACCCAGCTTCTAATTCAGATATAAAAATACCATCATCCAGCTTCCATTACTTAAGCGCTTTTTCATCAATCCGGCTTCTATTTCAGATCTAGATATACCTTCATCCAGCTTCCATTTCTCATTTTGAACTTAGGACCGAAGTCATGACGTACACGTTATTTATAGTCGCATGGACCAATATACGTCGATGGTTTGTGCGCATACCCCAACTTCCGGGCAAATGTTGTGGTTCGATGGCGATTCGAATGGCGATTTCGCATGGGGGGGTCATTCCACGCCAAATCAACACATTTTTCGGAAAGTTACAGCTCGACCATCTAGGATTTTACTGAAATTTTTCATCATGTTTATTATGGTAATAGTGGAAACTATGCCAAATTTTAGATCAAAATCTTAAGTAGTTTTGAAGATATTAATTTTCAAAGACGACTGGGGTGACCCCGTTTTCGATGTTTCGGGAGTCGCGCCTAAATTTGTAACAACGTTCAGAGGCTCATAACTTCATTAATATAGCAGATAATTTTATGCAATTTTCAGGATGTTTAGTCTTTGTGGTTTAGATGACATGTTGAAGAAATGAAAGATCGATCAGTGTTGAAAATTCTGATGTTAGGACCCTACTGAAAATGGTGAAAAAAAACTTGCGGGTGTCTGACGAGTGACGATCATACTTTGGTGCCCTGGTGTGGCCAAATTGAATTTTTTAAAGGAATATTTTAACAACTTGTGATACTAATGTACTTTCTCTACAAAAATATGCAACAATTTTGAATAAATTTCTGATGCATGCCTACTACCATAATTATGGCCTTCTAAATTTTGAAAATTCCATTCCGAATACCATTTTCAAGGTCAAAGGTCATGATGTTTGATAGGTAATGGAGCAATAAAATTTACATCTTTGGAAAGAGCAGCTCAGATACTCAAAGTTCACCAAAAATTGTGATGGTGTCTCATCTTCCTTCCATTTTTTTTCAATTGTAGCGGTTTTCTGCATTCGCGAGTTTATAATTGAGTCAATATACGGGCATTATATTGTGAAATTATATCTGTAATAAGTCAATTTTCTCAGATTTCAGTCTCCTCATCTTCCTCAGGTCTTGAAGCTATTAGGTGGTTGTCTAACTTGATGAGTCACTATCATATGAAAGATATATCTACGAGATACACCTGCCCGAAAAAATGTAAATAGGCATTTGTGCAACATTTACAAATTTATAAATTTAAAATCACAAGTACTACCCCCAGATTCGTGCATATTTGGAAAGAACACAAAAAACTGATCCACTTGGTGGATCAGGCCGTTTCTCTTGAATGATGTAATATGGCATTTGTACAACATCTGCAGATTTATTAATTGAAAATCACAAGAACTACCACAAATTAATATTCTTGCATATTTGGAAAGAACACAAAAAATTGATTAGATGAAAAAATATCAGTCCTCTGGTTAATTTTCTGGCTGTGACATGGCAGTCCAAACTTGCTGGATCGTGCCGTTTTTCGTGATTAGCTTTTAAATCAAGTGGCACAAAACTAATCACGAAAAACGGCACGATCCAGCAAGTTTGGACTGCCAATTTTATTCACTCTCGTAGTCGAAGAAGACTGGAGGATGCATAAAACCGACAATGACGGATGGAGTTTTCCCGAGGATGCCCCGTTTTGTGCTTAGTTCTGATCATGTGCTGTTCCATTACTTACCCTTAATAAAGCAGTCGGGGCGCTCCCATTGACCAAGGATACAAAATAACATATTTGTATGAAATATTCTGATCAGACTATGCTATTATTTGAATGTAGTTTTAGTGCTTGTGCATAATATCGTTTGTAACTCAGCATGCGGTCTGAAACGGAGAATATAAAGTTAATACTTACTTACTTACTTTGCTAATAACGTCAGTTTTGTCGTCAGTCACCATACGTCGGTATAGTCCGTTTTCTTACTGTAACATTGTGCATTTTCCACCTACAAGCAAAAAATTTATATATTCGGATTCAGCGATTAAAGCTGATAATGATAGGACGTGTGCACATTCCGCGAAACGAAAAAAAATTTCCAACTTTTTTCCCCATTTTTAGAAATTTTCATGTCAAATCAACCAGGGGTGCACACCACACCCATTTGATATTTATGAACAATTTTATGCATAAACTACATGCAAAATAAGTACTAAAAATGAAAACTTTAGCAGAATATCTCAAAATTTGACCAGGATATAATTTTTTGAAGTTAAGCAAGACACCGGATTGTGCGAAACGGCATGATCTACCAAGTTTGGACTGCTATATATTGGCCAAGAAATGGACCAGAGGCTTGAAACTTTTTGCATGCAACCAGTTTGTTGTGCTCTTTCTAAATATTCAAGAATCGGGGTGGTGCTACGGTTGGCTCATAATATAGAACGTTGTAAATATTGTACATAGGTCAGGTTTCATACATTATAATAAATTGTCAATCTTCGCCATGCAGGTAGGAAACAGCCAACTATGGAAAAGGTCCCTGGATACAGAACAAGCAAATGATGCAGCTATACAGAAGCAAGCAAGAAACGGATAAAAGCTAAAGTTCAGTTAGATAGAAAACCAGTGAACAGTGATGAATGAGGCATACAATTATCAGCCAAGGGTTATAAAAGTAACCATTGGGTTAAAAATGGATACACATGGAGTTCAATGTGTTGGATGATGGCACTCCTGCTGCTATATGCATTATTTCATCAATATTATGGGTCACTTTATTTCAGAAATTACTTATGGACGCACATGTCTACACCACCACAATTACGCAGATCAGGTGATATTACACACCAAAGTAACCATTTTTGGATCTTCCAATGCAACCCTTCTTGCAGCTACAGTGTAGGCCTATAAGTTTACTGCAGCTTTGTGAAACCTCTGGTAAAGTTGTGCATAGTCGCACCCAGCTTATTACATTAAATATGGAAAGTTATGCTACATGTATAGCGATATATAACAGTCATAAACCGTCCCGCATGAACAGCAAAAAACAGCAATTTAACAGAACCATAATTATTATATAGTGATAGAAGACAGTTCTAAACTGTAATATGTCAATCTCTATTCACAAATCATAGCAGCAAGAATGAACAAAACTCGAAAGAAGAAAAAAAACCCAGAATGATCTAAAAAAAAGTGCATATAACAGGCGAAAACAGCACTTGGTGCATTACGGACAAACATGCATATATGACAGACTTGGTTTTTACTTCAATGAACAGTTATACACTCAACATGGATATATAATTATGACAGAACTTTGCAAACTCTAATAATTACACAAATCTTTATTCATAAAGCAGAGTAGCAAATACAAACAAGAAATTATTTTGATATCTTGGTAAACATTTGTTTTCTAGCAGTATCAAATTTTGTGCAATCCGTAGTCCTGCCGTACATTATAATAAAACGATACAATGCAGATATTGTGGCATCTAACAAGCAGCCAGCATGCTCAGTATTAAAGTTCATTGACCATCAGCTATTCAGCTTTGCAGTAACTGACTTAAGCATAATTACCAAAAGCATACACCCAAAATTCCCGATGTCATGGAATTCTAATTTTAAACTTTTCTGTCATTGCAAAGACAATCAGCAAAGTAAGAGCAGTTTTGAGTTTTGATTTAGAACAGCAACAGCAGGACACAGAAAAGAATATGATGATCTGGAGAGAGACATATGGCAATATAGGCCTCCAGAAACAATGTAAAGCATTACTATAGAAGAGAAAATCCAAGTGCTCAGCATGGCAGAAATATAAATTTTACAAGATAGAGAGAAATAAACTGATATAGGAAGAAAGATGAAATTGAGAGAGCTTAAAAGATGGCAGCAACACAACTAGGTTAAAAGGATCCTGGATACAGAACAAAGTAAAACAAGGTTGCAGGTGTGAAGAAACAATTAAGAAACAGAGAACCGACAAAAGTTCAGTTGGCACAAAGCATGGACAGATCTGGTTGCAACGACCTAACAGATCAAAACCCTTGCAAACTAATGTATAAATAAATGAAAATTAAACAAATGGCCTCAATATGTAGACGAATGAACTACCGGTACACAAAAATGACACACACAAAAGGAGAGAAGGCATTACCTTTCTCACACAAGCTTTCAGAGATAGAGAAGCAGATAAAACTGTTTTGATGTAAGAAGTGACACCCTGCATGGATAAAGTGGATAGTGGATACTGAAGAGGCTCGAGGTGGGATTGCTGCCAGAATGGAATGGAGGATCTTATTTGCTGTATTCTAATCCTTTGGATGTCAGAAAATGGTTTCTTGAATCTTGTGTCATTCAACTCAAGTGGAGGGATTATTCCATACCAGGTGTGCATGCTTGAAAGCCACCTGTTGATTTGGACAATTTTTGTCCCCATTCCAATCAAATGTGGATTTGTCAATGGAAATGCCAACAAAGATGCCTGATCATGCCTCTTCTTTCTTTTCTTGAGTAGATTATAGCTGATGAGTTGTAAGACATCATGTTTGCCAGAATGAGTAGGATGTGTCATATTGCTGATGCGGATAGCAATGGAAATGCTGTGCAATTGATGGAAGGAATACAACTTGTTGATAATAATTATCAGGAACATAGGAACATAGTCTAGTTTGGCTGAACCAGGATGAACCATAAGTTGCCAGCCTTGTGGTAGGTATTTCACTTTTAAAGCCAAGCGGAAGTTGAAGTCAGCTGGGATTAGATGGCGTGTAGAGGTGTGTATGTAGACTCCCAAGACTGACCTTGCTCTTTAAGAATATGCTGTTGTTAAAATTTCCTTGATATCAGTGCGAAGGTGCAGTAAACTGTCTTGGATTGAGGAGTAGTCTGGGAGCAGGTTTTCTGATGTTCCCTTGGTCGGTTCTAAAGTTATTAATCTGTGGTTTAAATTGGTGAGATGATTCAAGTAGGATGCAAGAGGGAGGATGGAGTGAACATCTTCTTCTTTCTTTTCGTTCTCAAGGCGGGGCTTTTTGTGATTCCGCGATAATGTATGTCGTGGGGGCAAATAATTATCGATCATCCGTGGTGGAAATTAAAGGGTCAGAGAGTCGGCCTCCCTCCTGAAAATTGTAGGGAGTGAAGTAATTTCCGTGGTTGATCTGGTTAGTAGATTTAATTATTTGGCTGGTAATTGTTGGTAGTTGAGAGTGATTGAGGCCTAACAAACTTGTTGTTTGATGAGCAGTCTCTCTTCAAGGTGCTGTTGAATTCTGTTTCTTATAGCCAAATGTTCCGGTTTATGTCAATGTCTGTTCTATGCCTTGCTTGAGAGATTCATTTGGTTCTGACGGTGTAATTAAAAATCCAAGTCTGTCAAGGCTCTGTTGAATAGACTGGGGAAGAGTTCCTCAATTTTCTAAATGACACATGGCCTGCACTGCTTTATATAATCCCTTAGTAATCTGAAAGAAGTCTGGATTGACGGATTTGGTGGGTTGATCAGGAGGTTTAGAAGACGCTGGCTTGGTTCGACGTGAAGAAACTAGACCCGGGAGAATTGGGGGGGGATAATCCGGGGTGACCGGGGACTAATTTTCAGGGATGATTTCCGAATGTTGAAACGAAAAGGTGGAGCGATGATCGCGATATTCTATTCTATTCTATTCTATTTTGGGATTTATAAAGCGCCTCTCACAGTACAACCTAATCAGAGGCGCTCCCAGTGCGAAGAACTCCTGGAAAAAGAAAAGTCTTAAGACAACGGGCAGAAAAAGTAAAGCCTCCAGATAAAATCTGGGAACGAATAATAGGAGGAACGCCATTCCACAGTAAAGGGCAGACAGAGGCAAAGGCGCGATGTTGGGCTGTGGCAGTCCGAGATCGTGGTACAAGAAGATCGTGACGGTCTAAAGAGCGGAGAGGACGTCCAACGGTAGCAGAGAAAGGCTTCCTAATAAGATCACAAAGGTAGCGAGGCGCTTGACCCAAAAACATCTTATAGGTAAGAAAAAGAATTTTATATTGAATCCGGGCAGTCAAAGGAAGCCAGTGAAGGTGCTCAGTCATGAAAGTCGAAATGTGAGAGAAACGAGGAAGGCGGGCAATCAAACGTGCAGATGCATTAAGTACCGATTGAAGAGGAGCCAGGCGGAGTTTAGGTAGGCCAATGAGTAACGAGTTACAATAGTCAATGCGGGAACAGATGAAGGCATGGACCATAGAAGAAAAAATCGATGAAGAGACAGATCGCCTAATGGCACGTAAACGTCGCAGATGATAGAAACTGGACCGAGAAATATTAGAAATATGTGTAGAGAAGGAAAGAGTATTGTCAATAGTAACACCCAGGTCACGGACGGATATGAGCTATCATCCATCTTGGAGCGGTTAGTCTGTATAATAACACACAACCAAAGACCATGGATACAACTCAGAAGCGGTTACGTAAATAAGTAACAAGGTCTTAATTCGTGAAGAAATTAGTCCCGGTGTAAAGGTTTCAAATTACCCCCTCCTAAACATTACCCCCCCCCGGTAACTTTAAACCGGTTTCAGATTACCCCCGGAAACTAGATTTGCATCAATCATCGCATTTATTGCACTACAAAAATCAGAAAAATCATCTCGCTTCTTGTTTTGGTGTGACGATTTTCATCCGTCATCCCACTTCGCGGTTTGCTATCAATATTTTGATCCAAAAAAATAATAGCCTCGAAGCCATTTTCTCCATGTAAACTTCAGCGGCGAATAGTATTTTCGTTACAGATGAAAATATTGATAACAAACCACGAAGTTGGATGACGGATGAAAATCTTCAGACCAAAACAAGAAGCGGGATGAATTTATTTATATTTCTAGCGCAATAATTGCGATGATTGATGCAATTTACAGTTTGCAGGGGGGTAATGTTTAGGAGGGGGTAATCTGAAACCTTTACACCGGATTTAAATGAAAATTTGACATATCGCTTTGCGCTGAATTAGGTACAGTTTATTAATCATGATTTTAATTCTAGCCTACTAATGCGGCCGCTTTCGCATCCGTCCAATTGTAGCCTATTCGAGTGCAGTTGTTACCACAATGTGCGATGCCAGCACGCATTGTGTCTGTTGCAGGTAGCCTATTCTCGATATCATCGCCTTCATTCCACGAACTTACATCAATGCCGACGGGGAATGATCCCAGCTCCTGATATGCGCTTACAATCTCAGAGAAAGTTCTGTAGCCTAAACCATAATCATTAATATTTTCTCGATGACAAACCTGGACAACTACACGCATTTCCCGTGTCACTTTCTGACAACAAATGCAATAGGCCTAGGTCGAATCCAAAGAATTACCGCTTGGCACTCCATCCATTGACTGTACTAAGTTAGGTCTAGTATGATAATGACTTGCCAACTTACCGAAACCACGTAAATTTCCTTAAAATAATCAATTAAAAGAAATATAAAATTATGTAGCAGACCTTTAACGTCGAAAATGCCGGAAATTACTAACCGGAAGTCTCCAAAATCAGCACAAATTATTTGAATTTTCACTAAGTAGCCCAGTAAATAGCCCAAATTGACATAATAAACGATGCCGAAATATGATCAAATTTCTTTTTTCTCGAATACAGTTCAAGATGTGCACACGTTTAGATCGCTTAGTAAAAACATAAATAACTTATACAAAAATATTCATGCTTGTAGGTGGTCAATGCACAATGAGCGGGCTTGATGTCTTTAACAGAACGCACTATGTAGCCTAAACCAAAATCATTAATATTTTCTCGATGACAAACCTGGACAACTACACGCATTTCCCGTGTCACTTTCTGACAACAAATGCAATAGGCCTAGGTCGAATCCAAAGAATTACCGCTTGGCACTCCATCCATTGACTGTACTAAGTTAGGTCTAGTATGATAATGACTTGCCAACTTACCGAAACCACGTAAATTTCCTTAAAATAATCAATTAAAAGAAATATAAAATTATGTAGCAGACCTTTAACGTCGAAAATGCCGGAAATTACTAACCGGAAGTCTCCAAAATCAGCACAAATTATTTGAATTTTCACTAAGTAGCCCAGTAAATAGCCCAAATTGACATAATAAACGATGCCGAAATATGATCAAATTTCTTTTTTCTCGAATACAGTTCAAGATGTGCACACGTTTAGATCGCTTAGTAAAAACATAAATAACTTATACAAAAATATTCATGCTTGTAGGTGGTCAATGCACAATGAGCGGGCTTGATGTCTTTAACAGAACTCACTAGTAGACGAACGTTTATTTCTAACAATTTAAATATTGCATAGCAGCAACGCCATTTTCTCAAGGCGACAGTATACTGAACATTTAGGTCAAATAATTTGTGATAATCTTCTTTATTTTGGCCATACGAACACTTGCATCCATCTTTATTCAGCAGTGCGACAGAATACCTATGAAATAGTTTAAATAGTCAGATTGCGCTTTATCATTAGTTTTTAACTTTGTACCATCGAATTTTTTGCTACTCTCACTTTTCAGGTGTTCAATTTAATAATTATTATTGAAATGAACAGTGATTTACCAATTTTATACGTAGACATTTTGTCCGTGACATGATGTCCATGATAATATCATGGACAGACTATGCAACAAAATATTATTTTGTTGCATAGCATTTCCTCATGGAACTGGTAAACATGTATTTTAGCGTTGTAGGTTATTCTCATTGCAGGATTTTTATTTTTAACCAATCGATCATCTCAAACAGTTTTAGTTAATTCCACATAGGCCTATCTATAGTCACAAATTCTTTGGTACTATAATTTTAATTCACCCTTTTTTTCGATTTAATTTCGCCAACTTCTAGTTTGTCCAGAACCCTTTTAATCGATCCAGCTTCTGCTTAGACAAGAATTTGTTCGATAAATCCCGTTTCTATTTTGTCAGTATATATTTTTCATCAATTTTACATTGAAAATTATTCTTCATCAATCCAGCTTCAATTTCAGCAGAATGACTGCACTAACCCTAAAACTAAACCTAACCGACCCTCACGACGCCTAACCTGAGCCCTAACCGACCTTCACGCGCTAAATCCCGCTTCTACTTCGTGAGGAAATATTTTTCATCGAATTTCTATTTCTGTGGGGTCGTACACGAAACCTACATCGACACGCTGAAATAAATAAAAAGGGTGAATTAAAATTATAGTACCAATTCTTTTAATCAATTCGACTACTACTTAGCAAGAATTCTTTTCGTCAGTCAGATTTGCATTCAACGAACGGTAGAACTCATTCAATTGAAAAAAATTTGTGACGCTCAAATACACGTTTATTTAGGCTATTTTTCTTTATCTAAGTATTGGCTGTTTTTATGTAGAAATTGCTTGCTTCATGGGATTTGTGAATTGTATGCCTTATTAGCAATCTTTCTACTTCTACTAGGCCTGCAAAACTGCTGCTCTACAATTTTTCACGATAATTTGTGTCCACCATTATCAACCAATTCACTTTATCTTTTGATATTTCCTCTATTCAACCTGCGTTTCATTCTTCATTTTGTATCGTTCTTAGTGGGTCTCCCTTGTTCGGCTTGTGTGCGCGCAAAAGGTGAAGAATTGTTTTCAAGAAGTATCACATTGCACTGCAAGATTTTCTCATGATCATTAACCTCTCCAGAATCACAGTCACAAATCCCATGTAAAGTGCAGTCATGCTAAAATAATGTGTAGTTTGGTTTTTTCAGTATTATAGGCCTAGATATAATGATGGAGGCGTGGAACAACGACGATAAGACACGACAAAAATGCATTTTAACTTCGAAAATATTGACCAATAAATGGAATCAGAAAACAGGTGAAGGCACTTGTTATCAACAGAAGCAATACAAGTGCGATTTTTGCCAAAAGGGTTTTGGATATAATTCTTTACTGAAACGCCATGCAAGAATCCATTCTGGAGAAAAACCTTACAACTGCAATCTATGTGGAAAAGATTTTAAATGGGTTGCTAGTCTGAAAATCCATGCACGAACCCACAGTGGAGAAAAGCCATTCAAATGCAATTTATGTGGCAAGACCTTTTCACGAAATGCTATTCTGAAAGACCATGCAAGAACACACAGTGGAGAAAAGCCATTCAAATGCAATTTATGCGGCAAAACCTTTTCACACAATGCTAGTCTGAAAGACCATGCAAGAACACACAGCGGAGAAAAGCCATTCAAATGCAATTTATGCTGCAAGACCTTTTCACAAAATGCTAGTCTGAAAGACCATGCAAGAACACACAGCGGAGAAAAGCCATTCAAATGCAATTTATGCGGCAAAACCTTTTCACACAATGCTAGTCTGAAAGACCATGCAAGAACACACAGCGGAGAAAAGCCATTCAAATGCAATTTATGCTGCAAGACCTTTTCACAAAATGCTAGTCTGAAAGACCATGCAAGAACACACAGCGGAGAAAAGCCATTCAAATGCAATTCATGCTGCAAGACCTTTTCACAAAATGCTAGTCTGAAAATCCATGTAAGAGTCCACAGTGGAGAAAAGTTATTCAAATGCGATGTATGTGGCCAAGTGTTTGCACGTAGAGTTAAACTGCAGATACATGCACGAATCCACCGTGCAGACAAGCCATATAAATGCAATTTATGTAGTCAAGCCTTTAAGCAGAAAGAACACCTACGAAGACATACAAGAATCCATAGCGAAGAGAAGTCTTACCTGTGCATTTTATGCAACAAAGTATTTGTAGATAAGAGTAGGCTACACTGAAACGTCATGGAAGAACACACACTGGAGAGAAACCGTATAAATGCAATTTGTGTTCTAAAGCGTTTAGACAGAATGTTCATCTGAAAAGCCACACAAGAACCCAACATGTTACAAAACATTACAAGTGCAATTAATGTGGCAAGTCATTTCAAGAGAGATGCTGGCTGGAAAATCACTCCAGAATCCTCCACGCTGGGGAGAAACCTTGCACGTGTAACTTAGTCAATGATTATTTAAAGATAGTTCCACACCGAGATTTCACATTGCTGTCCACTCTGGAGAAAAGCCATTCATGTTGAATGGTTATGTTGCAAAACATTTTACACGGCCATTTGAATCGCCATGCAAGAATCCACTGTGGTAAACTAAATATCAACTGAATCTCAGCATTTTATACCACGGTGTGTTCGGATATATCAGTGGCATGTAACAAATACTTGCTAATCATAAACATTATAAAATTATGCTGATACCCATACGTACCGTAGGCCTATATAAAAAAATGTATAGATCTTGCAAGAAATAAACAAACATTTTGCTGTTGAGGAACACTTCGTTTTTGAACATTTAATATCGATACTCAATCTGAAAGCGAGGGTTAAACCACTTCTATTCCACAGAAGAAATGCAGTTACTGAACTTATAAAACAAGCATTTTTCTCTTTGCTGAATCCGTGGATTCGCGTAATTAGCTAACCTTGTTTTAGTATTTTTTTTATCCACGACTCGGATGATTACTGTAGGGTATGATTAAGCTTACTCAGTCATTATCTAGATACGTTTTCGTAGTGAAGCACAACATGATTAATAAAGACAATTGCTGTTTATCGCATGTACAGCATTAAGGTATTGTTTCGTGATTGATAATTATTCTGTTCTGTTTGCCTAGGTGGCTTATTTTATACTTTGAATAAACGATTTAATTTCATTCTAGATTTGGCGGTTATTCTACTGCTGCTTTTTCAATTGTTGCATGGGCTAGACATTATTTTTTCTGTGAATGACGGTTATGCACAATGCAACGTGAGCGAATAATTATTGGTCAGGTAGGAGAGGATACGTTGATACGTTTTCAGTCCCGCCGCATTTACCCAAAGCCCAATACGCACAACGTCGCTTATTCATTTTAGCCAAATTTCCAGCGCACACCGAACATTTACTACGACATGGTACCAACTTTCATCCAACTTCTATTTATGCCACTGATCATCGAACCAGTGCTCTTGCCATTTTCTGTTTCACCGAAGAATAAAGCCAATGCAGGGAATTTTACGATGGGGATCATTTCAGTTACAGTAAAGATTGTCGACATCTTGTATAATCAACTTTCGTATCGTGGCTGCTAATGCGTTCAGTTTTAAACACGTGTGTTGATCATAACTCTCTTTTTCAGATTATAGGCCTATAGTCTGCTGTAGGCTATGCATTGTTGATTCCTTTGTGCAGTATCCGTTTTTCCTCAATCCGTTTGCTTGTTGTTTAAACACGTTTGTTGATAAAAACAAATCACCTTTTTCTGCATTCGATGTTAATTCCTTTGTAAAATTTTAGTTAATAAAAAGAAGTTTGCTTGTTTTCATCGTGCATTTTATTCTAGGTCCTGAGTTGGCCTATAATTAGGCTCTGGAAAAATATCTACTGATATGTAGCTTTCTATTATGACGGTGCCACAGTGGTGTCCAGTCACCACCACTTCATTTGGCTGTCTTCCTTAGGCCGTACATAGGCTATTTATCTATATTATAATTCCGAAACACTTTCCATATGTTTGTTTGTTTGTACGCTTTTGACTCTCCCCTGCAGAATCGGCTCGGAAATGAAACAGCGTCGGTTTAAAAAAATTATTGCAATCGATTCTTACCCAAATTATAAGGTCATCGCAACTGTTTTCAGGTTTTAATTCACTTTAAAACAAGAATTATTAGCGTTTTAAGACAGATTTCATCAATAATTTGATCACGCCAGCGATTTAGTGGAGTCTGCTCCCGCATGACGTCATACCCGCCCAGTAATAATTTCCGCAGCGCCCCGCAGAGGTGGGTCAAGTTTGGCTTTTTGAAGAAGCGAGGTAGGGTAGAGGGTTGGCGAAAACCCGAAATTTAGCGGTCAACGTTGGGTACCAGAGTGGAGTAGTGTTTAAAACCCTAAATTTCCCGGGCAACGCCGGGTTACACATCTAGTACTGTATAAATTGAATTGTATCTTCGTTTTATTCAACAACAACAGGCAGGACTCTGTAGGTTTACATTAGACAGCTTATTAACAGTAAAATTATGGTTATTAAGTACTTGTGGTTGAGATTGTTAGAAAATATTTTAAAATAGCATTCTGGGGATAAAGTTCATCGTGTCTTTATTGAGGAGGGTGAAATTGTGGGCCCTTTATCTAAAGTTATACAAATGGATCTCGCTGCAGTGGGAAGGTGTTACGGAAGACGACAAGATCGTTTCTCTTAGCAGTTTTGAACAGCACCGTGTCATCCTCATGCACGCTTGAGTTTCAGTTGCAAGTGTTTTGCTCATGAAGCCCTTAATGCGGGTTTTGTCCACTCCACTTGCAAGGCACACCGTGCAGGAGAGACATAGGCTACATCATTCGAGATAATTATGATAGCAGCTTTTGCGATAGTTTGGAGCTCTTGCATGGAGGACCCAAGAGCCTTGAGGATTCTGATGGCATAGGTCTATAGCGAGGTGGAACCACAACAGAGGATCTTATTGCTGTGGTCCGTTCCTGGTATTATTTTTCTACAATTAGAAATCCCAAATCCTTGATGGATTTTGTACTAGATACTCCGGAGATGGATCTATGGTTGGGTTGCGGTTCCACGACAACTGGTCTACCGACAACTAGTCTACCGACAACTCGTCTCCGGACAATTGGTCTAACGACAACTGGTCTACAGACGAATAGCCTTGATGAAATGGAAGCTGGATTTATGAAAATGGTTTCTTAGCTTACATGGAAGCTGGATCGATGATTTTATTTATGCATCCAGCTTCTACTCCAGATCTAAAAATACCTTCATCCAGCTTCTATATCTCACCCGTTATTTTCGTCAATCCAGCTTCTATTTCAGATATAAAACAATACCCTTATCCAGCTTCCATTACTTAAGCGTTTTTCATCAATCCAGTTTCTATTTCGGACCAAGAAATACTTTCATCCAGCTTTTATTTCTCATACGTTATTTTCGTCAATCCAGCTTCTATTTTACCTGTAAAAGAGCCATAATCCAGATTTCATTTCTGTTGCGTTTTTTCATCAATCCAACCTCCATTTCACCTGTAAAAACTTTCATCCAGCTTCCATTTCTCAAGCGCTGGATCAGTTGTCTGTAGACCAGTTGTCGTAGACGAATTGTCCGGAGACCACTTGTCGTTAGACGAGTTGTCGGTAGACGAGTTGTCGTGACACCGGTTGGGACTGTGTTTTTGTTGCGTCCGATAATTGCAATTTAGTTTATCCTCTAGGTGATATACATGTAATTATGTTTTCTCAGCTTAAGTTGCTTAGCTCAGTCGCTCATTGTCGTCACTATTATAATTCATGCGCTTGTCTGTTCCCGCTTAGAGTAGCCTAGGGCCTACTGTAACTCACTTCTCACGGGCCTCCCGAAACAACGTCTTTCTCCCCTTCATTTAGTTTTAAATGCTTCGGCTAGGCTCTCCCGCTTAGCGCATATTTCTACATATGCTTGAATTGGTGACCCGTCACAAGGGCGCCCGACAAAAGGGCGCCCGACAAAAGGGCGCCCGACAAAAGGGCGGCCCTCTTTAAAGAAATATCGTGAAAGATATCGCGGATGAAATAAATTATTTGAAAACGACAAGTGAGCCACCACTACATAGACTATAATGAATTTAGGTTTTAACGAGATTTGGAAGGCAAGAAATTTTTGGAACTTTTTAATTACAAGAGTGTCAAAGCCGAACATTTCAAAAATGTTAGCCGAGTCGAAAAAACCAGCAACGTAATTCGTTGGGCTAGGCCTAAGGTACTATTTGAAATAATTTTAACCATTACATACCTCGATCCATGACATTTCGTCTTTGCGTTCTTTATCCTTTCGATATCTGTATCCGTCAACAAGTAGGCCTATAATGGCCTTTCCCTTCTGCGAAGCGATCTCCATTTCCAAACGGTGGACCTGCCCTGCTTCCATTGCTATTATATGAAGCTCATATCACGTGGTAAGGAACTTTCCAACCTCTCATGTTTCCGCTTTCTGCACCTGATTTGTTTATTTTAGCACTTCTTCCAGGTCCTCGGAGCATAATTATTGGGTTTCAACAAACATCATGTGTGAAATAGTTTAGTAGTAATTGTTCTATGTCGCGTCGTCGTTGACCTGCTTATTTGCTCATAATATCATCACTTACTAGCTGTAGGCTATCCGGCCACGCGTTGCTGTGGCTGAAAAGACCGTGCAACTCTCCCTCCATACCTCCCTTCCCTGCCTCGCTCCCTCCCTTCCTCTGTCCCTCCCTACCGCCATTCCCTCCCTCCCACTCCCTCCTTCCCCTCCTCTCCCTCCCTCCCACCCTACCTACCTACCTCCCTCCCCTCCCATCACATCCCCATCCCTCTCCTCCCTCCTCCCCTCCCCTCTCCTCCCCTCTATTATTTTTTCTTTTAATGGTAGAAAAAACTGATAGACGCACCGCTATCAGGTACAAAAAGCAGTTTATCAAATACAATAAATTATAATACCTATAGAATGTCTTTAGCCTTGGCTGATGAATTGGTCTTGGGATAAGAGCACAAATTGACAGAAATTACAAAAAGAATGACTATGTTTATATATAGGCTACTATAGGCTAATGAGAATATACTTTTTATTATTAATGAGCATAATTATGGCGCCTTTCTATACAAAACCCGACAGTCATCTTTGGGTGGTAATACAAAGCTGTGAGGACGTGGCCTCAATTGGTATGGACGATCAGCAACCGTATTTTGTATGATATAGTCTGATTGGACTTTCTTGTTTTTAATGAATAGCTTACGTGCTTGTGCATAGTATCGTTTGTAACTCAGAATGCGGTCTGAAACGGAGAATATAAAGTCAATACTTACTTACTTACTTTGCTTATAACGTCAGTATTGTCGTCAGTCACCAGACGTCGCTAGACGAACGGTTATTTCTAACAATTTAAATATTGCATAGCAGGCAGCAGCAAGTCAGCAACGCCATTTTCTCAAGGCGACACACAGTTACTGTAGTGTAGGTAAAATAATTCGTGAATATCCTTCTTTATTTTGCTTTTTCTAGATATAAAAAAATTTAACTCGTTGCTTTGCTATATATCCAGTCTGGTGAATTTAATTTGGGTAATTGGGTAGTTTAGCGTCCCAAATTATTTTGACCATTTCTTTGCAATAATAACTGAAAGACATATACAATAACACATATTTAATTGAGGAAATCATAAAATGTGTGCTTGAAAACCTCAAGGAAGTCCCAAACGGGGTAACTATCGCGTAGAAATGGAAGCTGGATGAGGATTTCTTATGGCTAAAATGATGAAAAGAACGCTTCAAAGATGGAAGCTAGATCAAGGTTCTGTAATAGTAGTTGAAATAGAAGCTGGATACAAGTTTTCATCGATCTGAAATAGAAGCTGGATTCACGAATAGCACGATTATGAAGTGGAAGCTGGATGAATGTTTTTACAGATCTAAAAAACAGAAGCTGGATTTTTGAAAAGAACGATAAAGAAATGGAAGCTGGATGAAGGTTCCAGTTTTGATAAAATAGAAGCTGGATTAACGAGAAATTAACTCAGCAATAACCTGAATAATTTGGGACGCTAAACTACCCAATTACCACCAAATATTACAATTTTTCAATCAATTTCCTTCTTTTAACAAATTCTAAGTATAATAATACATCAGTTAGGCGATAGCACGTTGGCAGAAATATTTTAAGGTGCATTTTGTGACATTATAAGCGTGAAAATAATTTACGACGCTAAAATACACATTTACCGTTATTGTTACTGACGTCTCGGTAGGAAGTAAACAGTATGGCGGTCACAGATACACGCAGAATAGAGCGGGCTCAACTTCGGCGATCGATAGCCCAATGTTTCCGCGCGAAACATTAAGGTCCCGCTTCAGTCAGTGATGTTGTGTGAGTAAGTAAGTAAGTGATGAAGGTATTTCTAGATCTGAAATAGAAGTCGGATTGATGAAAAAACGCTTAAGTAATGGAAGCTGGATGATGGTATTCTTATATTTGAAATAGAAGCTGGGCTGACGAAAATAACAGGCGAGAAACAGAAGCTGGGTTAATAAAGATATTGGCAAACCTCCGAACTCCGGTCCCAAATTATTTCACAGCATTTGTCTTACCGTCACTTCACAGCATTTGTAGATAACTGCCGAAAACGTTTATTGCACTCAAAAAAATCAGAAAAATCATCCCGCTTCCTGTTTTGGGGTCGCAGTTTAGCGTCGTTAATTTCTTTTCTTCTAAGGGATTACCGCATGGTTGATAAATGGAAGCTGGATTGATGATTTTCATTCATGTATTTCAACATCCATTTCTCAAGTGATGTATCATTAATCTGGCTTCCAGTTCTCAAGCGTTATTTGTGTCAATCCAGCTTCTATTTCACCTATAAGGAACCTTCATCCAGCTTCCATTCACCATTTGCCGGTGAGCCAATAATATTTAACAACCTCTGCACATCAATCCCCGCTAATACTTAGGCAGCAATTATTTTTCATCAATACAACTTCTATTAATTTAAATTTGTATTTATTGTTCATCAATCCAGCTTCGATCTCATAAAAAATTATAGTTTTAATTAATTACACATCTCTATGGTTAAAAATTCTTTTCATCAATCCGACTTCTACTTAGCAAGAATTCTTTTCTTCAGTCCGATTTGCATTCAACCAACAGTAGAACTCATGCAATTGAGAATAATTTGGGACGCTAAAATGCACGATTATGTAGCTTATTTTTCTTAATGTAAGTATTAGCTATTTTTATGTAGAAATTGTTTGTTACAAAGGCATTTGGGTAAAATAGCACTTTAGCGTCGGAAATTATTCGCCATTGCATGGGTTTCAGTGTTAGCAAAATACAAGTTGGATTGACGAAAAGAATTCCTTCGAAAAAGAAGCGGGATTGAGGAAAATAATTCACATAGAACAGGGATTAATGAAAACAATCTTTCTGAAATTGAAGCTGAATTGATGAACAATAATTTTAAATTAAATAAAAGTGTCATTGATAAAAAATATTTGCTGACGAAATAGAAGCGGGATAGTTCAAACAAATTCTTGCCTAAACAGAAGCTGGATCGATGAAAATTATTCTCGCCAAACTAGAAGTTGGACTGGTTAAAAAAAACTCCATCTACGGGCGAATAATTTTACAGACGCTAAAGTGATAGATTAACGGCATTTGTTAATTGTATGCCTTACTAGCAATCTTTTTACTTCTACTGGGCATACAACTGCTGTACATTTTTCGCAATAATTTATGTCAACAATTATCAACCAATTCGCTATATCTTTTTGATATCTCTCCTATGCAACCTGCGTTTATTCTTTATTTTGTAGCGTTCTTAATGGGTCTCCCTTGCTCGAATTATGTGTGCGCAAAAGGTGAAGAATTGTTTTGAAGAGGTATCGCATTGCACTGCAAGATTACCTCATAATTAGTGATTATTAGATATAATTATGAACATCTCCAAAATTACAATCACAAATCCAATGTGAAGTGAAGTCTTGCTAAAATAATGTGTGGTTTGGTCTTTTGAAAGTCTTAAAGATTTAAAGATGAAGGCGGGGAACGACGATGATAAGACACAACAGAAATGCATTTTAACTTCGAAAATATTGACTAATAAATGGAATAAGAAAAGAGGTGAAAGCAGCGATTATCAAGAGAAGCGATACAAGTGCAAGTTTTGCCAAAAAGTTTTTGGATATAATTATTCACTGAAACGTCATGCAAAAATTCATTCTGGGGAAAAACCATACAACTGCAAATTATGTGGCAGGTCCTTTTCCCAGAATGCTGTTCTGACGCGCCATTCGATAACACATAGTGGAGAAAAGCCATTCAAGTGCAATTTATGCGGCCAGACCTTTTCACACAAAGCCAATCTGAAACGCCATTCGAGGACACACAGTGGAGAAAAGCCATTCAAATGCAATTTATGCTGCAAGACTTTTTCACAAAATGCTCATCTGATAGGCCATTCGAGAACACACTGTGGAGAAAGGCCATTCATATGCAATGTATGTGGCAAAACCTTTGCACAGAATAATAAACTGAAAGTCCATGCAAGAACCCACAGTGGAGAAAAGCCATTCAAATGCAATTTATGTAGCAAAACCTTTGCACAGAATGCTCATCTTATAAACCATGTAAGAACCCACAGTGGAGAAAAGCCATTCAAATGCGATATATGTGGCAATGGGTTTACACATAGAGTTAACCTGCAGACACATACACGAAGTCACCGTGCAGACAGGCCATTTAGATGCAATCTATGTAGTCAAGCCTGTAAGCATAAAGCAAACCTTCGAAGGCATACAAGAATCCATAGCGGAGAGAAGTCTTACCTGTGCATTTTATGCAACAAAGTATTTATAGATAAGGCTACATTGAAACTTCATGGAAGAACGCACTCTGGAAAGAAACCGTTCAAATGCAATCTATGTGGCAAAGAATTTAGACAGAGTGCTCATCTGAAAAGTCACACAAAAACACACAATAGAGCAACAAAAAGCACTTCATGTGGCAAGTCATTTAAAGAGACATGCCAGCTGGAAAATCACTCAAGAATACACACTGGAGACAAACCTTACACGTGCAATTTTGCCAGAGATCATTTGGAGATAGGTCCACAGTGAGATCTCACATTTTGGCCCATTCTGGACAAAGGACGCACATGTGCATTTTATGTTCCAAAACATTTTTACGCAGAGGCCATTTGAACCGCTTTGCAAAAATCCGCTGTGAAAAACTAAATATCAACTGGATCTCACAGGATTTTATGGCAGGGTGTGTTCGGATGTATCTGGAGCGATATGGATTATAAACTAATTATGTGCTGATACCCAAACGTCAAAATGCATAAAGAGAAGTAGTTGCAATAAATAAGCAGACATTTTGCTGTTTTGAAACTTTTTTTTTTTTTAGCATTTTATATAGATGTCGAATACGAATGCGAAACTTACATCACTTCATATTCCAAAAACATATGCAGTTGCTGAACTTGTAACACACGCCGTTTTTCTCTTAACTGAATCTGAGGATTCACGTTTTCTGCCTTGTTTTAGTATTTTGTTTGATCCACGACTCGGATGTTTACTATTGTATGATTAAGATACGTTTTCGGAGCCAAGCCCTACAAGATTAGTAAAGACAAAATGCTGCTTATCGCCTGTTTAGCACTAAGTTATTGTTTCATGATTGTTAATTATTCTGTTCTGTTAGCCTAGGTGGTTTATTTCATACTTTGAATAAACGATTTCACTTCGTTCTAGATTTGTCGGTTACTATACTACTGCTTTTTCAATTGTTGCCAGGCCTTAACATTTTTTTTCTCTGAATGAAGGGCTTGCATAATGCATCGTGGGCGAATTGGTCAGCTAGGAGAGGATATGTTCAGTCCCGTTGCATTTACCAAAAGCCCAACACGCACAACGTCGCTTATTAGCCTAAAAAAATATCAAAATTTTCAGCACACGCCCAACTTCTACAACGACTTAGTGCCATCTATCATCCAACTTCTATTCAAAATATTTTGATTGCTCATCCAGCTTCTAGTTTTACTGCCCGATAATTGAACCTAAATATCATGGTTACATCGCTCATACAACTTCTGGTTCTTCTATAGTTAGGCTCGTCCAGCTTCTGTTGTTATTGCAATAAGTTAGCATTAATGCCATTTTTCAATCGTTCATCCAAGTTCCAGTTTTACTATAGCTTTGCATGCAGGAAATGCTCTAGATGCACTGAGGTCTATTGCGATTTTGGTGAAGGCAAACCGGCATAGAGCCCAGCACGCATCCTCCGTACGTTATCTGTGACCATTTCTACCATATATGCCCTAACCTGAAAAAGTTATTGTTGATGCGCTCATCTTAGGGCTATCATCATAGTGCAAGAGCTTTGAAAGATTGCTGTTTTTTAAACCCGAGGTATACGACAGTAAATTAAAATTAAGTCATTATATCATTAACCAGTGTTTCCGATCATCTGCGTTACAAATTTTTCACTTGGTTGGTAATTAAGGGAGGCCTATTTGGTGAGACCTATTATAGCCTACCCATTACGTTCCGTTGTGGTCTCAATGTTGAACGTTTTCTCATTCTAAAAATAAAATTACAAGAAGCTTTGAGTACATTTTAAGCGTAATTAATTACTCGCCATTGTATGGCTTGCTACATTTTTAACGACATTGCCGTAAGTACATCAGCGATGATTACTGTCGTCCTCCTCCCTGGGCGCTCTGCCCTTCGCTCGGCTGCCAATGGCCTTCTAGTTGTCCCGCGCATGTCCAGAAGCTTTGCATATCTTGGCCCTACTTGTCGGAATCGCCTTCCTCACAAGCTACGTTCTGAGCTTCTTGGCCTTTCTCTTCCCATGTTTCGTAAACGCCTGAAAACTATACTATTTGTTAGCGGGAGCACTAGCTTGGGTCGGGAGCATAGGCGTACGAGGCGGGGGTCCAGGGGGGGCAAATGCCCCCCCAAATTTCGGGCAAATGTGTTTTTCGGGCAAAAGAGGCTTGGACGGGCAAAAAAATTTCGGAATTTTTTTCGGACAAAACAGGTACGGGAGGGATTTTTCGGGCACGCAGAGGTAAAAAAAAAGGTCGTAAGAATTTGGAATTTTGGGCAAATGACTAAAAAAAATAATTAAAAAAAAGTCGTCAGATTTATCGGACGGGAAAATCTTAAGAATTTTGGGCGGATGACTAAAAAAAAAAAGGTCGTCAGTTTTTCGGGCAAAAATTTTTTTTTTGCCCCCCCACTGCCGAAATGTCCCGTACGCCTATGGTCGGGAGCGCCACTGAATCTGTGAGCGGCGCTATATAAATGTTAAATTACAATTATAATTACAATTACTAGTTCTAACTTCGACGGTCTACCGCGTAGCCCATCCTACGAATTATTTTATATGCGAAACAGGCTTTGACCAACAGCGACTTATATTTTACCAGTATCATGACTGCAAAAATCTACCGATCTGTTCATAATATAACTTGCTATTCGATGTTAATAGTCACACATAATATCATTATGCTTAAAAATGGCAAATCAAAATGCTAGGCCTAATACATTTTTGTACGCGTTTGCCTAAGCAAGACATGAAGGCGAACAAACCAATGAGCCAGTAAAGTCGGCGATTCCGTGCTAATAATAGGGCCTATCGGTTTTTTTAGCGCTGTATCGACAGTCATCTGCAGATGGATTGATTTATAATATTATTGACGATACCATTAAAACAATGAGTTAGCGAATTGTGCGACACGACTTACAATGGATGACGTCATAATCAATTATCACGTGTTCAATGCGCCATTATAGTCGTTTCATGGACCTGTGTAAATCGCGTTCGATTTTTCTCGGACATGGTTTGATGTTTCTTGCAATGCAGTAATGGCGTAGATTGCGTTTCTTCGAAAGGCGACGTTTGATCTTCTGGAGATGGACGACGTAATAATCCACCGCGTCATATCAAAGAAGCGGACAACATCTGAGTCCGGTAATGACGAGCAAAAGAATGAAGACTCAGATGGTAATTTTTAGTGCAGTTTGTCTTTTATTAGACCCTGTATTATTATTATTATTATGATCTTTATGTCAATAATATTTTTTTTTTAAATTTCGTCATTTCTTGATCTGTGTAGGCTAATGAAGAACAAATGAATCAAGGTTCAGATGGTAAGAACTATTAGGATGTCTTTGAATAATTATATCGATCAGACCTGTGTTGCTATTGTTTATCATTAATTCATAGCTCCAATCATTATTAGGGTAAACGTATTATAATAGGCCTGCTGTCGTTTAGCGCCGTGAATAATTTAAGACACCTAAACTAGGTTTTTCCTGCTCACACAACTGCTATTTATACAATGACACATTTACACAAATCGTCCAAATTCTACTTATACTTGATCATTCATTTAGTTTATATTTTGATGCAATAATTCAGCGTCAATAACATTGTACATTGCTTCATAGCATTAATCCCATCGCTCATCCAACTTCTAGTTTTACTATTCCATAGTTTTCATTGCTCATTTAGCTTCTAATATTATTGCGGTATAACATATTTCATCGCTCATCCAATGACTAGTTTCAGTGCTCTAATTTGCGACGCTATAATTGTAGATGTGATAGGCCTACTGAACAAAAAGAATAATAAATTATCATAATTTTTTTTAATATGATTCTTTATGAAAAAATTGAAATGGTTATGCAGGTGGATAATAGGGCCTACTTGTTTCTCTGCTTGACAATATCAATTTGTTTGATAAAAGAATCACAATAAAGAGCACAAATTGTGTTAATTTGTCAATTTTACAGACAGACAATAAAATTTGTTATGTTGTAGGCATGTAATTTAATGCTTTTTTTTATCGCAGTTTCCCAGCAAGTAGCCAGTGCTAAACGTTTGAAACTCGACTCATCGAGCGACAAAACGGTGAGCGCATAGCCTAATCAGTGATATAGCTAGACTTGTAAATTAGGCCTGTAGAGGAAACAACGGGAAACACCCATTATAACCGTGACAGACCATTCGCAAAATCCTAATATCCTTTGACAATGAACATTGATCAAATTTATTTAAAAATGCCTTTTTTCGTTCATGTGCGCCTATATACCTGCTCCTCACTCTGATTATTGTGATATTATTGTTAACTAGTGTAATTTATTGACTATATGACATTATCCGGGTTTTTACAGAAGTAAGTCAATTTAAGCCTATTAACAACCGGCCTAATAATAAGTATAATAAAAAAAATCATTATATCTATGTGTGGCATAGGCCTATAGGCCTACAATTGGTTTTCATTAAATACGATGAACTCTAAAGAGTTCTACTGACTTACCGACTTCTAGTTATATTCAACAAACCGTCATTAATTTTGTGATCAGTGCAATGTAGTATTTGTATTTGTATTTGTATTTGAGTAGCTGGTCTACAGGAAAAATTATGAAAAAGTGAATATATAAAATGTATTGCTCTGCCTTTTACTGCAGCTGCATGATCTTCCATTGGAGATGTTGGAGTGTATTCTCGTTAAAGCCATAGCTATGGAAGTGAAAGATATGAAGCTGTCCAAATGTGCATGGAAAGAAAAAGCTGATCTTGTGATAAACAGAATGAAATCTGTCTGTCCGTATTGGAACAGCATCATTACGACCAACTTCTTTCGGAATGAACTTCACCGAGCTCTTGAAGGTAGGCCTGTAATTGGTCACTTTGCAAAGAATTCTGTTGTCTTATTAATTTTGTATGCAAAAATATATGCAACTTCGATTGACGCCAATATGTACCACGACATTCACAATAGCCTAGCCACTCTAACCCATTTACAAACCCAAATATTGAAGTCTATAATTATTATGTCCCAACTTTTGCATTGCATTTCGCGTGAAAAAGCTAGAGTGCAAACAACTCTACTAGGTTTTCATGCTCACGTTTAATTTGCTTTGTGGTCTAAGATAATTTTTACTTTACATTTAAATTAGAGTATAACAATAGGCCTATGTAGGCCTAGGGCTGAATGACTGTATGTCTGCGCTTAATCGTGGCGTAGGCCTATTTCATTTGTTCGAATTATTTATATAAAATAATTCCATTTTTAGCTCAAAAGACGATTCGTTTGGAGATTTTGCATCAATCACTGATCCAGTGCTACATCTCCCGCGTTTCTACACTGAAGGATGAAGTGCTTCTATTCTGCCATTACTTTAATCAAGACCGACATTTTATTTACGAGATCAGAATTTACCACCGCAACAATATGGCATGCGTGAAAGAGATCATACCGTTCACAAAGATTCGTCCGGCGTACGTAGAAGCATGCAACGTGTCAAATTGCATTTATGTCCTAGAACAGCACAGGGATTTGTGCTGCTCTTCGGTCTTTCGCTTTACGAGAGATGAGACACACAAGTGGAAGATTCAGACATGGATCAGTGATCTAGACTTTTCAATATCCTTCATGTCCGTCTCCCCCAAAGGCAACCTGATAATCAGAGATGGGACAACAAAAATATATGGTCCAAACGGTTTCTTGCATCATGAGATAACGTCGACTGCAGACAGATGTGTCTTTGGATATGGATATGCCGACTTTGTGATCCAGAAATCAAATGGAAACCTTGTGTTAGTCTCTCGTGATCAACATCACAGAGCATTAACCGAGATCGATCCAAATGGGAATAAGCCTTTTGAACGGAGATATAAATCGTCACTAAGTGGAACGAGTAGAGTGAATTTTGCCGATATCTGGGGTAGAATTCTGATAACTAACCCGAGAAACGGAATCGAGCTGCTAGATTCTGAGTTCAACCTCCTGGATTTCACTGGTCCGCAGCCAAATCAGAACGGTTTCCAACGTGTCAGCAGCTTGCACTACAATAGCGAGAGGAATGAGGTAATGGCTCTTTATGCCAATGATCATCGAGCCAGTGCTCTTGCCATATTCCGTTTCACTGAAGAATAAAGCCAATGCAGGGAATGTTTACGATGGGGATAATTTCAGTTACAGTAAAGATTGTCGATATCTTGTATAATCAACTTTCGTATCATGGCTGCTAATACGTTCAATTTTAAGCACGTGTGTTGATCATAACTCTCTTTTCCAAATTGTATGGACTACTGTGAAAAGTTATTCCGTAGAAAAATAGGGGCCTATCTGTTTTTGCTAAATTCGTTGCTTGGTGTTTATAGTCATGATTGTGTTGATACAAACTGTCTTTTTTCTAGTCTCTGTTACTTCATTTGTACAATAATTATCGTTATTAAAAAGGAGTTTGTTGGTTTGTTTGTTTATCGTGCATTTCATTCTGTGTATAATAGTATGCTCTGGGAAAATACAACTTTATACTGTGACGGTGGTGTCCAATCACCACCCACCACATTTAAAAGTGATGGTGTCTCTCACCACTTAGGGGCTACGCAGGTGTGAAAGTTTCAAATTACTCCCTCCTAAACATTACCCTCCTTTAACTTGAAACCGGTTTCAGATTACCGGTTTCAAATTACAGTCGGGGTAATCTGAAACCGGTTTCATCCTACCCTTACGGCTTCAGGTTACCCCCAGTGAAAGCGTTGTTTTCGTCAATCCAGCTTTTATTTCACCTCCAAAGAACCTTCATCCAGCTTCCATTTCACCTATATTGGGACCTTCATCCAGCTTCTATTTCACCTACAGAGAACCTTCATCCAGCTTCATCCAGCTTCCATTTCTCTAACCATCCAGTTTCTATTTCACCTATAGAGAACCTTCATCCAGCTTCCATTTCACCTGTAGACAATTGAAGCTGGATGAAGGTTCTCTATAGGTGAAATGGAAGCTGCATGAAGGTTAGAGAAATGGAACCTGGATGAAGTTGTAAGTAATTTATGCTATAAACTTTATTCTGCACTTGTAGTAGGCCTAATGATCATTGATGTGCATTAGTATATAAAAAAACTTTGCCTAGAATTCAGTTTTGCTGCTCAACTTCACCGTCTTGCTCGAGTCTGCTATTATCAGCAGCATAATCAGCTGCGCCAGCTTCGCACTGACACCCGTTCTCTTACTTCTGTTGCTACTCTTACTTAAGTGCATTCATTCGTAACATCTCGCATCGACTATTGCTCTCCGCTCTACCTTGGCCTCACATCCAGCAGATTGACTTTTCTTGACCGGGTGTTGATCTCTGCTGCGCGCCCAATTGGGAAAATCCATAAATAAATCACGGTCATGTCTCAAACTACATCCTTCAGGCATGTAGTTTGAGACGCCTTTGATCAATAATTAACAAAAATTAGAGATATGCACGCACAGAAAGAGACACGCAAAGACACAGACACATTCGCAGACATACAAACACACGGACAAAAAATTGATACGAAGGATGCGCACGCCTATGACTTGATTGACAGGTCACGTGACAATTTGGAGGTTTGCCATTGGATGGGGGCGTGGCCGCACCAGTGAACAAGTGACGTCATAGGGTCAATGAGTGCAAATTGTCCCAGAAACTTTGGCCTACTTGTCCCAGTAACTAGTCATACAACTACTGTCGACTATATTGCTCTTCGCTCTACATTGGCCTCACATCCAGCAGATTGACTTGTCTTGACCGGGTGTTGCGCTCTGCTGCGCGCCTAATTGGGAAAATCCCTAAATAAACTATGGTCATGTCTCAAACTACATGCTTGAGATACTTCACTGGCTCCTATTCGCCAGCGTATTGAGTTCAGGGTAGCTGCAATGGTATGGCGATGTTGTTCTCGCCCCAATTTACCTCCGAGAGCTTTGCAGCCTTAAATTGGGCATCCTAGGACGTCGTCAGCTACGCTCCGCTGATAATGGGGTCCTCGTAGTTCCTTTTCCTCGTACTACTACCATGAAGAGTCGAGGTTGCGTAGTAGGTAGCCTACCTACAACCGAACACCATTAGAATATGCAAATTGCTCTAAAAGGTTAATCAAATTTCGCGGTCCATTAGTACGTACACGCAATATGATAAAATATTCATTTAGTCTTCAGAAATGAAACATTTCAAATTTGTACCCCACGTACTGGTTCTCGGGTTTGTGTCTACACCCGTATTATAATTATTCTAGTTCTCGGGTTTATATGTCTGCACCAGTAAGCCTATAGTAACATTTTCTGTGGTTGGTCCAGTGGTCTGGAATGGCCTTCTTTTTGCTATATAAATGTCAGAATGACATATTACTGGAAAGTTAAAGCTTCGGCTATTGGTCCATGACCGACGGCGAATCAGGCGCAACTTCCGGTACGGGCAGCTTGTGCTTATTTAGGCTATAAAGCCGCTATATGTAAAACCCATGCGAAACACGTCAACTTTAAAAGCTATATTCAAGAAATCTGATCGGAGGCCGCAAAACATAGTTAAGTTGATAGTTTTGTTTGTCATTCACCTCAAAATCCCCAGTCTGTTTTTAAACAATTATGTTATCATTGCTAAGAAATTTGCGTCTTAATGCGAAGTGTTGTGCCGCTTATCCTTTGCTTTCCTTTACCGGGGAGGGGGGTACGGTGATGAGGATGACGACGACGCTGAAGACGGAGCCACTAGCAGAGCGGCTACCCCACGACGTTGAAGACGTTGCTGACGCTGACAGCAACGAACCACGGGCGGTGGTGCCCGACTAGGAGACGAGGGGGGGTACGATGACGAGGATGACGACGACGATGACGCTGAAGACGGAGCCACTGACGATGCGGCTATCCGACGACGTTGAAGACGTTACTGGAACTGGTGTCGACGAACCACGGGCGGTGGTGCCAACGTTCCCTCTAATATTTTTACTCTGTGCGCGGAGCTGACGGTTGCTTGAGCAACCCAAATTTCCGCCTGGGCACCATATTTTCAGATACATTAAATTTGTGTTTGAAAAATCTACAGGCCAAACTACACTAATTACACGCCTGTAATAGGCCTAATGTCCATTTTTAGATTAAAGATGATGTAGTCTATTGCGCAGAAATCACGTAGGCACTATATGGTTTTAATACTTATCAGTTATAACAAGCGAAAATATTAATGATAGCCTACGATAAATAATACCAAGCAAAATCTGAACTAAACCTACCTGAGACCTACCTGAGACTATATGATGGAGGATACATGTAGTTCTTAATCTAGCATCAAAATGATGTTCAGCGCTAAAATTTCGCTGCCTCCGATCTTTCAGCAACGATCATAATTGTTGATAAAATTAATCCTGTCGATATTGACTGCCAGGCCAAGTCTCGTTGTTTCTATTCTACTGACGCTGGAAGCTTCGTCTTTACGATCTCGCTAAGCCAATCAGTTTTAAAATTAGAAGAATAGCTTTTCTTTGAAAATGCTGTTTCATATACTCTCATTCGCTTTACGTTTCGGCATAGCTTACAAATTTCACTCTCTAAGAAATAACCCTGTATTAAACCGACCTCCAAAGGGAAATCCAACTCTGGTGATCTGTTTGCCATTTGACAGACAGGCCTGCAATATACGGCATCGTCCTAGGCCTAGGGTTTTCCACTCACCTATAGTGGATGTCTGGAGGGTTCTTTGGCTCCACCTGTTGGAACTAACTTACCAGCCGGAGCAGCCGCCTATGACGGCAGAGCAGCTGATAAGAATCAGCAAGCATCCCCTCTAAATTGGTTGGTGCCAAGCTGGTCTTCTGGTTTCGGGTCATAGCAGGAGTCGCCAGGACGTCCCAGTTAATGACTGACACAGCTGAAGATGAGGTTGGAGCATCCCTTGTGATTAGTTATCTCTTAACAGATGTTCCTGTTTGTGACTCAATGAGTGGTGCGCCCAACTCGCACTGGGCATTAATTATTCTCTTCAAAGCCGTGACTAGATCGTCCCTCAGATTCAGCCTAGGTGGGAGCGTAGGCTACGTGCTTCCAGCCTGCGTCCAGTCATTACAAAGCTCTGGAGGGGTGCGGTTATAGTCATTAGTTGGGGTATTCGTCCGGGGATAATTGACTGTCGAATGGCTAGATGGCAGCTTGGTAGTCGTCCGCGCACACAGATTTTGACCACTCGGTGGGAAAATATGAGATCAAAAATCAATGACTTACGTCAAGTTAAACAAATTTAACAAAACTTTAGTTTATATGCACTTCCTACCAAAATTTGTGAGCGGAGATTTGAAACTGCTGCGCGGGGTTTTAAAATGAGGTGCGCGGCCGCGCACCCGCGCAGCTTAGAGGGAACGTTGGGTGGTGCCCGACTAGGAGACGAGGGGGTAATGACGATGAATACGACGACGACGTCGAAGACGGAGCCACTGACTGCGGCTGCCCGTTGAAGAAGAACGTTTCCCTCTGTCGTTCTCCTGCGAGCGTCCTTCACTGCTTCCGAGCTCACGTCAGAGCTAGAACCGGACTGGAGACACCGACGGCGCTGCTGAATACACTGACGCCCCACGAAGACACTGACGGCAACGCGGAATCTCTTCTCGACTCGATGCGGCTGACTTCGGACTAACTGCATAACTCCGGCGTTGAACTGCAGACCCTGCGTCGTTCTCCGAGGGTTCCACGACAACTGGTCTACCGACAACTCGTCTACCGACAACTCGTCTCCGGACAATTGGTCTAACGACAACTGGTCTACAGACGAATAGTATTGATGAAATAGAAGCTGGATTTATGAAAATGGTTTCTTAGCTTAAATGGAAGCTGGATCGATGATTTTATTCATGTATTTCGACATGCATCCAGCTTCAACTTCAGATCCAAAAATAACTTCATCCAGCTTCTATTTCTCACCCGTTATTTTCGTCAATCCAGCTTCTATTTCAGATATAAAACAATACCCTTATCCAGCTTCCATTACTTAAGCGTTTTTCATCAATCCAGCTTCTATTTCAGATCAAGAAATACTTTCATCCAGCTTTTATTTCTCATACGTTATTTTCGTCAATCCAGCTTCTATTTCACCTGTAAAAGAGCCATCATCCAGATTTCATTTCTCTTGCGTTTTTTCATCAATCCAACCTCCATTTCACCTGTAAAAACTTTCAACCAGCTTCCATTTCTCAAGCTCTGGATCAGTTGTCTGTAGACCAGTTGTCGTAGACGAATTGTCCGGAGACCACTTGTCGTTAGACGAGTTGTCGGTAGACGAGTTGTCGTGACACCTTCTCCGAGTCCCTTCTCCGACTGCCTTTACTGAGCCTCCGACGACGTTGAAGACGTTCCTCTCACACTGAGCTGTTGACTGGCTGTAAGCTGTTGACTGTACTTCGGGCTTAACGACACTTTTTCATATCGAAGATGATTAGTGTAGGAGGCAGAGTACAACCTCTCACTCCACGTTTATATTGCGACCGAGCCACCCGCAGTAAAGATCCGAGAAATTAATCTCTGATAAACCGACTGAGATTAATCTGTTGACTGTGTCTGTACTCCTTCTTTTATAGGCTGGGAGCAAGGCGGGCAAGCCAGGTGTGGCAGGCTGAAATGTGGCAGGCCGAAATGAATAAGTAAGTGTGGTAGGTCGAGATGTGGTAGGGGCGAGATGAATAAGTAAGTGTGGCAGGCCGAAGTGTGGCAGGCCGAAGTGTGGCAGGCCGGACTGAAAAGATAAGTGTGGCAGGCCGGAAGGTGTGGCAGGTCGAGATGTGACAGGCCGAATGAGTAAACACGAGTGTGGCAGGCCAAGGTTGGCATCGGGGCAAGGCGTGGACGCGTTGCAGGCAAACGTGGCAAGCGTGGCAGAACGTGGTAAGCAAACGTGGCAGAACGTAGCAAACGAGGCAGCGCGTGGCAAAGCGCAAATCAACCAAAAAATTTCCATGGCAAAATCGCCACAATAACGTCAAATAAGAAATGCTGAGAAAATGGTTTCTGCGTGTTGCGGTTACAATCCAACAAGAGTTCATTAGAGCGACAAAGTTGATGACATAGACCAAACAACATAAAACTGCTGCAAAATCTTCCTCTGGTATTCAAGGAAAATAATTCAAAAGGCGCATTTCAAATAGTTCGGAGAAAGTATTTTTTCCCAGAACATTGTTGTAGTGATGGAAGCAATGTTCCTTAAAGTCCATGTCTGTTTCAAACATATCACCACACATACCACAACCAAAAGGTCTCAAAGCAAAATTGCTAATATTAAAACAGGTTGTTGATTGATCTTCAGAAAGTTGCTTTTCATCTAAAACAGGCTTTAGACTCGACTTAAATGATGTCACTCGCTTACTGGTCGTTTTTGATGAGGACAACTTTTTTCCATCAAGGCATTTGACATATTCAGCCTTTATGTAGAACTTCTTCCTTGACTTAGTCACATGGCATTTGCACTTTTTTGATGAAATGATATTTTGACGTCGAAAACATTTGCATGAATCATGTCCACTACACATGGACATGTGCTGTTTGAGATTGTCAACGCATGCAAATAACATGTTACAAGCAACACACTGGAATGTCTTTTGCACACTGTGTGTCATTCTATGCTTATCCAGACTAGCTTTCTGCAGAAATGATTTATGACACAAATCACAGTTGTGTGCTTTTTCTTCATTGTGGATTGTTTTATGGCGGTTTAGGGAACCCATGTGTGCAAATGTCTTATGGCATAACATGCATTCGTATGGTTTGATTCCTGTGTGGATTCTTTTGTGGCGGTTCAGGCCATCCTTAAGTGCAAATGTCTCAGAACATAAATTGCATTTGTAAGGTTTGTCTCCCATGTGGGTTTTTCCATGTTTGTCCAGATAAACTTTCTGTGAAAATGATTTTTGGCAGACATTGCATCTGAATGGTTTTTCTCCAGTGTGGTTTCTTATGTGGCTTCTCAGATGACTTTTCTGTGAAAATGATTTTTGGCAGAATTTGCATTTGTATGGTTTTTCTCCAGTGTGGGTTCTCCCATGTCGGTCGAGATGAACTTTCTGTGAAAATGATTTATGACACAAATCACACTTATGTGGTTTTTCTCCAGTGTGAGTTCTGCTATGGATGTTCAGGGCATTCTTATGAGTAAATGTCTTTTGGCATGAGATGCAAATGTATGGTTTTTCCCCAGTGTGAATTCTTTTATGGATGTTCAAGGCACTCTTATGAGCAAATGTCTTTTGGCATGAGGTGCATATGTATGGTTTTTCTCCATTGTGAATTCTTTTATGGCTTTTCAGGTTAGCCTTCTGTGCAAATGTTTTATGGCATGAGGCACATTTGTGTGGTTTTTCTCCAGTGTGTATTCTTTCGTGATGATTCAGGGCACACTTGTGTGCAAATGTCTTATGGCAAAAGGTGCATTTGTATGGTTTTTCTCCAGTGTGGGTTTTTCCATGTCCGTCCAGTTGACCTTTCGTAGAAAATGATTTTTGGCAAACATTACATTTGTATGGCTTTTCTCCAGTGTGGGTTCTTATGTGGTATCTCAGATGACTCCGATCGGCAAATGCTCTCTGGCAAACAGTGCATTTGTATGGTTTTTCCCCAGTGTGGGTTTTTCCATGTCCGTCCAGATGACCTTTCGTAGAAAATGACCTTTGGCAAACATTACATTTGTATGGCTTCTTTCCAGTGTGGGTTCTTATGTGTTTTCTCAGATGACCCCGATCGGCAAATGCTCTCTGGCAAACAGTGCATTGATATGGTTTTTCTACAGTGTGGTTTCGTAGATGAAGGTCCATGTGACTTTTCTCTGCAAATAATTTATGACACATATTGCATTTGTATGGTTTTTCTCTGGTGTGTGTCCTTAGGTGGTTTTGGAGCTTACTCTTCTGTGCAAATGATTTTTGGCAGAAATTGCATACGTACGGTTTTTTCCACTGTGAGTTCTTGTGTGAAGCACCAGGGTACTCTTATATGCAAAGGTCTTATTGCATAAGGTGCAATTGTATGGTTTTTCTCCAGTGTGGATTCTTTTACGAAGATTCAGAGATAACCCGTCATAATAGCCCGGTGTAAAGGTTTCAAATTACCCCCTCCTAAACATTACCCCCCCCGGTAACTTGAAAACGGTTTCAGATGACCCCGGGAAACTAGATTTGCATCAAACATCGCATTTATTGCACTACAAAATTCAGAAAAATCATCCTGCTTCTTGTTCTGGTCTGAAGATTTTCATCCCTCATCCCACTTCGTGTTGTTATCAAATTTTTTTTGAAAAAAAATTATAGCCTCGAAGCCATTTCTCCATTGTAACTTCAGCGGCGATTTGTATTTTAGTTACAGATGAAAATATTGATAACAAACCACGAAGTGGGATGACGGATGAAAATCTTCAAAAAAACAAGAAGCGGGATAAATATTCTGATATTTTTAGTGCAATAAATGCGATGATTGATGCAAATTACAGTTTGCAGGGGGGGGTAATGTTTAGGAGGGGGCAATTTGAAACCTTTACACTGGCCATAATCGCCCAAGGACAAAATAGCCCCGACATAATCGCCCATGGACAAAACAGCCTAGAAAAAATCAGTTCCTGACAAAATAGCCCTGCCGATATAGCCCCGTCAAAACAGCCCGTGTAAACAGTTCCGTGAAAATAGTCCAGTCATAGACGGCACGGACAACTCAGTTCCAAAACTTCTATTTCAGATATTTTAAAACATTCATCCAGTTTCCATTTCTTAAGCGTTTTATCATTCATCCAGCTTCTTTTTCAGACATATAAAATACCTTCATCCAGCTTTGAATGAATGAATGTTAAATCCTTCACCAAAGGGTGCTCGAAATAAAAGAGAACTGCTCAGTGAACGGAAGAAAGCAGAGTTAGTAAAAGAGAGCACTCTGAGCACAAAAAGGCACAGTAAACACAAGAGCACAGTGAGAAAAAGAGAGCAGAAAGAGGCAGGGAGCAAAGGAGGGCACAATGATCACAAGAGAGCCTAGTCAGCTTAGGAAGTTCTAGTGAGCAAAAATTGACGGAAAAACAGAGCTAGTTAAACTATAAACTTGCAGTAGTCTGTGTATAGCAATCATGTGCTACAGTCTAGGTGGCACTGTACTCAATGCCTGCAACGAGCTACCGTGAGAAAACCCTCCTTTTAGATCTATTACTCTCTCCCCTCATCCACCCCACAACCGCCTGCCCTGTAAAACTGCTTGGGAAACTATTGATTGCTGTAAATAACAGACCATTATATACCTTGAAAGACGGCTGCTTACGACCGTCGCCTGGCTTAGTGAATGCTATAATTATGATGTCCTAATTGTACGTACATCTCATATACGGAAGGCAACGCCACTGTACATAAAAAAAATTCCACAAACTTTTCCGAGTGGTGACAATAAAAGTGATTACCGGAAACACAACATTTTTTGTGCTAAGATCCAACTCTATATGGAAGGCAATGCCACTGTATCATGCCAATTAAAAATTTAAAAAAATTAACAAAAATTTTAAAAAAAGTTAATAAAAAAAATTTCAATAAATAATTTTTTAATTTTTTTTTACAAAATTATTTGGGTCGCGACAATAAAAGAGGGTCGGTCGGGTTACCGGAAACACAACATAATTTTTTGCCTTCTAGATATTCGCATAACTTAGACCTATTGTTACATTTTGTGCATCATTTTTAGGCAGTGATAATAGACCAGGAGGCTAATGTCCTACCTCGGGGAGCTTTTGTCCGGGGGGCTAGTGTCCGGGGGGACTTATGTCCGGGGGGCCTTATGTCCGGGGGGCCTTTGTCCGGGGGGGCTAATGTCCGTTCCCCACCTTTTTTAGAGTTTAGACTGCAAACGCCAAGAACTGAAGGTGTGCTCACAGGAAAAACAGTTCCACAAAATAATCACTTCCTGATTTCAAATTGCTGCAAGGATGACGTGCTCAGTTCATTACCGCACCAATGCGATAGTGAAGAATTATGTGGCAACAAAAGAAATACTGGCTGTTTGCCAGCGGATTTTAAAAAATCCAAGCCTATGGCTTAAATAGTCAAGGATAATCCCAACTGCAAGATATACACGAAAACCAAAAGTTAAGCATAGGTCTATATAACGTGAAATAAGAGTAGAAACGATGAGAAATGGCTTCTGTGTATTGAGGTTTCTATTCAGCAAGAGTTATTTGATGGACAAAGTTGACGACAGAGACCAAACAACATAAAACTGCTGCAAAATGTGCCGCTAGTAGGCCTACTCAAGGAAAATAACTCAAAAGGCGCATTTCAAATAGTTCGGAAAAAGAGTTTTTTCCCAGAGCATTGCTGTAGTGATGCAAGCAATGTTCCATAAATTCCCTTTTTCTTTCAAACATACCACCACACATTCCACAACCAAAAGGTCTCAAGGCAAAATGGCTAATAATAAAAGAGGTTGTTGATCGATCTTCAGAAAGTTGCTTTTCATCTAAAACAGGCTTTAGACTCGAAATAAACAAAGTCACTCGCTTGCTTGTCGTTTTTGATGAGGACAAATCTTTTCCATCGAGACATTTGACATATTCAGTCTTTGCGTAGAATTTCTTGCCTGACTTAGTCAGTTGGGTTTTGCACTCTTTTTGATGAAATGGCATTTTGGCATGGCAAGCATTTACAGGAATCATGTCCACTACACATGGACATGTGTTTTTTAGATTGCCATTGCATGCAAATAACACGCTACATACTACACACTGAAATGTCTTCTGCATACTGTGTCTTTCTATGCTTAGCAAGACTAGCTTTCTGAAAAAATGATTTCTGACACAATCCACACATGTGCTTTTTTCTTCAGGGTGGATTCCCTTATGCGTGTTCAGGGAACCCCTGTGTGCAAATGTCTCAGAACATAGGTTACATTTGTACGGTTTTTCACCAGTGTGGGTTCTTTTATGGCGGTACAGGCCATCTTTACGTGCATTTGTCTCATGGCATAAGTTGCATCTGTATGGTTTTTCTCCAGTATAGATTCTTTTATGGATGTTCAGACAATCCTTGCGTGCAAATGACCTTTGGCATAAGGTGCACATGTATATTTTCTCCTTTTTGGGTTCTCCTATGTCCATCCAAATGACCTCTCTGTGTAAATAATTTTTGGCAAACATTGCATTTGAATGGTTTTGCTCCAGTGTGGCTTCTTATGCGGATTTTCAGATGACTACAGTATGCAAATGCTCTCTGACAAACAGTGCATTGATATAGTTTTTCTCTGGTGTGGATTATTTTATGCTGTTCTAACACACTCATATTGGCATGACTTCTGGCTGGCAAATAGTGAAATTCTACTGTCTTTCAGGAGTGGAGGTGATTGCGTTTTGCCCAATGTGCAGTTCTGCACGGGGAAAGACTAAGTATTAAGTAAGTACTATTGTCTTTCCTTCAGTGTGGATTCTTGCATGGCAGTTGTGAACTCATGTTTTTTTTCTGAAGATGAATTATGACTTGCCTTGAACTTGCAAAGGTTTTCCTCAGCAAGGATTTTCACATGACATTTCAATTGATCATTATCTGCATATGCCTAGTCACATAAAGAACATTTTACAAATTACGTGGCGTCTTATTACCCGTTGATGTCATGAAGTAGGCATCTAAAAAACACCTTATTATGAAGAACTGTTAAGACATACCTTTCGCATAATACTGAACACTAGTAAAACACTATAAACGACTAATAAATTTTCTGTCAGATGGGAATGCTAAAATTGCATTGTTTGGGTAGCCTGTAAGTACACTTGACATATACAAATAAATTACACATTCTGATTCGGTAAGGGCCAAATGCAGACTTAGACTGTGTCAACACAAGTCACGGTGGGCTGAGCAATTTTCGGAAATATGTCCCTCAATATCTCTAAAAGTGATATCTACTGACGCCTAGTGCAGAAAGACTAATGGCGCTATAAAACTAAAATTGCACGGCGTGAATCTCCGAACCCATAGAGTCCTTGCTCCGAACCCTAGGTCATATTCTGTCTGTCTGCCTGACTCTCCGGAATTGACCCGATGCCTATCGATTTTGTTTTGGTTAATTAAGCCTCTGTGAATAAGCTGGTTTCCGCGACTTCGCTTTTGTGGGCGTTGTAGAAGTCTCGAGATGGTGATTACGATTATTCGTCGATTTGGAAATAATTTTATACTAATTCCTTGGCACAAACCTTTAGATGTAAATATAAAAGCGATTTTGCTTCAGTTGTAAATTAATTAACGTCACAGTTATAATTAAGAGTAAAAACAGCAAGTAAACGCCTCCTCAGTTCGATTCCTCAAAATGGCGTTGAAGAACTACGGCGAAAAACTGTAAAATGGAAGCCAGATTATTAATTTATTATGCCTGTCCCTCTTGCGAGTGTTCGTTACATTCCGCATTATTGATAGCCATTCATTACGCCCAAACATAGAGATGTACTGTAACAGGAGAGGTGGAGGCGCTGCGTTGCCCGATGTGCAGAATTGCACGAAAAGGACTGACGATGTCACGATGATGAGGACGATGATGATGATAATAATAATCGTTTTTAATGATTCAATCTTACACACCGCGGAATGATTGCAGGTACAGGTTATACGAAATACGGCCCACCATAGCACGACACGCAGGTCGGCTTTATTGGCGATGATGAAACATAAGATATAAGGCCTATCCGTAAATTATCGTTTTAGCTTTATCTACAGGGTGCGCCCCAAAAAAGACCCCCTGTGTTTTATGCCAAAATCTTGACCAAAAGTAGGAATTTTCAAATGAAATTTTACATGCTTATAGACAATTCATATTTACTCTTCATGGCCAGATTTCATCAACATATTTCAAACTGAACAAAAGTTATACCACTTTTAGTGAGGCCACCCACCGCTTTTTGACGATTCAAAAACGAAACGCGGCAAAAAGTAACAAAAACACGATTTTATTGAGTCTCATATCAAATAGCTGTGTCAAATGAACTTGGTAGTGCTTCACAACTTGTGTTTATTGTGCCCACCACCAGTGCCAAAACTTCTGTTGAGTCTCTTTGCAAAGTTCTCGATGAACCTGTTGATTAATCTGCCAGATTCCTTATTTAGCAATTTTATAGTCATCTTGCTAAGTGACGCGCAGCTACGCTGGAACCCTGTTTCCTTTTTAAATAGTAATAATCATGATCATCTGTCAATATCAAGACTACTTGATACTAATTATTATTTGAGATGAGAAAACAATCGTATTTTTGTTACTTTTTTTGTTGCGTTTCGCTTTTGAATCGTCAAAAACGGTGGGTCACCTCCCTAAAAGTGCTATAACTTTTGTTCTATCCGAAATATTTTTGATGGAATTTGACCACCATGTGCAGATATGAATAGTATTTAAACCTGTAAAATTTCATTTCGATACTCTTACTTTTGGCCAAGATATTGGCAAGAATAATTAGATTGGTTTTTAGCTACTGTTTGTTGCGTCGCGTTTTTAAATCGTCTAAAAACGATGGGTGACCTCACTGAAAGTGATGTAACTTTTGTCGTGTGTGAAATATTTTGATGAAATCTGGCCATAATGTGTAAATATGAATTGTCTATAAGTCTGTAAAATTTCATTTGGAAATTCTTACTTTTGGCCTAGATATTGGCAAAAAACTAGTTTTTTGGCGTACCCTGTATAATATCTATAAGAAAGGATTTGGCTATGTATCATGTATGTGACTTTGTCCAGAATGCACGCTCACAGTTTTTGAGCTTTTCACTCCAAACCTTCACTACTGCGTAGATATAGCGCCGGTGAATAAGCTGGTCTCCCTGACGTGGCTTTTGTGGGCGCTGAGAAATTCTCGAAGATTTACATTACATTACATTACACGAGACGCAAAGTCGAGGGTTGGCGATTCTCTACCACCATGGGGCCGTGGTGGAGGCGAATCCCCCCAATATTTTCCAAAAACCGCAACTATTGATTTGATTTTTTTCCTATATATAGAGGTCCATCAGAACCACCCGGATTAGTGGTTGGCAAATCTCTACCACCATGGGGGCCAGGGTGCGGGAGGGTCAAAAACACCAATTTTCGCTATAAATTTTCAATCGCTTGCCACGTATAAAAGCAGTGATTTTCACGTTTAGGAGGTGTCTAAGGTCAGCTCTGTTGCCAGTACGGATTTCACGGGTCGCGTACCGGTGGAGGCGGGATGGGGGAGGAGGATGCCGGTGGTATGGTGGTGTGGAGAGGTGGGGTGAAGAGGTGGGTGGAGTGGGGGTCGGCGAGGTGGGGTGTCGGGGGTGGGGGTGGAGGAGTTGAGGGAGGCGGAGGGGTGGGTGGAGGGTTGGGATGGGGGTGAGGGGTAAAGGTCATCTACTTAAACGAACAGCACATGAAAATGAATAAATATCAAGTACGCATATCGCGCCTATTCCAGGAAACCTGCTGAAGGGCAATTCCACGGGAAATGGTGACATTTAAAGTCCAAACATTTTTTGGGAAATTTTGTTAATATAAAGGTATCATTTTAAAGCTAAGAGACCCTAGTGTTCAAAATAATAATTAAAATCAATAATCTTTAGTGAGATTACCGTCAGCCAGCTTACATTTGATGTCGACATGTTCTGCGCAATTCTGTTACAGAAAATATTAAAAGCTTTGTTTTGAAGGCTAAGTAATGGCAGCAATTGGCTGATTTAAAAAAAGTTCTCTTTCACTCTGACACGCCCATGCATACGTCTAACTTTAGCTCCAGCGACTCGTTCAATTGGGTAATTTAACGTGCGGGGTTTTCCCCTACTCAAACAATAATATTGACCGTTCACTGTCTAGGCTTTTGCGACATAACCGTTTCACAGTTCAATTCCTCGACTCCCACTGAATTCCGACGTCCAGTTTCTTCCTCCTCCTTTGAATCGCAGAGTCCTTTCTTCTTCGTCGCAGATCCCGGTTCGAAAGCGTCTCTTTCGGCTCCTAAAGGCCTAACTCACAACGTATCTAACTTCGATCTATGCTTCACAGCAGTCACGTTCCTCGAATCTCTTCGTCGCTTTCTGCAGCGCTGTCTATTTCACAGAATAAAGTTCACGAAATCCCGATCCTTTCGATCAAGGGACATGGGTCGTCCTTCATGTCTTCTTTCCGTGGAATCCCGCACTCGTCGTCAGCGTCAGAGGTTTTTATACAACACGGACGCTGACATTAGCACAAAGCGGCTTCGGTGGCCGCTCTCTCTCTCTCTCTCTCTCTCTCTCTCTCTCTCTCTCTCTCTCTCTCTCTCTCTCTCTCTCTCTCTCTCTCTCTCTCTCTCTCTCTCTCTCTGTGTGTGTCCGTTTCCTCCGTCTATTCCTCTGTCTTCGTACTGTAGCGAATCTGGAAATCGCTAATAATTCCTACTTACTTACATACGCGCTGCATCTTTGGCTATAGTTGGATCGTGGTAGTTAATAATAGCACTGCAAGCTGCAACGCGCTATTAATAGTTTTTTGTGTCGAAAATTTCCCTATGCAGATACGTAGTGTTCAGCAGATTCGGCACGTGAAAGCTTGTGATTGGCTCTAAATTGCTCCATGCAAGTTTGGCGTCCCCTAGGTGGCCTGTGATTGGCTACAGCAATTCGCTTGGCGCTAATTTAGCCGCTTCTCCCAAGTTGCGGCCGGGAATCGAGAGAGTAAGGACTTGCTGACAGAAAAATGGCGAAAGTTTAGTAATTTCGGCCTAAATTTCGATGCGGAAGGACCTGTCGGCCATTGGTGGCGACCGTGTTGAGGTCAGGTGTAGAATTTTGAGGATTTCACCTTTGTCGATCGAATTTCTGGGAAGAACTTATTCTCCGATAACTGGGCAACTCACCGCTACGATTTGTGTCGCCGTTTCGTCCGAGAAACGTGCAGTGGATGTCTGTGTGCAGATAAATATTTCTGGAAGACGAAATTGGCAGAAATATACTGGGCAAAATTATCCCAAGGGAGGATCTGCAACCGTTAAGACAGGAAAGTATTAACTACGCTAATACTGGATCGAATCTGATAGGAATAAATATTGGAATGTGATAAATGCTATACATTGTGATTGTGAGATGTTGGCAATAGAGTAGAAATTGAACTCTGATTTAATTATTGGCTAGGTGCCAAATAATGACTCTAAGGTTAAATTGAAGCAGATTAATCTTAATTCAGGAGAGTGTTCTCCCTAGTCAGTGAAACCATTCTGTTCAATTGTGATAATTTGTATTTTAGTTAAGGCTGTTGTTTTTTTTATAATTAAATTGCATAACGAAACAGTCTGGTAATTTAGATACAGTAAATATGTCTGCACCTAAATCTGAGGAGGTGAGGGAATTGACCCAGGAAGAAGAGGACACAGAGATCCCTCACTAGAAACTTCTGAGAGTGAAGAGATTGAGTGCTCAGTAGCGCCACCTACTGTGGTAGAAAGACTCCTGAATATTCTTGAGCTTAATCAGAAGCGATATGAGAAATTAGAGGATAATACTGAGAGAGTATTAGAGCAGCAGTCCAGACAGATAAGACAATTAAGGGATAAGATAGAAGGGCTCACTGTCTGTAGGTATTTCGCCTGACAAACCTGTTGTGTGGGAGTCGAATCCAAATGAGTACCAGAGTATTGGTACTGTTGCTTCCCTTACGGGTGACGCTGACATATATCCTGAATCGGTCCTGGTAGAAGTGAGAGAAAGAAGGAAATACCCGACGACAGAGAGCTATGTGGAAACAGAATCCCTGTTGAGCCGAACAAGGCCCATTAACTGTGAAACCACTGATTCATTAGGCCATGGGGTTAAGCTCACACAACAGTGCGGTGGCTTTAGCTGGGAGGTCACTGAGGCTATTTCTCCTAAGGCCCTGGTAAGTGAAAGTGAGTTGGAGAGTAGGCAGACACGTGACTCCCGGTGTGAAGACGAGAACGTTACAACTGGTACCAGTGAGTGGGGTGAAGTTACAAGTGGTCCCAGCAAAAGACAGAACGTTACAGTACTGCCGCTTGTCCCTTTCCAATGCGCTGCAATCATGCTGTCGCAGCCAGCCAAAGATCTGCTGCATCAGCGTGGTCTACTTGTGCAGACAGACATTCCTTCCGCACACACCATATACCCATACATTCATAAACACAGTTCGACAGAATTTATAATAATATAGCGCCCTAACAATAAGGAACCTATGGATTCTCACAGTTTCACATAAGCTGCTGGGAAAGAAGAGCTATGCAATATTTGTAAAGATGAATCTCACATGACATTGTGATAGTGTATAAAATAAAACATTGATGACAACACTAACGGAGGCATACGTTCGAGATCAAAAGTCTGCAGTCAATGTTTGGAACATGAAAATTTGCTTCATTGAGTCCAAAACATGTTGTTTCAGTGAGGGTAAAAGATCATAATGTATGTTGCTACAAGCGTCGGGTTGATTTGAAAAAGTTGCCTTCTACACTACCAGACAGCAATCGAGCTGCCGATTCAGTCAGTCCATGAGCTGCTATCTCGAAGTGCCAACTTATGGAAATGCAAAGGCATTTGTGAATATGAAGTCTATAATGGTAAACAGAAGGGCTTCTTCACTCTCAGTGAACACATTGCAGTATCCAACAACACTGGATAATTTTTAAAGCATTCCTGCATACTTGTGAACCATCACTAGTAAATTTACTGCAATTAATGTTTGTCTTTTCAGAAGCGTTACGTCAGTGACATTTCAATGTTACGTCAGTGACATTTAGGCACAATTGAAATAATGACTTAAATGACTGCTGGATAAAATTTTTAACTTTCCATGTATGCCACAACCTGCACTAGAAATTTTAAAAACATTACTAAAATTTTTGCAGTCATATTTCAGAAGATTGTGATGCGAACATGAGTTACAATAATTTTGATGTCCAAATTGTGTTACGTCAGTGACGATACACAAAAACTGTTTTTAAAAACTACCCATAAATATTTCCAACCAAGTCTTTTCTGGCTTTTAAGAAGGATTATATAGTTAAATAATTTGGCATACTTTTTTGGCAAAACAGTGATATCATAGTGTGCTAGAATTAAAAACGTTGCAAAATTTCTCTCTGAATGTTACGTCAGTGACTGTGGAATTGCCCTGAAGTTAAATATAGATCGATGCAATGCTGTGTCCTACAAGTTAAAAAAACACATCGTAAATTATATGCATCTTTTACATATTATGTTATATGGGCAATGTCTTAACAATGAACAGCACAAAATTCTACGTAATTGTGCAATGTGAAGTAGGCTTAAAACCACTAGCAAAGTCACACTGCAAAAAGATGAATACTCTTTTAGAGTTTAGACTACAAACACCCTGAACTGAATGTGTGATCACAGGCAAAACAGTTCCACTAAAATAATCACTTCCTGATATCAAATTGCTGCAAGGATGGCGTGCTCGGTGCATTACCATACCAACGCGAAAGTGAAGAATTATGTGGCAACATATGAAATGATAGCTGTTTGTTGGAGTATTTAAAAAATTCCAAGCCTGCGGCTTAAAAAATAGTCAAGGATAATCTCAACTGCAAGATATACACGAACACCAAAAGTTAAGCATAGGTCTATATAACGTGAAATAAGATTAGAAACGTTGAAAATGGTTTCCGTGTGTTGAGGTTACTATCCAGCACAAGTTGATTAGAGAGACAAAGCTGATGACAGAGACCAAACAACATAAAACTACTGCATAATCTACTTCCGGTATTCAAGGAAAATAACTCAAAAGGCGCATTTCAAATAGTTCAAAGAAAGTGTTTTTCCCTTGAGCATTGTTGTAGTGATGGAAGCAATGTTCCATAAATTCCCTTTTTCTTTCAAACATACCACCACATATTCCACAACCAAAAGGTCTCAAAACAAACTGACTAATATTAAAAGCTGTTGATTGATGGTCAGAAAGTTGCTTTTCATCTAAAACAGGCTTTATACTCGAAATAAACGAAGTCATTCGCTTGCTTGTCATTTTTGATGAGGACAACTCTATTCCATCAAGACATTTGACATATTCAGCCTTTATGTAGAATTTCTTGCCTGACTTAGTCAGTTGAGTTTTGCACTCTTTTGATGAAATGGTATTTTGACATGGCAAGCATTTACAGGAATCATGTCTACTACACATGGACTTGTGTTTTTTTAGATTGTCATTGCATGTAAATAACATGCTACATACTGCACACTGAAATGACTTCTGCATACCGTGTGTCCTTCTATGCTTAGCCAGACTAGCTTTCTGAAAAAATGATTTATGACACAAACCACACATGTGTTTTTTTTCTTCCGGGTGAATTCTTTTATGCATGTTCAGGGAACCCCTGTGTGCAAATGTCTCAGAACATAAGTTGCATTTGTACGGTTTTTCACCAGTGTGAGTTCTTTTATGGCTGTCCATGCCATCTTTATTTGCAGATGTCTTAAGGCATAAGTTGCATCTGTATGGTTTTTCTCCAGTATGGATTCTTTTATGGATGTTCAGGTAATCCTTACGTGCAAATGTCATTTGGCATAAGGTGCACTTGTATGGTTTTTCTCCAGTGTGGATTCTCCTATGTCCATCCATATGACCTTTCTGTGTAAATAATTTTTGGCATACATTGCATTTGTATGGTTTTTCTCCAGTGTGGGTTCTTCTATGTCGATCCAAATGACCTTTCTGTGTAAATAATTTTTGGCATATATTGCATTTGTATGGTTTTTCTCCAGTATGGGTTCTTATGTGGATTTTCAGAAGACTACAGTCTGCAAATGCCCTTTGACAAACAGTGCATTGATATGGCTTTTCTCTGGTGTGGATTATTTGATGCTGTTCTAACACACTCATATTGGCATGACTTCTGTCATATAGGGTAATTCTATTGTCCTTCTTTCAGTGTCAACTCCTGCATGGCAGTTGTGAACGTGTGTTCTTTTCTGAAAATGAATTATGACATACCTTGTACTTGCAACGGTTTTACTCAGCAAGGATTCTCACACGACATTTCAATTGATCATTATCTGCATATGCCTAGTCACATAAAGAACATTTTACAAATTACGTGGCGTCTTATTACCCGTTGATGTCACGAAGTAGCCATCTAAAAAACAGCTTATGATGAAGATCTGTTAAGACATACCTTTCGCATAATACTGCACACTAGTAAAACACTATAAACGACTAATAAATTGGCTGTCAGATGGGAATGCTAAAATTGCATTGTTTGGGTAGCCTGTAAGTAATACACTTGACATAAACAAATAAATTACACATTCTGATTCGATAAGGGTCGAATGCAGACTTAGACTTTTCAACACAAATCACGGTGGGCTGAGCAATTTTCGGAAATGTGATCCTCAATGGTTCGAGGACAAAATGGTAGCGGACAAAATGGTACAGACAAAATGGCAAGGACAAAACAGTATGTTTAAACGAAAGCTGGATGAGGGTATTTTATTGCTGAAGTAGAGGGTGGGTGGCTTTTTGTGGCAGAAAAAGGGCTTTAGTAAAGAAAAAAGCTTTAGTAAAGGAGGCTGGATTGGCGAAAAAATGCTTGAGAAATGGAAGCTGACTTGATGTATTTCATTCATGTGTTTCTTGATGTATCCAGCTTCAATTTCAGCCATACGATTCCTTAAATCAATCTCCATTTGTAATGCATCTTTTATTAATCCAGCTCTTATTTCAGCTATGAAAATACCCTGATACAGCTTCTATATCTAAAGCGTTATTTTCATCAATCCAGCTTCCATTTCATATATAAAAATAAGTAAGTAGTAAATATCCATGCAAAGCCTTCATCCAGCTTCCATTTCACATGCGTCTTTTCATTGATCCAGCTTCTATTTCATATATAAAAATTAATTAATCCAGCTTTCATTTCATCCATACCATTTTGTCCGTACCATTTTGTCCGCTACCATTTTATCCGGCCACCCTTCCTCAATATCTTTAAAAGTGATATCTACTGACGCCTAGTGCAGAAACAGTAATGGCGCCATAAAACAAAGATTACACGGCGTGAATCTCCGAACCCTAGGTCATATTCAAATTCATCTGTCTGCCTGTCTGATTCTCCGGATTTGACCCACTGTCTGTCGATTTTGTTTTGATTACGCCTCTGTGAATAAGCTGGTTTCCGCGACTTCGCTTTTGTGGGCGCTGGTAGAAGTCTCAGAGATTACGATTAAGATTATTATTTGGGAAATATAGTGATTCCTTGGCACAAACCGGCAATCCTGGGAACGGCGGTCATAAATTATAAAATTCCATAAATCGATAGTGCGGAGTATTGGATGGGCAAAAAGTGTGGGTTTTTCATCCAGCCTCCATTTCTTAAGCGTTTCTTCATCAATCCAGCTTCTATTTCAGATCTAGAAATACCTTCATCCAGCTTCTATTTCTCACGCGTTATTTTCGTCAATCCAGCTTCTATTTCACCTGCAGAAGAACCTTCATCCAGATTCCAATTATCTTGCGTTTTTCATCAATCCAGCCTCCATTTCACCTGTAGAAGGTCTTCATCCAGCTTCTATTTATCAAGCGTGGTTTCTATGCGCCCATCCTATAAGCTTACACCGCGCTATTACGACACGGCAGGTTGATTTATTTCCCAACGGAATGCCGCCAAAACAACGTAAACAATGACGTAAAAAGCCCGAGAAGCTCGTAAGTAAGTGAATAAATAAAAAATGAAGAAAACAAGTGAATAAATGCAGCCTTAACTGTAGTTGGCTCTTTCTCTGACGAAAATACATGTTTCGGAATTTATGACCGCCGTTCCCAGGATTGCCCACAAACCTTTAGGTGTAAATATAAAAGCGATTTTTTCAGTTGTAAATTAATTAATGACACAGTTATAATTAAGAGTAAAAACAGTCAGTAAACGCCTTTTCAGTTTGATTCCTCAAAATGGCGTTGAAGAACTACGGCGAAAAACTGTAAAATGGAAGTCAGATTATTAATAATTATTTATTATGCCTGTCCCTCTTGCGATTGTTCGTTATATTCCGCATTATTGAAAGCCATTCATTACGCCCACACATAGAGACATGGAGACGCTGCATTGTCCGATGTGCAGAATTGCACGAAAAGGCAGTGGCGGCGCTAGGGGGCCTGTGGGGCTAAGCCCCCTTACCAGAGGCTCAGCCCCCCTAAAAGAGGGCCATCCGAATTTTTTTACATTGAAATATCCACGATTTTCGGCTGCTGACTAAGAAAAAGGTCGTCAGAAATTTTGGCGGCGAAAATCGAAATTTTTCATAAGGTTTCGGTCGATGACTAAAAAAAAGGTCGTCAGAAATTTTTACGGACGAAAATGTTAAATTTTCGGCGCGAGGCTTCATCCCCCCCAAACTGAAATCCTGGCGCCGCCACCGACTAGTCTGATAAAATTAGATTTGTAAGTAGCCTAGACGTCCAAATTAAATTACAGTAGCTTAAGTAAGGATAAATAAGAGAATAGTATAGTGTAACGCCCGCCCCTATCGGCCTCCCCGGAGTCGCCACTTCCGGATCCTCGCCTGATGGGACCGCGTGCTGCTGTGGACAAGCTCTAGAGATAGAGGGAGGACAGGAGGAAGTGACTTCTGGGTTCGAATCCCAACCCAGGAAAGGCGGCCAGTCTTTTCGACTACCGTACTCCCTATATGAAATTGGCGGCCTACTAGCCAATCTATCACTTCTTCGCAATATACCAGGTTGCGTGAAATCTTTAGGCCTAGCACCCAAAGTTTCCTCCAGGCCGATGGTCGAGTGGTATGGCGCGTCCGCAGTGGTAATAGCGGTGAGGTAACCAGGGTTCAAATCCACAGCAGGCTTGGGTACCGGCGACGCCTCTAGCCTTTCCAATCGTGATACCACTTCCGTCAGCGCTTCCCTGACGTTATCTCTTACAGCCGAGATCTCTTCTCTTACATTTGATTGCACTGAGGAAATAGCATCGCTAACATTTGATTGCACTGCCAGGACATTAAACTCCACCGTGGCAATCGCCTCTTGCGTCTCTCTGGCATTCAGTTGCAAAGACGACTGTATAGAAGTCATAGCATCATGAGTTGACTTAGCATGCACTTGCATAGCCTCTTGTGAAGACTTAGCGTTAGTCTGTATTGCCTCAAGCAATATCTCCATTGAGGACGGGGGCCTCGAAGGCTGAGCAGGAGTGACTGGCCTAGACTCCTCCATAGCGCTATAGAAATGACTCTTATCTTTATAGCTCACAATCAATCAAGTATTCATTCAACGTCAGTTGCATTCAATGCCATCAATGATCAAAGTCAGTAGTTTTATTTAATATTTCTTATTATTAACACTCAATTGAATCTTCAATTGACATCAATTATGTTCAAAGCAATCAAACATAAAAGTCAGTAAGTTCAATTATCAGTTCCTATCCTTTGTAAAGACATTCAATGAAAATCAAATGCAACAATTCAATGCAAACACCTATCAACCGGAGTATGCCTAAATTAAATCCCAATTGACTCTCAAGTCCCACAGCCAATTTCAGTTCAGCCCAAAATATCTTAATAACCGATCGTATTAATTCCCCAATAAAGCGTACCTTATGTCCGGAGACAAGGGACAAAGCCGATCGTGTGCGAAGAACAGCGACGAAGACGATATCCAAGAGATGCGACGAAACACACAGAAAGGCGTCGAGTTTGAAACGCCCGAAAGGATCAGCTAAATCCGTCGCTGATTTCACGCAATGAACAACAATTTCGGCTATGTATCCAAGCCGTTTGAGAAAGACGCCCTTAGGCAAATAATACGAACAAACGCTTCGCAACACAATTTCAGAAGAACGAGAACAGAGCGCTGACGATTCGAAGCCCACGATAAATCACTCCGTGTGACAGGGCGAAGAGAGGCCTTGACCGATTAATCCAGGAGTAGATCCAATGCGAAAGCGAAGGCAAAACTCGCAACAACGCTGATATATTTCTCGCAACAAACTAACTCTCTTAATAATTCGACTCCATGTCGAGAGAGAATGAATCGCCAACAGAATTCTTGTATGCGCAACGACGAAGAAGACTAGTGCAAGCGAGCGCTTTATCTTGGCCACACTTCACCAACTCGATCGAGCCTAAAACTACCAAAAGCCGCAATACATCCACTTCTCTTGAGATTCTGGCCACGTCTGCGCTTTAGCTGCCCGCTCTCGCTTTTATAACTGCCTGGTCTGCAGAGCGTCCCCTTTACTACGCATGCGCAGCTAGAGAGCTGCGCGCGCCAACCCAACAGCAACTCAGCTGTTTCAAGGCGGCAAGAATTAGCTGCCAGCTGCGGCCTTCCGTGTATGTCTGTCGTCGGTCTGTAGCTCACTGTCTTTCTCCCTCTATCTCTCCTTCTGAAAAGCGCGATCTGCCGTCAGTCACGTACGCACCAAATGCACCAGTTTAACCTTGCGAAAACACACATACACAGGCCCACACGCCTACAGTGTTTCCTTATCAATCTGTCTCCCTGTCTGTGCTTGTCTGTCTGGCTGTATTCCTCGCTCACTCTGTTCATCAGACCACCTCGGGCGAACTGTGTGATAATTGGCCGAGCGGGCGGCGACGTCTTTGAAGGCCGTCGACTAAAGCGTGCGAAAAATACACGAATATGAAACGGCAGCGACTGCAGCCTACACCGGCGGTCGCGGTGACCCGTGTCAAACACGCATCAACATTAAAATCTAGGTCACACGAAGCACCGAAAGAAAACCCTATATATATATATATATATCAGATCTCTGAAACCGATCAAAAATTGAATAAAATAATAATATAATAATATTATCGACCGAAAACCCGTAGCGTAGTTCTTCGATCGCTACACTATTCTCGACCCTCCTTGATTTCAGGATCCTTTTAATTGGAAAAATGGATCCTGAAATGTTAGTAAGGCCATACTCCAATTTTCACATCAAGGATTCAAATGCAAGAATTAAAAAATATATGCAATGAACAGTCATCAGCATCACCAAGTTCACATTTTAGCGTTGACTGGCAATTCAAGCGAAAGAAATACTTATTATTATAATATTTATATAGCTCCATCGCTAAGCGTTCAGTGAAGCTCAAAAGCATTTATATATATAGAAAGTATATAAAGGCTTCCTTCAGTTCAGTTATGTACCAAGAATCCCACGGCAAACATTGACTTAAGAACCCACGACACAGTTACAAAAACCATCAGGCCTACGTTACCTTTACAACAGGTCATCTTATTAATAGGCCACACATGGCATTTATCATCGATTCATCGAGACTCTTTTAGGCATTTCACTGTAGGAAAAAGTCTACATTTAAAGACACTCTAAGCAGTTAAGCCTAAGTCTCTATAATCCCATTAACCTCAACATCTAATAAAGAACACTGCTATCATAGCAAATTACCTGAGACTGCGCACACAGCTAAAGTCTCTACATAGCTTATGATTATTGTAACTGTCCGTAGGCTTCCATCATAGTTTACCGTAAGAGCCCAGTCTCAACTTCAGCTTAATAAGCCGCTCGCTTCATAACATCTATCAGTATAGGCCTACGTAATTATTAAAAATGCCACCTATTATGCGCAGAAACTAGCTCATTAGCGATTAATTAGTTACACTTTGTAACACTAGGCCTACATTAATATATCAGCCTGCCTCGGCCCCAGCAAGCCAAATATTATTATATATGCACCCAATGCACAGAATAATAACAATACAAAAGCTTAACTAGGTCAACTTAATATACTGTAATTAAGGCTAAAATACAATGTTACACTGTTTAATCCTTAATCATAGAAAATCATATGCCTATCATAAAGACCATCATGATTTCAATACTAAGATTACAGTCTACGAATGGATCTATAGTTAGGCTATTTTAGTCTGTCTTTAGTCCACCATTAATCCTATGCGTTTTCTTGGAATGAATCAACAGGCCATGTTACTGCGCAATTATGTCGTCTTATTTTCAATCCATCATTGATGCGACGTGTACTACGGGACCACCCATGCGCCTGGGAAACGACGATCGATAATTAATATCGCCGCTCTTTGATGCGTCGACTCGTTCTCCCCCCTCTCTACAATTGGCTTCTGTAGGAGTCGTGGGAACGGAGACGACTGGCAGCACGACTAAACCAGCCTATAATTAGTCCATGTACAGCGTACAACATGGCAAAATTATGCCTACAATAAGCGAACTCAAAATTAGGTCATTCATTAATCCAAATATAAATCTGCACAGGATTAATAATAAAATTAAATCCAATGCCACAAAATCATTTAGGCTAACCTCATTTCTCGCACAGACAGAACTTCTAATTATTTTATGCCTAGTCCTAATTAATATCACTAGGCCTCGCAGTTTAACCATATAATTCCATTGCAGGCGGGAATCAGGCAAAACCGCAAAACTAATGCAAAAATTACACAGCATAACTAAATTATCGCTTATTCCTCCGCGTTGGGCTATCAAAACATGTAGGCCTACATTTTAATCGAGACCAACTATATATATAATCCCGTTGCGATCTGGTATTATTCGTAAAGCAACAGCATAATTAAATATTATTGTCGCCCATGTCTTAACATTATTGAAACTCTTAGGCCTACAATTTTAATCGAGGCATATTATTTATATATATAAAATGCCGACAAATTTTGCCGAACCCCAGAATAATAAGCCTATAGGCCTATACTCAAGGTAAACCATATATATATAGGCCTAATCCCGACAGATTGCAGTTAAGCGCAATATGGGCCTCAAAGCATTCATTCAGCGCCTCACTGAAATTAATTAACATGCCTCTATACAATTACTATATATATATACGATGACAAGAGTTACGCATATAAAAATTCTACACACGGAAATTAGGAGCATTAAAATTTAACTGTGCAAATTTCTTTAAATTATTTTTAATTAAACAGACTATAGATAGAGCGGAACTTAGGCCTAATGCAAATTTCGACTCTGAGCGTTATCTTAGAGATATAGGCCTACTATTTTAACAAAGGCCATAATATCACATAATCACATCATCATGGCTAATTCCACTACAAGTCTAAGTTCAAGGTCACATAATCGTCATCAATGGCCTTAACTAAAATAGGCAACCTTATATATACATCAACAGGTAAAACCAATATTTATATAGCGCAATGCAGGCAATGACAGTCCAGTTTTCTGTCTACAGCAGAGGCAATAATAAAATCGTCCATCGCTTCATTGCAAATGCAATACAATACTAATCTATATCACCATTGCAAACATTAATCAGACAGTCGGCAATGCAATACAAATATTAATACTATGTCATACATATATGAAGGCACAACATACAATGCAAGAATACAGTTATTCACACAGTAACACACACATGTAAAGCCTTCCACATGTAAATCAAAAATGTATTCATCAAAATCAAAATAAAACAGTTTTACAGGTGTTTCCTGCATTCAAAATGGCCGCAAATTAAGCGGTCATTTAACAGAGTTACCCAGCTGACGTGAAGTTCTCAGGCGGACGACTTCCTGTCGTTTCACCCAGCGATCGCCAGTGGTGGTCGTCGGAAGACCCATTGCGGAGCGGACATCCCCGTAGGAGGTGGGAGGGGTCGTCACAGTAGAAACAGCGGCGCTCCTCATTTTGCAAGTTCCGGTCACCATCTCGCCTCCTCGTCGATGATGGCGACATCCGAGATCGACGATTCTGGTTGTCGTGATTACCGCTCTCCGGCCGTCCCAGGTTGTCGCTCGGTGCAACCTGCTGCTGTTGTCGAAGAGGGCAGAGGCGCGCTATGTGGTCCGTCGCAGAACACTCGAAGCATCTCCGCGGCGATGGTCCTACCTCCGTTTCCATTTCCCTTTGTGGTCGACGTCTACAGGCCGAGCTCAAATGACCGAGCCGATGACACAGGAAACACCGTGGATTTCCCCGCCCGTTACCTCCATTGGTGTTCGACCTATCGTTTCTTGTTGACTCGTTCTGACCTCTCCATGATCCACGATTATTGTATCTGGATTGTGGCGCCGACAATGGTTGTCGCTCCAGCTGTCGCATTATTTGCTCCACCTGCCGTTTCAAAACCCTCATTTCCGAATCTTCTTCCTGTTCTTTAATTGCGTTGACACGGCCGTGTCGTCGGTCTTGTTGTTCATGGCCGCCGGCTTCTGCTTTCTGATAGCCGTCCAACCGCATCGCCACCTTGTAAGCTTCATCCAATGATTTTGGCTCTCGCTCTCGAATTTTCAGAGCAAGAGTTCTATCTCTCAGGGCATCCAGGAATGCACGAACAGCAATTGCTTCGCTGTGGACAGTCGAAGAGCCCGGATACGCACGCGAGGTCAGACGGCGCACATCATCGACCAAGGCTCCCATATCTTCATCGGCTTTCTGGTTTCGAGTACTCAGCTGTGTCTGAAATAAAGCTTGCTGTTCAGCGTTACCATATCGTTCTCGAAGTCGCTGTACCAAAGCCGTCCAAGTGTCCAAGCTATCTGCGTTCGACTCGCTCAGCAAATGAGTCGCCGGTTCAACCAATGAGACTACTAATTGGTTCAACCTCTCCTCGTCCGTCCATCTGTTATTCCTGGCGCACACGGAGAATTTTCGTAAGAATGTTTCAACGTCCGTCTTTCCGCTAAAACACCCGAGTTTCAGGAATTGTGTTGGCTTAGGAGGAGAAGTCGATGGCTGTTTAACCTCGCCCTCTTTAGCTGTTGCAGACGCGGTCGGTTCAAGTTCCTTGACTGTTCCCTTTGAACTGATCGACGGTAGCTCCCAGTCGCCGGTCGTTTGCGTTGCGACGGTGGTCGTCGGGACTATTTTGATAGGACCGACCGAAACGTTGGTAGGCGCCAGTGCTTTCGTTTCACCAACCGCAGACGTCGCTTTATTATCGGCCGTCGTTTCATTTCTCTCCAGAGGTGTCGACTTCATTACCACTTGACATCGCGGTAGTTCGGCATCACGGCTGAATCCAAAGTTTTGCGCGCCGAGGCATGAACTCATCCTCGCCGATTCCACGACCGTTGGCCACCGAGGAAAGACGGCGTCGCTTGGTCGAAGCGGGTCGAGACAGCGAAGCGGGTCAACCCAAACCCGGTTGTCGCTGCTACCGTAGAAAGCGCTCGGAGTGTAGGTCGGAGCATACCTCCACGGCATGTTTGAATGGTCGGGACGAGCGTATGGTTGCATCCAGTCGACCGTTGCCATCGCCGCTGGTCCAGGAGGAAGGTCGGGTCGAGCGTAGTCTCGACCAACCATGGTCGACGTTGCACGACCGTCGAGGACGCAGTCAGGCCTTGACTGATAGGTCGGCATTACCGACGCTGGTTGTGTAAAGTCGACCCGACTCGGTGCCATTTCCACTCTTTGTTGATCGACGTGTGCGAGCGGCGCTTGCAGCCTCCATTGCGGATCAGGTCGAGGATACTCGACGTGAGGGAGCGACGAAGAGGCCAAAGGAGCCGGGTTGACCTTATCACCCCCCTCCCGTGACAATTTATTAGCGATCGGTTTATTCATATCCAAATTTCTAAACTCCGGTTGCTGTGCTGCATGCATTCTGTTATCAATTATTTTAACAGTTTTAGGTCTAGATTCCATTATTTTGCTGATTTCAATGTCTACACTACCATCATCAGACATTATTTCCACATTATCAGCAAATTCCCTTTCCTTCCTTCTTTCAAAAGAAATTGCCATTTCGCCTGTTCTAGCATAGTCAGTTTCCTCTTCTAACCTATCATCACCAAAATCTCTAGAACTAATTTGACCCCAATGGCTGGGACCAATTGTAACGCCCGCCCCTATCGGCCTCCCCGGAGTCGCCACTTCCGGATCCTCGCCTGATGGGACCGCGTGCTGCTGTGGACAAGCTCTAGAGATAGAGGGAGGACAGGAGGAAGTGACTTCTGGGTTCGAATCCCAACCCAGGAAAGGCGGCCAGTCTTTTCGACTACCGTACTCCCTATATGAAATTGGCGGCCTACTAGCCAATCTATCACTTCTTCGCAATATACCAGGTTGCGTGAAATCTTTAGGCCTAGCACCCAAAGTTTCCTCCAGGCCGATGGTCGAGTGGTATGGCGCGTCCGCAGTGGTAATAGCGGTGAGGTAACCAGGGTTCAAATCCACAGCAGGCTTGGGTACCGGCGACGCCTCTAGCCTTTCCAATCGTGATACCACTTCCGTCAGCGCTTCCCTGACGTTATCTCTTACAGCCGAGATCTCTTCTCTTACATTTGATTGCACTGAGGAAATAGCATCGCTAACATTTGATTGCACTGCCAGGACATTAAACTCCACCGTGGCAATCGCCTCTTGCGTCTCTCTGGCATTCAGTTGCAAAGACGACTGTATAGAAGTCATAGCATCATGAGTTGACTTAGCATGCACTTGCATAGCCTCTTGTGAAGACTTAGCGTTAGTCTGTATTGCCTCAAGCAATATCTCCATTGAGGACGGGGGCCTCGAAGGCTGAGCAGGAGTGACTGGCCTAGACTCCTCCATAGCGCTATAGAAATGACTCTTATCTTTATAGCTCACAATCAATCAAGTATTCATTCAACGTCAGTTGCATTCAATGCCATCAATGATCAAAGTCAGTAGTTTTATTTAATATTTTTTATTATTAACACTCAATTGAATCTTCAATTGACATCAATTATGTTCAAAGCAATCAAACATAAAAGTCAGTAAGTTCAATTATCAGTTCCTATCCTTTGTAAAGACATTCAATGAAAATCAAATGCAACAATTCAATGCAAACACCTATCAACCGGAGTATGCCTAAATTAAATCCCAATTGACTCTCAAGTCCCACAGCCAATTTCAGTTCAGCCCAAAATATCTTAATAACCGATCGTATTAATTCCCCAATAAAGCGTACCTTATGTCCGGAGACAAGGGACAAAGCCGATCGTGTGCGAAGAACAGCGACGAAGACGATATCCAAGAGATGCGACGAAACACACAGAAAGGCGTCGAGTTTGAAACGCCCGAAAGGATCAGCTAAATCCGTCGCTGATTTCACGCAATGAACAACAATTTCGGCTATGTATCCAAGCCGTTTGAGAAAGACGCCCTTAGGCAAATAATACGAACAAACGCTTCGCAACACAATTTCAGAAGAACGAGAACAGAGCGCTGACGATTCGAAGCCCACGATAAATCACTCCGTGTGACAGGGCGAAGAGAGGCCTTGACCGATTAATCCAGGAGTAGATCCAATGCGAAAGCGAAGGCAAAACTCGCAACAACGCTGATATATTTCTCGCAACAAACTAACTCTCTTAATAATTCGACTCCATGTCGAGAGAGAATGAATCGCCAACAGAATTCTTGTATGCGCAACGACGAAGAAGACTAGTGCAAGCGAGCGCTTTATCTTGGCCACACTTCACCAACTCGATCGAGCCTAAAACTACCAAAAGCCGCAATACATCCACTTCTCTTGAGATTCTGGCCACGTCTGCGCTTTAGCTGCCCGCTCTCGCTTTTATAACTGCCTGGTCTGCAGAGCGTCCCCTTTACTACGCATGCGCAGCTAGAGAGCTGCGCGCGCCAACCCAACAGCAACTCAGCTGTTTCAAGGCGGCAAGAATTAGCTGCCAGCTGCGGCCTTCCGTGTATGTCTGTCGTCGGTCTGTAGCTCACTGTCTTTCTCCCTCTATCTCTCCTTCTGAAAAGCGCGATCTGCCGTCAGTCACGTACGCACCAAATGCACCAGTTTAACCTTGCGAAAACACACATACACAGGCCCACACGCCTACAGTGTTTCCTTATCAATCTGTCTCCCTGTCTGTGCTTGTCTGTCTGGCTGTATTCCTCGCTCACTCTGTTCATCAGACCACCTCGGGCGAACTGTGTGATAATTGGCCGAGCGGGCGGCGACGTCTTTGAAGGCCGTCGACTAAAGCGTGCGAAAAATACACGAATATGAAACGGCAGCGACTGCAGCCTACACCGGCGGTCGCGGTGACCCGTGTCAAACACGCATCAACATTAAAATCTAGGTCACACGAAGCACCGAAAGAAAACCCTATATATATATATATATCAGATCTCTGAAACCGATCAAAAATTGAATAAAATAATAATATAATAATATTATCGACCGAAAACCCGTAGCGTAGTTCTTCGATCGCTACACTATTCTCGACCCTCCTTGATTTCAGGATCCTTTTAATTGGAAAAATGGATCCTGAAATGTTAGTAAGGCCATACTCCAATTTTCACATCAAGGATTCAAATGCAAGAATTAAAAAATATATGCAATGAACAGTCATCAGCATCACCAAGTTCACATTTTAGCGTTGACTGGCAATTCAAGCGAAAGAAATACTTATTATTATAATATTTATATAGCTCCATCGCTAAGCGTTCAGTGAAGCTCAAAAGCATTTATATATATAGAAAGTATATAAAGGCTTCCTTCAGTTCAGTTATGTACCAAGAATCCCACGGCAAACATTGACTTAAGAACCCACGACACAGTTACAAAAACCATCAGGCCTACGTTACCTTTACAACAGGTCATCTTATTAATAGGCCACACATGGCATTTATCATCGATTCATCGAGACTCTTTTAGGCATTTCACTGTAGGAAAAAGTCTACATTTAAAGACACTCTAAGCAGTTAAGCCTAAGTCTCTATAATCCCATTAACCTCAACATCTAATAAAGAACACTGCTATCATAGCAAATTACCTGAGACTGCGCACACAGCTAAAGTCTCTACATAGCTTATGATTATTGTAACTGTCCGTAGGCTTCCATCATAGTTTACCGTAAGAGCCCAGTCTCAACTTCAGCTTAATAAGCCGCTCGCTTCATAACATCTATCAGTATAGGCCTACGTAATTATTAAAAATGCCACCTATTATGCGCAGAAACTAGCTCATTAGCGATTAATTAGTTACACTTTGTAACACTAGGCCTACATTAATATATCAGCCTGCCTCGGCCCCAGCAAGCCAAATATTATTATATATGCACCCAATGCACAGAATAATAACAATACAAAAGCTTAACTAGGTCAACTTAATATACTGTAATTAAGGCTAAAATACAATGTTACACTGTTTAATCCTTAATCATAGAAAATCATATGCCTATCATAAAGACCATCATGATTTCAATACTAAGATTACAGTCTACGAATGGATCTATAGTTAGGCTATTTTAGTCTGTCTTTAGTCCACCATTAATCCTATGCGTTTTCTTGGAATGAATCAACAGGCCATGTTACTGCGCAATTATGTCGTCTTATTTTCAATCCATCATTGATGCGACGTGTACTACGGGACCACCCATGCGCCTGGGAAACGACGATCGATAATTAATATCGCCGCTCTTTGATGCGTCGACTCGTTCTCCCCCCTCTCTACAATTGGCTTCTGTAGGAGTCGTGGGAACGGAGACGACTGGCAGCACGACTAAACCAGCCTATAATTAGTCCATGTACAGCGTACAACATGGCAAAATTATGCCTACAATAAGCGAACTCAAAATTAGGTCATTCATTAATCCAAATATAAATCTGCACAGGATTAATAATAAAATTAAATCCAATGCCACAAAATCATTTAGGCTAACCTCATTTCTCGCACAGACAGAACTTCTAATTATTTTATGCCTAGTCCTAATTAATATCACTAGGCCTCGCAGTTTAACCATATAATTCCATTGCAGGCGGGAATCAGGCAAAACCGCAAAACTAATGCAAAAATTACACAGCATAACTAAATTATCGCTTATTCCTCCGCGTTGGGCTATCAAAACATGTAGGCCTACATTTTAATCGAGACCAACTATATATATAATCCCGTTGCGATCTGGTATTATTCGTAAAGCAACAGCATAATTAAATATTATTGTCGCCCATGTCTTAACATTATTGAAACTCTTAGGCCTACAATTTTAATCGAGGCATATTATTTATATATATAAAATGCCGACAAATTTTGCCGAACCCCAGAATAATAAGCCTATAGGCCTATACTCAAGGTAAACCATATATATATAGGCCTAATCCCGACAGATTGCAGTTAAGCGCAATATGGGCCTCAAAGCATTCATTCAGCGCCTCACTGAAATTAATTAACATGCCTCTATACAATTACTATATATATATATACGATGACAAGAGTTACGCATATAAAAATTCTACACACGGAAATTAGGAGCATTAAAATTTAACTGTGCAAATTTCTTTAAATTATTTTTAATTAAACAGACTATAGATAGAGCGGAACTTAGGCCTAATGCAAATTTCGACTCTGAGCGTTATCTTAGAGATATAGGCCTACTATTTTAACAAAGGCCATAATATCACATAATCACATCATCATGGCTAATTCCACTACAAGTCTAAGTTCAAGGTCACATAATCGTCATCAATGGCCTTAACTAAAATAGGCAACCTTATATATACATCAACAGGTAAAACCAATATTTATATAGCGCAATGCAGGCAATGACAGTCCAGTTTTCTGTCTACAGCAGAGGCAATAATAAAATCGTCCATCGCTTCATTGCAAATGCAATACAATACTAATCTATATCACCATTGCAAACATTAATCAGACAGTCGGCAATGCAATACAAATATTAATACTATGTCATACATATATGAAGGCACAACATACAATGCAAGAATACAGTTATTCACACAGTAACACACACATGTAAAGCCTTCCACATGTAAATCAAAAATGTATTCATCAAAATCAAAATAAAACAGTTTTACAGGTGTTTCCTGCATTCAAAATGGCCGCAAATTAAGCGGTCATTTAACAGAGTTACCCAGCTGACGTGAAGTTCTCAGGCGGACGACTTCCTGTCGTTTCACCCAGCGATCGCCAGTGGTGGTCGTCGGAAGACCCATTGCGGAGCGGACATCCCCGTAGGAGGTGGGAGGGGTCGTCACAGTAGAAACAGCGGCGCTCCTCATTTTGCAAGTTCCGGTCACCATCTCGCCTCCTCGTCGATGATGGCGACATCCGAGATCGACGATTCTGGTTGTCGTGATTACCGCTCTCCGGCCGTCCCAGGTTGTCGCTCGGTGCAACCTGCTGCTGTTGTCGAAGAGGGCAGAGGCGCGCTATGTGGTCCGTCGCAGAACACTCGAAGCATCTCCGCGGCGATGGTCCTACCTCCGTTTCCATTTCCCTTTGTGGTCGACGTCTACAGGCCGAGCTCAAATGACCGAGCCGATGACACAGGAAACACCGTGGATTTCCCCGCCCGTTACCTCCATTGGTGTTCGACCTATCGTTTCTTGTTGACTCGTTCTGACCTCTCCATGATCCACGATTATTGTATCTGGATTGTGGCGCCGACAATGGTTGTCGCTCCAGCTGTCGCATTATTTGCTCCACCTGCCGTTTCAAAACCCTCATTTCCGAATCTTCTTCCTGTTCTTTAATTGCGTTGACACGGCCGTGTCGTCGGTCTTGTTGTTCATGGCCGCCGGCTTCTGCTTTCTGATAGCCGTCCAACCGCATCGCCACCTTGTAAGCTTCATCCAATGATTTTGGCTCTCGCTCTCGAATTTTCAGAGCAAGAGTTCTATCTCTCAGGGCATCCAGGAATGCACGAACAGCAATTGCTTCGCTGTGGACAGTCGAAGAGCCCGGATACGCACGCGAGGTCAGACGGCGCACATCATCGACCAAGGCTCCCATATCTTCATCGGCTTTCTGGTTTCGAGTACTCAGCTGTGTCTGAAATAAAGCTTGCTGTTCAGCGTTACCATATCGTTCTCGAAGTCGCTGTACCAAAGCCGTCCAAGTGTCCAAGCTATCTGCGTTCGACTCGCTCAGCAAATGAGTCGCCGGTTATATTTCTCGCAACAAACTAACTCTCTTAATAATTCGACTCCATGTCGAGAGAGAATGAATCGCCAACAGAATTCTTGTATGCGCAACGACGAAGAAGACTAGTGCAAGCGAGCGCTTTATCTTGGCCACACTTCACCAACTCGATCGAGCCTAAAACTACCAAAAGCCGCAATACATCCACTTCTCTTGAGATTCTGGCCACGTCTGCGCTTTAGCTGCCCGCTCTCGCTTTTATAACTGCCTGGTCTGCAGAGCGTCCCCTTTACTACGCATGCGCAGCTAGAGAGCTGCGCGCGCCAACCCAACAGCAACTCAGCTGTTTCAAGGCGGCAAGAATTAGCTGCCAGCTGCGGCCTTCCGTGTATGTCTGTCGTCGGTCTGTAGCTCACTGTCTTTCTCCCTCTATCTCTCCTTCTGAAAAGCGCGATCTGCCGTCAGTCACGTACGCACCAAATGCACCAGTTTAACCTTGCGAAAACACACATACACAGGCCCACACGCCTACAGTGTTTCCTTATCAATCTGTCTCCCTGTCTGTGCTTGTCTGTCTGGCTGTATTCCTCGCTCACTCTGTTCATCAGACCACCTCGGGCGAACTGTGTGATAATTGGCCGAGCGGGCGGCGACGTCTTTGAAGGCCGTCGACTAAAGCGTGCGAAAAATACACGAATATGAAACGGCAGCGACTGCAGCCTACACCGGCGGTCGCGGTGACCCGTGTCAAACACGCATCAACATTAAAATCTAGGTCACACGAAGCACCGAAAGAAAACCCTATATATATATATAATATCAGATCTCTGAAACCGATCAAAAATTGAATAAAATAATAATATAATAATATTATCGACCGAAAACCCGTAGCGTAGTTCTACGATCGCTACAATAGCATAGACCGGATAGAGACAGGAATCAGTTTAGATGAGCGAAATAGCACACCAACAGTCTTAGCAATTTTGCTAGAGATATTATTGATGTGTTAATTCCTTCCAATTTAGATGCTGGTCAATGTAGGCCTATACGCCCAAAATTTTTATGGAATTCACTTGGGTGATAGGAGTCCCTTCAATAAGTAGAATAGGAAGTTCATTGGGATATTTTTTCTTTTGGGATCTGAAGAGGATGTATAGTTGTTTTTATTCAAATTTAGAGTAAGTTTATTAGATCGAAACCAATCAACGACTCGGTGAAGCTCAGAATTAACAGTGCTGAATAGGGTATCAATAGATTTATCAGAATGAAATAAGTTAGAATCATCAGCAAATAGCACAAAATACATAAAAAGCGATACATTAGGTAGATCATTAATACAGATTAAAAATAAAAGAGGTACAAGATTAGATCCTTGAGGGACACCGTGAGAAATTAGTTGTAGATCAGAATTACGATTACGATTACAATTATTAACAGAAACCAGTTGAAAACGATTTTCAAGATAGCTAACAAACCATTGTAATTGTGTCCTTCTAATTCCATAGTTATAAAGTTTTTTGATCAAAACATGATGATTTACAGAATCAAAGGCTTTAGCTAGCCTACATCAAGGAAGATACCAAGGGAGTATTCGTTACTTTCAATTGCATTAGAGATTTTGTCTTGTATGCTTAGAAGGGGCATGTAGGTGGAATGACCCTGTTGGAATCCATGCTGAGACTGAAATAGTACTTTCTCTTTTGATAAAAAAAACTATCTAAACGCGCGTAGGCCTACATTAATTTTTCAAATATTTTAGCGAAGAATGGGAGTACAGAAATCGGTCTGTAGTAGGGAATATAATCCCGGGATCCCGAATACCGGGATCCCGGGAATCCCGGACATTTTGCAATCCCGTAATCCCGGGATTGACACACCTGGAATCCCGTTTTTCGGGATAACCGAAAATTCGGATTTTTTACTAAATTACTTGACCAATTTTGCAACAATCCTCTGTCATTAGACGCCAAAATGACGGATAAACAGACGCCCTAATGAAGGTAAGCTGGCGGCCAGCAGAAAACCAGAGGGGTGACTGGAGGTAGACGTTTCTGAGTGATCTAGCAGGAGATTTAGGTTTGCTCCCTCCCATTCCTTGCTTGATTCATGTATACAGACTACAGAGTCCTCTACAACAATCATCCACACACCATTCAGTTGACTGATAGAAGATAAACAGATGTCTGATGCTAGCAGAGCTGACCGACAAGGCCTGCGAGGTCACAGCGCCTAACTCCGATTGACGTGTGTTGATGACACCACCGCCCGTATAATTGCGCCGGTTGGTGAGTGGAAGGACCTGGACAGCATAACAGAGTCACAGACGGGCCCTTGCTGCCTTAATATCAGAGGACTGCAGCTAGGCTAGCCTGCAAGATCAGTCATTCACTGGTAAATCTTGGCTAGCCTGCTACCTGTCGTGTTCCTCGCGCTGTGGTCAGTCGGTGCATTGGTCACCTCTGACCTAATTCCGGGTCGTCGTATGCAGAGGTTAATTACCCTATTCAGAGTGATTGCAATTAAGCCCAGTTAAAGACGGGGAATCTTAATCTGGGCTCAACTCACGGCAATCTAGGTCAAAGGAGAGACATGAGAGGACAGGCCAGGGCGGGGAGGAGAGGGTTCTAACTTGTTTGTTTAGTGGGGAAAGAAGCCACTGGTCGTAGGCCTATCACTATCAAGTTTCAAACAAAACCCGCTGTTGCCAGGGACCAATGACTAAAGCCCTCGTCGTGAGTCATAATTGATTGCGGTTGAAGTGCCTAAAGCAAAGAGAAAGCTGTACTGTATTTGGCCTACTATTATACTATGTCTAAGAATTTTTTAATTGCTATTATAAGCCAATCCCGGGATACCGGGATTGACTCATTTATAATCCCGGAATCCCGGGATTGAGCAAGTGCCCCGGGATTACATTCCCTAGTCTGTAGTTAGAAACATTGTCCCTCGGGCCCTTTTTATGAATGGGTATGACCTTGGCAGTTTTCAATGCAGAGGGGAATACTCCAGTGGTAAATGAGCAGTTGACAATCTCTGATAGCGGAATTGCAATTTTAGGCAATGTTAATAGGGCTATGGCAGGGTCAATTCCATCGACTACTTTACTATGCGTAGGCCCTAGTGCGAATGGTATGCGTCAAGGTTCATTATTTCACAAGGTGTAGAAGGGATTAATGCCATAGAATGTGGAAGGGGTTGGGATAAGTAGGAGAGAAAAGAGTTTGTGCAATTCCTGTGAAGAAATTATTGAATTTAGTTGCTATAGTCTGAGGGTCAGTAATTTGTTCACCATTTACATTCAATGAAGTAATTAAGGTTATTAGGCCTACTATGGATTGAAAATTCGGATGCATAATAATCTTTTTCGGCTTGCAATTTAACTTTCTTAAATTTGTTTCTGTATAGGATGAATTTCCTCTTGTTGGCCTCATTTGGATTTTTTATGAATTTTTTATATAGTTCGCTTTCTTATTACTAGATTTTACCAGTGCCCGAGTCATCCAGGCCCTTTTTGGGATAGAGTTACGAGCATACGTCCTAGTGAAAATTGGGAAAGAATCATCATAAAGCTTCTTATAATTAACTAGCTGTAACCCGCCACGCGTTGCTGTGGCTGAAAAGACTCTCCCTCCCACCCTCACTCCCTACTTCCCTTCCTCTGTCTCCCTTCCTGCCTCTGTCCTCCCGTCCCGTCCCCTCCCCTTCCCTGCCTCACACCCTCCTCCCGTTTCCTCCATCCCTCTCCCTCGCTCTCTCCCTCCCCTTTCTCCTTCCCTCTTCCTCCCGCTCCCTCCCTTTCACACTCACCCCTCTCTCCCTCTCCTTTGTCCCTCCCCGTCCGTACGTCCGTTGTCCGTCCGTCCGTCCGTAAAACTCCGAGATCCTTGATTTTGTAAAAATCGAGATCGCTCAAATCGTTCGCATAGTTGTGTTTTTTGGTCGAAAAGATTGCGCTTTTCCCCTAAAGGCATTATAACAACCCGCTTATGTTCGAATGGAACGGTTTGCGAAAATCTATAGGCCTATAAATAAAAATGTAAAACGTTAGTTTTTGTTACTGTAGAAATCAACGGCTAGATAAATATATGCGCTATAAAAAGAACGCACGTAGCCTATATGTGCTATAAATAGACAGCCGCAGTCGGATGCAACGTCGGTTTGAAATTGAAATCGAGATCGGTCAAATCGTTCGCATAGTTGTGTTTTTTGGTCGAAAAGATTGCGCTTTTTCCCAAAAGGCATTATAACAACCAGTTTATGTTCGAATGGAACGGTTTGCGAAAATCTATACAAATAAAAATGTAAAACGTTAGTTTTTGTTACTGTTGAAATCAACAGCTAGATAAATATATGCGCTATAAAAAGAACGCACGTAGCCTATATATGTGCTATAAATAGACGGCCGCAGTCGGAAGCAACGTCGGTTTGAAATTGAAATCGAGATCGGTCAAATCGTTCGCATAGTTGTGTTTTTTGGTCGAAAAGATTGCGCTTTTCCCCAAAAGGCATTATAACAACACGCTTATGTTCGTATGGAACGGTTTGCGAAAATTTTGAAAAGAATCGGTGAAGACCTTATCGAGTTCTGAGGCCACAAAAACTAACGTTTTACATTTTTATTTATATAGATTGCCAAGAAATAGGTCATAGGCCTTATCAGTGTCTAGTTCTGTACAAGCTTCACGGATATCAGACCAGTCCGTAGCCTAGAGTCTAAGGATTGCAAAAAATTGGCTTTATGGTCATCAGATACTAGGTTAAATGTCAGTGTTTGAGGCTTGTTAGGAGGTTTGATGGGACCAAAATCAAACCATGCTATGATAGGTAAATGATCAGAAATGTCTTCGTTGAGAATTGAGGATTAACCCTCGGGCTACCAAGGGGGGTGGTTGCCACTCCCCCCCTAGGTTTTTCGCAAATCAAACGCGTTCCGTCTGAAAAAAAATTTTGAAAAAATTGGTAGCTGTAGAGGGTTCATTGGGACACATTTTGAGGTAAAAGTTTTTATGATGCCCCCTACCGTTCAAAAGTTACACCCGATATACCCAAGGTACCAGGGGGGTGGATACCACCCCCCCTAGAATATCGTCTGTAACTTTTCCGCCCTTTAATATTAAGAGACACAAATTATACCATTCTATAGAGGGAATGTGGGGCTACATTTCCATGCTCACTGAGTTGTCTTTCGACAACCGGAAGTGCTCAAAATAAATTAATATATATATAAAGGTGTTTTATTTTCATAAAAGTGTCATGTTTTTTCTATTGTAACTTATCCATAATTTATTTTTTAATAGAAATAAATTATGCCATTCTGTAGAGGGCATTTAGGGCTATTTTATGATACTAAATAATTTGTCTTTTGATGACCGGAAGTGCTCAAAATAAATTAAAATGTGTGAAAATGTTGGGGTTTTTTTTACAACGCAAGCCGATATGTGTGCGTATACTGCGTAAACGTTTTTCAGCGGCTAAAACATTTTTTTTGTTTTGATTGAACATAAAACAGACTTATTACTAGTTTTCATAGTTGAATACTGGACTTTATTATATATCAACTACTTTTTATATATAAATCATGTATAAAACACACAGAATCTAATATATTCCCTATGCGTAAGTGTACATTTTGTGGAATCGACGGGTACCCATGGTAAAAAATTCATAATTTCGAGGGGCATTCATATTTTCTAAACCTAAATATACCATTTTGTGCAGAAATGAATGCTGAATCAAATGGTGTATTACAAGTTATGATATCTCAAACCAAGCCCAAAATCCAGGGGGGTAACCACCCCCCCTTGGTAGTCAGTGTTACAAAAAAGCTTGGTAGCCTGAGGGATAAATAAGTTTGGTCCAAATGTTAGCGAATATGTTATCTAGTAATGTACTTTATCATTCACTAGCTGGGGTACCCGTCGTTGCCCGGGAAATTTAGGATTCGATCCGCTCCGGGCCTCCGGCCATAACCCCACCACACAACACCCCACTACACTCCGACCTCTACCAGTACGCCACCGAATAAATTTGGGTTTGACGAAAATTTCCTCCCCCATCCCATCCCACCCCCTCCAACCCCACCACTCCACCCCAACACCTTCCACCCCACCACCCCCACCCCACCTCCCACTCCATCCCCCTCCACTCCACCCCACCCCTCCACACCAACCCCACCCCCGCCCAACCCCACCCCCTTTTTATACGGGGCAAGCGAATGAAAATTTATAGCGACAATTAGTGTTTTGACCCCCTCGCACCCTGGCCCCCATGGTGGTAGAGATTTGCCAACCACTGATCCGGGAGGTTCTGATGGACCTCTATCTATGAAAAAAAATTCAAATCAATAGCTGGGGTTTTTTAAATTGGGGGTTTCCCCCACCCTGGCCCCCATGGTGGTAGAGAATCGCCAACCCCTCGACTTTGCGTCTCGTGCCGAGACCTACACAGCAGTGAAAGTTTGGAGTGAAAAGCTCAAAAACTGTGAGCGTGCATTCTGGACAAAGTCACCACCCACCCACATACATACATAGCCAAGTCCTTTCTTATAGATATAGATTACTAGCTGGGGTACCCGGCGTTGCCCGGGAAATTTAGGATTCGATCCGCTCCGGCCACAACCCCACCACACAACACCCCACCACACTGCGACCTCTATACCAGTACGCCACCGGAGAAATTTGGGTTTGACGAAAATTTCCACCCCACCCCACCCCCTCCGCCCCAACCCCCTCACACCCCTCCCACCCCCACTCCACCCCACCTTACCTCCCACTCCATCCCCCTCCACCCCACCTCCACCCCACCTCAACCCACTCCCTCACTCCACCCCACCCCAACCCCCACCCCATCCCCAACCCCACCCCTCGACCCCTACGCCACCCCACCCCACCACCTCCACCTCCACCCCTCACCTCCATCCCACCCCTCCACTCCACTTTAGACACCTCTAAAATGGTTAATTATACGTGGCAAGCGAATGAAAAATTTTTGCGAAAATCAGTGTTTTTGACCCCCCGCACCCTGGCCCCCCTGGTGGTGGAGATTTGCCAACCACTGATCCGGGGGGTTCTGATGGACCTCTATCTAGGAAAATAAATAAAAAAAACAGCTGCGTTTTTTTGAAAAAAAATTGGGGTTTCGCTCCCCACCCTGGTCCCCCATGGTGGTAGAGAATCGCCAACCCCTCGCCTTTGCGTCTCGTGCCGAGACCTACGCAGTAGTGAAGGTTTGGAGTGAAAAGCTCAAAAACTGTGAGCGTGCATTCTGGACAAAGTCACATACATACACACATACATACACACATACATAGTCACATCCTTCCATATAGATATAGATTAATAATCTTATGATTTATAAGACACTTGGATGACGTCATAATAAACGCCATTTGTCATTTCAGGGATCACGCCTAATTCGTGAAGGCTCCTTTGTTATTAGCGTTTGATTTTTCTCGCACACAGTTTGTTGTTTCTTGCAATATTGGCGTAAATTGTGTTTCTTCAAAAGACGACGTTTGATCTTCTGGAGATGGGAAATGCAATCCACCGCCTCATGTCAAAGAAACGGACAGCAACTGAGTCCAGTAATGATGACGAGCAAAAGAATGAAGACTCAGATGGTAATTTTTAGTGCAAGGAATTTTTTCATTATTTGCTAATATTATGCTCCTTATTTCATTAATATCTTTAAAAACTTTTTCGACAATAATTTTCTTGGACCCTATGTAATGACGAACAATGAAGCTTCATATAGTAATTTTAGTGCACAAGGGTTGACAATCGTAATCGTAATCGTAATCTCCTAATTTCTAAAGCGCCACTGGAAAGCCAAGCGCGGGGCACCGGTTACACCTGTAAAGGTTTCAAATTACCCCCTCCTAAACATTACCCCCCGGTAACTTGAAACCGGTTTCAGATTACCCCCCGGAAACTAGATTTGCATCAATCATCGCATTTATTGCACTTAAAAAATCAGAAAAATCATCCCGCTTCTTGTTTTGGTCTGAAGATTTTCATCCGTCATCCCACTTCGTGGTTTGCTATCAATATTTTGATCCGAAAAAAATAATAGCCTCGAAGCCATTTTCTCCATGTAAACTTCAGCGGCGAAGAGTATTTTAGTTACAGATGAAAATATTGATAACAAACCACAAAGTTGGATGACGGATAAAAATCTTCAGACCAAAACAATAAGCGGGACGAATTTTTTGATATTTTTAGTGCAATAAATGCGATGATTGATGCAATTTACAGTTTGCAGGGGGGTAATGTTTAGGAGGGGGTAATCTGAAACCTTTACACCGGCTTATTCACGAGCGCTGCGTTGAGTTAGAAGGGTTGTCCGTGAGAATAGTCCGTGGTGGTCCGGGTCGAGTTACCATAGGATCAGGATCAAATGCGTTGAGTCAAAAGGGTTCCGTAAGAGTAGTCCATGGTGGTCCGGGTCGAGGTACCAAGGATCGATGTCTTTCAATATTATCAGACCTGTGTTTCTAAAGTTCATCCTTAGGTTTATTCATAACTCGAATCAGGGTAAAACGCGTATTATGATAGGTCTGCAGTAGTTTAGCGCCGTTACTAATTTAGAACATCTTAACCATGCGTTGCTTTCGTTGCTCACCCAATTGCTAACACTACAATGACATAATAATTTACACCTATCGTCCAACTTCTACTTGTGCTTTATCGTTCATCCAGCCTAATTTTATTGCAATAATTCAGCATCAACACTATTGTTTCATAGCATTGACCCTTCTCTCATCCAACTTCTAGTTTTATTATTCCATAGTTTCTATCGCTCGTTTAGTTTCTACTCTATTATGGCGCTATAACACATTTCATCGCTCATCCAGCTAATAGTTTCAGTACAATAGTTTATTCGCCTTGAGAGAATTTACGATGATAATGTAGTTGAACACTGGGTAAAGCCTAGCTCTTGTTTCACTGCTTGGCATTTTCAATTTTTCATAATAAACAATAAAAATTATGATAATTTTATATTTTTACAGACAGACATTAATTGCAACGTTGTACAATAATTGAATACTTTTCTTTTCTCGCAGTTTTCCGACAAGTAGCCAGTGCTAAACGTTTTATCATAAATTGTTGCTGTTTATTATGAATCTTTTATGAAAAAATGAAATGGTCATGCACTTGGGCAATAGCGCCTACTTGTTTTTCTGCTTGACAACTTCAATTTGTTTGATAATTGAATCACAATAAACAGCAGAAATTGTGATAATTAGGCCTAGTCATTTTTACAGACAGACAATAAAAATTGCCACGATGTAAGCCTGTAATTGAATGTTTTTCTTTTCTCAGTTTTCCAACAAGTAGCCAGTGCTAAACGTTTGAAACTCGACTCATCAAGCGACAAAACGGTGAGCTAATAATCGGTGGCATAGCTTGACTTATAGTATGGACTATAGAAAAATCAACGGGAAACATCCATGATTCAAGTGTTACAGACCATTTGCAAAAACATAATATCCATGGACAATGATCATTATTCAAATTTATTTTAAAAAACTGCCTTTCCTTAATGCCTATGGTTTTTATTACTCTGATTATTGTGATATTATTCTTAACTAATGTAATTTATAGCCCAACATTATCCGAGTTTTTACTGAAGTAAGGCAACTTTACCCTTTTATCAACTAGGCCAAATAATAAATATAATACCAAAAATTTCCATTATTTCTATGTGTGACATCTAGGCTACAGCTGGTTTTCAACCGAAGTTCGGCTTCGCTAAATATGATGAAATCTAAACAGTTCTACTGACTCGGCGGCTTCTCGTTATATTCAACAAACCGTCATTTGTGATCAGTGCAACGTATTTCTGCAAGCGACAATACACAGTGCTGTGAAAAATTTGCATATTAGAGCACACCAGAGACATATTATTTCAGAAAAATCTGTCGAAAGTTGGTTAAAAGGAAATTATTGCCATAAGAGCCTATATTGCAACTAAATTACTGGATGAGGAGAATAGCCCATCAACCAATAATATTAATATTATTATACACTGGAAAAGACAGGTACCGTAGGCCTATAGCATTGCGTACTGCTCCCTCGTACTTTCTTTCTTTTTCTTAAACTTGCAAAGTTGATTATTTATTAGAATAATCTATTGAGTAGCTGGGGTTACATGATAAATTCCAAAACGTGAATAATATAAAATGTACTGAGCACTCTGCCTTTCACTGCAGCTGCATGATCTTCCGTTGGAGATGTTGGAGTGTATTCTCGTTAAAGCCATAGCTATGGAAGTGAAGGGTATGAAGCTGTCGAAAAGTGCATGGAAAGAAAAAGCTGATCTTGTGATAAACAGACTTAGATCTGTTTGCCCGTATTGGGACAGTATCCTTACGACCAACTTCTTTCGAAATGAACTTCACCGAGCTCTTGAGGGTAGGCATATTGCTCACTTTATTAAATATTTTGTTGTCTTATTAATTTTGTATGCAAAAATATATGCAGCTTGGATTGACGTCAATATATACCACAACATTCACAATAGCCCCTTCTGACGAGTTACAATGAGCCCTGCAGAAATGTGTAAATTATGCAGTCTATAGCAATTTCAATGCAATTTTCTACACTGTATATGCAATTGGCAAGTAAAATAATGCTTTACTTATGCTTTTTGCTAGGCTTCATTTGTTAGATTGCAGCAGCTAATTTAAATGTTTTTTTCCATTTTAGTATTCAAATGTAAATTCCAGTTTTGCCATTCTTGACAATGGGTAGAGGCACGTCCCTTCCACATAACCCTTCCTCTGCTCGGTGCAAAGAACACAAGGGGGGGGCTAAAGTTTATGAAATTGATTGCCACCCTAAGCAAATCAGAGAGCCTAAGTAAAATGAGTGTCAAGAAAACAGAAACTTCAGTTAAGTTAGCCTATTGTTTTAATAGATGCAGATCATTTAATAGAGAAACTACAACGTTTTATATTTGCTGACATTTTTTCGGTCGAATTGATGAAACCAAACAAATAAACAGGCGCCATTCAGATACTAAACATCCTTACTATGCAGGAATGCATGGCCAGTGTTTTTGAGCACAAGGCTGATGACGTCAAGAGGGCACGCTTGAGGCAGAGAGAGAGCTGTTAAGTTTCGAAATCCGAGTAAGCTTTTGACACTTCAACATCAAAATAATTGCGAATAGGTAGCTCTCATGGTCGCAAAAGCCAGGAAACTTCATACCATTGCCAAAAACAGTTTTCAAAATACGCGTGTGAAAATGCATGACAATGGACAATAGTATCAAAAATGCAGTGAAATAAAGAAACTCAATAAATTCTGCCGGAGGTCGTCACAACTTTCGAAATGTTGGCAAGGGTTCGCCGCACTAAAAAGGTCGAGAACCGCTTGTCTAGCCCATTTAGCCTACACACCAAAATATTAAAGTCCATATTTATAATTGTCTCCACTTTTGCATTGCGTTTCACGTGAACAAACTAGGATGCAAACAACTTCCACTAGGGTTTCATGTTCACGAACTACACGTTTAATTTGTGTTGTGATCTAAAATTATTATTTTCTACTTTACATTTTGAATTAGAGTATAACAATAAGTAGGCTTAAGCTTACATGCATGTCCGCATTTAGTCGTGGCGTAGACCTATTTCATGGGTGGAGACTTGGGGGGACATAGGAACGGTCCTCTTCAATGTATGTGGTGGGGGACCGTTCATGCATTTGCCCCTAACCCCCCATCGTTAATTGTTAGGACATGTACACTTCATGAACACACTGGTGACGTTATAACGTTAGAAGAAGAGATCCCCTTCGAACAAAATGACGAAATGACTAAAAAAAAGGTCATCAGCTTTTTTTTATTTATTTACATGTAAAAGATTTATATATTTTTTAGCTCAGAAGACGATTCGTTTGGAGATTTTGCATCAATCACTAATCCAATGCCACGTCACTCGCATTTCTACACTGAAGGATGAAATACTTCTATTCTGCCATTACCTTAACCAAGACCGCCGTTTTATTAACGAGATTAGAGTTTACGACCGCAACGATATGGCAGACGTAAAAGAGGTCATACCGTTCACGAAGATACGTCCGGCGTATGTAGAAGCATGCAACGTGTCAAATTGCATCTATGTCCTAGAACAGCACAGGGATTCGTTCTGCTCTTCTGTCTTTCGCTTTACCAGAGATGGTACACACGAGTGGAAGATTCAGACATGGATCAGTGATTTAGACTTTTGCATATCCTTCATGTCCGTCTCCCCTAAAGGCAACCTGATAATCAGAGAAACAGGACAGGACATAAAAATATTTGGTCCAAACGGTTTCTTGCATCGTGAGATTACTGGGTTGGGATATGTCAAAAGTGCAATCCAGAAATCAAATGGAAACCTTGTGTTAGCCTCCAGCGACCAACATTACAGGTTATTAACGGAGATCGATACACATGGGGCTATCGAACGACAACACAGATCATCATTACATGACAACAGTAGAGTGAATTTTGCCGATATCTGGGGTAGAATTCTGATAAATGATTCGATAAACGGAATCGAGCTGTTAGATTCTGAGTTCAACCTCCTGGATTTCACTGGTCCGCAGCCAAATCAGAACGGTTTCCAACGTGTCAGCAGTTTGCACTACAATAGCGAGAGGAATGAGGCAATGGCTATTTATGCCAATGATCATCTAACCAGTGCTCTTGCCATCTTCCGTTTCACTGAAGAATAAAGCCAATGCAGGGAATGTTAACGATGGGAATAATTTCAGTTACAGTAGAGACAGTATCTTGTTTTATCAACTTCTTATCGTGGCTATTATTGCTTTCAATTTGAAACACGCGTGTTGATAAACATTCTTCAGATTATAGGCCTGTGTGCATTGTTGATTCCTTTGTACAGTATCCGTTTAAATAAATCCGTTTGCTTGTTGTTTAGCGTCATGTTTTCATAAAAATTACTTTTTTCTGCATTTTTGTTGATTCCTATGTACAATTTTCGCTATGAAAAAATAAGATTGCTTGTTTTTTTATCGTGCGTTTTATTTTAGGCCCTCGGCATAATTAGACTAAGCTCTGGAAAAAAATATCTGTATAGATCGTAAAATATCTGTATAGACGTAGCTTTCTATTGTTACGGTCACGGTGGTGTCCACTGTTCAGTCACCACCTCTTCTAAGTGATGATGATAGTCACCTTCACTTTTTGACCCTGTAAGGAATCTATTTTTAAGGCGAAAGCATTTGGCTGTCAACCGTATTGTAGGTCGTCTATTCATGCAAAACAGAGTAAGAGGTGACATTGCTGACAGACTCTTTCGCAGCGTATTCAATATCACATTACTCGATCAGGGCCGTTCAACCAAATGAGAGAAGAACAGGAATTTTCGAGTAACTATATCAGTGGCCCTAACTTTGATTGATGTTTCCGCTAGATCTTGGGGTTTGGATCTTCTTCTGGGTTTTTGGGCAAATTCTGGTTTTAATTGAGTTTATTCACCATTTGCATTTACAAGAACGTATGAATATTGTATGCACTGAGTAATTTAGTCTACATTGCATTTAGAGCCAATAGTGAAGTTCAGTGTAAACTTGTGTGTGCCACGTAACCTAATGTTTGCTCTACTCAACTTAATTTCAAGCTCCATAAACGAGTTCTCACGTTGTCAATCATAACCATTCAAATGTAGTTTATGTGGCAAAGCCTTTGCACAGAACGCTCAACTGAAAAGCCGTACAAGAACCCACAGTGGAGAAAAGCCAGTCAAACGCTGTTTTGCGACAAAGCATTTGCACATAATGGTAATCTTAAAAGCCATGAAAGAACCCACAGAGGAGAGACGCCATTCAAATTCAATTTACGCGCCAAAGCATTTGCACACGTTGTTAATCTGAAAAGCCTCGCCAGAACCCACAGTGAAAAAAACCATTCAGATGCAATTTATGTGTCAAAGCATTTTACGTGAAAGTTAATATCGGAAGACACGCAAGCAACCATAAAGGAGAGAAACCTTACGTGTGCATTTTATGCGGTAGGCTAAAGTATATGGAGACAAGACTACATTGAGAAGGCATGCAAGAACACACACTGGAGAGAAACCACACAAACGCAATTTATGATTTGGACAGAATGCGAATCTGGACAGCCATGAGAGAACGCATAGTGAAACAAATCATACAAGTGCAATTTATGTGGCAGGTCATTTATGGACAGATATAGTCTGGAAAGGCACTCGAGTACCAACAGTAGAAAGAAATCTTACACGTGCAATTTATGTCTTGGAGCATTTGGAGATCATTCCACGCTGATGTGTCATCGGTATATCCCACTCTGGAGTAAAACCGTGCAGTGTAATGTAACCTATGTTGAAGAACCTTTTAAAGTAAAATTATTGTCATCTGAATGGCCAGTCAGCTGGAGGGAGTCTAGAACAAACAAATCTATACTGTAAGAGCTGCAGCCCGAGCGGCGCCTGCTGAAGGTGTTGAAAGGACAAATGATCAGTGCGGACAAGCTGCCGGCATTCACATGTCAGGGCTGTCTGGACGGGAAAAGGGCTCAGGGAAGGCCGAGGAGAAGATGGGTGGATGACGTGGAGGAATGGACGGGGATGGCGATGGCGGATTGTGTGGGGACGGCGAGGAACAGAGAGCGATGGAGGAAGATGGCGCCGTCGACTCTGATCCCCGATCCGCAGCAATGAGGATGGTCACGACGACGACGACGATGGTCAACTCCTGGAGGCTGATGATCGAATGCGACGATTATTTTTTCATTATCCTACTATAGGGCCTATAGGCCAGTCAAAAATACGGGAAATTCATCATGGACCCACTCATTTAGCCTACTATGGCAGACCTTTTTGGTAGAGAATTGTACGGAAACACCTTCTTAACCTACAGTAAAAATCCGAATGAATTCAAACTTGGGGAAATATGTTTAAATCGTTAATTATTGTGATGCAAATTATGACTGCGCGTATAGCTTTTCGCTTAGGCTAGTCATCGCCTATGCATTATGAGCGTGGCCTTAAGTGCGGGGTAGTTATCGACCACACACTGCAGAGTTCTTGCATAAAATTTTATTTATTTTTGTCTCCAAGATCGACATTTACATTGTTCAGATAATAAATATATTAATCAATATTTAATTTTTTAATCGGTAATTTCAGAGTGTTTCCAGCAGATAAATCGTATTTCCGCCAGTCCTTGAAATGTAAACAAACTCGTAGGCCTATAGGCATATGGATGTTGGTCGTCTGCTCAAAACTAAATTCAAAATTTTAATTATTTCCCCATATCGCATTTTGTTAGCATTTCTACCACATATTCTTTAGTCCATTTAGAAACTTTTCGTGCAAAAATTTGCCTGCCATAGTAAATGAGCGGGTTTAAGACTTAATTGACTGGACTAGGCCTATATAGGCCCTATTCGCTGCATTCTGATTATTCTTGTCTTTGCGTGTAGGCTACGTTCCTATGTGGTGGCCTAGTTTGTTACACCGGTTAGCGAGAGCGGCATACGTCTGTTGGTCGCAACGGACTGGGAGATGACATTCAGAGAATAAGAGATCTCGGGCTAGCACGTGTGGGACGCAGGGACGCAAGCTCTTGCGGAGCGACCTTGGGCAAGATGCTTAATTACCGGCCATCATTGTCTGTGGCCCTGTGGGGAAGGCAACGGGAAACAACCTCACTCATCTCACCCCCAGGGTCGTAAGCCAATGAACCTGCCTTCGTGCAGAGAACCATCATCATCATCATCATCATCATCATCATCATCATCATCATCATCATCATCATCATCATCATCATCATCATCATCATCATCATCATCATCATCATCATCATCATCATCATCATCATCATCATCATCATCATCATCATCATCATCATCATCATCATCATCATCATCATCATCATCATCATCATCATCATCAACAACAACAATCATCATCATCATCATCATCATCATCATCATCATCATCATCATCATCATCATCATCATCCAGGCCTATTATAAATTAATGCCTTTTGTAACTTACACTGCGGTCAGCATCTAAATTGTTGAGGTCGAAATCTACATACTTACTTATTTATGCAAGATGTTATCTCAGGGTTCTTGACTTTTTGTCTTAGAAATAGGTTTTTTCATGTCTGAAAATAAAGTTTTTACAGTTTTTTTTTCATATTGCTTGAGACTTGCGTTATCCGAAGGAAACGTGGGCGTATTTTTTAAAGAAAGGGATGTTGAGTAGGCTAAGCTTAAAGTGTATAAGCTTATTGATCCAATTTTTTTGAATCTCGATTGTATTTTGTATCGTTGGTAATTGACGTCAGTCACAACATTTGATACTATAATTTTAATTCACCCGAATTAATTTCGTATTTATTCTATAGGCATATTTCAAGAGGGTGGTCTTTGTCGTGAGTGTCGGTTAGTTCAGATTAAGCGTCGTGAGGGTCGCTTAGGGTTGGTGTTACGGTTAGTGACGTCCTTAGAAACTCTGGTAGATTGATGGAGATAATTTCTGGTGAAATAGAAGTTGGATTGATGAAAATAATGTCGCTGAGTCAGAATTTGGATTTGGCAATTTTTCCGAGCTCTTATAATAAATCCGAAATTAATTCGGGTGAATTAAAATTACCCAAGATTTCGCCAGCGTTGAAACACCAAAATTTAAACCATGGATATACGATCCGACGCTGGCTCTTGCTTTTTTATCCGACCACCAAAATTTATAAATTCGATGAAAAATATTTTCTGACGAAATAGAAGCGGGATTTATCGCGTGAGGGTCGGCTAGGGCTCAGGTTAGGCGTCGTGAGGTTCGGTTAGGGTTAGTTTTATTTAGGCTTAGTTAGGCTTATCCTGATTCAATGACAGTAATTCAACATCAACTGTCTAATTTAACATCAACAACGTAACGGACGGATGCAAGCCCATGGCTGCCGCGGGGAACGGACATTTCCCCCCCTGGACATTTCCCCCCCCGGACATTCCCCCCCCGGACATTTCCCCCCGGACGTTTCCCCCCCCCTACCCTAGGACATTTCCCCCCCCGTATGCAGAAATTTTTATGGTCTTCAACATATGAAAAAGCGCTTGAGAAATGGAAGCTTCATCCAGCTTCTATTTAACTTGCATTTTTTCATCAATCCAGCTTCTATTTCAGATCTAAAAATACCTTCATCCAGCTTCTATTTAACTTGCATTTTTTTCATCGATCCAGCTTCTATTTCAGATCTAAAATACCTTCATCCAGCTTCTATTTAACTTGCATTTTTTTCATCGATCCAGCTTCTATTTCAGATCTAAAAATACCTTCATCCAGCTTCTATTTAACTTGCGGTTTTTCATCAATAAAGCTTCTATTTCAGATCTAAAAATACCTTCATCCAGCTTCTATTTAACTTGCATTTTTTCATCAATCCAGCTTCTTTTTCAGATCTAAAAATACCTTCATCCAGCTTCTATTTAACTTGCATTTTTTTCATCGATCCAGCTTCTATTTCAGATCTAAAAATACCTTCATCCAGCTTCTATTTAACTTGCGTTTTTTCATCAATAAAGCTTCTATTTCAGATCTAAAAATACCTTCATCCAGCTTCTATTTAACTTGCATTTTTTCATCAGAAGCTGGATTGATGAAAAAATGCAAGTAAAATAGAAGCTGGATGAAGGTATTTTTGGATCTGAAGTAGACGCTTTATTGATGAAAAAACGCAAGTTAAATAGAAGCTGGATGAAGGTATTTTTAGATCTGAAATAGAAGCTGGATAGACTTAATGGGGGGGGAAATGTCCGGGGGGGAAATGTCCTAGTCGAAATCGGGGGGGGAAACGTCCAGGGGGGAAATGTCCGGGGGGGAAATGTCCGGGGGGGGAAATGTCCAGGGGGGGAAATGTCCTACATCCGGCTGCCGCAACTTTATTTCATTATTATTACTATTAGCTTTATTATTACTTCTGTGTTTTATTTTACATCTCTGACCTGTAACTTGGTGCGTTCTGTCACCCTGATTGTCTTACTTTGAAATTAAACGAATATACTATATTTTAGGGGAGTGTAGGACATTTCCCCCCCTGGACAAACCCCCCGGACAAAAACCCCCGGACAAACCCCCCCGGACAATTCCCCCCAGTGTAGGGCAATTCCCCCCCTGTCGAACATATTGCGTGTAAGGGGTATTACTATAAAACGGCGGTCCTAAGTTGGATTGATGAAAAGATATCTTGCTAAATAGAAGCCGGATTGATACAAAATAATTGGCAATCCTGGAAACGGCGGTCATAAATTCCGAAACATGTATTTTCGTCAGAGGAAGAGCCAACTACAGTTAAGGCTGCATTTATTCACTTATTTTCTTCATTCTTTACTTATTCACTTACGAGCTTCTCGGGCTTTTTACGTCATTGTTTACGTTATTTTGACGGCATTCCGTTGGGAAATAAATCAACCTGACGTGTCGTAATAGCGCGGTGTAGGCTATAGGATGGTTGCATAGAAACCACGCTTGAGAAATAGAAGCTGGATGAAGACCTTTTACAGGTGAAATGGAGGCTGGATTGATGAAAAAACGCAAGAGAATTGGAATCTGGACGAAGGTTCTTCTGCAGGTGAAATAGAAGCTGGATTGACGAAAATAACGCATGAGAAATAGAAGCTGGATGAAGGTATTTCAAGATCTGAAATAGAAGCTGGATTGATGAAGAAACGCTTAAGAAATGGAGGCTGGATGAAAAACCCACACTTTTGCCCATCCAATACTCCGCACTATCGATTTATGTAATTTTATAATTTATGACCGCCGTTCCCAGGATTGCCAAATAATTTTTACTTAAATGGAAGCTTGATTGATGAAAATATTTTTGCTTAAATTGAAGCTGGATTGATGAAAATATTTTTGCTTAAATGGAAGCTGGATTGATGAAAATATTCTTGCTTAAATGGAAGCTGGATTGATGAAAATATTCTTGCTTAAATTGGAGCTGGATTGATGAAAATATTCTTGCTTAAATTGGAGCTGGATTGATGAAAATATTCTTGTTTAAATTGGAGCTGGATTGATGAAAATATTCTTGCTTAAATGGAAGCTGGATTGATGAAAATATTCTTGCTTAAATTGGAGCTGGAATGATGAAAATATTCTTGCTTAAATTGGAGCTGGATTGATGAAAATATTCTTGCCTAAATGGAAGCTGGATTGATGAAAATATTCTGGTTTAAATTGGAGCTGGATGGATCAAAAGAATTGTTATTTAAATAGAAGTTGGATTAAACGCATTTTTGCCTAAATGGAAGCAAAGGGGGGGAATTGTCCGGGGGGGTTAATGTCCTAGGCTAAATCAGGGGGAAAATTGTCCGGGGGGTTATTGTCCGGGGGGGGTTTTGTCCAGGCGGGGAAATTTCCGCGCCCCATTTTAGGGTTAGTGCAGTCATTCTGCTGAAATTGAAGTTTGATTGATGAACAATAATTTTCAATAAAAAAATTGATGAAGAATATTTACTGACGAAATAGAAGCGGGATTTATCGAACAAATTCTTGCCTAAACAGAAGCTGAATCGATTAAAAGGATTCTCGGCAAACTAGAAGTTGGATTTTTTTAAAGATAACGGTGCAACGTTAGTTCTTTGTGTCTTGGTGGTCGGATAAAAAACAAGTACCACGCTCTGTATACCGTCTTTGTTTAGCGTTTCTACACTTCACCAACAGTTACTGTTTAGGTAATTTAAGTAATAATCTTCAATTATTCTCTACTGGTAACAATGTCTTCATCATGCAATGGACGTTTATTTGCTATTATCATATTTCGGAAATGGTTGTTACTGCGATATTTAATAACTGGATACCGTTATTAGCAATATTGTCTAGGCTACTTCTGCTGTGCTCCTGCTGATGCTAATTTTTTTAACAACCTGGTGACCAACATCACCAACGACTTCACAGTTTTGATAATCTCGTCTAAACTATTTCTGGGCATTAGGCTATTATAAGTTCCGAAATGATGATTACGAAATACAATATAATTAATCTGTAATTGCTGTCTTCGTTTTCTACCATGTTTTTTAATAGGCTTATAAATGCGTGGAAAGGTGAAGTGCCGTATTATATTAAAAAATTTCACATTCCAAAGCAATGATATTTCACGATTAGTGATTACTAGCGATTCGAACATCTCAAACATGACAGAGTCGATAAATTCCATGTGAAGTGCAATCTTGCTAAAGCAACTTTTAGCTTTTTTTCTTTTGACAGTGATGCTGATCTAAAGATGGAATCAATGAACAATGCTGAGAATAAAAACAGAAAAATAAATTTTCTAAGAAAATAGTCAATAAGAACTAGAATCAGAAAACACTTGGAAGCAAAAACGTGTTTGAATGTAATTATGTGCTGAAACGTCATGCAACATAACATAATATGCTGTTGAAAAACCACACACCTGTAGTTTTTGTTGGAAAGCCTTTGGAAAGCAAGGATGCTCATCTGAAAAGCCTTGCAAGAACCTACAGTGGAGAAAAACCATTCAAATGCAATATATGTGGCATAAACTTTGCACGGAATTCTACTTTCAAAAGTCATGCAATAACCCACAGTGGAGAAAAGCCCTTCAAATGCAATTTATGTGGCAAAACTTTTGCACAGCATTATACTTTCAAAAGACATGCAAGTACCCACAGTGGAGAAAAGCCATTCAAATGCAATTTATGTGGCAAAACCTTTGCACAGCATTTTACTTTGAAAAGTCATGCAAGAACCCACAGTGGAGAAAAGCCATTCAAGTGCAATTTATGTGGCAAAACCTTTGCACAGCATTATACCTTCAAAAGTCATGCAAGAACCCACAGTGGAGAAAAGCCATTCAAATGCAATTTATGTGGCAAAACCTTTGCACAGAATTCTACATTGAAAAGACATGCAAGAACCCACAGTGGAGAAAAGCCATTCAAATGCAATTTATGTGGCAATGCATTTACACAGATTGCTAATCTGAACAGACATGCGCTATCTCACCATACAGAAAAGCCATACATATGCAATTTATGTAGTCAAGCCTTTTCGCAGAAAGCTCATCTCGGAGATCATGAAAGAATCCATAATGGAGTGAAACCTTATTTATGCATTTTATGCAACAAAGTATTTAGTGGTAATTCTGCATTGAAAAACCATGCAAGAACACACTCTGCAGAGAAAGCATACAGATGCAATTTATGTAACAAATTCTTTACACAGAATGGTGGTCTGAAACGCCATGCAAGAACCCACAGTGGAGAAAAGCCATTCAAATGCAATTTATGTGGCAAAACCTTTGCACAGAATTCTACATTGAAAAGACATGCAAGAACCCACAGTGGAGAAAAGCCATTCAAATGCAATTTATGTGGCAATGCATTTACACAGATTGCTAATCTGAACAGACACGCGCTATCTCACCATACAGAAAAGCCATACATATGCAATTTATGTAACAAATTCTTTACACAGAATGGTGGTCTGAAACGCCATGCAAGGACTCACAGTGGAGAAAAGCCATTCAAATGCAATTTATGTGGCAAAACGTTTGCACAGCATTATATTTTCAAAAGTCATGCAAGAACTCACAGTGGAGAAAGCCATTCAAGTGCAATTTATGTGGCAAAACCTTTGCACAGCAATATATTTTCAAAAGTCATGCAAGAACCCACAGTGGAGAAAAGCCATTCAAATGCAATTTATGTGGCGAAACCTTTGCACAGAATTCTACATTGAAAAGACATGCAAGAACCAACAGTGGAGAAAAGCCATTCAAATGCAATTTATGCGGCAATGCGTTTAGACAGTATGATCATCTGAAAAGCCACGAAAGAACCCACAGTTGAGAAAGGTCATTCAAATGCAATTGATGTGACAAATTCTTTACACATGATGGTAGTCTGAAACGCCAAGCGATGACTCACAGTGGCGAAAAACTTTTCATTTGTAATTTATGCCAAAGATTATTTGGAGTTAGGTCCACACTGAGATACCACATTGGGATCCACTGTGAAAGACCATGCATGTGCATGACTATTTTGAACAAATGCCTTTTGGTTAGGCATGCATGAACCTGCTGTGGAGCAACTATGCATGTACACTGCAATGCATGCAGCAAAAACATTCACACACAAAGATACTCTGGAAGATTAACTAATCATTGCTTTTTGGAATTTGAGTTACTTGGCTTTTGCGAAATAGTTGTACATCCAAATTTCATGAAAATCATACAATGCAGAATATTATGCAATTCCTGAATGAGTTTTAATCCACCTGGAAGTGATAGCTGTGTATAAATAGGTTGCTCAGTGAACAACGATCCTTGGATCAGTTGCTCATTACAGCAGCTCTAAAGGATTTTCAATTGGTGAGACACTTAACCAGAATGAATGAGCACCTGAGATCCAATCAGAAATAAATCTTCATGGAAATGCGTAGCATTGTCACAGAAGGCAGCAATATCGCTCAGATCTTTATACACTTGAGAAATTGAATTTATCAGCTGGATGTCATGTTCTTGTTTGCCAATGTGCAGATGGAAATACTCTGACGATAGGGAGTGAATCTCTAAGCTAATCATTTGAACTACGTCAAGTAGCCTACATATAAAGAAGTATCTCCCAGAGATAATTGAAATTTATGCTGTTGAAAGTCATTAATTTTGGTTTTGGGACTCTGTTGATATCGAATCTGGGATAGAATTCGGAAGAGAAGAACTAATCTGTACACTGATAATACATCTTTTGTCCATTTAAAACATGGCTTTTTCTTATCGCGGAACCTGGAAACTAATGTTTAAGCCAACATTTATTTAGTGTGACGTTCAATTCAATTCTATTCTATTTTCGTTTAATCACTTCAGGCTGGCAGAACGCAGCATGTTAGAGCACTTTTCGTTCAAGTCCTTTTCGACTGAGGTCATTGCCGTCAGACACATGTTGCAGTGCATACGGCTTAGCATTTAAAATAAATATCACTTGATTGTAAATTATGCTAGAAGTCTACTATTGTTCCAGGTGACATTTTTAGTCTGAAAGCTATTTCAGTTAATTTTTCTCCCTGGCGTCTTCACTTACTGATGAATAGAGTCTAGTCTTGAGTTTTGGTCTGCACATTAATTGTTGTGATTGACAATCGATGAGTTGAGCGTATAATGTAACTTGGGTTAATGTAACTTGGGGAAGTGCGGTAGCGTTAAGATGTAGGAGAAGAAACTGAAGAATAATGTGCTCAGTCCAACATCATTTCTAAAACCAAATCCATGATTGCTGCGTAGCAATCATATAACGAGGATCGACCAAGTCCAGGGGCCCTGAGGTTCTAAGGGCCCCTATAAGCGTTTTAACTAGAAAAATCTCACGTAGACCGACATTGCCATTTATACCTATATTATAGCCTAGGTTCAGACTGCAGTCTGAACTAAAGCCTGCCTAATTACAACGGATGTTTCATGCTGCACCTGGTCCTCATGCCTGTATACATTGTCGGGATTGTGGGCCTATGAGTGGTGTCTGTGTAGAAAATCATGGGTCGCAGAATGTGTCAGTAATTGACACATAATTATAGCGTAAACCAACCAATAAGTTGTGCATGATGGTGTGAGTTCACACTGGTGCACACCAATGTAGGCCTACGATCGTTCCGCTCCAGCGTTAAGTAGTTGAAATAATAATCTGCTTTGTCTCGCCCCTCTCATCTCTCTCCTCTTCCTCTGTGTTTGTCGTTGTCTCTACAGTCTACACAAGCTAGCTGCATGTGTGGTTTGTGTGCGCCTATACGAAAGACAGGTTCCAATGCTTCATGTTCAAAATTATAGGCCTACAGTCGTGAGGCGCGGTGGTGTAGTGGTGGCGTCATTGGCTTGAAGCCGGAAGGTTCGAGGTTCGAATCCACCTCGCCGCGTAAGGACCTTGGGCAAGTCCTTCACTCACAAATGCTCAGCGCTTCGGCGTGAAACTCCGATGCAGTGTCCGCTCTGCATTCGGGAGCGCCTCTGAGTAGTGAGAGCTTGAAGGGGCGCTATAACAAGTGCACATACAAATACAGTCGCTTTATTCATTCGCTAATTCCATTATTCTAATGATCAACGCAGAGAAAGCGCAGAAATGATTGAAAGCCATTGAAACACCAATAGGCATCGATATCCAAGGATAATTAAGTCATTGGGAAAAGTTAACATTTCTTTTAGGCCTTTAGGTCCGCTAGGTTATCTATGAGGGCTAGTAGACGCAGGTATAGAAACAACGATAAACATTAGGAATGATGATAAACCAGGATAAAAAAGAAAACCAAGATAAAAAATATACGAGACGATGATAAAACCGATCTTCCTACACAGATCAGAATGATAGACAATGCGAAAATATGATGAGAGAAGAAACTTATAACGCAGAAGTCTCTGGGTCTGAACTAACTGTAGAACTAAAGACGACCTTATAACAGAGACACGCTGCTTTCCATTTCGAATATATTACCAACTGAAGAATAGCAAGAAAATCAAGTAGGCCAACTAAGAAACAACAAGTATTCCTATATATTTAATTGGCGAATTAATTTTATCTAAATAAATAATATTGTGTTTGCTTATATCTCCGCTTGAGCTTGTTTTCAATTCATTTATTCAATTCACTTATTGTAACCATCAACCATAAAACAACTAGAGCCTAATCAAAGTATTGCATGCATCGCATAATAGGATGTCATCAAGGAAAGCCATAAGGGATGAATAATTGAATATCCCGCTAACAGGGACACCTAGCTATTTACACTGTACTAATATTTTAACTGGTGACTATAGACGGTTAACGGCATGCACTGAACAGCAGGCTATAAACAACATGAAAAGACAAATCATGCAGTGACCTTAACTAATAAACACAAAAGAGACAAAACAAATCAGTGCATAAAATAAAGTTAAATATCTTCGCAGTCATCAATTAAGTAGTCCCACAGCAGTGATTTAGCCCTTTGCAAACTGGACGACTGTTGGATATGAACAGGAATTGAGTAAATTCCATGCAAATGGCCGAGATAATTTAATATGGAATCTTTCTGAGTTTAAACGAGCGGATATGGCACGATAATAATAATAATAATAATAATAACGACAATTTATATGGCGCCGTAACGCGGCCATACCGCTACAAGGGCGCCTCACAAACGGCCAACTGCGGGATACGCCTTAGCAAACAGATAAGTTTTAAGCTTTGTTTTGAAAGAGTCCACTGAGGCGGCCAATCTAATGTCCGGTGGAAGACTGTTCCAGCATCTGGGACCAGCAACCGAGAATGCGCGGTCGCCGAAACGTGTCCTCATCCTCCGTACACGGAGGTCGGTCTTCCCAAGCGACCTGAGTCGCAGCCCGGAAGCGGAGGAATGGATCTCGGAACAGTAGTCGCGGATGTATTCAGGCGCAGTCCCATGAAGCGAGTTGTAGACCAGCAAACTGAGCTTGAACTCAATTCGGAACGGGACAGGCAGCCAATGCAAGACGTCGCGTAGGAGTGGTGTAACATGATCATATTTTCTCCTATTACAAATGAGCTTGGCCGCGGCATTGAGCACCGACTGAAGTCCGTCCAAAAGACACGCAGGCGCTCCGGCCAGCAGACTGTTACAGCGGTCCACTTGAGAGATGACGAAAGCAGCGACAGCTGCTCTAGCGGCCTCGAAAGGCAAGGACTTGATACAGCTCCTGATGAGACGGAGCTGGCGAAAACAGCTGCTGACCGTCCTAGCCACATGGCGCCTCATGGACAAGTCAGACTCCAGCACAACGCCCAGATCACGCACCGAGGTCGAAGGCGTGATCGAAGCCCCGCAGACGCTGAGCGCACCGGTGTCAAGATGAAGGCACCGTCTACTGGTTGCGCACCACATAAAGTCTGTCTTCTCGGGGTTGAGCCGCAGTCTGTTCGATCTCATCCACTCTGCGATCCGCTCAATACCAAGCTCCATTCGCTGCCGCTGGTGTACAGCCGTTGATGGAGGTCCTGACGTGTAGAGCTGCGTGTCGTCGGCATAGAAGTGTGATGACAGGCCGAGACTCGTGGCAAGTTCTCCCACGTCGGCCGTGTAGAGTAGGAAAAGCAGCGGACCGAGCACGGAGCCCTGAGGGACTCCACAGACGAGGGAGCGGACGGATGAAAAAACCCCGACTGTTGGCGACCACTGAGGTAGGAGCGGAGCCAGTCGAGCGCGACCGATCGGATCCCGAATGTTCTTGATAAGCGCTCAACCAAGATGTCGTGGTCGACGGTATCGAACGCGGCTGAAAGGTCCAGCAGACCGAGCAGAGCGTGGTTACCTGCGTCGATCGCCTCGATGATGTCATTGACTACCTTCAGTAGTGCGGTCTCGGTTGAATGACAACTCCGATAGGCCGACTGATTGGCTGGTAGAAGACCGGTCGACGACAGGTACTCGGTCAGCTGGATGCTGGTTACGCGTTCGAGAAGCTTTGACAAGAACGACAGGTTTGAGATCGGTCGGTAGCTCGAGAGATCGCAGCGAGGAAGCGTCGGCTTCTTGAGGCGTGGAGTGACGTACGCGTCCTTGTAGCTCGTCGGGAAGGCACCGGAGGACAGCGACAAGTTGAAGGCTGAAGCGATGTATGGAGCGAGAAGGTCGATGCAGGACTTGAGCAGCCACGTTGGCATAGGGTCTTTCATGGAATACTTGTCCACGGCATCTTTGACCATCTGGCACACAACGGCGGACGTAACAGGGGTGAAGGAGGAGAACCGGTCAGCTGTCGAGATGTCACGAAACACGGGTGGTGGCGCTCCGTCAGTGGCTGATCTCACATCAGAGACCCTCCGATCAAAGAAATCGGCAAAGGCCTCAGCGGAGAGTCCCGGAGCCGAATTCGAAGCGCCATTCCCTCCTCTGCCCAGTCCATCATTTATTGTGCGCCAGAGTGAAGCCGGATCACGTCGAGCGTCAATTCTTGATTTCCAGTAACGACCCCTTCGCGACCGAACGAGACGATGCATTGACCCCAACGCTTCCTTCCATTGTCCACACGCCTCTCCGGTATGAGTCCTCTTGAACCGGCGCTCTAGCCGTCTGGCTTGACGCTTCGCCGAGCGACACTCCGAGTCAAACCACTTGTCAGATGATGATCTCACCCGACATGTGGATTCGACCATTGGCGCGTGAGCGTCGAGCAGGGCCACGATGACCTGGTCGAACCGTTGAGCCATCGTGGAAGCGTCGTCGTCCGGAAGGGAACCCGAAGTGTCATGGCAGAGACAGGAGGCAGCGAGGTCAGACCTGAATTGGTCCATGTCGAAATTCCGCCACGATCTGCGAGACTGGGTTTTGTAGACGGGCGTAGTAGTCGGAGAGACATGGAACGGCCATGTAACCAGTCGGTGGTCAGATGCACTCCCTGGCACATCAATGACATCAACCGCCGACGGTCTCACATCAGTGCGAGTGATGACGACGTCCACGATAGTGGGAAGAGTTCCTGTAGAGTACCGTAGTGGTGTACATCAGATCCTTGTTAGGTGTAGGTCTATACCCTGTGAAGTTAAGGGGTAGAAAGCCGATACATAAAGACCCCTATTTAGAAATTCACTATTTGGTGGAATGCTAATAAATTAAGTGATTGAAACAAAGGGCTTGAGTGAGGTGGATTCGAACCTTCAACCCTCCGGCTGCAAGTGAACGTAGGCCTACATACCCACTGCACCACCGCAGTTATGGTGAACATAGACCTAGTTATTATGTCGTGAACAGTTTAGTTTTTATGCTGAAATTGTTTGTTGTGGGCCCTTATTAGTCGACTTGGATAAAATACGGTACGTGACGTTTTGGCGCCGCCGTTTTGGCACAGCCATTGCGCTATAACAATTGCGTTTGGCAGTCTATTTCCGGTTCAGTTTACATGACGCGTCAAACAAATTGACGAAACCCTTGCTGAAATAGAAAGTGAATCGATGAATTTGCGGCTTGGTGTTGCGTGAATTGGAGCTGGATTGATGAAAATGTTCTTGCGTTAATTGAAGCTGGATCGATGAAAATATTCTTGCCTAAATTGGAGCTGGATTTGTGAAACGAACGCATGAGAAATGGGATATGTTGATCAAAAGAACGCTTGAGAATTGGAAGCTGGATGAAGGTTCTTTTTAGGTTAAATAGAAGTTGGATTTATAAACGAATGCTTGAGTAATGGAAGCTGGATGAAGATTCCTTATAGTTGAAATAGAAGCTCGATTGACGACAATAAAGCTTGATAAATGGAAGTTGGATGAAGGTATTTTTTATCTTAAATATAACTTATATTATATAAGCTGGATTAAATAAAAGAAGCTTGAGAAAAGGAAGCGGGATTTAGGCATTTTTATATCTCAAATAGAAGCTGGATCAATTATAAGCTTGAGAAATGGAAGCTGGATTAAGGTACTTTTAAATCTTAAATAGAAGCTGGATTAATTATAAGAAGCTTGAGAAATGGAAGCGGGATTATGGTATTTTTTATATCTTAAAAGGAAGATGGATTCAGGTATTTTTAATATCTTAAAGAGAAGCTGGATTAATGATAAAGCGCTTAAGAAATGGAAGCTGGATCAAGGTATTTTAAAATCTGAAGTAGAATCTGGATTGGTGTAAAAACACTTGATTCATGGTTTATACCTTAAATAGACGAAAAATTCAAAAAGAGGACGCTTGATAAACGAAAGCTGGGCAAACGGTTTTCTAGCCTAAATGGAAACTGGATTCATGTTGAAATACATGAATGGATTCATGTTGAAATACATGAATGAAAATCGCCAATTCAGCTTCCATTTCTCATGCATTCTATTCATGAATCCAGCTTCTATTTCATATACAAGTAATCTTAAATCCGCTTCCATTTCTCAAGCATTATTTTCGTTTTATCATGAATCCAGCTTCTATTTCAGATATAAAATTACCTTTACCCAGCTTCCATTTCTCAATCGTTTTTTCCATGAATCCAGCTCCATTTTAAGGGAAAACATTTTCATCAATCCAGCTCCAATTTAAGCAAAAGTATTTTCATCCAGCTCCAATTCACGCATGACTATTTTCATAAATCCAGCTCCAGTTTAAAAGCAAGAACATTTTCATAAATCCAGCTCCAATTTAAGAAAAAGTATTTTCATCCAGCTCCAATTCACGCATGAACATTTTCATCAATCCAGTTCCAGTTTAAGCAAGAATATTTTCATCAATCCAGCTCCAATGATATTTAATTGTAGTATTACCTAATACGAATAATTACAATATCACCTTGGACCAGCAATTGACCCTTTCAGATCACGTGAGGAATGTCGAACATACATTCTGAACTATTTCGGGCATAACTTTTGAACGGCGAGGAATATCATTACAAAATTTACCTCAAAATGTGCGTAAACGAACCTCCTACAATTACACACAATATCATAATTTTATACTCTAGAATGAGGGTGATCAAAATTCTGGCGCCAAAACGTCCGGCGCCAAAACGGCGGCGTCAAAACGTCCTGCGCCAAAACGTCCTGCTTCAAGCGCCGGTGAATAAGCTGGTCTCCTGACGTGGCCTTTGAGGGCACTGAGAAATTCTCGAAGATTTACATTATATTACATTACAAATGCGTGTTCTATATTGTTACAGTAGTACTTCCCGCCACTGCGGGTTCTACCAGGGATAATCCGAACTCCAAAATATACACGAACACCAAAAGTCAAGCATAGGTCAACATAACTTCAAATAAGAGTAGAAACGTCGACAAAATAAATGGTTTCTGTGTGTTGAGGTTACTATCTAGCACAAGTTGATTAAAGAGACAACGTTGATGACAGAGACCAAACAACACAAAACAACTGCATAATCTGCCTCTGGTAATCAAGGAAAATAACTCAAAAGGCGCATTTCAAATAGTTCGGAGAAAGCGCTTTTTCCTGTTGTGTTTTTTTTGTTGCGATGGAAGCAATGTTCCAACAATTCGCTTTCTCTTTCAAACATATCACCACACATACCACAACCAAAAGGTCTCAAAGCAAAATTGCTAATATTAACCCTCAGGCTACCAAGCTTTTTTTGTAACACTGACTACCAAGGGGGGGGTGGTTACCACCCCCCCCTTGGATTTTGGGTTTGGTTTGGGATATCATAACTTGTAATACACCATTGGATTCAGCATTCATTTCTGCACAAAATGGTATATTTAGGTTTAGAAAATATGAAGGCACCTCGAAATTATGAATTTTTTACCATGGGTACCCGTCGATTCCACAAAATGTATGCTTACGCATAGGGAATATATTAGATTCTGTGTGTTTTATACATGATTTATATATAAAAAGTAGTTTACATATAATAAAGTCCAATATTCAACTATAAAAACTAGTAATAAGTCTGTTTTATGTTAAATCAAAGCAAAAAAACATGTTTTAGCCACTGAAAAACGTTTACGCACACATATCGGTTCGCGTTGCAAAACACCCCAACATTTTTATACATTTTAATTTATTTTGAGCACTTCCGGTCATCAAATTTTAAATTATTTAGTATTAAAAAATAGCGCTAAATGCCCTCTACAGAATGGCATAGTTTATTTATATTAAAAAATAAATTATGGATAAGTTATAATAGAAAAAACATGACATTTTTATGAAAATAAAACACCTTTATATATATTTCAATTTATTTTGAGCACTTCCGGTTGTCAAAAGACAACTCAATGAGCATGGAAATGTAGCCCCACATTCCCTCTATAGAATGGTATAATTTGTGTCTCTTAATATTAAGGGGCGGAAAAGTTACAGACGATATTCTAGGGGGGGGGTGGTATCCACCCCCCCCTTGGTACCTTGGGTATATCGGGTGTAACTTTTGAACGGTAGGGGGCATCATAAAAACTTTTAGCTCAAAATGTGTCCCAATGAACCCTCTACAGCTACCAATTTTTTCAAAATTTTATTCCAGACAGAACGCGTTTGATTTGCGAAAAACCTAGGGGGGGGGTGGCAACCACCCCCCCTTGGTAGCCCGAGGGTTAAAACAGGTTGTTGATTGATCTTCAGAAAGTTGCTTTTCATCTAAAACAGGCATTAAACTCGACTTAAATGATGTCACTCGCTTGCTGGTCGTTTTTGATGAGGACAAAACTTTTCCATCGAGACATTTGACATATTCAGCCTTTACGCAGAATTTCTTGCTTGACTTAGTGAGTTTTTTGCACTCTTTTGATGAAATGGTATTTTGACGTCGAAAGCGTTTGCGCGAATCATGTCCACTACACGTGGACATGTGCTTTTTGAGATTGTCATTGCATGCAAATAACTTGTTACAAACAACACACTGGAATGTCTTTTGCACACTATGTGTCCTTCTATGATTAGCCAGACTAGCTTTCTGCAAAAATGATTTATGACACAAGTCACACTTGTGTGTTTTTTCTTCAGTGTGGATTCTCTTATGGATGTTCATGGAACCCTTGTGGGCAAATGTCTCAGAACATAAGTTGCATTTGTACGGTTTTTCTCCAGTGTGGGTTCTTACATGTCTGTTCAGATGAGCTTTCTGTGAAAATGATCTTTGGCATACATTGCATCGGTATGGTTTTTCTCCAGTGTGGGTTCTTTTATGGCAGTCCAGGCCATATTTACATGCAAATGTCTTATGGCATGATGTGCATCTGTATGGTTTTTCTCCAGTGTGGGTTCGTACATGTTCATCCAGATGACCTTTCTGTGAAAATGATTTTTGGCATACATTGCATCTGTACGGTTTTTCTCCAGTGTGGGTTCTTTTATGGATGTTCAGGTCATTCTTATGAGCAAATGTCTTTTGGCAAAAGACGCATTTGTATGGTTTTTCTCCAGTGTGAATTCTTGTATGGATGTTCAGGGCATACGCATGAGCAAATGTCCTTGGGCATGAGGTGCATATGTATGGTTTTTCTCCAGTGTGGATTCTTTTATGGATGCTCAGTTTACCCTTATGTGCAAATGCCTTAAGACATAAGTTGCATTTATAGGGTTTTTCTCCAGAGTGGATCCCTTTATGGAGATCCAGGCAATCCTTGCGTGCGAATGCTTTATGGCATAAGGTGCATTTGTGTGGTTTTTCTCCAGTGTGGATGCTTTCATGATAATTCAGCGCACTCCAATGTGCAAATGTCTTATGGCAAAATGTGCATATGTATGGTTTTTCTCCAGTGTGGATTCTTATATGTGCATCCAAATGAGCTTTCTGTGCAAATAATTTTTCGCAAAGATTACATTTGAATGGCTTTTCTCCAGTGTGGATTCTTGTGTGAAGCACCAGGGCACTTTGTTGTGCAAATGTCTTATTGCATAATGTGCAATTGTATGGTTTTTCCCCAGTGTGGATTATTTTATGGAGGTTCAATGCATCCTTACGTGCAAATGTCTCAAGACATAAGTTGCATTTGAAAGGTTTTTCTCCAGAGTGGATTCTTCCATGTACGTCCAGCTGACATTTCTGTGAAAATGATTTATGACACAAATTGCATTTAAATGGTTTTTCTCCAGTGTGTGTCCTTCGATGAGTTTGTAGCTTACTCTTCCATGTAAAAGATTTATCACATAAATCACAGTTATATGGTTTTGATCCGGTGTTGGTTATTTTATGCTGTTCTAACACACTCATATTGTCATGACTTCTGGCATATAGTGCAATTCTATTGTCTTTCCTTCAGCATAGATTCTGGCATAGTATTTGTGAACTCGTGTTCTTTTCTGAAAAATGAATTATAACATACCTTGTACTTGCAAAAGTTTTCTTCAGCAAGAATTATCTCATTCCATTTCAATTGATCATTATATGAAAATGCCTAGTTACATAAATGACATTTGGATTTTTTTTATACAGTATGGGTCATGGTCTCATTTTATTCATTTAGTTTCATCGCTAATTGGTAATAGCTTTTCAAACGTGTTATCACATAAGTTGAAATTACATGACTTCACTCTGTTCTCAATTCTTTTATCAACATTCAAATGACAATTCACAGTGCTGAGACGTACATTGCATTTACTGTTACATGGAGAGTCAAGCCAGATTCTATTTAAAGGTCTAGGCACAAAATTAATATTCACCGTGTTTCAGTGTTATGACTCACACTGCATTAATGCTGCTCATATTCTACGAAGTCAGGCAATTATAACCTCTCAACATTTTTTATCAGAACTGGTTTGACTATCGTTGATACATGCCAACGGCCACTGCTCTTTTGTTGTTTAGGCAATGGTTACACATGATTTCAAGAATGATTGAACTCTTCAGAAATTTTGCCAATGAAACAAAGATGAATGGAATCACAGACTCTAAACACAGAAGACAGGCACATTTTAGCAAACAATGAAATATAAAGAAATTTTACTTTCAAGTTTTAAAAAGATTGTATAGACATAAGGAGGATTTCCTTAAACCATTGCAGTGATGACACTTTGAGCAGCTCTTAAAATCCACAATTATTCAAGATACTTCATCTGTCTTGTCATTCAATTATTCCATTGCGAACTGAGGAGCATTTTCCAAAGTCACTCAGTCCATAATTGTGATATAATTGCATCATAATTGTTTCCACTGCCAGTTATTCCTTATACGCAAATGTATAATATACATTATGAAACAGTGCAAAAACAATAGAAGATCTGTTAAGACTGACTTTTCACGTAATATTGCACACAAATAAAACACCGAAAACGACTGATAAATAGGCTGCCAGGTTGGAATGTTTTCCATTGTTTGGGTAGCATTTAAGTACACTTCATGTATACAAATAAATAATTATAGTCAGGTTTGGGGTAAAACAGTATTTTAGCGTATTTTATTCAAGACAAGTTAGCTCAAAATAAATAGTGTATTTTATTATTTGGATGCGCTTTCGAACTTCCGCAGGTATTTTCATCAATCCAACTTCTACCTTGGAATGTATCATTCGTTAATCCAGCTTCTGTTGCAGCAAGAATTATTTTTTCATCAATCCAAATTCAATTTAAATAACAAGTCTTTCCCATCAATAAAGCTCTCATTTAATTAAGTATCATTTCAGCAACCCGCTTCTATTTAAGGGAAATAATTTTCATCAATCCAACTTCTATTTCTCAAGCAATCCTTTCATCAATTCCGTTTCCATTTCTCGAGCGTTATTTTTGTCCATCCAGCTGCTACGTCAGCCATTAGATACCTTAATCCACATTCCATTTCTCAAGTGTTTTTCATCAATTCAGCTTCTATTTCATCCATAAATTTTCATCAATCCAGCTTCCAATATCACTCAATTTTGTCTGTTTGTCACGTTATAACGATTTCATCAACGAAATGTGTAAATACATACGCTAAATAATAAAATACGCTAAAATACATGATTTCGATTTTGAGATAATAAAATACGCTAAAATACAGTTTTACCAGGTTTGGTAAGGACTGAATGCAGATTTACACTTTCTCAACACAAGTCACGGTGGACTGAGCAATTTTTGGAAATGTGCTCCTCGAGCGTAGAACATTTCCCCCTGGACAGCCACCCGGACAAAGTCCCCTCTTGGACAATTCCCCGATTTAACCTAGGACATTAACCTCCATGATAATTCCCCCTTTGCTGCGCATGGCCTATTTCTGTAAGTATTATTTGCAAAAGCTTAGGCTAATTATCCAGTTCGTGGTGCTGTGTCAACTAGTTAGTGTCACATGAGTAAACACCTGTCAGGCGTAAACTTATAACTTGTTAGTGTCGTTCAGTCACTCAGATATGAAGATATTTTACCTCCTGGTGTAATTTAGGACTGCATGAATCGTTGTCAACTATACAGCAACCATTTAGGCAAAAATTCGTTTCATCCAACTTCTATTTAAATAACGATTATTTTATCCATCGATTTCCGATTTAAGCAAGAATATTTTCATCAATCCAGCTATAATTGAAGCAGAAATATTCATCAATCCAGCTCCAATTTAAGTAAGAATATTGGTAAACGTGTATTTTAGTATCGTAAATTATTTTCACGCTTATAATGACTCAAAAAGCGCCGTAAATTATTCCAAACAGCGTACATTTGACCAACTCATGGAGCAACATACTTAAAATATGTTCAGAACAAGAATATTGACAGAAAATATGTTTTTAAAATGTCACATTTCCCATGCGAAATCGCCGTTCGAATCGCCATTGAACCACAACATTTGCCCGGAAGTTGGGGTACGCGCACAAACCATCGACGTATATTGGTCCATGCGACTATAAATAACGTTTACGTCAAGACTTCGATCCTAAGTTCAAAATGAGAACTGGAAGCTGGATGAAGGTATTTCTAGATGTGAAATAGAAGCCGGATTGATGAAAAAACGCTTGAGTAATGGAAGCTGGATGATGGTATTTTTATATCTGAAATAGAAGCTGGGTTGACGAAAATAACGGGCGAAAAATAGAAGCTGGGTTAATAAAAATATTCTAGCTTAAATTGGAGCTGGATTGATGAAAAATAATCATTATTGAAACAGAAGTTGGATTCATAAAACAGCTGTTGCAATTGAAAAAGCTGGATTTTTATAGAAATGGAAGTTGGATGAAGGTTCTCTAGGCTATAGGTGCAATGGAAGCTGGATGAAGGTTAGAGAAATGGAAGCTGAATGGTTAGAGAAATAGAAGCTGGATGAATGTTACTTACTTATTTATTTTTGCCTGCTGTCTTATTGCACACTTAATTGCCTCACGCAACTTCCGGAAAGGGTCACAATTGAATAACAACTTCGATCGGCGCGGTTTGTTATGACAAAATATTGCAATTTTTCAATCGATTTACTTCTTTTTAACAAATTCTACGTATAATAATACATCAGTTAGGCAATAGCACGCTGGCAGAAATATTTTAAGGCGCTTTTTCTGCCATTATAAGCGTGAAAATAATTTACGATACTAAAATACACGTTTACCAGAATATTTTCATAAATCCAGCTTCCATTTAAGTAAAAAGTATTTTGTATCAATTCGGCTTTTATATAGCGAGAAATCTTTTCATCAATCCAACTTGCGTACTTAGGACCGATGTTTTATAGTAATACCACTTACACGCAATATGTTCTACCAGAGGGGTTGTCCTACGCTGGGGGTTTTTGTCCAAGGGAAATGTCCGTGCCCTGTGCTACTCAGTATTATCTAAAACTGATCTGTACTGACGTCTAGTTCAGAAACAACTACGAGTAAAAATAGTCAGTAAACGCCTCTTCAGTTCGGTTCTTCAAAATGGCGCAGATGAGATATTATTCGAGCGAAAAAAATTAACATTGAAGTTGGATTATTTCATGCCTGTCCCTCTGGCGATTGCTTATTTTATTCCGCAATCTTGAAACCTCTGTGCCAATGTGTGCCATGCATTAGACAGACATAGACATATTTTTATTGATCCCATCAATTCAATAATTATTGTACATGTATGTTTAACAAAGTATAGACATAATTCGCAATAAGAAAATACTCAAAGTGAATAGGCATTATAAGAGTGAGGGAGCAAATAGGCACACCAAAAGGGACAAGTCCCGCTAAGCAGGGGCCTAATTAACAAAGTGAAGTGAGAAAGTGAAAGCTGAAGGGGGTATTGGAAAGCAGAGATATTACTTAACTAGGGAAAGAAAAAAATTATTATAAAAAACAAAACTAATGTAGTTAACACTACATGAAAAACTCAGAGAAAGAACAAAATAAAAGCAAATGCAATAAAACAATCAAATAAATCAGCATTAGCATGGGTAACCCCTCATGCTATATTAACAGAAAACATTACATAATGTATACACACGTAACAGGTGTTTAAAGTGAGTTAAGTTAGTAGCCTTACGAATGTGACTCGGAATTTTATTCCATATGACAGGGCCTTGGAATTTAATGGAAAATTTCCGAACATTTGTTTTTGCAAAAATAATACTGAAGTCTCTATTACCTCTAGTGAGTCCAGGATGCAATGCAGGAGAGAAGTAAGATGCAAAGGAAGAAGGGAGGAGGTTATTGATGTATTGATACATAAATTGAGATGTCTGTTCAAATCTAATCTGCTTAATATTTAGGAGTTTATGCTCAGCAAATAAGGGACCAGTATGACAGTTAACAGTGGATTTAGTGATAACTCGTATGGCTTTTTTTTTGCAAGGTCCTTAAAACATGGAGATGGGTATCATAGGTTGAAGTCCAAATTAAATTAGAGTAAGTAAGGTATGGATAGACTAGGGTGAAATATAGATTGATAAGCACATGCGAGGGAAGCAAGTAAGAGACTCTCTTAATAATGCCTATGCTTTTTGAAATTTTTTACTTATTTCGTCTACTGTATATGGACTTTCCATTTTAGGTGCTGATCAATATGAACGCCAAGGAATTTTGTCGTGTAAACTTGAGGAATTACTTTATTGTCAATAAGCAGCTCATTATTTCTTATAGGTATTGGTTTTTTATTTGAGCGAAATATGATATAATTAGTTTTAGATAGATTTAATGAAAGCTTATTTGCCTTGAACCAATCACTAGCTGATATTAATTCATTATTGACTAACTGAAGAAGCTGATCATAGGAGGCATGCGATAAAAATACATTAGAATCATCTGCAAATAGAATATAGTGTAAGATGGATGATGAATTTGGGAGGTCATTGATATAGATTAAAAACAGGAGAGGACCAAGGATAGAGCCTTGAGATACTCCAAATTCTATAGTTTGAAAGTTAGACAATTTTCCATTACAAAGCACCTGCTGTAGACGATTGTCCAAATAACTACTAAGCCATCGAAGTGCATTATCTCTAATACCATAGTGTTCAAGTTTATACAAAAGTATTTTGTGGTCCACAGTATCAAACGCCTTTGCAAGGTCAATGAAGATACCAATTGAGTACTCATTATTGTCCATTGCCTTGGTAATTTTGTCCTGTATATCAATCAGTGACATGGAGGTAGAGTGACCCGGCTGAAAGCCATGCTGAAACGGATATAATATGTCCTTATGCTTTATGTATGAAAGTAATCTGTCATACATTACTCTTTCAAATAATTTAGAGAAAAAAGGTAGTATAGAAATGGGTCTGTAATTATTAATTTCATTTTTGGCACCTTGTTTGTGGATGGGGAGAACTTTGGCAAGCTTGATTTCTGATGGAACAATAGGCCTACCATTTTTTAGTGAACAGTTAATCACTTCAGCCAGCGGACTGGCAAGAAGTTCCATAACCGGTGATAATATCATAGGATTCAAATCATCAGTGCCAGAACTGTGGGTCGATTTAAGAGAGTTATTAATTGCTAATATTTCCTGGGAGGTAGTTGAAAGTAGGGCAAAGGAATTAGAGGAGGATGGGTGGAGATAGTCTTGAAAGCATTTCTCAGATGGGGGGATTTTGGATGATAAAGATTTTGCTAAGCCTGTAAAATATGAGTTGAATTTTTCAGCCATTACTAAAGGGTCATTTGTTAAATTTCCATCCAGATTAATTTCATTAATAAGTGTGTCCTTCTTAGCTGACTTAATTACTGTTCTAATAACCTGCCAGGTTTTTTTAATGTCCTTACTATGTTTCATGAATTCATTTGAATAGTAAGAACGTTCTATATTTGTACGAATTAATTTATATTTGTTACGGTAAGTAGTAAATTTGTTTTTATTTTCAATGGTAGGCTTTTTTATATATTTAATGTATAGTGCTTCCTTTTTTTGGTAGATTTTAATAGGCCTCGTGTCATCCATGGTTGGTGAAAGGTATTGCTTTTTGAGATTTTAATGGGCTTAAGAGGAAAAAATTACGATCAAACATAACATGTATCGGTAAATTCTCATTTTAGCTTTCTAATGTGTAAGTCTAGACTCTAGAGCCCTAGACCGTAGTATAGATTTGAGCGTTAATTGGTTGCAAACAATTAAGCATATCGACTGAATAACAGAATTGTTGAACACGGGAGTCAGAATTATAAAGTCATATTATTTCGTGGTAATTTATCATTGTAGGCAGCACTTCGGTTCATTAATCCAGATTCTATGTGAGCAATATTTTTTCAAATACCCGTTTATATTTAAATATCAACTAATTTTCATCAACCAAGTACGATACCAATTATAGCAGGAATCTGTTCATTGATCACTCGTCCACAGGTCTAAATTTGATTAGAAATTATAGTATAACACCGTAGCGTTCCGAATCATTCGACATTGCATGGATTTAAGAAATGGTCGAATTGGGCCTATATCCTACAAGTTGGATTGAACCAAAGAATAAAATCTAAGTAGTCTAAATTAACAATTTAAGCAAGAACATTTTCATCAATCCAACTTCCAATTAATTAAAAATTTATTTTCTATAATCCGGCTTCTATTTAGCAAAAATTCTCATCAATCCAACTTGCGTACTTGGACCGCCGTTTTACAGTACAACCTCTTATACGCAATACGCAGGGATGCCACTCTGGATTTTGAAAAAAGGTCAGATCCGGTCGAAAAAAAGGCTAGAAAAGGCTAGATTGACGATTTTCCTGTAAAATCCATGGATTTTTCCAATTTTCCGCCTTGAAATTTCTGACGACCCTTTTTTTTAGTCGTCCGATGACTAAAATTTGCTCTCTTTTCCTTCCCAACAAATTTCTGATGACCTGCCTTTTTAGTTTTTCGCTCAAAATTTTTAAATTTTTGGTCCAAATTTTAAAAAAATCCGAATTTTTTCGCTTCTTTTGTGCATTTTCAGTTCAAAAAAATAAATTTGTATGTAAAAAGTCGAAAAAACCGCCGTGAGAAAAAAAGGCTAGATCCTGACCAAAAAAACCTAGAAACCTAGACAAGACCGAAAATACCTAGATCTAGGTGGAAAAAGCTAGGAGTGGCATCCCTGGCAAAACGCTCTACTAGGGGGGTTGTCCTACCCTGGAAGAAATGTCCAGGTTTTTTTGTTCGGGGTTGTCCAGGGGGAAATGTAAGTGCCTCAAGTTGCATACACCTTTGATTACATATCTACTGAAATGAACAGCGCAGAAAAAAGAATAAACAAAATAGAACGCCTATTCCAAGAAACTTGCGGAGCTTTAATATAAATCGATGCAATGCTGCGTCTTAGAAGTTCAAATAACATATCATAATGGTAGCGTTCTACAATGACTCGGTAGCAAGTAAGTGTATTTTTATAAATTCGATGAAAAATATTTCCTCACGAAATTGAAGCGGGATTTTGCGCGTGAGGGTCGGTTAGGGCTCAGGTTAGGCGCCGTGAGGGTCGGTTAGGGTTAGTTTTAGGGTTAGTGCAGTCATATATGCTGAAATTGAAGCTGGATTGATAAACAATAATTTTCAATGAAAAATGGCTGAAAAATATTTGCTGACGAAATAGAAGCGGGATTTATCGAACAAATTCTTGCCTAAAGAGAAGCTGGATCGATTAAAATTATTCTCGGCAAACTAGAAGTTGGATTTATTAAAGATAACAACGCTGCAACGATATCTACCGAGTCATTGTAGAACGATTTACCGAGTCATTGTAGAACGCTACCTATCATAATTATATTATACACATTTGTACGTATTATGTTAAATGGGCGATGTCTTAACAATGAACAACATACAATTCTAAGTAATTGTGCAATGTGAAGTAGGCTTATAACCACTAGCAAAGCCACACTGCAAAAGGACCAATACCTTTTTTAGAGTTTAGACTGCAAACACCAAGAACTGAAGCTGTGATCACATGCAAAACAGTTAAACTAAATAATCACTTCCCGATTTCAAATTGCTGCAAGGATGACGTGCTCAGTTCATTACCGCACCAATGCGATAGTGAAGAATTATGTGGCAACATATCAAATGCTGGCTCTTTGTCGACGTATTGAAAAACAACTCCAAGCCTATGGCATAAATGGTTAATGACAATCCCAACTCCAAGATATACACGAACACCAAAAGTTAAGCATAGGTCTACATAACGTCAAGTACGAGCAGAAACGCTGATAAATGTTTTCTGTGTGTTGAGGTTGCTATCCAGCAAGAGTTAATTACAAACTCCGCCACTGGTTGCACTCTGCCAGAGCCAGTCCCAAGCCTGGATAAAGGGGGAGGGCGTCGCTAATGATTTTTGTTACCACACAGTGACGTTAAACTGCAACTATTACTTCTAGTTGATTAGAGGGGAAAAGTTGATGACAGAGACCAAACAACATAAAACTACTGCATAATCTGCCTCCGGTATTCAAGGGAAATAACTCAAAAGGCGCATTTCAAATAGTTTGGTGAAAGTGTGTTTCCCTAGAGCGTTGTTGTAGTGATGGAAGCAATGTTCCGTCAATTCTCTTTCTCTTTCAAACATATCACCACACATTCCACAACCAAAAGGTCTCAAAGCAAAATGGCTAATATTAAAACAGGTTGTTGATATATCTTCAGAAAGTTGCTTTTCATCTGAAACAGGCTTTATACTCGACATAAATTAAGTCACTCGCTTGCTGGTTGTTTTTGGTTGGTGAGGACAACTCTTTTCCATCAAGACATTTGACATATTCAGTTTTTACACAGAATTTCTTGCCTGGCTTGGTCAGTTTTGTTTTGCATTCTTTTGATGAAATGGTATTTTGACATGGCAAGTATTTACAGGAATCATGTCCACTACACATGGACATAATTATGCTCTTTGAGATTGTCATTGCATGCAAATAACATGCGACATACAACACACTCGAATGTCTTTTGCACACTGTGTGTCCTTCTATGGCAACTATGCTTATCCATACTAGCTTTCTGCAAAAATGATTTATGACACAAATCACACTTGTGTGTTTTTTCTTCAGTGTGGATACTTTTATGGATTTTCAGGGAACCCTTGTGTGCAAATGTCTCAGAACATAAATTGCATTTGTATGGTTTTTCTCCAGTGTGAGTTCTTCTATGTCCATCGTGAGAACCTTTCTGTGAAAATGATTTTTGGCATAAGTTGCATGTGTATGATTTTTCTCCACTGTGGATTCTTTTATGGAGGTTCAGGTCATTCTTCTGAGCAAATGTCTTTTGGCATAAGGTATAAATGAATGGTCTATCTCCAGTGTGGATTCTTTTATGAATGCTCAAGGAATTCTTATGAGCAAATGTCTTTTGGCATAGGGTGCATATGAATGGTTTATCTCCAGTGTGGATTCTTCTATGGATGTTCAGGTTACCCTTCTGTGCAAATGACTCAATACATAAGTTGCATTTGTATGGTTTTTATCCAGTGTGGGTTCTTCTGTGAAGCACCAGGGTACTTTGATATGCAAATGTCTTATTGCATATTGTGCAATTGAATGGTTTTTCCCCAGTGTGGATTCTTTTATGGATGTTCAGATAAGACTTCCGTGCAAATGTCACAAGACATAAGTTGCATTTGTATGGCTTTTCTTCAGTGTGGATTCTTCCATGTCGGTCCAGATGAGATTTCTGTGAAAATGATTTATGGCACAAATTGCATTTGAATGGCTTTTCGTCACTCATATTGGCCTGACTTCTGGCATATAGTGCAATTCTATTGTCTATCCGTCAGTGTGGATTCTTGCATGGCAGTTGTGAACTCGTGTTCTTTTCTGAAAACGAATTATGACATACCTTGTACTTGCAAAGGTTTCTCTCAGCAAGGATTCTCTCATGATATTTCAATTGATCAGTATCTGCAAATGCCTAGTCACATAAATGACATTTGGATTTTTTAAATCCAGTATGATTGCACATCGTTTTACAAATTATGTGGCTTTTTATTATCCGTTGATGTCACGAAGTAGACATTTAAGAAACAGATTATAATGAATATCTGTTAAGACATACTTCTCGCCTAATACTGCACACAAGGAAAAAACAATAAACGACTGACGTCCAGTGCAGAAAAACAATGGCGCTATAAAACTAAGATTACACGGCGTGAATCTCCGAACCCTAGGTTATATTCATATTCGCCTATCTGACTCTCCGGACTTGACCCGCTGCCTATCGATTTTGTTTTGATTAAGCGCCCGTGTTTAAGCTGGTTTCCGCGACTTGGCTTTTGTGGGCGCGGTAGAAGTCTCGAGATTACGATTACGTTCACGATTATTCATCGATTGGGAAATATTCTAATTCCTTGGCACAAACCTTTAGATGTAAATATAAAAGCAATTTTACTGCAGACAATTAATTAAAGAGACAAATATAATTACAATTAGGAGTAAAAACAGTCAGTAATAATTTAATGCCTCTTCAGTTCGGTTCCTCAAAATGGCGTTGAAGAGCTAAATCGAAAAAATGTCAAAAGGAAGTAAGATTGGAACTTTATTATGCCTCGCCCTCTTGCGATTGTTCGTTATATTCTGCTCGATTGAAAGCCATTCATTACGCCCAAAATAGAGATGTGCTGTAACAGGGAGACATAGAGGAGCTGCATTGCCCGATGTGCGTAATTGCACGAAAAGGACTGACGACGATGATGATGACAAATAAGATATATCACTAAATTTTCGCTTTAGCTTTAGAATTTATTAGCATGTGGGCCATAAGATTGTAAGAGTTTGAGCGTCAATTGGTCTAAAAAACGTTTCCTATCGTCTAAATAAAATAATTGTTGCAGACGGAAGTCGGAATTATGAAAATAATATTATTTCGTGAAAATCTATCATTTAAGGTAACACAACGGTTCATCAATCCGGAAATAGAAGGTATTTTTAGATCTGAACTGGAAGTTGGATGCTTATGTTGAAATAGCCTACATGAATGAAAATCATCAATCCAGCTTCGATTTAAGCTAGAAAACCTTTCAACTTTTTCATAAATCCAGCTTCTATTTCACCAATGCGATTGCAGCTGAAAGAGAAGGGCACTTGTTTTTTATCCGACCACCAAGACACCAAGAACTAACGTTGCAGCGTTGTTATTTTTAATAAATCCAACTTCTAGTTTGCCAAGAAACCTTTTAATCGATCCAGCTTCTGCTTAGGCAAGAATTTGTTCGATAAATCCCGCTTCTATTTCGTCAGCAAATAGTTTTCATCAAATTTTCATTGAAAATTATTGTTCATCAATCCAGCTTCAATTTCAGAAGAATGACTGCACTAACCCTAAAAGTAACCATAACCGACCCTCACGACTTCTAAACTGAGCCCGGTTCTTGTTTTTTTTTATCCGACCACCAACATTTATAAATTCGATGAAAAATATATGAAATAGAAATAGAAGCGGGAGGGTCGGTTAGTGCTCAGGTTAGGCGTTGTGATAGTCGGTTATTTTTAGTTTTAGGGTTAGTGCAGTCATTCTGCTGAAATTGACGCTGGATTGATGAACAATAGGCCTAATAATATTCTCAATGAAAAATTGATGAAAAATATTTACTGAAATGGAAGCTGGATGAAGGCTCTTTCAACGGTGGATACATGCACCCTTTTGAATGCGGTATTTTAAACATGCGCCCCTTTGATTTCGCCCTTTTGACCGTGCGCTCTATTCATTTTCGCCCTTTTGATTGCGCCCTTTTGAAATTCGCCCTGTTGATAGTGAACCCGCTGTTGGTCCACGTAAGGCCTAAGCTTACACATTTTTTTTTTATTCTATTACCATTATAAACGCTTTCCGTTCATTCTAGCTCTTTGCACCATCGAATCGGAGGATTAACCTACCAATGAGTAGAATAAGTGTTACTTTTCTCAAAGTGTGCATATCAGATGTTTTTTTTTTTGTTTCTTTAATATAACTACATATTAAGAGTTAGTTACAGATTTTTCTGCCTATTATAGCTATTCAAAGACGAGCACTAAATTGTGAAGTTCTGGAAAGGTGTTGCTCAAAATATCCAGATACGGGATAATAGATTCATGACTTCAGCAGGTGAACGTGTATAGTTAAGCATAACAAATGTAAGATATATTCCACGTTATAGCCTTGTTTTCCTTGCTGATCGAAATTACACTTCTGCTACAAGATATTTTTAATCATGAACAGCTTCTTATACAAAAAGTACTATGATTGCTCATCGAATCTATTTCTACTTCAGTAGCCTAATAAATTTAGCAGTTTTCGGGTTTCATTTCCTTTTACCGCTTCACCTTGTTGACGATCCATCAAACTCTCATGCAACCGACTTTCTGAACCTCCTCTCATCAGTCAATCTCGTCCAACATGTCAACTTCCCGACCCACATCAAGAATCACACCCTCGACCTTGTCATAACTGCCAACACCTCCCTTTTATCTCCAAAGCTATCACACTCTATTCTCAACATAACTGACCATTACCTTATCATTGCTGACCTTGAAATCAAGCCCTTCGCTCGGCCCCCTCCTTCCATTCACTCTTTCCGTCGCGCAGGGTCCATTGACTCTCAGGCCTTCATGAAAGATATTCTAAGCTCTCAACTTGTTCTTAATCCTCCTTCTTCCCTTGATGACCTTCTTTCTTGCTACAATTCGACCCTTTCCAACCTCCTTGACATTCACGCACCACTGATCACCAAACCCAGCTCACATGCCGTCAACCCTTGGTTCACCTCCTACCTCCAAGCTTTCAAAACCTTCCGTAGGCGACTTCAGCATATCTACAAGGGCGCCACTGACTCTCTATCCAGAGAAAAAGCCCTTTCCAGCCTAAAATCAGCGACACACCGATACCACAAACTCATTGCTGCTACAAAAAGGAAATACTACTCTTCACTCATTCACTCCAGCTCCTCCAACCCTCGACATCTCTGGAGAGCTGTCAACTCTCTTCTTCATCGCAAATCGTCCTCACCACTGCCAAGCTCCATTCCATCCCCCTCTATGGCCGATACATTCTGTTCATTCTTCTCTGACAAAATCTCCTCCCTTCGCTTCACATTGCAGTCTCTTCTTGACTCACAATCCTCCAACAATGATACACCTCCATTTCCAAATCCTTCTTCTCCCGTCTCTCAATCATCGCTTCCAACGCTCCATCCCGCCTCTGAAGCTGAAGTGTCACTCCTGCTCAATTCTCTTCCTAACAAACAGTGTGAATTAGATCCTATCCCAACTGCTCTCCTAAAAGACTGCGCCTCCGTCCTCACTCCCATAATCACTAAAATTATCAATCTTTCACTTTCCACTGGCAACTTTCCAATGGTCTTCAAGCAATCTCTCGTCACTCCTCTTCTGAAAAAGGCAAATCTTGACAAGGAAAACCTATCAAATTACCGACCCATCTCCAACCTTTCTTTTCTATCTAAATTAACCGAACGAATTGTCCTTTCCCGGCTAAACGATTACCTCGCTTCTAACTCACTCCTCAACCCCCACCAATCCGGCTTCACCAAACACCACTCTACAGAAACTCTACTCGTCTCTCTGTATAATAAACTGGTTTCTGCCGTCAGTCATCAGCAAGTCTCCTGCCTCTGCCTCCTTGACATCTCCGCTGCATTCGACACCATCGATCACAATCTCCTTCTAAATCGACTTTCTTCTTCTTTTGGCGTCTCTGGCACCGCTCTACTCTGGTTCCAGTCCTATTTGTCTTCCAGGTCCTTCTCCGTCAAAGCCTCCGGTCACTGTTCACAACCCCTTCCACTATCTTGTGGCGTTCCTCAAGGCTCCGTCCTGGGTCCGTTGCTCTTCATTCTCTACACCACTCCTTTAAGTCATCTAATAAAATCCTCGTCTGTTGACCACCATCTCTACGCAGACGACACCCAACTCTTTATATCGTTCTCCCCAGGCTCTTTCTCCACCGCCATTGCTCAACTTCTCAATGTGGTCAATCTGATCTCTCAATGGATGTCCTCAAACCTCCTCTGCCTCAACCCATCAAAAACAGAGTTCATTATTCTAGGCCTTCCTGACCAAATCAAGAAAATCCCTGACCCTTCAATACACCTATCGACTAACTCTTCAACTCTCGCCTTTACTTCCGATGCTCCTGTTCGCAATCTTGGTGTAATGTTTGACTCACATCTCTCCTTCTCTAACCACATCTCTAGCCTATCACGCTCCTGTTTCATGCACATCCGGGACCTCCGACGCATCCGACCTATGCTTGATTTCAAAACTGCTTCAACCATTGCTACGTCCATCGTCCACTCAAAGCTTGACTACTGCAACTCCCTGTTCTTAAACCTTGATTCCACACAACTTAAGCGCCTCCAACTCATTCAAAATTCTCTAGCTAGAGCCGTCACCAGAACACCCAGACATCATCACATCACCCCTGTCCTCAAGTCTCTTCACTGGCTGAAAATCCCAGAGCGAATCCACTTCAAAGTTCTCTCCTTAACTTACAACTCTTTACAATGCTCCCAGCCCAGTTATCTTCGCGAACTCTTCACCATCCAGCCTACCCGTTCTACCCGATCATCCGCCTGCCTTACACTTTCTCGACTCCCGGTCACAAGTCATCTCAAGTTCTCCAACCGAGCCATATCCATCTCAGCACCACGCCTTTGGAATGATCTGCCTCCTGAATTCCGATCCTTTTCAGTCCCTTCATCATCATTTCTAATCACACACCATAACCTTCCTCAGGCTCCTCTGTCCATCACACCTCGGGCTTTTCATTCGAAACTTAAGACACTCCTTTTCACGATCTCTTACCCTATCTCAACTGATCCTCCACCCTCCAATTCCCGGCCCAGACGACACCCACCTTAGTAGCTGTTCCGCCCCTCTGACCCTATGGTAACTCGACCCGGACCACCACGGACTACTCTCACGGACAACCCTTCTAACACAACGCATTTGATCCTGATCCAATGGTAACTCGACCCGGACCACCACGGACTATTCTCATGGACAACCCTTCTAACGCAACGCAGCGCTCGTGAATAAGCTGGTGCCCTGCGCTTGGCTTTCGAGTGGCGCTTTAGAAATCTCGAGTTTACGATTACGATTACGATTCACCTTCCAACAGAATGTTCATTGATTTGTCTTTGTCTTCATTCCCTCACCGGGCACTTAGCCTGCAATGGTCCAGGATGAATCTATTGACCTATATAGACCTAATCTTAGCCGTCCATCTATCTGTCTGCCTGACTCTCCGGACTTGACCCGCTGCCTATCGATTTTGTTTTGATTAACCAGCTTGACTTTTTGTGGGCGCTGTGGAAGTCTCGATTACGATTCACCTTCCAACATAATGTTCATTGATTTGCCTTTCATTCCTCACACAGCACTTATAACCTATATAGGCATATGCTTGTAGGCTTGTAATTGATGAGAGCAATAAATCTTGTTGTTAATTCCCATCTTCCCAAAGTCAAACGTCTTTCCACTCGCTTCAAGCGGCTTCTGAATCTCTGCTCAGTACAGCCTTTATTATTATCTACTGAAAAGAACAACGCAGAAAAAGGATTTTAAAACAGGAAACATGCTGAACTGAAATATAAATCGATGCAATGCCATGCCGTATACCAGTTCAAATAACACATAATAAATTATGTGCATGTTTAACATGTCATGCAATGCGGGAAATGTCTTAACAATGAACAACATAGAATTCTATGTACTTATACGATGTTCAGAAGTACCTTCTTTATACCCACTAGCAAATCCACACTGCAACCTGATCAATGCTATTAGAGTTAAGACTACAAACAATAAGAACTGCAGGTGTGCTCACAGGCAAAGCAGTTCCACTATATAGTTCTCAAGCACACAATCACTTCTTGATTTCAAAATGCTGCAAGGACGACATGCTCAGCTTATTACCGTAGCAACACAAAAGTGAAGAACTATGAAGCAACCTTAAACATAAGAAATGCTGATGGTTTCTCAGAGGAATTTTAAAAAAAACTCCAAACCCAGGGCTTAATTATTTAAGGATAACTACACAGTTCTTCAAGATATACACAAACACCAAAAGTTAAGCACAGGCTTAAAAATAAGGGAAAGAAATGGTTTCTCTGTATTGAGGCTACAACGCAGAGCAAGTTAGTTATAGAGACAAAGTTAATGATGAAAAATAACGACAAGAAGCTGCTGCATAATCTTCCTCCGGAATTCAAGGAAAATAACTGAAAAGGCGCATTTCAAATATTTCAGAGAAAGAGTTTTTTCCCGGAGCATTATAGAAGTGATGGAAGCAATGTTCCATGAATTCCCTTTCTATTTCAAACATATCACCACACATTCCACAACCAAAAGATCTCAAATCAAAATGGCAAACATTAAAACACGCTGTTGATCGATCTTCAGAAAGTTGCTTTTCATCCAAAAAAGACTTTATACTCGATTTAAATGAAGTCACTCGCTTGCTTTATATATATAAATAAATTGTTGCTATACCAATTGTTGTTATATATATATATATATCTATATATATTATATATATATATTATATATATATCATTTTTCATCAATTTAGCTCCAATTTAAGCAAGAACATTTTGATCTATTCAGCTCCAATGTAAGCAAGAATATTTTTACTTATCCAGCTTCCATGTCAGTCAAAATGATTTAGCATCAATCCGACTTCTATTTAGCGAGCATTATTTTAACAATTCTTTTTCATCAATCCAGCTTCAATTTAAGCAAGAACATTTTCATCACTTGTATTGTATTGTATTGTAGAAGTCTCGAGATTACGATTATGATCACGATTATTCATCGATTGGGAAATACACTAATTCCTTGGCACAAACCTTTAGATGTAAATATAAAAGCTATTTTGCTTCAGACAATTAATTAAACAGACAGATATAATTACAATTACGAGTAAAAACAGTAAGCAAACGCCATTTCAGCTCGGTTCCTCAAAATGGCGTTGAAGAGCTAAAGCGAAAAATCGCAAAATGGAAGTTAGATTATAAATTTAAAATGCCTGACCCTCTTGCGAGTGTTCGTTATATTCTGCTTTATTGAAAGCCATTCAATACGCTCAAACATAGAAATGTACTGTAACAGGGATACATAGAAGAGCTGCATTTTGTTCGCAAGTCGTCTGGTCCGAGTGTAGGACATTTCCCCCCCCTGGACAAAACCCCCCCGGACAAAACCCCCGCCGGACAAAACCCCTCCGGACAATTCCCCCCCCCAGGGTAGGACAATTCCCCCCCCTATCGAACATATTGCGTGTAAGTGGTATTACTATAAAACGGCGGTCTTAAGTGTCCTAAGTTGGATAGATGAAAAGATATCTTGCTAAATAGAAGCCGGATTGATACAAAATAATTTTTAATTAAATGGAAGCTGGATTGATGAAAATATCCTTGCTTAAATGGAAGCTGGATTGATGAAAATATTCTTGCTTAAATGGAAGCTGGATTGATGAAACTATTCTTGCTTAAATTGGAGCTGGATTGATAAAAATATTCTTGCTTAAATGGAAGCTGGATTGATGAAAATATTCTTGCTTAAATGGAAGCTGGATTGATGAAAATATTCTTGCTTAAATTGGAGCTGGATGGATCAAAACAATTATTTAAATAGAAGTTGGATTAAACGCATTTTTGCCTAAATGGAAGCAAAGGGGGGAATTGTCCGGGGGGTTAATGTCCTAGGCTAAATCAGGGGGGAATTGTCCGGGGGGGTTATTGTCCGGGGGGGTTATTGTCCGGGGGGTTTGTCCGGGGGGGTTTTGTCCAGGGGGGAAATGTCCGCGCCCCGTCTGGTCCATATGGCTGTTTATCAGGGTACCACGACAACTGGTCTTCAGACAACTGGTCTAACGACAACAGTTACTGGTCCACAGACAACTATTCCACCACAACTGGTCTACAGACCAATCGTATTGATGAAACAGAAGCTGGATTTATAGGCAAACCTCCGAACTCCGGTCCCAAATTATTTCGCATGGCTTATCACATAGATATGCTTCTCCAATGCTTTCTTACTCACCCTCATATACAATGACGTCATTATTGAGGCCATTTTGGTTATCAGTACATTCTGAGTACATTCATCCCGCTTCTTGTTTTGGTGTGAGGATTTTCATCTGTCATCCCACTTCGTGGTTTGTTATCAGTATTTTCATCTGTGACTAAAATACTAATCGTTAATTACCGCATGCTTGATAAATGGAAGTTGGATTGATGATTTTCATTCAGGTATTTCAACATGCATCCAGCTTCCATTTCTCAAACAATGTGCTGAGGTTGTTAAATATTATTGGCTCACCGGCAAATGGTGAATGGAAGCTGGATGAAGGTTCCTTATAGGTGAAATAGAAGCTGGATTGACAAAAATAACGCTTGAGAACTGGAAGCCAGATTAATGATACATCATTTGAGAAATGGAAGCTGGATGCATGTTGAAATACATGAATGAAAATCATCAATCCAGCTTCCATTTATCAACCATGCGGTAATCCCGAGTGTAGGACATTTCCCCCCCCTGGACAAAACCCTCCGGACAAAACCCCCCCGGACAAAACCCCACCCCGGACAAAACCTCCCCGGACAATTCCCCCCCAGGTAGGACAATTCCCCCCTGTCGAACATATCGCGTGTAAGTGGTATTACTATAAAACGGCGGTCCTAAGTGTCCTAAGTTGGATTGATGAAAAGATATCTTGCTAAATAGAAGCCGGATTGATACAAAATAATTTTTACTTAAATTGGATTGATGAAAATATTCTTGCTTAAATTGGAGCTGGATTGATGAAAATATTCTTGCTTAAATGGAAGCTGGATTGATGAAAATATTCTTGCTGAAATTGGAGCTGGATTGATGAAAATATTCTTGCCTAAATTGGGGCTGGATTGATGAAAATATTCTTGCTTAAATGGAAGCTGGATTGATGAAAATATTCTTGCTTAAATGGAAGCTGGATTGATGAAAATATTCTTGCTTAAATGGAAGCTGGATTGATGAAAATATTCTTGCTTAAATGGAAGCTGGATTGATGAAAATATTCTTGCTTAAATGGAAGCTGGATTGATGAAAATATTCTTGCTTAAATTGGATCTGGATGGATCAAAATAATTGTTATTTAAATAGAAGTTGGATTAAACACATTTTTGCCTAAATTGAAGCAATTAAAGGGGGGGAATTGTCCGGGGGGGTTAATGTCCTAGGCTAAATCAGGAGGGGAATTGTCCGGGGGGGATTTGTCCGGGGTGGTTTTGTCCAGGGGGGGAAATGTCCGCGCCCCGGTAATCCCTTAGAAGAAAAGAAATTAACGACGCTAAACTGCGACCCCAAAACAGGAAGCGGGATGATTTTTCTGATTTTTTGAGTGCAATAAACGTTTTCGGCTCGGCAGTTATCTACAAATGCTGTGAAATAATTTGGGACAGGAGTTCGGAGTTTTGCCGATTTATAAAATAGTTAAATGATTTTCTAGCTTAAATGGAAGCTGAATTGATGATTTTCATTATTGTGTTTCACCATGCATCCAGCTTCTCGTTCAGAGCTTAAAATGCCTTATATTTATCGCTCGTTATTTTCTTCAATCCAGCTTCTATTTCAGATTCAAAGATACCTTCATCCAGCTTCCATTACCTGAGCGTTTTTAAACAATCCAGCTTCTATTTCAGATTTATAAATACCTTCATTCAGCTTTTATTTCTCATGCGTTATTTTCGTCAATCCAGCTTTTATTTCATCTGTAAATGAACTTTCATACATCTTCCATTTCTTTTACATTTTTACACCAATCCAGCCTCCATTTCACCTTAAAAACTTTCATCCAGCTTCCATTTCTCAAGCGCTGGACCAGTTGTCTGTAGACTAGCTGTTGCTAGACGAATTGTCTGGGGGCCACTTGTCGTTAGACGAGTTGTCTGTAGACCAGTTGTCGTGACACATTATTGAAATCCATTCACGACAACTCATCTACCGACAACTCGTCTAACCACAAGTGGTCCCCGGACAATTCGTCTAACGACAACTGGTCTACAGATAACTGTTCCAGCGCTTGATAAATGGAAGCTGGCTGAAAGTTTTTACATGTTAAATGGACTTTGGATGGATGAAAAAACGCAAGAGAAATGGAATCTGGATGATGGCTCTTTTACAGGTGAAATAGAAGCTGGATTGACAAAAATAGCGTATGAGAAATAAAAGCTGGGTGAAAGTATTTCTTGATCTGAAGTAGAAGCTGGATCGATGGAAAAACGCTTAAGTAATGGAACCTGGATGAGAGTATTTTATATATCTGAAATGGAAGCTGGATTGATGAAAATAACGGGTGAGAAATAGAAGCTGGATGAAGACATGTTTAGATCTGAAGTAGAAGCTGGATGCATGTCGAAATACACGAATAAAATAATCAATCCAGCTTCCATTTAGGCTTAAAAAAACCGTTTTCATAAATCCAGCTTCTATTTCATTAATACTATTCGTCTGTAGACCAGTTGTTAGACCAATTGTCCGGAGACGAGTTGTCGGTAGATGAGTTGTCGGTAGACCAGTTGTCGTGGAACCCGCCCAAACATAGAAATGTACTGTAGCAGGGAGACAGAGAGGAGCTGCATTGCCCGAGGTGCAGAATTGCACGAAAAGGACTGAAGATGTATGTATGTATGTATGCATATGAACATTTATATAGTGCCTTACAATAACCTCACGAAGGCGCTTAACGCAGCTACCGGGCAGTTCTGAACAAGTGCGACTTAGGCTAATTAACTTTGAGAATGTTTCATGAGAAACACGCAACGCAGCATCACGAATTGCCAATGGAAGACTGTTCCAGAATGAAGGTCCAATACACGAGAAGGCGCGGCGTGTCCGCATCACTGTACGGGAGCGTGGGACTATCAAGTCCCCACGAGTCGCAGAGCGCAGAGACCGACGACCTGGTTGAAGACGGGAATACAAAGTTCCCTAATGTATTCTGGCGCCAGGCCAGCCACTGACGCTCGTCCCATAACGATGATCTTGAATATCGTTCTGTCCACGACCGGAAGCCAGTGCAGCTTGTCACGCATATATGCCGATATATGATGTCACGATGATGATGATGAAACATAAACCAAGGCCTATCCGTCAATTATCGTATCGCTTTATACTTTATAAGCCTATAGCTATAGGCCATAATGAATATGTGGATTTGGGGGCGCGGACATTCTCCCCCCTGGACAAAACCCCCGGACAACCCCCCCCCGGACAAACCCCCCCCGGACAATTCCCCCCCTGATTTAGCCTAGTACATTAACCCCCCCCTGGACAATTCCCCCCCCCTTTGCTTCCATTTAGGCAAAAATGCGTTTAATCCTACTTCTTTTTAAATAACAATTATTTTGATCCATCCAACTCCAATTTAAGCAAGAATATTTTCATCAATCCAGCTTCCATTTAAGCAAGAATATTTTCATCAATCCAGCTCCAATTTAGGCAAGAATATTTTCATCAATCCAGCTCCAATTTCAGCAAGAATATTTTCATCAATCCAGCTCCAATTTAAGCAAGAATATTTTCATCAATCCAGCTTCCATTTAAGCAAGAATATTTTCATCAATCCAGCTCCAATTTAAGCAAGAATATTTTCATCATTCCAGCTTCCATTTAAGTAAAAATTATTTTGTATCAATCCGGCTTCTATTTAGCAAGATATCTTTTCATCAATCCAACTTAGGACACTTAGGACCGCCGTTTTATAGTAATACCACTTACACGCAATATGTTCGACAGGGGGGGAATTGTCCTACCCTGGGGGGGAATTGTCCGGGGGGGTTTTGTCCGGGGGGGGTTTGTCCGGGGGGGTTTTGTCCAGGGGGGAAATGTCCTACACTCATGGATTTGAGCGTTAATTGGTCACAAAAACCTAAGCCTATCGACTAAATACAAGAATTGTTGCAGACTTAAATCGGAATTATGAAAATATTATTTCGTCATAATTTACTGCAACACAACGGTTCATCAATCCGGATTCTATGTGAGCAATAATCGCTATTAAACGCCGCTAAAGTTACATGGGGAAACGGCTTCGAGGCTATTATTTTTCTTCGGATCGAAATATTGATAACAAAACACGAAGTGAGATGACGGATGAAAATCTTCAGAGCAAAACAAGAATGCTGAACCACGAGAGGAGGAGGTCCCTTCGACATGATCGTCAGGAATGGGCGGACAGGATGGCTTTGGAGGGGGAGGAGCTGATAGCAAAGAACCAGCTTCATGGTGCCTTTAAGAACTTTCGGCGTCTGAAATCTTCCGGGCCCAGAGTGTCTGCTCCGATCAGAGATTCTAGCGGTGAGCTGATCTCCAACATTCCTCGTAAATTGGAACGATGGAAGCAACACTTTGATGATCTTCTGAACCGCCCGCCTGCGACTCCTTCGACATGCATTGCAGAAGAGGCAGATGCGTCAACACCCTCATGTCTTGTGTCATGTGACATACCGGTCTTATCTGAGGTGTCTTCAGCAATCCAGAAACTGAAGATGGGGAAGGCACCCGGGGTGTGTGGTATCACACCAGAAATGTTGAAGTACGGGGAGCCGTGCACGTCAGTCGAGCTGCTCTCGCTGTTCGAGGAGATATGGACATCTGGTGAAATTCCTTCTGACTGGCGCAAAGGTATCATCATCCCACTGTACAACGGCAAAGGTGATAGAACGGAGTGTAAGAACTACAGATGCATCACACTCCTCTCGGTTCCTGGGAAAGTCTTCGCCCGAGTCCTACTTGAGCGCATGAAGCAGGTTATCCACGCCAGCAGAAGAAGAGAACAGAGTGGATTCACGCCAGGGCGTTCGACAGTCGACCGAGTCCTCACTCTCAACCTTCTTGCCCAGAAGAGGAGAGAGTTCAGACAGCCTCTTTACGCTGCTTACGTTGACCTGAAAGCAGCATTCGACTCAATTGACCGTGAAGCACTCTACAAGCTTTTGAAGATCGCCGGGATCCCTGATAAGCTGGTCCTTCTCTTCCGTGCTCTCTATACGGATACCCTCAGCTGTGTTCGCTGTGAGGGAGATACCAGTGGCTGGTTTCGGATTAGGTCGGGGGTTCGACAAGGCTGTATCCTAGCTCCGGACATGTTTGACGTGGCCATGGATAGGGTTGTTGGAAGGACAGTTGCCAGGGCTATGCCTGGAGCTGATATCGGCGAAGTTGCATTTACTGACTTTGATTTTGCTGATGATGTATCTCTACTGGCCCAAATTTATGACTTGCTGGCATCAGCCCTTACAATCTTCGAGGAGGAGGCATCAGAGTTGGGTCTACACATCAACTGGCAGAAAACAAAGGTGCAGAGTCTGAGCGATTTCCTACCGCGACCTCCGGACATCATGGTAGAGGGGGAGGCGGTCGAGTGTGTTGAGGGCTTCAACTATTTGGGCGTGCTCACTCACGAGTCCTGTCGCAGCACCGCGGAGATCTCAAGACGCCTGGGAAAGGCAAGCGGAGCGTTTGGAGCCCTAAAAAATAGCATCTGGTCCACTCGTATCAGCCTCAGTACCAAGATACGACTGTTCAACTCATATATCATGCCAGTTCTCCTCTACGGCACTGAAACATGGTCATTCGGTCGACGGGATCAGCTGCGCCTAGATGCCTTTGGGACTAAGTGCTTGAGGACCTTATGCAGCATCAAGTGGTCCGACTTCATTACCAATGCGGAGGTCTACAACAGAACAGGACAAACAACAGTATGCGGTACTATTAGACGGAGACGTCTGGGGCTGCTTGGGCACGTTGCTCGAATGCCAGCTGACTCAGACTCTAGACAGGCACTGCTGGCGCAGGCTCCGCCTTCCTGGAAGCGCCCTAGAGGAAGACCCAGAATAACGTGGCTCGGAATGATAAACGAAGACTTAACTTGGCTGGGTATGGATTTGAACATGGCCATTACTGTGGCTGAGGATCGGACACGGTGGAGAAATTTGGTAAACTCATTGTGCAACGCTCCCATTGGTGGAGTAGGCGACGAATGATGATGATGATGAAAACAAGAAGCGTGGTCATTTTTTCAGATTTTTTTGCGCAATATTGCGACGAATGATGCAAATCTAGTGTGCAGGGAGGTAATCTGAAACAGGTGTAGGTTTCAAATTACCCCCTCCTAAACATTACCCCCCCTGGTAACTTGAAACCGGTTTCAGAATACCCCCGGGAAACTAGATTTGCATCAATCATCGCATTTATTGCACTAAAAAATGCAGAAAAATCATCCCACTTCTTGTTTTTTTCCTGAAGATTTTCATCCGTCATCCCACTTCGTTGTTTGCTATCAATATTTTGATCCGGAAAAAATAATAGCCTCGAAGCCATTTTCTCCATGTAAACTTCAGCGGTGAATAGTATTTTAGTTACAGATGAAAATATTGTTAACAAACCACAAAGTGGGAAGACGTAAAAAATCTTCAGACCAAAACAATTAGCGGGATGAATTTTTTGATAGTTTTAGTGCAATAAATGCGATGATTAATGCAATTTACAGTTTGCAGGGGGGGTAATGTTTAGGAGGGGGTAATCTGAAACCTTTACACCGGTGGTAATTTGAAACCTATACACTGGTGTAAAGGTTTCAATATTTTCATCTGTAACTAAATGCTAATCGCCGTTAAAGTCATACGAAGAAACAACTTGGAGGTTATAATAATTTATTGTTTTCCTTGCTCATCCAAAATAAAAATTACACTTCTGCTGCAACATATTTTTAATTACGCCCAACTTCTACTTATGCAAGAAATACTATGATTGCTCATCTAATCTCTGTATTTTTACTTCAGTAGTCTAATAAATTTAGCAGTTTTCGGGTTTTCATTTCCTTTACCGCTTCACATTCCAACAGAATGTTCATTGATTTGTCTTTGTCTTCATTGCCTCACCGGGCACATAACTTGTAATGACTTGAATGCATCTAATGACCTATATAGACCTATTTTTGTTGGTTTGTAATTGATGAGAGCAATAAATCTTGTTGTTAATTCCCATCTTCCCAATGTCAAACCACTTTCCACTCGCTTCAGCCGGTTTCTGAATCTCTGCTCAGTTGATTACAGCCTTTAACAACACTTATCTATTGAAACGGACAACGCAGAAAAAGGATTTTAAAATGTGCCACGCCTATGCCAGGAAACATGCTGAACTGAAACATAAATCGATGCAATGCCACGCCGTATACCACTTCAAATAACACATAATAAATTACGTGTGCATGTTCTACGTGTTAAGCAATACGTAAATGTCTTAAAAATGAACAGCATACAATTCTACGTACTTGCACGATGTGGAGAAGTGCCGTCTTTATACCCACTAGCAAATCCACACTGCAACCTGATCAATGCTTTTAGAGTTAAGACTACAAACAATAAGAACTGCAGGTGTGCTCACAGGCAAAACATTTCCACGCACACAATCACTTCTTGATTTGCAAGGACGACGTGCTTAGCTTATTACCATAGCAGCGCAAAAGTGAATAACTATGTAGCAACCATTAACATAAGAAATGCTGATGGTTTGTCAGAGGGATTTAAAAGAATACTCCAAACCCGGGGCCTGATTGTTCAAGGATAATCCCAAAGTTTTCCAAGATAAATACGAACACCAATAGTTAATCAAAGTCTTAAAAATAAGAGTTGACAAATGGTTTTTCGGTATTGAGGTTAAAATTCAAACACAAGTTGATTATAGAGACAAAGATAATGACAAAGAAATCGACATGACGCTGCTGCATAATTTGCTTCCGGTATTCAAGGGCAATAACTCAAAAGGTTCATTTGAAATAGTTCAGAGAAAGTGTTTTTCCCGTAGCATTGTTGTAGTGATGGAAACAATGTTCCTTAAAGTCCCTTTCTCTTTCGAACATATCACCACACATTCCACAACCAAAAGGTCTCAAAGCAAAATGGCTGATATTATAACAGGCTGTTGATCGATCTTCAGAAAGTTGTTTTCATCTACAACAGGCTTTATACTCGACCTAAATGAAGTCATTCGCTTGCTGGTCGTTTTTGATGAGGACAACTCTTTTCTATCAAGACATTTGACATATTCAGTCTTCATGTAGAATTTCTTGCCTGACTTAGTAAGCAAATAATTTTTGGCATACATTGCATTTGTATGGTTTTTCTCCAGTGTGGGTTCATATGTGGCTTCTCAGATGACCCTGATCTGCAAATGCTCTCTGACAAACCGTGCACATATGATTTTTTCTCCAGTGTGAGTACTTACATGAAGGTCCATATGGCCTTTCACAGTAAATGATTTATGACACATTTGTATAGTCTTTCTATGGTGTGTATCGTTAGGTGATTTTGTAGCTTACTCTTCTGTGTAAATGACTTTTAGCGGATTTTGCATACGTATGGTTTTTCTCAAGAGTGAATTGTTTTATGGAGGTCCGGGCCATCTTATGTCCAAATATCTTAAGACAGAAGTTGCAAATGCAAAGTTTTTCTCCAGTGTGAGAGTTCTTCCATGTTGGTCAAGATGAACAATTAACATCAAACCACAGCATAATTTACCTTCGGTATTCAAGGAAAATAACTCAAAAGACGCATTTCAAATAGTTCAGAGAAAGTGTTTTTCCCCGGAGCAGTATTGTAGTGATGGAAGCAATGTTCCATAAATTCCCTTTCTCTTTCGAACATTAAACCACACATTCCACAACCAAAAGGTCTCAAAGCAAAATGGCTAATATTAAAACAGGTTGTTGATCGATCTTCAGAAACTTGCTTTTCATCTACAAAAGGCTTTAGACTCGAAATAAATGAAGTCACTCGCTTGCTGGTCGTTTCTGACGAGGACAACACATTTCCATCAAGACATTCGACATATTCACTCTTTACGTACAATTTCTTGCCGGACTTGGTCAGTTGGGTTTTGCACTCTTTTGATGAAATGGTATTTTGACAAGGCAAGCATTTGCAGGAATCATGTCCACTACACATGGACATGTGCTTTTTAAGATTGTCATTGCATGTAAATAACATGTTACAAACAACACACTGAAATGCCTTCTGCACACTGTGTGCCCTTCTATGCCTATCCAGACTATCTTTTTGAAAAAATGATTCACGACACAAGTCACACTTGTGTGTTTTTTCTTTAGTGTGAACTCTCTGATGAAGGTTCAGGTAACTCTTGTGTGCAAATGTCCTATGGCATAAGACGCATTTGTATGGTTTTTCTCCAGTATGAGTTTTTCCATGTAGATCTAGATATCCTTTCTGTGAAAATGATTTTTGGCATACATTGCATCTGTACGGTTTTTCTCCAGTGTGGGTTCTTTCATGGACGTTCAGGGCATTCTTATGAGCAAATGTCTTATGGCATGAGGTGCACATGTATTGCTTCTCTCCAGTGTGGATTTTTTTATGTTTGTTCAGGCTACTCATTTGAACAAATGTCTCAAGACATAAGTTGCATTTGTATGGTTTTTCTCCAGTGTGGCTTCTTCCATGTCCGTCCAGACCACTTTTGTGTGAAAACGATTTTTGGCAGACATTGCATGTGTACGGTTTTTCTCCTGTGTGGGTTCTTATGTGGATCCTCAGATGGCTGCTGTCTGCAAATGTTCTCTGACAAACAGTACACCGAAATGGTTTTTCTCCAGTGTGTGTTCTTATGTGCATTTCAAGATGACTTTTCTGTGTAAACAATTTTTGACAGAATTTGCATGTGTATGGTTTTTCTCCAGTGTGAGTTCTTGTGTGAAACACCAGGGTACTTTGATGTGCAAATGTCTTATTGCATAATGTGCAATTGTATGGTTTTTCCCCAGTGTGGATTCTTTTATGGAGGTTCACGGCATCCTTACGTGCAAATGTCTCAAGACATAAGTTGCATTTGAAAGGTTTTTCTCCAGTGTGAGTTCTTCCATGTCGGTCCAGATGACGTCTCTGTGAAAATGATTTAAGACACAAATTGCACTTGAATGGCTTTTCTCCAGTGTGTGCCTTTCCATGTATGTTTAGACTTTTTTTCTCTGCGAATGATTTATGACACAAATTGCACTTGAATGGTTTTTCTCCTGTGTGAGTTCTTCCATGTCGGTCCAGATTACATTTCAGTGAAAATGATTTATGACACAAATTGCATTTGAATGGCTTTTCTTCAGTGTGTGTCCTTAGATGAGTTTCTTGTTTACTCTTCCATGTAAACGATTTCTGACACAAATCACACTTATATGGTTTTTCTCTGGTGAGGATTATTTTATGCTGTTCTAACACACTCATATTGTCATGTCTTCTGGCAAATAATGCAATTTTATTGTCTTTCCTTCAGTGTAGATTCTTGCATGGCAGACTTTGTGAACTCCTGTTCTTTTCTGAAAATGAATTATGACATACCTTGTACTTGCAAAGGTTTTCAGCAAGGATTCTCACATGACATTTCAATTGATCATTATCTGCAAATGCCTAGTCACATAAATGACATTTGGATTTTTTATACAGTATGGGTCATGGTCTGATTTTATTCATATAGTTTCATCGCTAATTGGTAATAGCTTTTCAAACGTGTTCTCACAAAAGTTGAAATTACATGACTTTACTCTGTTCTCAATTCTTGTATCGACATTCAAATGACAGTTCACAGTGCTGAGACGTACATTGCAGTTACTGTTACAGGAAGAGTTAAGCTATATTCTATTTAAAGGTCTAGGCACAAAATTATTATTTACTGTGTTTCTGTGTTATGACTCATACTGCATTAATGTTGCTTATATTCTACGAAGTCAGGCAATAAGAACCACTCTGCTAGTGCTTAACAGTTTTTTTTAAATCAGAAATGGTTTGGCTATCGTTGATACATGTAGTCCACAAAGATGAATGGTATCACAGACTCTAAGGCAGAAGACAGGCACATTTTAGCAAACAATGGATATAAAGAAAAAAAATTCAGGTTTAAAAAAATATATAGACATAAGGAGGGTTTCCTTAAACCATTGCTGTGCTGGCATTTTGAGCAGCTCTTTAAACCCACAATTTTTCTTGATACTTCATCTGTCTTGTCGTTCAATTATTCTATTGCGAACTGTGGAGCACTTTCCAAAGTCACTCAGTTCATATCGACTGTATAGAGGACAAATGGGTTATGTCCACATTTTTCAAAATCCATGTTTTTAGCGATTCTAATAGGTAATGGCATAAGGCTTCAGGGCACAATAGTCATATGTCCTGCTAACGTCGTTTTCATGGTACAATACACAAGTTACAAATGTCGTATGTCCTCTTCGTAAAAATCCGCAGAGCACAAATGTGATATGTGGACATGCAACCTTTGTGCTCGGAGAAATACAGCCAATCAGCTATTGTTTACGCTAATTCAATGCAAGATGGCGTCGAGCAAGTCGGCATGCTAACGGTTCGGGTTTGTTATTTTAGTAAATAATTAGCTTACTGTTTTAAAGAGTTTATATTAAATGGTCGTCATTATCTGCTCGTCGGTGTAAAGTGATCAAAGATGATTTTATAAAGTCAAGTCGCGATTATCAGATGTTCGCTTCACTTGCGAAGTCATCATCGTCAATGGCCTTAATCTCGAGTTCAACATAATAACATACGTGCATGCTCACATGCAGGCCCTCATACATACATTCATACACTGAATACAAATTGTAAGTTGACCCCAATATTACATCAGTATTCCCATATTTGACAAGCAGCGGGTTGTAAATTGCCTTTAACCGTAAATTATGTTATGTTTTGGTTTGGCAATAGACTACGATTTATTTCTCAGGCGTTTACCACGCTAACGGACAGGTTTAATATTTTAGAGTTTACCTGCAATGTACAGTGCCAAGCCTTCTCAGAAATGAGTAATTGAACACAGGTCATATGTAAACTTTATCACAGAGATTGCTTAATGTCATCGATGTATATTCTTGCATCTTCCTTTTTCTTTTTTGTCTGTTGCTTTGTCTCTTGAGATCCCAAAACTAGTAGAAATTTTTATACTCTCTATCCTATATTAAAATTATTATTTTCACTATTATTCCAGGATACTTACAACAAAGGCAGACTGTGGTCGGAAAACAATAATCAAAAGAAGGATAAGAGCACAGTATACTGATTTGAAAGAAGGAAAAGATCAATAGACTGTAAAAAGGGCTGCTTCAATTGTGGATGGGGGAAAGTGGACTTAGTTTTTCAAGTTTCAATATGAATTCAGCAGTTTCTGGGCAACGTTGTCCAGGAATTGTTGGCTACTGGTTAGAACATCTGATAAGCATTAACAAATAACCCATGTGTGCTGTTTATGGTGAATGGTTGAAGGAAAAGAGTGTAAAAAGTTTTCCTGCAAAACATTATCTCTTCATTCGAGGTGGCCAATATAGAAAGTTGACTATCTAACGTTCAGTAATTTTTTCCAGAAAGCAAACATTTTCACCAACATGTTTCGTTATCATTGACCATTGATCCGTTTGTTTGATTCCGTGAACCCATTAGACAAAAATCAAATCCAGTTTGCTAGCACTTCTGTTTTCCAATGAATCGTTATAATAGCTAAATTTCCACGAGCTCAAAAACAACAATAATTTTATGTGTGGCCTAAAACAGGAATTTAAGTATGTGACTTATGCAAAAGCAAGTTTACATGTCCATTTTTACTAATTTGCTAATTTGCAGGTTCACTTGACTCTTTTATGGCCCTACAAGACAGCAAACAAGCCCAGTAACCATGCCTTATTAATGATCTGTCGAATGTGATATGTCCATGTTAAAAGATTTTTGTAGAGCACAAATGTCGTATGTCCATTTTTGGGCTCCCCCCGCCCTACAAACTTCCTTTTTTCGTGTTATTCTCATGTCACATGACATCATCGCTCTGCTTACTTTGTTCCCTGTTTAAATACCTATTCAATGACACCAAGAAAGTGTGATAATGTTACTTTGTTATATTTTTCATAAGCATTTGAAATTAGAAATTCAGTTTTCTCGAAATAATGAAATATGGACATAACCCATTTGTCCTCTATACAGTCGATATAATTGTTTTCGCTGCCAGGTTTTATTCCTTATATGCAAATATATCATATTCAATATGAAACAGTGCAAAAACACAATCACAACATGAAAGTGCAGGTGACAAAAACGGTGTCACGACAACTCGTCTACCGACAACTCGTCTAACGACAAGTGGTCTCTGAACAATTCATCTGCGACAACTGGTCTACAGACAACTGATCAAGCGCTTGAGAAATAGAAGCTGGATGAAAGTTTTTACATGTGAAATGGAGGTTGGATTGATGAAAAAATGCGAGAAATGAAATCTGGATGATGGCTCTTTTACAGGTGAAATAGAAGCTGGATTGACGAAAATAACGTATGAGAAATAAAACTGGATGAAAGTATTTATCGATCTGAAATAGAAGCTGGATTGATGAAAAACGCTTAAGTAATGGAAGCTGGATAAGGTTATTGTTTTAAATCTGAAATAGAAGCTGGATTGACGAAAATAACGGGTGAGAAATGGAAGCTGGATGAAGGTATTTTTAGACCTGAAGTAGAAGCTGGATGCATGTCGAACTACATGAATAAAATCATCGATCCAGCTTCCATTTAAGCTAAGAAACCATTTTCATAAATCCAGCTTCTATTTCATCAATACTATTCGTCTGTAGACCAGTTGTCGTTAGACCAATTGTCCGGAGACGAGTTGTCGGTAGACCAGTTGTCGTGGAACCGACAAAAACAAAGTGAAGCCTAAGACCTCATCTTATTTATTAGGATGTGCATCGTAATCGTAATCTCTAGACTTGTACAGCGCCAACAAAAGCCAAGTCGCGGGAACCAGCTTATTCACAGGCGCTCAATCAAAACGAAATCGATAGGCAGCGGGTCAAGTCCGGAGAGTCAGGCAGGCAGACAGATGGACGGCTTAGGTGGGTGATGTTTTGAATTTCGATGTTGAGGGATGTGAGCAGAAGAGGAAGAATAGGATGGGATTTGTGAAAGGGCAATGCTTTCAGTTTTGAGTGAAAGACCTGTGGGGAGATAGCGAGAGGTGGAGTTTTCATGAAATCGTATGATTGGTTGGAAGTTTGTCAAAATGCTGGCGGAAATTTGTTCCAGTGAGGAGGAGTGGCAATGGCTATGGAGCGGTTTGCGGATTTCAATGATGAATTGATGGGAGGGCGAAGCAGTGTAATAGAGGATGAGGAGCGAGCTGAACGAAGTGGTTCGATGTTCAAGACCTGACGAAGATAGAGCGGCTTTTGAAGTTTATTTTGAGTGAGAGGACTTTGCCTATTTATTTACGTATAATCTGATCAAACTTAGGCTAATTATCACGGTGTCAACTAGTTAATGCCACACAGGTAAACACCTGTCACTGTCATCAGGCGTTAACTTTTAACTTGTTAGTGTCGTTCAGTCATTCAGATATGAAGATATATTACCTGTTGGTGTAATTTAGGACAGCATGAATCGCTGTCAACAATCCAGCTTCCATTTAGGCAAAAATTTGTTTCATCCAACTTCCATTTAAATAATTTTTTTAATCCATCCAGTCCCAATTTAAGCAAGAATTTTTTCATCAATCCCGCTCCAATTTAAGCAAGAATGTTTTCATCAATTCAGATCCCATTGAAGTAAACATTATTTTGTATAAATCTGGCTTCTATTTAGCGAGAAATCTTCATCAATCCAACATGCGTACCTAGGATAGCCGTTTTATAGTAACACCACTTACACGCAATATGTTCTATCCTGAGGGGTTTTGTCCAGGGGAAATTTCCGTGCCCGTACTACTCAGTATTTCTAAAACTGATCCGTACTGACGTGTAGTGCAGAAATAATAATGGCGCCATAAAACTAAGATTGCGCGGTGTGGATCTCCAAACCCTAGGTCAGATTCATCGATTTGGAAATATAAGAATTCTTTGGTACAGACCTTTAGATGTAAATAGAAAAACCATTTTGGGTAAACACGCACACTGGATACCCGTACTCCAAACAATATGGCTGCCAACGAATGCAATAAAATTAAAGCGCAGCAGCCTATCGACGGCATTGTGACGTGCATCCCAACATACAAAGCGCTCAGTAAGTAAGTAATCTGGTACTTGTTTTTTATCCGACCACCAATCCACCAACAACTAACGTTGCACGTTGTTGTCTTTAATAAATCCAACTTCTAATTTGTTGGGAATCTTTTAATCGATCCAGCTTCTGTTTAGGCAAGAATTTGTTCGAGAAATCCCGCTTCTATTTCGTCAGCAAATATTTTTCATGAATTTTTATTGAAAATTATTGTACATCAATCCAGCTTCAATTTCAGCAGAATGACTGCACTAATCCTAAAACTAACCCTAACCGACCCTCACGACGCCTAACCTGAGCCCTAACCGATCCTCACGCGGTAAATCCCGCTTCTATTTCGTCAGGAAATATTTCTCATCGAACTTATAAATTTTGGTGGTCGGATAAAAAAAACAAGAACCAGAGTACTTACTTACTGAGCGCTTTGCATGTTGGGATGCATGTTGCGATGCCGTCGATAGGATAGGTCGCTGCGCTCTAATTTTATTGCATTCGCTGGCAGCCATATTGTTTGGAGTACGGGCATCCAGGGTGCGTGTTTACTCAATTTTGCTTCAATATCAATTCATTAAAGAGACAGACATACTTTCAATTACGAGTTAAACTAGTCAGTAAACGCCTCTTTAGTTCGGTTCCTCAAAATGGCGCTGATGAGATGTTATTAGAGTGAACAAATTTAACATGGAAGTTGGATTATTTCATGCCTGTCCCTCTTGCGATTGTTTACTTTATTCCGCTATCTTGAATCCTCTGTGCCAATGTGTGCCATTCATTACGCCCAAGCATAGGATGTATCCGTCAATTATCATTTTAGCTTTCTAATTTATAAGCTTTGACCGTAGTAAGGATTTGAGCGTTAATTGGTCGCAAACACGTAGGCAGATCGACTGAATAAAAGAATAATACGGTAGTTGCAGACGGAAGTCGGAATAATAAATTCATATTATTTCGTGGTAGGCTTATTCTATCATTTTAGGCAACACTTCGATTCATTAATCCAGGCCTTACATTTTTTATAATGCCCATTTCTATTTTACTAACAATTATTTTTCATCAACCATGCAATTACCAGTTACAGCAGGAATCTGTTGAGCGATCACACGTATTTACCAAAGGTATTAGAGTAAAACTCTAATGTCCTTGTTTGCAGCTAGATAAATCATGAAACACATGAATGAAAGACATCAATTCAGCTTCCATTTCTCAAGCATTTTTTGCCAATCCAGCCTCATTTTTTCAAGCTTTTTTTCTTTACTAGAGCTCTACTTCAGCCACAAAAAAACCATCCACCCTCTATTTCAACAATAAAATGCCCTCATCCAGCATTCATTTAAACGGTGTCACGACAACTCGTCTACCGACAACTCGTCTAACGACAAGTGGTCTCCGGACAATTCGTCTACGACAACTGGTCTACAGACAACTGATCCAGCGCTTGAGAAATGGAAGCTGGATGAAAGTTTTAACAGCTGAAATGGAGGTTGGATTGATGAAAAAACGCAAGAGAAATGAAATCTGGATGATGGCTCTTTTACAGGTGAAATAGAATCTGGATTGACGAAAATAACGTATGAGAAATAAAACTGGATGAAAGTATTTATCGATCTGAAATAGAAGCTGGATTGATGAAAAACGCTTAAGTAATGGAAGCTGGATAAGGGTATTGTTTTATATCTGAAATAGAAGCTGGATTGACGAAAATAACGGGTGAGAAATAGACGCTGGATGAAGGTATTTTTAGATCTGAAGTAGAAACTGGATGCATGTCGAACTACATGAATAAAATCAGATCCAGCTTCCATTTAAGCTAAGAAACCATGTTCATAAATCCAGCTTCTATTTCATCGATACTATTCGTCTGTAGACCAGTTGTCGTTAGACCAATTGTCCGGAGACGAGTTGTCGGTAGACCAGTTGTCGTGGAACCCAATTAAACATACCGTTTTGTCCGTACCATTTTGACCTCTACCATTTTGTCCTAGAACCGGTGTGCTCACAGGCAAAAGTTCCACTAAATAGCTCCCAAGCACATAATCATTTCAAATTGCTGCAAGGATGAAGTGCTTAGTTCATTACTGAAACAACGCGAAAGTGAAGAATTATGTGGCAACATAAGAAATCCTGGCCGTCTGTCTGAGGATTTAAAAAAAACTCCAAGCCTATGGCTTAAATAGTCAAGGATAATCCCAACTCCAAGATATACACGCACACAAAAAGTTAGGCATAGGTCTACATAACGTCAAAAAAGAAGAGTAGAAACGTTCAGAAATGGTTTCTGCGTGTGGAGGTTGCTATCCAGCAAGAGTTAATTAGATGGACAAAGTTGATGACAGAGACCAGACAACATCAAATTGCTCCATAATCTGTCTCCGGTATTCAAGGAAAATAACTAAAAACATGGTGCATTTCAAATAGTTCAGAGAAAGTGTTTTTTTCCGGCGCATTGTTGTAGTGTTGGAAGCAATGTTCCATAAATTCACTTTCTCTTTCAAACATATCACCACACATTCCACAACCAAAAGGTCTCAAAGCAAAATAGCCAATATTAAAACAGGCTGTTGATCCATCTCCAGAAAGTTGCTTTTCATCTAAAACAGGCTTTAGACTCGGATAAAATGAATTCTTTTTCTTGCTGATCGTTTTTAATGCGGACAACTCTTTTCTATCAAGACATTTGACATATTCAGCCTTTACGTAGAATTTCTTGCCTGACTTAGTCAGTTGGGTTTTGCACTCTTTTGATGAAATGGTATTTTGACATGGCAAGCATTTACAGGAATCATGTCCACTACACATGGACATGTGTTTTTTGAGGTTGTCGTTGCATGCAAATAACATGTTGCAAAGAACACACTGGAATGTCTTTTGCACACTGTGTGTCCTTCTATGATTAGCCAGACTAGCTTTCTGCAAAAATGATTTATGACACAAATCACACTTATGAGCTTTTTCTTCATCATGGATTGCTTTATGACTGTTCAGGGAACGCTTGTGTGCAAATGTCTCAGAACATTTGTACAGTTTTTCTCCAGAGTGGGTTCTTCCATGTGAGTCCAGATGACCTTTCTGTAAAAATGATTTTTGGCAGAAATTGCATCTGTAGGGTTTTTCTCCAGTATGGGTTCTTTTATGGAGATCCAGGCCATTTTTTCGTGCAAATGTCTTATGGCATAAGTTGCATGTGTATGGTTTTTCTCCAGTGTGAATTCTTTCATGACTGTCCAAGGAATTCTTATGAGCGAACGTCTTTTGGCATGAGGTGCATATGTATGGTTTTTCTCCAGTGTGGGTTCTTGCATGTCTGTTCAGATGGCATTTCTGTGAGAAAGATTTTTGGCAGAAATTGCATTTGTATGGTTTCTCTCCACTGTGGATTCTTATGTGGATTTTCAGACGACACCTGTTTGAAAATATTTTCTCACAAACCGTACACTGGTATGGTTTTTCTCCAGTGTGAGTTCTTACATGCAGGTCTAGATTAAAATTCTGTTTAAATGATTTTTGACAGAATTTGCATTTGTATGGTTTTTCCCCAGTGTGATTTCTCGTATGTTGGTCGAGATGAGCTTTCTGTGTAAACGATTTATGACACAAATCACACTTATGTGGTTTTTCTCCAGTGTGGATTCTTTTATGAGGGTTCAGGGCACCCTTAAAGGCAAATGCCTTATGACATAAGTTGCATTTATAAGGTTTTTCTCCAGAGTGGATTCCTTTATGGAGGTTCAGGCAATCCTTACGTGCAAATGTCTTTTGGCATACGGTGCATCTGTATGGTTTTTCTCCAGTGTGGGTTCTTATGTGGATTTTCAGACGACTACCGTCTGCAAATGCTCTTTGACAAACAGTGCATTGATATGGTTTTTCTCTGGTGTGGATTATTTTATGCTGTTCTAACACACTCATATTGGCTTGACTTGCAATTTTATTGTCTTTCCTTCAGTGTGGATTCTTGCATAGCAGTTGTGAACTCGTGTTCTTTTCTGAAAATGAATTATGACATACCTTGTACTTGCAAAAGGTTTTCTTCAGCAAGGATTCTCGCATGACATTTCAATTGATCATTATCTGCAAATGCCTGATCGCATAAATGACATTTGGATTTTTTAATACAGTATGATTGCACATCGTTTTACAAATTACGTGGCGTCTTATTATCCCATGATGTCACGAAGTAGACATCTATATAATAAACAGCTAATAATGAAGATCTGTTAAGACATACTATTTGCCTAATACTGCTCACAAGTAAAATACTTTAAACGACTGATAAATTGGCTCTCAGATGGGAATGCTACAATTGCATTGTTTGAGTAGTCTGTAAGTACACTTGACTTAACACAAATAAATTAAACATTCAGATTCAATAAGGGTCGACTGCAGACTTAGACTTTGCCAACACAAGTCACGGTGGGCTGAGCAATTTGCGGGAAATGTGCTCCTCAATATCTCTAAAAGTGGTATCTACTGACGTCTGGTGCTGAAATATTAATGGCGTTATAAAACTAAGATTACTCAGCGTGAATCTCCGAACCCTAGGCCATATTCATATTCACCTGTCTGCCTTCCTGCCTGACTCTCCGCACTTGACCCACTGCCTATCAATTTTGGGTAAGGTACTATAATTTTAATTCACCCAAATTAATTTTGGAATTATTTCAGTGATGCGCTTACACAAAGGTGCGATCCATAACAACGTCTCCCCTTTTACCTGGTTTTTGCACAGTTGTAGGACATTAAGTTGACAAAACCTCCGGACAGAAACCTCTGATTTAGTGTAAGACATCTACTCCCGAGGACAAAACCTCTCCTCTGTGCATATAGCCTGTTTCTGTAGTTAATTGCTAAAACGCGTTTCATCATGTTGTTATTATTAAACGAACAAAATAATAATAAATCCAGCTTCTATTTAAATATCAACAATTGGTTTTATCAATGCAACTTCTAATTAGATAACATGTATTTTCATCAATTCGTCTACTATTCAGTAAAAAATTTGTTTCATCAGCCCAAGTGCTACTTATGTTAAGTAGCAACAATTGTTTCTATATATATCCAACTTCCATTTAAATAAATATTTTTCATCAATCAAGTTCCAATTTAAGCAAGAATATTTTTACTTATCCAGCTTCCATGTCAGTAAAAGTGATTTAGTATCAATCCGACTTCTACTTAGCGAGCATTAGTATAACAATTCTCTTTCATCAACCCAGCTTCAATTTAAGCAAGAACATGGTCATCACTTTTAATTTACCGCTGAAATAAATTCGAAATTAATTCGGGTGAATTAAAATTATAGTACCCGAATTTTGTTTTGATGAAGCGCCTGTGATTAAGCTGGTTTCCGCGACTTCGCTTTTTTGGGCGCTGTAGAAGTCTCGAGATTACGATTACGTTCACGATTATTCATCGATTTGGAAATATATACTAATTCCTTGGCACAAACCTTTAGATGTAAATATAAAAGCAATGTTGCTTCAGTTGGCAATTAATTAAAGAGACAATATAATACCATTACGAGTAAATACAGTCAGTAAACGCCTCTTCAGTTCGGTTCCTCAAAATGGCGTTGAAGAGCTAAACCAAAAATTGTGAAATGGAAGTTAGATTATACAGGGTGGCTCAAAAAAAAACGTACCACCGGGGAAAATGCGATATCTTCGCCGCCGATTGAACTTTTTCTGCGAAAATATCCCAATTTGTAGGAGAATGAATTTCCAACAATCCCTGAAAGTTTCATTTGAAACTTTTCATGTTTGCAAAAGTTACAGCTGTTCAAACTTAAAATTTCGTTTTTTCAAATATCCGCGGAAAATTTACGTCACTTGTAGATTTCCATGTCATATGATATCACTTTTCCCTACGACCTCAGCATTCGGTTTTGCAGTTTATTGTAAGGTATAATGAGAGTGTCCACTCTCTGCCTTAACACAAGCTCAAATTCTTTTTGTGAAGCTTAGTATGGCCTTGTTGGTCGGGTCCTGCGGCAACGGACCCCACATTAGCAGCAAGACTTGCTTCAGCTGGCCAATGTTCTCCAACTTGGGATTAAATGTCTTGCAGCGTTCCAGCATAGCTCCCCAGACGTGATAATCAAGAGGGCTGAGGTCGAGTTTGTTAGTCATCTTTGCCAATGCATTTACTTCAGTTGATGTCAATAAGGTAGCGCCATCATAATCAACCTTGCCGTGCGAGCAAGCAGGCGCACTGTCCTGCTGCATAATAAAACCAGATGTTAGAGCATACCTGGTCTTCAATGAGTCTGGGTAAGCGAGTTCAATGATGAGTTTGACATCTAACCTACTGAATGGGATTAATTGCAGTCTTTTCTTGCAGCCGCAACACACGCCGGCATATCTGATGCCGAAACCACGATTTGCTTTGCAAACTTGACCTTTCGATTACCAAGCGAATTTCGTGAAAATCGCGCTTTTTCCGTCAGATCAAGCGACCACTTCCTGCCTCTCTTCTGACATCTGATCTTCGTTACATAAACACGTTTGCAGATAGTCTTCAATGTGCTCAGGCTCCACTTTTCACTGGGTATTTTGCTATGATCACGCGATGTCTCAGTCTCTGTTCATGCAAAGTCCGAGTTCCCATTTTATCTTTTGCAGAAACTTTGCCCATGACGTTCATTGTTTGGGTTCACCAATTGAGACCTTAATCTATAAAATATCACCAAATACCAGCAGATTGCTTCATAAACAGCTTCTTTACAGCTCATAGTGAGGTCGTATGACATCATCATCAATTTGTGTGTTGTAATTTGCCAAAAAATATTAATGAAATCACATTGTATTGGAGCATGATTCTCCGGATAATTGAAAAAACGAAATTTTAAGTTTGAACAGCTGTAACTTTTGCAAACATGAAAAGTTTCAAATGAAACTTTCAGGGATTGTTGTATATTCATTCCCCTTCAAATTGTGAAATTTTCGCAGAAAAACACCAATCGGCTGCGAAGATATCGCATTTTCCCCGGTGGTACGTTTTTTTTTGAGCCACCCTGTATATTTATTATGCATGTCCCTCTTGCGATTGTTCGTTGGATTCCGTATTATTGAAAGCCATTCATTACGCTCAAAACATAGAGATGTACTGTAACAGGGCGACATAGAAGAGCTGCATTTTGATTGCAAGTCGTCTGGTCCATATGGCTGTTTATTAAACTATCATGACCACTGGTCTTCAGACAACTGGTCTAACGACAACTGGTCTACAGGCAGCTGGTCTAACGACAACTGAAAATGTTTTTTTAGATTAAATGGAAGCTGGATTGATGAATTTCATTCTTGTGTTTCAACATGCATCCAGCTTCCAGTTCAGAGCTTTAAAAATGCCTTATATTTATCGCTCGTTATTTTGTCAATCCAGCTTCTAGTTCAGATACAAAGATACCTTCAGCCAGCTTCCATTACTTAAGCGTTTTTAATCAATCTAATCTTCTATTTCAGATCTACATGTAGAAATACCTTCATTCAGCTTTTATTTCTCATGCGTTATTTTCGTCAATCCAGCTTCCATTTCGCCTGTAAAAGAACCTTCATCCAGATTTCTATTTCTCTTGCATTAAAAAAAACAATCCAACCTCCATTTCACCTTAAAAACTTTCATCCAGCTTCCATTTTTCAAGCGCTGGACCAGTTGTCTGTAGACTAGTTGTAGCTAGACGAATTCCCAGTCAGCACCGGATTTTGGCCCCAATCGTTCCCCATATGGGCAATTTGGGCATGGCCTGGGCTTCGGCGAATTTTCCTCTGCCCTAACAGGGCCCTAATGCTCGTACAATATTGCCCCTAAGTGTGCGTGGTTTAGCGACAATCGTATGCCGATGAGTATAGGACTTGGCACTTGGCCTACAATAATGCAGGCGTTATATTAATTATAGTCTACGGATAGTACGGATTGATCCAGTTTAGTATATATATATATATATACACACACACACACACACACACACACACACACATATATATATATATATATATATATATATATATATATATATATATATATACTTCACGTCGGTACAAAATACTTTATCTGGTTTGGCTTAATGATGAATTAATTGGCTACTGGCTTATTTCTGACATAGGCCTATATCTATTCTGACTTGACTTAATTCTGACATTTCTGATTTAATTAACTCTCAATGATTGATTTTAGGACTTAGGCTAATTCTGACTTTATTGGGCCAAATTCTGACTATGGTGATTAATATGATAACTAGTGATAACTAGGCCTAATTGACGTCTGACTTCTTTTTTTATTTGACTCAATCCTGCCTTAGTTAATTTTGATTGGCTTTTCTGTCTTAATTCTGACATAATTCTAAATTAAATGACTACTAGGCCTACTTGACTTCTGAATTGATTTTGGACTTGATTTTTGACTTCATTATTTGTTATAGGCCTAATTATTCATGGCTTAGCTATGACTTAGGTCTATTCATTTCAAATTGAACTGTCAATTTGACTGTTACTATACCTAATTCGGTTCTCACTTGACATAATTATGAGTTTTTATGACATGACATGATCTGAGTGTTGCAGGTCTATATCTGACTTTAATAGACCTATTATTCTGACTTCATTATAGCCTAAATAATTCTGATTTGTAGAATCTGGGTTGATTTAATTTCAACTTGGCGTCTGAATAGATTTCTGACTTAAGTTAATTTCTTCTGATCTTACTTGTGACTTGCCTTATAGGCCTACTTCTTATGTAATTGGATTGCATTTAGATTTGCATTCTAGCTTGACATTTGATTTGTATTAGGCATAAACTAAACTAAACTTTACGTAACTTAATTTTGTTTATTGAGAATTAAATATCTGCTATGCTACATGTAGGGGTCTAATCTATAACTCGACTACGGGAAGACACGTACGCCTACAAGTACTGCCCTACTGTCCTCTCTCGGCTCGGATTTAGTTGCCGAGAGGGGAGAGGCGATTTTGCGTGAACAGCTTGTGACTCATACGATACCGCAACCCAAGGGAAGCGACAGATACGGATTACGGAGCTAGTAGAGAGTATCCGGTTATACGACGGGACATGTAGGCTAGATGTTGATGGAACGAAGGGAGGAGGAGGGGAAAGGCACGCGAAGGCTTGCAGCCAAAGGGTTTGCAGCCGAGATGCGTAGGAGTAGAGGGAAAAGAAGTATGACCTACGTACAGCAGGGTGTGCACACACACTGCACATACATTCAGACTTTACCCTTGCCAGCAGGGAATGGATAGCGTCTGGAGCAACGTACGTGAAAATATAACTGCCACTGCTGCTGTAACTGACAATGTTCAATGAAGAGTATGAAAAAGTAGGCCTATTGTTTGGGACCAACCTGGCGCTGTGGAGATCGTCTGCCACTCAAGTGCCTTGGAGAAGCTGGAAATTAAGGGGAGTATTAAATTGTGTGTATTATAATTTGCTAATAGGTTTTACTAGGAATATTTGTAGCTATAACCTAAGCCTAGACTAATTTATTTATGTCCATTACTTCTTAGTTGATAGTTGATGCCTTTTAGATTTTTTAAATTTTCTAATCCGAGTTTAGGCTTACCCTAGCATCCATAGAAGATTTCTTTGGCATAGTATTGGTAACCCTATTTTAGGTTTTAGGGCAAACAATGATCTTGAAGAATAGGCCTACCATATTTAAAAAGAAATCAATCCTTAGAATCATATACCGCTGGTATGTATTTTATTTCTCTAACAGTTGCAGCCACAATAATTAATATTATTTACTGGTATGGACCATATGCAATTGTTTGAATTATTTGAAACTGGAGATTTAACACCTGAAATGGACAATGCATAGGCTACGATCAAAAGATCAGTTCAGGAAATTAACGAACCACCAATATTTTATATGAATTACCAACAGAGGCGGATACAGACATTTTCGAAGGGGGCAAACATTTTTGGCCTTAGGTTGGTTGATTTTGGCCGAAAAAACTTACGACCTTTTTTTTACTCATTTGGTCAAAGTTTCCTGAAAATATATACCATTTTCCCTGCGAAAATAACAGACTCTTTTTTTCTTTAGTCATGTGATAAAAAATACGTCTCTTGCAGATACAACATTTTCCAAGCCAACTTGAAGATAGTTGATGAGTTGATGACTTGGTGCTATTTCCGCGTGGCATTGATTGAAAGCTTGTTGAAGCGTAATGGGGGGACGTCCTATGCACATTTTTCAATGGGGCATGGCCGGATTGGCCCCCTGGATCCGCCCCTGATTACCAAATGCTCTTTTAAAGGATGCTTTGCATTTGTAAGATGGCTAAAATATCATGATGAAAAAGTGCAAGGATTTTACTAGGCCTAGCCTATCAGGTCAAGACATCTTTAAATCAGTTGCAACATGACTTGTAAAATATTAATTTGTTAAACTTACTTAGTTTCTAAGTATTTCTACATCCAGACAGTGGAAATTTTAATTCTATATTCTAAAGCTTTATATTGATTCAGATTTTCCTTATGTGCAATTGTGCATGCATGTAATATTTGTGATTTCTTCATCTTGATCCTCAATCAAGCTGTGGTGTTTTGCATTTCAGATGACATCTGATTGGTGGTGTGTCGGTTGGTGGCGAAACCAGAAGAATATTAACATAGCAGTGCTTTTGACAAGAGGTATGACCAAACAAGTACCCTGCATTATCTCGTTTCCAAACAGTTTCCACTTTTCCTCATAATGTGACCAAAGTATTTCATCTTTCTTATTTTAATGTTGCTTAAAAGCTGACGTTCTGTGCCAATTTGTTCCAGTACCCATTCCATTCATTGGTTTTCTTTTCCATCCATGCATTCTTAGCATCTGCCTCGGTACATCCATTTAAAATCAACTTATCCTTATCTCATCAGATTTCTTGATTGCCCCATCCTTCACAACCATAAGTTGCAACTGGCCATATAAGTGCCTACAAAAGTCTTATTCTTTTTGTCACCGGTATACCATGGCTTCTCCAAATTTTTCAGTGTTGCCATGATTCTTTTTCCCTTGTTCAATCTAGTCCGAATTTCCTTATTTCAATCTGCATCCTCTGTGATTACACATACAAGGTAATCAAATGTATCAAATTGTTCCAGTTGCTCAACCTGGATCATGATACAGCAGGTAACACCATGCATTCCCATCACCTTTGTTTTGTTTCTATTAATCAACAATCCAAATTTCCGACTAACTTTATCAAGGTGGTCAACCAGTTTCTGCAATTCTGCCACTGAACTGGCACATATCGGACAATGTCATCTGCATATCTGAGATTGGAGACTTTCCTACCACCGAGTCTCTATCCCTCCCTTAAAACCCTTCAGAGTTTCTCTCATGACCGTCTCAGCTTGTTGCTAAACAAATATGGTGAGAGGACACAGTCCTGCCTGACCTCTTTTTTTATGTGTAACCATTGTGATTGTGTGCCTGCTATTCTTACTTTAGCAAGTATTCCTACTTTAGCAAGTTGATTCTCATAAAGTTTGCTTACTAGATTGATGATGTGGACTCAATATTCCATGTCAATCATGGTCAACCAAAGTTTACTATGTGGGATTGAATAAAATGCCTTTCTGAAATCCACAAAGCACATAACAGAGGTTGTTGATGCTCCTTGTAGGTATTTTGCATAAGAATCCGAAGGTTGGTGATTTAATCTCATGTACCTCTTCCTCACCGAAAACCTGCCTGTTCTTCTGCAATCTCGCTTTTGGTTTTACTACGAATTCGTTCCAATACATAATGCCTATTAGCTTTCTATTTACCACACCAGCACACGACAATTTTACAGTGCAATAAGTGCAGAACTAAGGGCAGTTTCCATAGGAACTATGGACACAGCTTCCAAGAAAAAAGACTTTCATTGCCAGACGATTCCAAAAAGTTGAGACCAAAGTCGAGACCATAACTAAGACAATGAGGACTGAGACTTCAAAAAACCTGTCTCCAGACCGAGTCATTGTCTTGAGACCATACAGCTGCTTCCTTGTAGATCAAGTGGTGCAAGAAAGATACCATGACAATCTATTTTTATGGCAGCGGATATGTATTGCATTTCATATTATATTTTATTTAATCTCTTCAATCAATTAATCTTTATTGTTTTAATTTTGTTTCAGTCTCGTCTTCAGATGCAATCAGAAGAGATACTTGTTCAAACTGGAAGTTACAGCAGAATTGTGAGAGCAATAAGCTCTTAGTTTTATAGCGCAGGGGATCGTCATTGCAGGCATTCTGCAAAAGCGTTGTCCTTTTGGTGAGAAAGAATCTATGAAAAGAATAGTACCTGTCGTCCACGGCACCAGCACCTGCCACACAAGGAGCGAAAACAGAATTCATGCTTATGGAGTCCGTTTTGTGACATTCAGTTCCTCAGAAAGTGTTTTTTAATCTGTGCAGCATTGTGACAATGAAACTTCATCATGTTAACTTTTGGCGACATTCATATTTGGCCACAATTAATTATTTGTTCTTGTAGTATTTATATTAATTAATTACAGCGATGTTTGCTTTGTTGCAATTGTTGTCATTTACCTTTGTTTCTTTGCACTCTACTGCTCTCATTATTTTTACTTTGTTGTAATCATTTTCTAAATTTTATTCCATTAGTGAGTATTTTGTTTTCTTGAATTTTTATGGCAGAATTACCCAACAATGTGTACTTTGACAGTCATTCAATTTCGATTTAGCATGAACTTTTAAAGTGGAATTCAACAATGAAATTTGTTACAACTTGTATCATTGTAAATAAATTGTTATTTTGCAACACATTCACTATTATTGTTAGTTTATTTCTCTTTCATTTCAGTATAATTATTCTTGCATTTTGGTTGAGTTAGAATTGTTCAAGAGTAAGAAAAAACCAAAATTGTTTTTTAAAAATAGTATGCTACTCTGAAGATGTTAATTGCGATGGCTTAATAAAAAAAAGCTTTTCCATTTTTTCTTTTAATCTCACATGTAGAATATTATTGTAATTGCTTAGAGGCAATATAAAATTTCATTGCAGACTACTAGAGCTCTAATTTTAATATACACAATCTTCATGTTGTCGTTTTTTCACTCAGAACCTGATATATTTCTTATATGGTCAAATATGTGCAGGTCAGACTGAAAGTATTTATTCATAACTTCTCTTGAATTTAGGTTCCTTTATTGAGACACCAATTTTGGACATAAGGCAAAACCTTTTTTTTATTAAGCTATCACAATTAACATCTTCAGAGTAGCGCACTATTTTTAAAACACACCAGCTCATTAAACAAGCATTCAAAACATACTGTCATACTTTTAATTTTGGTTTATTGTTACTCTTGAATAATTCTAACTCAAATAAAATGTAAAAATATACTGAAATGAAAGAGAAATAAACTTACAATAATATTAACAAGAGTGCAAAAAAATAGTTTATTTAAAATCATACAAGTTGTAATGAATTTCATGGGTAAATTCCACTTTCATGTTGAATCGAAATTGAATGATTGCCAAAATTGACATTGACTAATTTGGGGCCTGTTTGGGCAAACAATGCTGCCCTTTTGGGCAAACATAGGGACCAGTTTGGCAAGCCCAATTAGGGGATGGCTTGGTTATGCTCACTGGCCCCAGTTGGGTGCCAAATTTGGGTCCTTTTGGGGTACCTAATTTGGGGCCCTTTAGGGCAAGTATTGCATTGCCCTTAGGGCAACCTTAGGGCAAACATTGTTTGCCCTAAAGGGCCCCAAATTAGGTACCCCAGAAGGCCCCAAATTTGGCACCCAACTGGGGCCAGTGAGCATAACCCAGCCATCCCCTAATTGGGCTTGCCAAACTGGCCCCTATAGGTCCCCTAAAATTTTGCTGTCTGGGTTGTCTGGGGACCACTTGTGACTTGCCGTTAGACGAGTTGTCTGTAGACCAGTTGTCTTGACACATTATTGAAAGCCATTCATTACGCCCAAACATAGAAATGTATTTAACAGGGAGACATAGAGGAGCTGCATTGCCCGATGTGCAGAATTGCACGAAAAGGACTGACGAAGTCACGATGATGATGATGATGATGATGATGATGATGATGATGATAATGAAACATAAGGTGTAGGCCTATCCGTCAATTATCGTTTTTAGCTTTATACTTTATAAGCCTATAGTTAGCCTATAGGCCGTAATTAGGATTTTATGGATTTGAGCGTTAATTGGTCACAAAAACCTAAGCCTATCGACTAAATAAAAGAATTGTTGCAGACTTAAGTCGGAATTATGAAAATATTATTTCGTGATAATTTAAGGCAACACAACGGTTCATCAATCCGGATTCTATGTGAGCAATAATCGCTATTAAACGCCGCTAAAGTTACATGGGGAAACGGCTTCGAGGCTATTATTTTTCTTCGGATCGAAATATTGATAACAAAACACGAAGTGAGATGACGGATGAAAATCTTCAGAGCAAAACAAGAAGCGTGGTCATTTTTTCAGATTTTTTTGCGCAATATTGCGATGAATGATGCAAATCTAGTGTGCAGGGAGGTAATCTGAAACCGGTGGTAATTTGAAACCTATACACTGGTGTAAAGGTTTCAATATTTTCATCTGTAACTAAAATGCTAATCGCCGTTAAATTCATACAAAGAAACAACTTGGAGGCTATAATAATTTATTGTTTTCCTTGCTCATCCAAAATAAAAATTACACTTCTGCTGCAACATATTTTTAATTACGCCCAACTTCTACTTATGCAAGAAATACGGTTCCATGACAATTCGGCGACAGACAATTCGGCGCCGTTCGCGCGTCGTTTTATGACGAACATCAAACGGAATCTTTTATTCAATCCAGCTTCCATTTAAGCAAGACTGTTTCCATTCATCCAGCTTCCAGTAAAGCAAGAATATTTTCTTCAATTCAGCTTCCAGTTAAGCAAGACTAGTTTATATTCTAAATATCAATCCAACTTAGTTATGTAGGCACTTAGCGCCTATTAACAATTAGAACCAGTAAATTCGCACCTTATTCACGCAGTTTGTACCTTGGCTAAAATATCCTTGCCTAAATGGAAGCTGGAGTGAAGAAAATATTCTTGCTTAACTGGAAGCTGGATTGAAGAAAATAGTCTTGCTTAACTGGAAGCTGGATTGAAGAAAATATTCTTGCTTAAATGGAAGCTGGATGAATGGAAAGAGTCTTACTTAAATGGAAGCTGGATTGAAGAAAATATTCTTGTTTAACTGGAAGCTGGATTGAAGAAAATATTCTTGCTTAAATGGAAGCTGGATTGAAGAAAATAGTCTTGCTTAACTGGAAGCTGGATGAATGGAAACAGTCTTGCTTAAATGGAAGCTGGATTGAATAAAAGATTCCGTTTGATGTTCGTCATGAAACGACGCGCGAACAGCGCCGAATTGTCTGGGCGCCGAATTGTCTGTCGCCAAACTGTCTGTCGCCGAACTGTCAGTCGCCGAATTGTCTGTCGCCGAATTGTCTGTCGCCGAATTGTCTTGTCACCAAGAAATACTATGCTCATCTAATCTCTATATTTTTACTTCAGTAGTCTAATAAATTTAGCAGTTTTCAGGTTTTCATTTCCTTTACCGCTTCACATTCCAACAGAATGTTCATTGATTTGTCTTTGTCTTCATTGCCTCACTGGGCACATAACTTGTAATGACTTGAATGCATCTACTGACCTATATAGACCTATTCTTGTTGGTTTGTAATTGATGAGAGCAATAAGTCTTGTTGTTGTTAATTCCCATCTTCCCAATGTCAAACCACTTTCCACTCGCTTCAATGACAAAGAAATCGACATGACGCTGCTGCATAATTTGCTTCCGGTATTCAAGGGCAATAACTCAAAAGGTTCATTTGAAATAGTTCAGAGAAAGTGTTTTTCCCGTAGCATTGTTGTAGTGATGGAAACAATGTTCCTTAAAGTCCCAAGTTTCTCTTTCGAACATATCACCACACATTCCACAACCAAAAGGTCTCAAAGCAAAATGGCTGATATTATAACAGGCTGTTGATCGATCTTCAGAAAGTTGTTTTCATCTACAACAGGCTTTATACTCGACCTAAATGAAGTCATTCGCTTGCTGGTCGTTTTTGATGATGACAACTCTTTTCTATCAAGACATTTGACATATTCAGTCTTCATGTAGAATTTCTTGCATGACTTAGTAAGCAAATAATTTTTGGCATACATTGCATTTGTATGGTTTTTCTCCAGTGTGGGTTCATATGTGGCTTCTCAGATGACCCTGATCTGCAAATGCTCTCTGACAAACCGTGCACATATGATTTTTTCTCCAGTGTGAGTACTTACATGAAGGTCCATATGGCCTTTCACAGTAAATGATTTATGACACATTTGTATAGTCTTTCTATGGTGTGTATCGTTAGGTGATTTTGTAGCTTACTCTTCTGTGTAAATGACTTTTAGCGGATTTTGCATACGTATGGTTTTTCTCAAGAGTGAATTGTTTTATGGAGGTCTGGGCCATCCTTATGTCCAAATATCTTAAGACAGAAGTTGCAAATGCAAAGTTTTTCTCCAGTGTGAGAGTTCTTCCATGTTGGTCAAGATGAACAATTAACATCAAACCACAGCATAATTTACCTTCGGTATTCAAGGAAAATAACTCAAAAGACGCATTTCAAATAGTTCAGAGAAAGTGTTTTTCCCCGGAGCAGTATTGTAGTGATGGAAGCAATGTTCCATAAATTCCCTTTCTAGTTCGAACATATCACCACACATTCCACAACCAAAAAGTCTCAAAGCAAAATGGCTAATATTAAAACAGGCTGTCGATCGATCTTCAGAAGGTTGTTTCTTTTTTGAGGCAGACATTATATTCGACCGAAATGAAGAAACCTGGTTGATAGTTGTTTTTGATGAGGACAACTCTTTTCCATCAAGATATTTGACATATTCAGTCATTACATAGAGTTTCTTGCCTGATTTAGTCAGTTGGGTTTTGCACTCGTTTGATGAAATGGCATTTAGACATGCCAAGCATTTGCATGAATCATGTCCACTACACATGGACATGTGCTTTTTAAGATTGTCATTGCATGTAAATACCATGTTACATACAATGCACTGGAATGTCTTCTGCACACTGTGTGTCCTTCTATGCTTATCCAGACTAGCTTTCTGCAAAAATGATTTATGACACAAGTCACACTTGTGTGATTTTTCTTTAGTGTGGACTCTCTGATGAAGGTTCAGGTAACTCTTGTGTGCAAATGTCCTACGGCATAAGACGCATTTGTATGGTTTTTCTCCAGTATGAGTTTTTCCATGTAGATCTAGATATCCTTTCTGTGAAAATGATTTTTGGCATACATTGCATCTGTACGGTTTTTCTCCAGTGTGGGTTCTTTCATGGACGTTCAGGGCATTCTTATGAGCAAATGTCTTATGGCATGAGGTGCACATGTATTGCTTCTCTCCAGTGTGGATTTTTTTATGTTTGTTCAGGCTACTCATTTGAACAAATGTCTCAAGACATAAGTTGCATTTGTATGGTTTTTCTCCAGTGTGGCTTCTTCCATGTCCGTCCAGACCACTTTTGTGTGAAAACGATTTTTGGCAGACATTGCATGTGTACGGTTTTTCTCCTGTGTGGGTTCTTATGTGGCTCCTCAGATGGCTGCTCTGTGCAAATGTTCTCTGACAAACAGTACACTGAAATGGTTTTTCTCCAGTGTGTGTTCTTATGTGCATTTCAAGATGACTTTTCTGTGTAAACAATTTTTGACAGAATTTGCATATGTATGGTTTTTCTCCAGTGTGAGTTCTTGTGTGAAACACCAGGGTACTTTGATGTGCAAATGTCTTATTGCATAATGTGCAATTGTATGGTTTTTCCCCAGTGTGGATTCTTTTATGGAGGTTCACGGCATCCTTACATGCAAATGTCTCAAGACATAAGTTGCATTTGAAAGGTTTTTCTCCAGTGTGAGTTCTTCCATGTCGGTCCAGATGACGTCTCTGTGAAAATGATTTAAGACACAAATTGCATTTGAATGGCTTTTCTCCAGTGTGTGCCTTTCCATGTATGTTTAGACTTTTTTTCTCTGAGAATGATTTATGACACAAATTGCACTTGAATGGCTTCTCTCCAGTGTGAGTTCTTCCATGTTGGTTCAGATTACATTTCAGTGAAAATGATTTAAGACACAAATTGCATTTGAATGGCTTTTCTCCAGTGTGTGTCCTTAGATGAGTTTCTTGTTTACTCTTCCATTTAAACGATTTCTGACACAAATTACACTTATATGGTTTTTCTTTGGTGTGGATTATTGGATGCTGTTCTAAGACACTCATGTTTTCATGATTCTGGATACAGTGCAATTTTATTGTCTTTTCTTCAGTGTGGATTCTTGCATGGCAGTTGTGAACTCATGTTCTTTTCTGAAAACGAATTATGACATATCTTGTACTTGCAAAGGTTTTCTTCAGCAAGGATTCTCACATGACATTTCAATTGATCCTTATCTGCAAACGCCTGGTCACCATAAATGACATTTGGATTTTTATGGGTCATGGTCTCATTTTATTCATATAGTTTCATCGCTAATTGGTAATAGCTTTTCAGATGTGTTCTCACATAAGTTGAAATTACATGACTTCACTCTGTTCTCAATTCTTGTATCGACATTCAAATGACAGTTCACAGTGCTGAGACGTACACTGCAGTCACTATTACCTGTGGGAGAGTTAAGCTATATTCTATTTAAAGGTCTAGGCACAAAATATTGATTGAGTTTCTGTGTTATGACTCTTACTCAGTACTTAGTCCATCCCGTGCAGACCTGCACATCGGGCAACGCAGTCTCTCCACTCCTCTCGGTTATGACTCACACTGCATTAATGTTGCTCATATTCTACGAAGTCAGGCAATAAAAACCACTACTCTGCTAGTGCTCAGCAGTTTTTATCAGAAATGGTTTGACTATCGTTGATACATACCAACGGCCACTGCTCTTTTGTTGTTTCGGCAGTAGTTACACATGATTGAATGATTGAACTCTTCAGAAAATTTGCCAACACTGTGTACTTACTTTCAGTGAATCAAAGATGAATGGAATCACAGACTCTAAAGCAGAAGACAGGCACATTTTAGCAAACAATGAAATATAAAGAAATTTTACTTTCAAGTTTTTAAAAGATTATATAGACATAAGGAGGATTTCCTTAAACCATTGCTGCGCTGGCACTTTGAGCAGCTCTTAAAATCAACAATTAATCAAGATACTTCATCTGTCTTGTCATTCAATTATTCCATTGCGAACAGAGGAGCATTTTCCAAAGCCACTCAGTCCATAATTGTGATATAATTGCATCATAATTGCTTCCACTGCCAGGTTATTCCTTATACGCAAATGTATAATATACATTATGAAACAGTGCAAAAACACAAGAAGATCTGTTAAGACTGACTTTTCACGTAATATTGCACACAAATAAAACACCGAAAACGGCTGCCAGGTTGGAATGTTTTCCATTGTTTGGGTAGCATTTAAGTACACTTCATGTATACAAATAAATTATAATTATAGTCAGTTTTGGTAAGGACTCAATGCAGATTTACACTTTCTCAACACAAGTCACGGTGGACTGAGCAAGTTTTGGAAATGTGCTCATCGAGCGTAGAACATTTCCCCCTGGACAGCCACCCGGACAAAGTCCCCTCCTGGACAATTCCCCCGATTTATCCTAGGACATTAACCCCCATGATAATTCCCCTTTGCTGCGCATGGCCTATTTCTGTAAGTATTATTTGCAAAAACTTAGGCTAATTATCCAGTTCGTGGTTCTGTGTCAACTAGTTAGTGTCATACAGGTAAATACCTGTCGCTGTCATTCAGTCGTAAACTTATAACTTGTTAGTGTCGTTCAGTCACTCAGATATGAAGATATTTTACCTCATAGTGTAATTTAGGACTGAATGAATCGTTGTCAACTATCCAGCTACCATTTAGGCAAAAATTCGTTTCATCCAACTTCTATTTAAATAACGATCATTTTTATCCATCGATTTCCGATTTAAGCAAGAATACTTGACAAGCCTACGAAGTCTGGTCCCAAATTATTTTGCATGGCTTATCACATTGATAATCTTCTCCAATGCTTGCTTACTCACCCTTATATAGAGTGACGTCATTATTGAGGCTATTTTGATTATTACCAGTACATATCTTGACAGATTTCGAAAATTGTCTTCAATTATGACAGGTAGACCATCCGCTCCGATAAACATTACTGGGTAAACGTGTAATTTATCGTCGTAAATTATTTTCACGCTTATAAGCAATGGAAGCTGGATGATGGTATTTCTAGATCTGAAATAGAAGTCGGATTGATGAAAAAACGCTTAAGTAAGGGAAGCTGGATGATGGTATTTCTAGATATGAAATAGAAGTCGGATTGATGGAAAACGGGCGAGAACTAGAAGCTGGGTTAATAAAAATATTATAGCTTAAATTGGAGCTGGATTGATGAAAAATAATCATTATTGAAACAGAAGTTGGATTCATAAAAGCGCTGATGTAATTGAAAATGCTGGGCTTTTACTTACTTACTTTTTTTTACTATTTAGTCGTCGATGTGAACGGTTTGTAAAGTGACGGTGAGACAAATGCTGTGAAATAATTTGGATCTGGACTTCGGAGGATTGCCGAATATTTTCATCTATGGAGCTCCAATTTAAGCAGAAATATTCATCAATCCAGCTCCAATTTAAGTAAGAATATATTCATCAAACCAGCTTCCATTTAAGTAAAAAGTATTTTGTATCAATTCGGCTTTTATATAGCGAGAAATCTTTTCATCAATCCAACTTGCGTACTTGGACCAATGTTTTATAGTAATACCACTTACACGCAATAAGTTCTACCAGGAGGGTTGTCCTACGCTGGGGGTTTTTGTCCAGGGGAAATGTCCGTGCCCTGTGCTACTCAGTATTATCTAAAACTGATCTGTACTGACGTCTAGTGCAGAAACAATTACGAGTAAAAATAGTCAGTAAACGCCTCTTTAGTTCGGTTCTTCAAAATGGCGCAGAAGAGATATTATTCGAGCGAAAAAAAATTAACATGGAAGGTGGATTATTTCATGCCTGTCCCTCTGGCGATTGTTTATTTTATTCCGCAATCTTGAAACCTATGTGCCAATGTGTGCCACGCATTACGATCAAATATAACATGTATCCGTAAATTATCATTTTAGCTTTCTAATTTGTAAGTCTAGAGCCCTAGACCGTAGTATAGATTTGAGCGTTAATTGGTTGCAAACAATTAAGCATATCGACTGAATAACAGAATTGTTGAACACGGAAGTCGGAATTATAGAGTCATATTATTTCGTGGTAATCTATCATTGTAGGCAGCACTTCATAGACTTAATAGAGGACAACATCAAGGACATACAAGAGAACGCGGAGCTCCTGCATAGGGAAGGAAAGGCGTCAGGACCATTGAGATGCATGATATATATAATATACACGCTAGAGAGAGTATGACGTATCTGCCCTGCAATAAGATTTGAAGTCAAAAATTTAGCCTACAACGGTCGTATCGTTCCGACCAATCATAGGCGAGTTCTTATACAGACCAATCACACAGTCTTACAGCATCAATTTGAAAAATAAATAAAACGACATCAGCATTTTTATAATAAAACGAACATGTCGATGCTTGTTTGTTAATTTTGCAGTTTCTTGCAATATTGACAAGTAAACATCGACAAGTTCGTCTTATTATGAAAATGTTGATGTCGTTTTATTTATTTTTCAAATCGATGCTGTAAGACTGTGATTGGTCGGTATGAAAATCGCTTGTGATTGGTCGGCACTATTGGACAGATATGATGTGATTGGTCAGCACTATTGGACAGATATGATGTGATTGGTCGGCACTATTAGACTCGACTTCAATATTGAGACGTGATACTCTCTCTAGCGTGTATATTATATACTAGCTGAATAACCCGGCGTTGCCCGGGACATTTCGGATTTTGTTCAGTCACGTACTGACCACGCTCACACGCCCGGGAAATTTCGGTTTTCGTCCCCCGCCACACCTGACTCCGCTCCTACGCCGCCCTTGTCACCTCCCCTTCTTCCATCGGGCCCAACCCGGTCCAAGCACTTTGAGTGCCCGGCGTTGCCCGTGAAATTTATGTTTTCGGTCCAACCCGCAGCTGCCACCCGCCAATGTTTACGCTATAGTCAGCATTTTTGCGAAACCGCATGCCAAAAGATCTGCCCTCGGCGAAAAATGAGGTTAAAAATCTATTGGTTCATTGAAAACCGATCGGCCAAAATTATTGCGTCTTAAATAGGCTTCTGATACATACAATACGGTAATAATAGATATTAATTAACGTCAATTTTAAAACCGGCCATGACGTCATTAATGTACTGGTTTCAATCATAAATATATCATCGATGGTTTTAATGTCTGTTGAAAATGATGGTTGTAGGCTTGTAGCCTATGCAAATGGCGTCTTATATTAAACACATGCGTTAGCATTGCGATAGAAAATAAAAAATTCAAGCTCGAGAAAGGGTAAGATTTTTGGATCGCGAATTCCGATAGTGTTTTCCGCAGGTGCTAAGAAGTTGTTTTGTAAATTATTTGAAAAAATCGGTAGCGCGGATGAGTAGATTTTTTGGTACTTGTTTTTTATACGACCACCAAAAATTTATAAATTCGATGAAAAATATTTCCTCACGAAATAGAAGCGGGATTTAGCGCGTGAGGGTCGGTTAGGGCTCAGGTTAGGCGTCGTGAGGGTCGGTTAGGGTTAGTTTTAGGGTTGGTGCAGTCATATTCTGCTGAAATTGAAGCTGGATTGATGAAAAATAATTTTCAATGAAAAACTGATGAAAATATTTGCTGACGAAATAGAAACGGGATTTATCGAACAAATTCTTGCCCGTAAACAGAAGCTGGATCGATCAAAAGGCTTCTCGGCAAACTAGAAGTTGGATTTATGAAAGATAACAACGCTGCAACGTTAGTTCTTGGTGTCTTGGTGGTCGTATAAAAAACATGTACCGATTTTTTATTACGCACCCGTTGCAACTTGTGTTTTATAGTTTTAGATATTATGCATCTCAATGGTCAGGACTAAAAATCAACAACTGCAGCAAAACAAAGACAATGGTATTCTGGAGGAAAGAGGACTCAGTAGTAGTGGAAGTGAACGGAGAATCCCTGGAGAACGTGGAAGAGTTCGTCTATTTGGGAAGCCTATTGACCTGGGACAACGACTGCAGTAAAGAGATAAGAAGAAGAATAGCGAAGGAAGCAGGGGCAATGGTGGGCTTTGGGAACATTTGGAGAAGTCGTGAAATCAGTATACGAACGAAAATGGGGATCATCAAAACCTGCATATTTAGCATACTACTATATGCATGTGAAACATGGACTCTGCGCAAGCAGGACACAAGCAAACTCCTGGCATTCGAGATGAGATGTTATAGAAGGATACTGCGCATAAGATGGCAGCAGAAAATAACTAACAAAGAGGTGCGAGAAAGAGTGGGAAGCAATAAAAGCATCGAACAAGTGATAATAGAGAGGAAGCTCAACTTTTTTGGACATGTGTGCCGAATGGACAACAGAAGACTGGTGAAGCAAACTATGTTCGGGGTAATTGATGGCACGGGGGTCAGAGGGAGGCCAAGCAGGGAATGGCTGGACGATGTCAGAGACTGGTGCGGAATGGATTATACAAAAACTGAGTTGGCTGGCGCAAGAACGTGACAAATGGAGGATGATGGTGAAACATGCGATCGACACCAACGGGCGTTGTGCCTATGGACTGAGATGATGATGATGATGATGATGATGATGAGGCAGCACTTCGGCTCATTAATCCAGATTCTATGTGAGCATTTTTTTCCAGTACCCATTTATATTTAAATAACAATTAATTTTCATCAACCAAGTAAGGTACCAATTATATAGCAGGAATCTGTCCATCGATCACACGTCCAAAGGCCTAAATTTAATTAGAAATCATGGTATAGGCCCATAGCGTTTTTGAATCCACGGATTTAAGAAATGGTCGAATTAGGCCTATATTCTACAAGTTGGATTGAACCAAAGAATTCAATCTAAGTAGGCTAGTCTAAATTAACAATTTAAGAACATTTTCATCAATCCAGCTCCCATTAAATTTTAAGCAAAAACATTTTTGATCAATCCAACTTCCATTTAAATAATATTTATTTTCTATTAATCAGGGTTCTATTTAGCAAGAATTCTCTTCATCTATCCAACTTGCGTACTTAGGACCGCCGTTTTACAGTACAACCTGTTATAAGCAATAATTAATAATAATAATAATTATAGAAAAACATGAAAAATTTTATGAGAATAAAACACCTTTATACACATTTAAATTTATTTTCAGCACGTCCGGTTGTCAAAAGACAAGTCAATGAGCATGGAAATGAAGCCCCCATTCCCTCTATAGAATCGTATAATTTCTGTCTCTTCATATTAAAGGGCGGAAAAGTTATAGGACTTCGATAATCTAAGGGGGGGTGGTATCCACCCCCCTGGGACCTTGGGTATTTCGGGTATAACTTTTAAACGATATGGGTATCATAATTTTTTTTTAGCTCAAATGTGTGCCAATGAAGCCTCTACAGCTACCTATCACAATTGACAATGAAGAATTATTTCTGCCTATGGAGAGGCACTGGATTATATCTGTCTATGGAGAGGCAATGGGTTATATCTGCCTATGGAGAGGCACTGGATTATTTCTGTCTATGGAGAGGCACTGGATTATATATGCCTATGGAGAGGCACTGGATTATTTCTGCCTATGGAAAGGCACTGGATTATATCTGCCTATGGAGAGGCACTGGGTTATATCTGCCTATGGAGAGGCACTGGATTACTTCTGCCTATTGAGAGGCACTGGATTATTTCTGCCTATTGAGAGGCACTGGATTATTTCTGCCTATGTAGAGGCACTGGGTTATATCTGCCTATGGAGAGGCACTGGATTACTTCTGCCTATTGAGAGGCACTGGATTATTTCTGCCTATTGAGAGGCAATGGATTATTTCTGCCTATGGAGAGGCACTGGATTATATCTGCCTATGGAGAGGCACTGGGTTATATCTGCCTATGGAGAGGCACTGGATTATTTCTGCCTATGTAGAGGCACTGGGTTATATCTGCCTATGGAGAGGCACTGGATTACTTCTGCCTATTGAGAGGCACTGGATTATTTCTGCCTATTGAGAGGCACTGGATTATTTCTGCCTATGTAGAGGCACTGGATTATATCTGCCTATGGAGAGGCACTGGGTTATATATGCCTATGGAGAGGCACTGCCTTATATCTGCCTATGGAGTGGCTCTGTGTGGATTATATCTGCCTATGGAGAGGCACTGGATTATATCTGCCCGTGGAGGCACTGGGTTGTATCTGCCTATGGAGAGGCTCTGTGTAGATTATATCTGCCCATGGAGAGGCACGCGCGTTATGGGTATATGTGTGTGGTGGTTGTGGTGTGGTGATGGTGGTGGGACAGGTGTCGTTCTCTTGGCGCCGCATGTGGCTGCCTCTATAGTGTTCGTCAATCGCTTGTCTCTGAATGTGTGTTAGTCGTTGTCAAGGCGCCCTTGTAGCAGCATGGCCGCGTTACGGCGCCATAGAAATTGTCGTCATTATTATTATTATTATTAATGAACAACATACAATTCTAAGTAATTGTGCAATGTGAAGTAGGCTTATAACCACTAGCAAACCCACACTGCAAAAAGACCAATACCTTTTTTAGAGATTAGACCGCAAATACCAAGAACTGAAGGTGTGCTCGCAGGCAAAACAGTTCCACTAAATAATCACTTCCTGATTTCAAATTGCTGCAAGGATGACGTGCTCAGTTCATTACCGCACCAATGCGATAGTGAAGAATTATGTGGCAACATAAGAAATGCTGGCTGTTTGTCGGGGTATTTAAATAAATCCAGGCCTATGGCTTAAATAGTCAACGATAATCACATGGCATGTATCAACGATAGTCAAACCATTTCTGATAAAAACTGCTGAGCACTAGCTGGTTTCTGTGCCTTGCGGCTGCTATCCAGCAAGAGTTAACTGCAAACTCCGCCACTGCTGCACTCGGCCAGTGTCAGTCCCAAGCCTGGATAAAGGATGAGGGCGTCGCTGATGATCCTTGTTACCACACAATGACGTTAAACAGCAACTACTACTTCTGGTTGATTACAGGGACAAAGTTGATGACAGAGACCAAACAACATAAAACTACTGCATTAACTGCCTCCGATATTCAAGGGAAAAAAACTCAAAAGGCGCATTTCAAAAAGTTCGGAGAAAGTGTTTTTTCCTGGAGTATTGTTATAGTGATGGAAGCAATGTTCCATCAATTCCCTTTGTCTTTCAAACATATCACCACATATTCCACAACCAAAAGGTCTCAAAGCAAAATAGCTAATATTAAAACAGGTTGTTGAAAGATCTTCAGAAGCTTGCTTTTCATCTAAAACAGGCTTTATACTCGACTTAAATGAAGTCACTCGCTTCCTGGCCGTTTTTGATGAGTACAATTCTATTCCATCAAGACATTTGACATATTCAGTCTTTACACAGAATTTCTTGCCTGGCTTAGTTAGTTTTGTTTTGCACTCTTTTGATGAAATGGTATTTTGACATGGCAAGTATTTACACGAATCATGTCCACTACACATGGACATGTGTTTTTTGAGATTGTCATTGCATGCAAATAACATGCCACATACAACACACTGGAATGTCTTCTGCACACTATGTGTCCTTCTATGCTCATCCAGACTAGCTTTCAGCAAAAATGATTTATGACACAAATCACACATTTGTGTTTTTTCTTCAGTGTGGATTCTTTCATCCATGTTCAAAGAACCCTTGTGGGCAAATGTCTCAGAACATAAGTTGCATTTGTATGTTTTTTCTCCAGTGTGGGTTCTAACGTGCCTTCTCAGATGACCCCACACTGCAAATGCCCTCTGACAAACAGTGCATTGATATGGCTTTTCTCCAGTGTGAGTTCTTACATGAAAGTCCAGATGACCATTCGCAGAAAATGATTTGTGACAAATTTTGCATTTGTATGGTTTTTCTCTGGTGTGTGTCCTTAGGTGGTTTTGTAGATTACTCTGCTGAGTATATGATTTTTGGCAGAAATTGCATACGTACGGTTTTTCTCCAGTGTGGTTTTTTTATGGGTTTCCAGAGCATTCTTATGAGCAAATGTCTTTGGGCATACGACGCATTTGTATGGTCTTTTTCCAGTGTGGATTCCTTTATGAATGTTCAGTTTACCCTTATTTGCAAATGCCTTAAGACATAAGCTGCATTTATATGGTTTTTGTCCAGAGTGGATTGCTTTATGGAGGTCCAGGTAATCCTTACGTGCAAATGCTTTATGACATAAGGTACATTTGTGTGGTTTTTCTCCAGTGTGGATACTTTCATGGAAGTTCAGGGCATCCTTACGTGCAAATGTCGCAAGACATAAGTTGCATTTGAAAGGTTTTTCTCCAGTGTGGGTTCTTTTGTGTCCGTTCAGATGATCTTTCTGTGAACATAAGTTCTGGGGGTTTTTGTCTGGGGTTTTGTCCAGGGGAAATGTCCGCACCCCTCTCAAAACAGCTTATAATGAAGATCTGTTAAGACTGCTTTTCACCAAATATTGTACACAAAAACACTATAACCGACTGATAAATAGGCTGCCAGGTTGGAATTTTTTCCATTTTTGGGCAGCATACATGAAAGAACACTTCATGCATACAAATAAATTATAATTATAGTCAGATTTGGTAAGGACCGAATGCAGACTTACACTTTGTCAACACAAGCCTCGGTGGACTGAACAATTTTTGAGAATGTGATCCTCAATATCTCTAAAACTGATCTCTACTGACGTCTAGTGCTGAAATATTAATGGCGCTATAAAACTAAGAATAGACGGCGTGAATTTCCAAACCCTAGGTCGTATTCATCGATTGGGAAATATACAAATTCCCTGGCACAGACCTTTAGATGTAGATATAAAAGCAAGGTAAAACTGTATTTTAGCGTATTTTATTATTTAGCGTATGTATTTACACATTTCGCTGATGAAATCGTTATAACGTGACAAACAGACAAAATTGAGTGATATTGGAAGCTGGATTGATGAAAATTTATGGATGAAATAGAAGCTGAATTGATGAAAAACACTTGAGAAATGGAATGTGGATTAAGGTATCTAATGGCTGACGTAGCAGCTGGATGGACAAAAATAACGCTCGAGAAATGGAAACGGGGTAAAACTGTATTTTAGCGTATTTTATTCCAAACAGCTTAGCCAAAAATAAATAGCGTATTTTATTGTTTGGGTGCGTTTTCTAACTTCCGCAGGTATTTTCATCAATCAGACTTCTATCTTGGCATATATCACTTTCGTTAATCCAGCTTCTGTTGCAGCAACAATTATTTTTCATCAATCGAAATTCTATTTAAATAACAATTATTTGTCATCAATCCGACTTTAAATAAGAATTTTTTCAACAGCCCACTTCGATTTAAGGGAAAATAATTTGTATCTATCCAAATTTTATATTTCAAGCAATCTTTTCATCAATTCAGTTTCCATTTCTCAAGCGTTATTTTTGTCCATCCAGCTGCTATGTCAGCCATTAGATACCTTAATCCACCTTCCATTTCTCAAGCGTTATTTTCATCAATCCATCTCCAATTTAATCAGGAAGTACAGTAAGTAAGTGTATAGGCCTACATTGAAAAATAATTTGCGCACCTAAACTGAAGTTTTACCCGCCTCTTTAGTTCGGTTCTTCAAAATGGCGCAGAAGAGATATTATTCGATCGAAAACAAATTTACATTGAAGTTGGATTATTTCATGCCTGTCCCTCTGGCGATTGTTTATTTTATTCCGCAATCTTGAAACCTCTGTGCTGTGCCAATGTGTGCCATGCATTACGATCAAACATAACATGTATCCGTAAATTCTCATTTAGCTTTCTAATGTTTAAGTCTAGACTCTAGAGCCCTAGACCGTAGTATAGATTTGAGCGTTAATTGGTTGCAAACAATTAAGCATATCGACTGACTAACAGAATTGTTGAACACGGAAGTAGGAATTATAAAGTCATATTATTTCGTGGTAATTTATCATTGTAGGCAGCACTTCGGTTCATTAATCCAGATTCTATGTGAGCAATTTTTCCTATGCCCATTTATATTTAAATAACAATTAATTTTCATCAACCAAGTACGGTACCAATTATAGCAGCATTATGCCTATCGATCACACGTCCACAGGCCTAAATTTAAATAGAAATTATGGTATAGGCCCAAAAGCGTTCTGAATCATTCACCATTGAACGGATTTAAGAAATGGACGAATTAGGCCTATATCCTACAAGTTGGATTGAACCAAAGAATTCAATCTAAGTACTAAGTAGTCTAAATTAACAATTCAAGCAATAACATTTTCATCTATCCAGCTCCCATTTAAGCAATAAATTTTTTCATGAATCACACTTCCATTTAAATAAAATCTGCTTTCTGTCAATCCGGCTTCTATAATTAGCGAGAATTCTTTTCATCAATCGAAACTTGCGTACTTAGTACCGCCGTTCTACAGTACCTCTTATACGCAATAAACGCAATATGCTCTACCAGGGGGGTCGCCCTAACCTGGGAGAATTGTCCGGGTTTTTTTGTCCTGGGGCTGTCCAGGGGGAATGTCTGTGCCTCAAGTTGCATACACCTTTGATTACATATCCACTTAAATGAACCGTGCAGAAAAAAGAACAATATAGAACGCCCATTCCAAGAAACTTGCCGAGCTGAAAATACAAATCGATGCAATGCTGTATCTTACAAGTTCAAATAACACAGCATAAATTATACACATTTTACGTATTGTTATATGGGCAATGTCTTAACAATGAACAACATACAATTCTAAGTAATTGTGCAATGTGACGTAGGCTTATAACCACTAGCAAAGCCACACTGCAAAAACACCAATTATGTGGCAACATATCAAATGCTGGCTGTTTGTCGACGTATTAAACAAAAAACACCAAGCCTATGTCAAAAATGGTCAATGACAATCCCAACTCCAAGAAATACACGAACACCGAAAGTTAAGTATATGTCTACATAACGTCAAATACGAGTAGAAACGTTGAGAAATGGTTTCTGTGTGTTGATACTGCTATCCAGCAAGAGTTAATTGCAAACTCCGCCACTGGTTGCACTCCGCCAGTGTCAGCCCCAAGTCTGGATATAGGAGGAGGGCGTCGCTAATGATCCTTATTACCACACAGTGACGTTAAACAGCAACTACTACTTCCATAGTTGATTACAGGGACAAAGTTGATGACAGAGACCAAACAACATAAAACTACTGCATTATCTGCTTCCGGTATTCAAGGAAAATAACTCAAAAGGCGCATTTCAAATAGTTCGGAGAAAGAGTTTTTTCCTGGAGCATCGTTATAGTGATGGAAGCAATGCTCCTTAAAGTCCCTTTCTATTTCAAACATATCACCACACATTCCACAACCAAAAGGTCTCAAAGCAAAATGGCTAATATTAAAACACGCTGTTGATAGATCTTCAGACAGTTGCTTCTCATCTAAAACATGCTTTAAACTCGACTTAAATGAGGTTACTCGCTTGCTGGTTGTCTTTGATGAGGACAACTCTTTTCCATCAAGACATTTGACATATTCAGTCTTTACATAGAATTTCTTGCCGGGCTTAGTCAGTTTTCTTTTGCACTCTTTTGATGAATTGGTACTTTGACATGGCAAGTATTTACAGGAATCATGTCCACTGCACATGGACATGTGCTTTTTGAGAGTGTCATTGCATGCAAATAACATGCCACATACAACACACTGAAATGTCTTCTGCACACTATGTGTCCTTCTATGCTTATCCAGACTAGCTTTCTGCAAAAATGATTTATGACACAAATCACACATGTGTGTTTTTTCTTCTGTGTGGATTCTCTCATGGATGTTCAAAGAACCCTTGTGGGCAAATGTCTCAAGACATAAGTTGCATTTGTATGGTTTTTCTCCAGTATGAGTTTTCTCATGTCCGTCCAGATGACCTTTCTGTGAAAATGATCTTTGGCATACAATGCATCGGTATGGTTTTTCTCCAGTGTGGGTTCTTTTATGGCAGTCCAGGCCATATTTAAATGCAAATGTCTTATGGCATGATGTGCATCAGTATGGTTTTTCTCCAGTGTGGGTTCGTACATGTCCATCCAGATGACCTTTCTGTGAAAAGGATTTTTGGCATACATTGCATCTGTACGGTTTTTCTCCAGTGTGGATTCTTTTATGGATGTTCAGGTTACCTTTATGTGCAAATGTCTCAAGACATAAGTTGCATTTGTATGGTTTTTCTCCAGTGTGGATTCTTTTATGGATGTTCAGGTTACCTTTATGTGCAAATGTCTCAAGACATAAGTTGCATTTATAAGGTATTTCTCTAGAGTGGATTCCTTTATGGAGGTCCAGGCAATCCTTACGTGGAAATGCTTTATGGCACAAAGTGCATTCGTATGGTTTTTCTCCAGTGTGGGTTCTAACGTGCTTTCTCAGATGACGCCACTCTTCAAATACTCTCTGACAAACAGTGCATTGATATGGCCTTTCTCCAGTGTGAGTTCTTACATGAAGGTCCATATGACCTTTTGTAGTAAATGATTTGTGACACATATTGCATTTGAAGGTTTTTCTCCAGTGTGAGTACTTGTGTAAAGCACCAGGGTACTCTTATGTGCAAATGTCTTATTGCATAAGGTGCAATTGTATGGTTTTTCTCCAGTGTGGATTCTTTTATAGAGGTTCAGCGTATCCATACGTGCAAATGTGTCAAGACATAAGTTGCATTTGAAAGGTTTTTACCCATTGTGATTTCTTCCATGTAGGTCAAGATGACCTTTCTGTGAAAATGATTTTTGACACAAATTGCATTTGAATGGCTTTTCCCCAGTGTGTGTCCTTAGATGAGTCTGTAGGTTACTCTTTAATGGTGCTCATATTCTACGAAATCAGGCAATTAAAACATCTCTGCAAATGCTCAATCGTTTTTGTTACAACTCTTTGGACTAGAAATGACACATGTTGTAGACTTGGGTTTCAATGGTTAGTTTTCTTCTGTTGTTTCGTCAGTGGTTACACATGATTGAACTCTTCAGAAAATTTGCCAACACTGTGTAAACACGTTCAGTGAATCAAAGATGAATGGAATCACAGACTCTAAAGCAGAAGACAGACAGATTTTTAGCAAACAATGGATATAAAGAAATGTTAGTTTCGAGTTTTAAAAAGACATAAGGAGGATGTCCTTATACCATTGCTGTGCTGGCACTTTGAGCAGCTCTTAAAATCCACAATTATTCACGATACTTCATCTGTCTTGTCATTCAATTATTCCATTGCGAACTGAGGAGCATTTTCCAAAGTCACTCAGTCCATAATTGTGATATAATTGCAACATAATTGTTTCCACTACCAGGTTATTCCTTTACGCAAATGTATAATATACATTATGAAACAGTGCAAAAACACAATCAAAACATGAAAGTGCAGGAGACAAAAACGAAATTAAACCCAAAACCTCATCTTATTTTCAGGATGTGCATTGTAATCATAAACTCGGGAATTTTACAGCGCCCACAAAAGCCAAGTCGCGGGAACCAGCTTATTCACAGTTGCTTAATCAAAACAAAATCAACAGGCAGCGGGTCAGGTCCAGAGAGTCAGGCAGGCAGACAGATGGAGGGCTTAGGTGGGTAATTTTTATAATTCAGATGACGAGGGAAGTGAGGAGAAGAGGAAGAATCAGGATAGGATTTGTGAAAGAGCAAAGTTTTCAGTTTTGAGTGAAAGGCCTGGGGGAGACAGCGAGAGGTGGAGTTTTGGTGAGTTCGTATGATGGGTCGGCAGTTTGCCTCAGTGCTGGTGGAAATTTGTTCCAAAGAGGTGGAACGGCAATGGCTATGGAGCGGTTTACGAATTTCAGTGATGAAGTGATGGGAGGGCGAAGCAGTGTAATGGAGTATGAGGAGCACGTTCAACGAAGTGGCTGGATGGTGAACAACTGGCGATGGTAGAAGGCATAGGATGATTGAAATGTATTGTGAGTGAGTGAGGACTTTGTATTCGATGTGTTCAGGTATTTTATATTATTAGGATGTGCATGACAAGAGAGGCTGACAATAAACACGCTCCCATTTTATTTTCTCGTGTTGAAGCGCTGATTGCACATAATTTTACAAATTACACGACCTCATAATATCCGTTGATGCCACAAAGTACAAAGTAGACATCTCAAAAACAGCTTGTAATGAAGATCTGTGACTCACATTTCAAATACAATTGTACATAAATAAAATACTATAAACGACAGATAAATAGGCTGTCAGGTTGGAATGTTTTCCATTGTTTGGGAAGCATGTAAGTACACTTTATGTATACAAACAAATTATAATCATAGTCAGATTTTGTAAGGACCGAACGCAGACTTAGACCTTCTCAACACAGGCCTCGGTGGACTGAGTAATTTTTGGAAATGTGCTAATCGAGTTTAGGACATACCCACTCCCTGGGCACCCGCCCGGACAAAACCCCAGACAAAAACTTCCGGACAATTCCCCCTGATATAGCCTACGACATTAAATCCCCGGACAATTCCCCCCATTTGCTGTGCAGTTAGCCTAATTATCCAGTTTGCAGTGCTGTGTCAACTAGTTATTTTCACACGGGTAAACATCTATCGCTGTCGGTGTCACGACAACTGGTCCAACAACAACTGGTGCAACGGCAACTGGTCCCCAAATGATTAACGACAAAATGTTCCCTGGGAAATTTTTAGATGTTTTTGCAGCTGAAATAGAAGCAGGATTGATGAGAAAACGTTTGAGGAATAAAAGCAGGATGAGGGTTCCTTTACAGGTGAAATAGAAGCTGGACTTATGAATAGAACGCTTGAGAAATAGAAGCTGTATGAAGGTTATTTTACATGTGAAATAGTAGCTGGATTGATTAAAAACGTTTAAGAAATGGAAGTTGGATCAAGGTATTTTTAAATCCGAAACAGAAGCTGGATGCATGTTGAGGTACGTGGAAAAAAAATCATCAATCCAGCTTCCAATTAGGCTAGGAAACCATGAAAGTCTTTTCATAAATCCAGTTTCAATTTCATAAATGAAGAACCTTCATCCACCTTCCATTTCTCAAGCGCTTTCTCATTAATCCGGCTTCTATTTCGGTGGACGGGTTGTCGTTGGACCAGTTGTTATGGGACCAGCTGTCGGTGGACCAGTTGTCGTGGAACCATCACTGTAATTCAGGCATGACCTTATAAATTGTTATTGTCGTTCCGATATGAAGCTAATTCCTGTTGGTGTAATTTAGGACAGCATGAAACATCAATCCAGCTTCCATTTAGGCAAAAATCGTTTCATCCAACTTCTATTTAAATAATCACTATTTTTATCCATCCAGCTCCAACCTAAGCAAGAATATTCATCAATCCAGCTCCTATTTAAGCAAGAATATTTTCATCAAGTAAAAATATTTTCAAGAAGTAAAAATTATTTTGTATCAATACGGCTTCTATTTAGTGAGAAATCTAGGCATAACTACGAACGGCGGTCCCAAATTAAAATATATAGTCGATATCGTCAAATGTTGTAATTGTCACACAACAACTTGAGGTACTTTCCGAAAACATCCGACTTGTGGCTAAAGCGCCACTGGAAAGCATCATGCTGATAAACTCCGTTATAGATATGTCCAACGTGTTGATGAAATAGAAGCTGGATTTATGGATAAAATTAAATGGTTTTCTATGTTAAATGGCAGCTGTATTGATGATTTTCATTCATGTATATCAACATGCGTTCAGCTTCTACTTCAGATCTAAAAACACCTTACATTTCTCGCTCGTTATTTTCGTCAATCCAGCTTTTATTTCATATATAAAGATACCCTCATCCAGCTTCCATTACTTAAGCGTTTTTCATCAATCCAACCTCTATTTCAGAACTAGAAACACCTTTATCCAGCTGTTATTTCTCATGCGTTATTTTCGTCAACCCAGCTTCTATTTCACCTGTAAAAGAACCGTCATGCAGATTCCATTTCTTTTACGTTTTTCCATCAATCCAACCTCCATTTCACCTCGAAAAACTGCCATCCAGTTTCCATTTCTCAACCGCTGGACCAGTTGTTTGTAGACCAGTTGTCGTTAGACCAATTGTACGAGGACCACTTGTCATTAGACGAGTTGTCTGTAGACCAATATTGTCGTGACACCCTAGTTGACACAGCACCGCGAACTGGATAATTAGCCCAAGTTTGAGAAAATATACCTACAGAAATAGGCTGTGCGCAGCAACGGTGGTGTGTGCAGTATGAAAATAGCATGGAAATCAGCAATTTTAATTTGGGACCGCCGTTCGGAGTTATGCCGAAATCTATTCATCAATCCAACTTGCGTACTCAGGACCGCCGTTCTATAGCAACACCACTTACATGTAATATGTTCTACCGGGGGGGTTAAATGTGTATTTTAGCGTCGTAAATTATTTGCCATTGCATTGGTTTCAGCGTTGGTCGAATACAAGTCGGATTGACGAAAACGGGTTCTTGACAAACAGAAGCCGAATTTGTGAAAATAAATATTACCGAAATAGAAGTGGGCTTTTTTTAAACCCATTACGCTGAAAACTAAGCTCGATTGATGAGCAATAATCTTTAATTGGGAGGGAGGTGGTTCAGTACGTCCTCGTCGTCTCTCCCGGGCAACAGGACTTGGTCCTGGCTAAATCTGAACCAGGGACAGGACTTGGTCCTGGCTAAATCTGAACCAGGGAAGAGGGAGAGACCTGATCAGTCGCCCTGCAGTCCGATTGATCAAGAAACTTCAATATGGATAGCACACAACTCAAGAGACGTGGACGCTGAAGGAGACACAGAAAAGACGGTTGAGGGTATTCGAAATGACGTGCCTGCGAAGGATAGAAGGAGCCACAAGGAGGGAAAGGATACGAAACACGGAAATACACAGCAAACTGAAGATACAACGAGACATTGTGGACAGGATTCAGATCAGAAGAATGCGGTACTTCGGACATGTCGTCAGAATGCAAAGTGGAAGATATCCAAAGGTGGCATTGCAGGGATATGTGCATGGGAAGAGGAGAAGAGGCAGACCCAGGAAACGATGGATGGATGTGGCAGAAGAGGACTGCCTGAGGATGGGATTAATCGTGGGAGAGGCGACGCGGAGAGCACAGGACAGGGACGACTGGAGGCTATCCATAAAGGAGCGGCTGATGCGGGCGAAAGCTTCGCCAGGGCCATAAGTCAAATCTTTAATTAAAAAGTTTTATTCATGAAAAAAAATCCCAGCCTAAATAGAAGTGGGATTGTTGAACCAATTTTCTCTAAACAGATGCTCGATCAATGGATAGGATATTCGCCAAACTAGAAGTTGGATTGATTAAAAATAACAATGCTGCAACGAGCGAATAATTTACGACGCTAAAGTACACTCTTACCAAGGGGTTTTCCTACCCTGGGGACTTTGTCCGGATGGGGGTTGTCCGGGGTTTTGTCCAGAGGGAAATGTCCGTGACTCTCTGTATCTCTAAAACTAATCCCCACTGACGTCTAGTGCAAAAATAGTAATGGCGCTATAAAACTTCGAAATTTCAAAGATTACACGGTGTGAATCTCCAAACCCTAGGTCATATTCATCGATTGCAAAAAATATACGAATTCCCTGCACAGACCTTTAGATGTAAATATAAAAGCAATTTTGCGTCAATTGTCAATAATTAAAGAGACAGGCATAATTTCAAATACGAGTAAAAAAATAGTCACTAAACGACTCAAGATTTAGTTCGGTTCCTGAAAATGGCGCTGAAGAGAAAGAGCGAAAAAATTTAAAAACGGAAGTTGGATTATTTCATGCCTGTCCCTCTGGCGATTGTTTATTTTAAACCGCTATCTTGAAACCTCTGTGCCATTGTGTGCCACGCATTACGCCCAAACATATTAAGATGTATCCGTAAATTATAATTTTAGCTTTCTAATTTATAAGCCTAGATCGCTGTATGGACCTGAGCGTTAATTGGGTGACAAGACAATTCGGCGACAGACAATTCGGCGACAGACAATTCGGCGACTGACAATTCGGCGACAGACAATTCGGCGACAGACAATTCGGCGCCCAGACAATTCGGCGCCAGACAATTCGCCGCCATTCGCGCGTCGTTTTATGACGAACATCAAACGGAATATTTTCTTCAATCCAGCTTCCATTTAAGCAAGACTGTTTCCATTCATCCAGCTTCCATTTGAGCAAGAATATTTTCTTCAATCCAGCTTCCAGTTAAGCATGACTATTTTCTTCAATCCATCTTCCATTTAAGCAAGACTATTAGCTTCCAGTTAAGCATGACTATTTTCTTCAATCCATCTTCCATTTAAGCAAGACTATTTTCTTCAATCCAGCTTCCATTTAAGCAAGAATACTTTCTTCAATCCAGCTTCCAGTTAAGCAAGACTGTTTCCATTCATCCAGCTTCCATTTAAGCAAGAATATTTTCTTCAATCCAGCTTCCAGTTAAGCATGACTATTTTCTTCAATCCATCTTCCATTTAAGCAAGAATATTTTCTTCAATCCAGCTTCCAGTTAAGCATGACTATTTTCTTCAATCCATCTTCCAGTTAAGCAAGACTATTTTCTTCAATCCAGCTTCCATTTAAGCAAGAAATTTTTCTTCAATCCAGCTTCCATTTAAGCAAGACTGTTTCCATTCATCCAGCTTCCATTTAGGCAAGAATATTTTCTTTAATCCAGCTTCCAGTTAGGCATGACTATTTTCTTCAATCCATCTTCCATTTAAGCAAGACTATTTTCTTCAATCCAGCTTCTATTTAAGCAAGAATATTTTCTTCAATCCAACTTCCAGTTAAGCTGTCTTTATGGTGTTAAAGATTTTAATAAATTTACATGCTGGCGCCGAATTGTCTGGCGCCGAATTGTCTGGGCGCCGAATTGTCTGTCGCCAAACTGTCTGTCGCCGAATTGTCAGTCGCCGAATTGTCTGTCACCGAATTGTCATGGAACCGTTAATTGGTTCCAAACAAGTAAGCATATTGACTGTATAAAAGAATTGTTGCAGCCGGAAGTCGGAATTACAAAGTCATAAGCTTATTATTATTTCGTGGTAATCTATCATTGTAGGCAGCACTTCCGTTCATCAATCCAGATTCTATGTGAGCAATTTTTTTCCTATGCCCATTATTTTATAATTAAATAACAATTAATTTTCATAAACCAAGTACGGTACCAATTATTGCAGGAATCTGTCCATCGATCACACGTCCACAAATTTAATTAGAAAAATGTAATTTAATTTAAATTAATTTAATTAGAAATTACTGTATAGCGTTCTGAATCATTCACCATTCACACGGATTTAAGAAATGGACGAATTAGGCCTATATCCTACACGTTGGATTGAATAAAAGAATTCAATATAAGTAGCCTAAATTAACAATTTCAACAATGAAATTTTCATCAATCCAGCTCCCATTTAATCAATAAATTTTTCATGAATCAAACTTCCATTTAATTAAAATCTGCTTTCTGTCAATCCGGCTTCTATAATTAGCGAGAATTCTATTCATCAATCGAAACTTCCATACTTAGTACCGCCGTTCTACAGCACCTCTTATACGCAATAAACGCAATATGCTCTACCAGGGGGTTACCCTAACCTGGGAGAATTGTCCGGGTTTTTTGTCCTGGGGGCTGTCCAGGGGGAATGTCCGTGCCTCAAGTTGCATACACCTTTGATTACAGATCCACTTAAATGAACAGTGCAAAAAAAGAATAAACAATATAGAACGCCTATTCCAAGAAACTTGCAGAGCTGAAAATATAAATCGATGCAATGCTGTGTCTTAAAAGTTCAAATAACACAGCATAAATTATACACATTTTACGTGTTATGTTATATGGGCAATGTCTTAACAATGAACAACATACAATTCTAAGTAATTGTGCAATGTGACGTAGGCTTGTAACCACTAGCAAAGCCACACAGCAAAAAGACCAATTATGTGGGAACATATGAAATGCTGGCTGTTTGTTCGAGTATTTAAAAAACTCCAAGCCTATGGCATAAAAAGTTAAAGACAATACCAACTCCAAGATATAACCGAACACCAAAAGTTAAGCATAGGTCTACACAACGTCAAATACGAGTAGAAACGTTGAGAAATGGTTTCGGTGTGTTGAGTCTGCTATCCAGCAAGAGTTAATTGCAAACTCCGCCACTGGTTGCACTCCGCCAGTGTCAGCCCCAAGCCTGAATATAGGAGGAGGGCGTCGCTAATGATCTTTGTTACCACACAGTGACATTAAACAGCAACTACTACTTCTATAGTTGATTACAGGGACAAAGTTGATGACAGAGACCAAACAACATAAAACTACTGCATTATCTGCCTCCGGTATTCAAGGAAAATAACTCAAAAGGCGCATTTCAAATAGTTCGGAGAAAGAGTCTTTTCCTGGAGCATTGTTATAGTGATGGAAGCAATGCTCCTTAAAGTCCCTTTCTATTTCAAACATATCACCACACATTCCACAACCAAAAGGTCTCAAAGCAAAATGGCTAATATTAAAACACGCTGTTGATAGATCTTCAGACAGTTGCTTCTCATCTAAAACATGCTTTAAACTCGACTTAAATGAGGTCACTCGCTTGCTGGTTGTCTTTGATGAGGACAACTCTTTTCCATCAAGACATTTGACATATTCAGTCTTTACATAGAATTTCTTGCCGGGCTTAGTCAGTTTTCTTTTGCACTCTTTTGATGAATTGGTACTTTTGTGACGTTCCCCCCCTTTTACGCTTGACCTCTCTGGCCTGGCACTACCAGTAGGTAACTCCATCGTTCCCCTACCTGCCAGCCGTCCGTCCAAGCACAAAGAGGGTTGGCTCCTTTCGAACGCCATGTAGTCCTGAGGATGGCCCGCGGGGGTGCTAAGTCCTGCAGTTTGGTGTACCACCCCCAGTCCTACCCCTAGAGCCCCACCCACGTTCTGATCCCTACTCCCCTCGTAGAACCTAGGTTGGTCCGACTGGGAATAACCGGCCTGGGACGGGAGTCCTAGTCTGTCCATTTGTAGATAGTCCTGTCTAGGCTTCTCTTTCAGTCTAGCGCTCCGTCGGTTACCCTGGACATTTCCTGTACTGGCTCCCTCTTCTTCCCCTACCCGTTGACAAGGTGCAGCCGAGTGTGGCGCGGTAAAGCAGTACTCTACAACCACATTTCCTTCATGGTCTGGGTTCGTCTGTATTGCCCTCTCGAAAGCAGTTGGGTGCCCCCTTCCCTCCATTGGACACCCCAACTCTTGCCGGCTTTCTCTCTCCTCCTCTAAGAACCGTTGCCTACCTATGCCTGAAGCTGCATTAGGGAATCGTCGTAAGTCAGAGAATCGCTCTTCCCAGTCCTGAATCGTATTCTCTAATCGTGTCTGCATAATGTCTTGCTCGGCGTATACTATTTCCACTTGTTCGGCCATGGCCATCACTTTAGATGCTAGCTCTCTCTGTCGTCCGTCCATCTCCCGTTGACATTCCTGCATCTCCCGTTGACATTCGTCGATCCCTTTCTGTCTTCCATCTACTTCCTTCAATCTTCCATCTACGCCCTTCAATCTTCCATCTATGTCTTTCTGGCCCTCATCTATTCCTGTCAAAGTCCGATTCATCCGCGTTAACATGGCCATCAACGTCGAGTCTAACCCTGGCTGTCGCTGTCCGTCATCGTCTTCATCCAGTCGTTCATCAGATTCAGATACACGAGACATATTAATCCAATTTCGTCAGTTATGATTCTTTAATACAGTTACACAATAATACACAGTTCTAAATAGCTCAACATAAATCTCTTAATCTAAAAATAGACACAGTTCAACATTCACTCTCAATCACACGTGCTTAGTTCGAGCTACACAGCATATAATAACGGAATTTTATGACCTGGGTTTTTCCCTCACTCGACTCAATCTCATTCGATGCACTGCAGTCAAAACAATAACACAAGCCTACCAGTTCTCAGTTCGATTCCAGTCCTTCACAGTTTCTCCTTCTTTTACGGCCGTTCGTCGTATCTCAATCGTAGACGCGTGTCGTCTAAGTTTCCACAGTTCCAGTATTATCCCAATAACAACGTAATCGTTCACTACGGTTCCTCCGTCTTAATCCTCTCGAACGCTACTAATCGATTCACGGATCTGGATCTTTAGTCACAGATACGGGCTGTCCTTGCTTCGTCGTCTTCGGCATTCGTTTCACAATAATCAATCGTTTCGGACATCAACGTCGTTCATCTCGGACATCAAGCGTCGCTCCTCTAGGACATCAGCGTTCCGTCGTCGTCTAGGACATAAGCGTTCCGTCGTCTAGGACATAAGCGTTCGTTCATTCTCTCCCGGTCCTTTTTATACATAATCGATGCTGACCTCAGCAGAAAGGCCCCTCGAAGCGTTAGTCGCTCCCGTTGTCTGTCTGCTTGTGTTGGTGGACAGTGCCTGAGTCCTCGTGCGTCCTGCCCGCTAAGTCGGCGAAAAGACGCTTATTCAGCAGGTCTTAGTTCTTGCCGTGTAAGCATTCGTCTCACAACTTCGGCCTGCAATCCTCCACCTAGCTCGCACGCACATACATCCATCCATACTCCAATACATGCAGTTGATTATAATTGAGTTTAAGTGGCGCTCTATAAATGAAGAATCCTAGATCTTCACACTGCTCTCACCCGACGAATCCCGAATTCTGAGGGACAATTAGATTAACTGCGTGTACACAATACTATTCAATGCCTATGCTAATAGTCCATGGTTATACAATGTTATGCAATCAATGCAGTAATCGATACTCTACTAATGCAATTCCATTCAGCAATCTTTCAGACCAACATATTAACGTCTTTCACATCCACAAGTTAATGCAATTAATTCATATAGGCAATGCTTTAGCCTACTCTAGATTAAGAATGTCCATAATTCATCAATGAATAATCCTCGTACTCTCCAATGTTCTTCACAACGTTATGCATACTACATCTAACAGTTCAAACCTACAGTAGACAGTTCAGCCTATCCGATTTTAGTCGTACAATTTTTATTTAATCGAACGAGTGACTGCACTCGCTAACCTACATTATTTATTTTTATCAATCACGTGACGTCAACTATTTAGACGAGTACCTATAGAACAGACGTAGTAAAAACACAGTTCAACCCTTGCATGTTACCCCGACAGTTTTTATCTTCTCGTTTTAGGTTCCAGCAGAATCATCGCGGCTCGTCAACGCTCGTCGTAGTGTGGTTGGTCAGGCGTCGAACAGCGTTCCCCAGGCCCAGTTGGCGGCTTGAATAAAGTAGATGGTATGAACGATGACTTCCACGGTCCATCCGTTCATCCCGGCTTCCACGACGATGTCCCGAACGAGATGTAGGAAATCCAGTTCTGTCGCCGGCAAACTCTGATTCGTAAAGCGGAGCAACACCTGCACGGCCAGGCTCCAAGTCCCGAAGTCCCACTCCAGTGGCTGACCTCGTGGCGATGGCACTCCTGGACGACGTCCGCTGGTTGGTCGAGCGGTCGGCACCACCACTCCTCGACGAACGTTCCAGGTCTGCATGATCTCTTTCACGCCTGGCGTCGAGATCACGGTGTGGATGGTGACGAGCATCACGGGAATCATGTCTACGTTGGCTCCGAGTGGCGGCGTCATCTGGTGGATTTGGTCCAGGGCGCGCGGGCTCAAACATGGTGATCCGGCGGCCATCATTTGTTCCATCATTAAATAGAGGAGTCCGGTCGAATGACTCCTCCACGCGCTGTATGCGGTCGGCGGACGATCTCCTCTTTGTCTTCCCGACAGGTTCCGGTTGGATCCGTCGATTTCCGAGGTTGCTAGACTCGGCGTAACAGATGATATCGTTGAGTACGGCCGATCTCCTCCTTCCGCGGTGCCTAGGGGCGTGCTATGGGATGCCCCCAGTCCTGCTAGAAAATCATCAAATGAGCTCCCTGCTGCTTCTAGATCCACATTTATCACAGCCATCACCGATTGTTCTAAAGTTGGTGTGTCACAATTATCCATTTCCCTTGATCCGTTTCTTTTTCTGGTTCTTTCGTAAATCTAATTCGTCCGATTTCAGCACAGTGTTTTTTTATGTCTGGTTGCCGATGCTGAATGCCCGCCAGAAAGAATGCGTCCTAGCCTTCATACTAATTCCTTCTTTTGTTCACAGCGGGCGGTACCCCTGTTCTCCCCTTCCCCTCGCCTCTACACCCTAGATTCCACAAGTGGGCCTCCGTATCACTCCTCCCATCATTTGCCATGTAGGTGTCGTACTATCTATCACTGTCATTTTTCCACTTCGTCTCATCTCTTGCGATGACAGTCGGTCGGCTGCAGCAACATATTCCTCTTCTTGAATTCCTCTTCTGGTTCCGCCCCCTTCGGTGCCTTATCGGTGGCCGCCCGGCGGCGTTCACGTGGCCTAATTTGTCCGCCACCCCCGTTACCGTTTTAATCTCCATCTGTTTCTGTACTATCGCCTACTTTTATCTTCGTTTCAATGTTAACTAATAATCTTTATCTACTTCTACTAATTACAATAGGTACAGCCTTATCCTTCTTTTATTTCCTCTTGTTGAAGGCTGTCCGTCGTATGTTCGTTATCCCCATCGATTAAACGATGTTAGGTTCCTTCCTCTTGACCCACCATACGCTTCCCAATAAGGCCATGGTCGTCGTACCCGGAAGCACCTTGCTGCTTCCAGTTCTTGTTCGTTGAACGGCGAAATGACTACATCATTGTCCTCTACTACTCTTCCGCAACGAAGCGCATCATTGAAGAAATGGAGATCCGCCCTCCGTCCCATTATCTCTATCCAGTTCTCTCGCATGTTCCAGTTGACGTAATTATCTGCCATCCACCTGTAGCCTAGCAGAATTTCATCTACCTGGGGTGTAACGACAGCATCTACGTAAAAAGTTATTCCATCCATCTCCAATCTTAACCTGGTCCTGCCCAGCACGATTATCTGAGAATTGTTCGCAGCGTAAAGCGTGTGCTGCGACGGCCTAATATCCGCCTGTCTCACTAATCTGGCTGGCGCTAGACAAATTGTCGAACCAGTGTCCAATAAACAATTTCTCCATTTCCCGTGAAGTTTCATCTTTAAATAGGCGCTGCTTGCATTCGGTACGTGTCTCACGTGTTGCATGGGTGGTCCTTGTCCGTAGTTTCCTGGTTCATTTCTCCAATTTCCATTCCAATTTCTATTCCAATTTCTATTCCAATTTCCACCATTCTGCATGTTATATTCGCAGTGACGCTGCAAATGCCCCCCTCCACAGATATAACATCTGCGCATATCCGGTTGAAATCTTTGGTTGTTGCGATGGTAACCCTGTTGTTGTGCGTTCCTGTGTTGATTATTATTATAGCGTTGCGCGTAGTATCTATTATTATTATTATTTGGAGGTCGTATGTCTCTGACGTCACTCCTCCCTTGATTCCTTCCATCCGAATTCCTTCGTCCGTTTCCATTGGAATTATTTCTGTAGCGCATTTCCACTTCGTCTTCAGAATTATCGTCGTTTTCTCCAATTGTCCGCACTCGATCGTTTCCTCTGTTTCCTGAATTTATGCCTCGTTCCGCCTGTTTATAGCTGTGAAGTCTGAGCGATATTTTCACTGCCTCGTCCAATTTCTTTGGTTCTTTTTCCAAAACTTTCAAACTCAATTCTCGATCTCCCAAGGCGTCCAAGTATGCTTTGATTCCTATCATTTCACTGTGAACTGTCGCTTTCCCTGGATACGCCATCGTCATTAGTCGACTTATCTCCGCTGCTAACTGAGCTAAATCCTCGTTAGGTTTCTGCCTTCTTGAGTTTAGTTGCACTTGGAACATGACTTGCTGTTCTTCTGTACCATATCTTGCCTTCAGACGTTCTACTAGTCTTTCTGCTGACTCAAGTTCTTCCAACTCGTCATCTGGGACTACTCTTGCTGTTTCGTCCGTAAGAGCGCACGTCAAATGATTTAGACTGTCTCTATCGTTCCATCCGTTTTGATTTCGACAAATTTTGAATTTGCGTAGAAAGGCTGTTAACTCGGTTTTTCCGTCGTAGCTTCCTAATTTTATTTGGTTGTTTTTATTCGGTGTGCTGACGTTTGCATTATCCATGACAGGTTTGTACACAGGTTGAGTTATGTAGCTCATCTCGTTTGCTGTTGTTTGCGTTGTTGTTGAGGTTGTAGGGTTATGTGTTCCCGGTTGGTATTGTTGTGCTGCTTCGTGGTTAAGTCTCAGTGGTATTGTCGAAGGATAGACAGTGTTCATCGAATTCGTCATCATCATCGCGATAGGTACACAAGGTCTTGATGTTCTTGCTCCAGACATTGTTGTTGTACAGTCAGCGTTATTCCGTGTTTGCAGCGGTAGCATATACTCGTGGCGTCTCCTTGCGAGTGTATTTGAATCAATCTCAGCATGATTGAACGAACCCCCCGAAATGTATTCGAAATTTTTGTTCAGCCGCCTATAGCTCGAACTATGCCCAACATCATCATAAACGATTTCATCATCATCAACACACACACGTTCATCAAATCTTAATCGTCTATTGTCTTCCCGTCTGTCTGTTCGTTCGTCCGTCGCATTTTCTGTATGTCTGTCATAGTCTAAAATTCTTCCCATTCGTTCTGTCTCTTCGTTAAAATCATTTCTCTCATTTCTCTCTCTGTCTCTTCTAACTAATATTCCACCTGTACTTCCGTGTTCCATCTGTCTTTCTGTCCTATTTCCAAAATTTCTCATTTCGCCCATATATTCGTTTCCGTTTCTATCTTCATCTTCACCATTCCCTCTTATCTGATTCCTCTCAGCTTCTTCATCATTGCAACGCTCTGTTCTTCTTCTTTCACCTTGATCGACATCCTCGCCGCCATTGTGACGTTCCCCCCCTTTTACGCTTGACCTCTCTGGCCTGGCACTACCAGTAGGTAACTCCATCGTTCCCCTACCTGCCAGCCGTCCGTCCAAGCACAAAGAGGGTTGGCTCCTTTCGAACGCCATGTAGTCCTGAGGATGGCCCGCGGGGGTGCTAAGTCCTGCAGTTTGGTGTACCACCCCCAGTCCTACCCCTAGAGCCCCACCCACGTTCTGATCCCTACTCCCCTCGTAGAACCTAGGTTGGTCCGACTGGGAATAACCGGCCTGGGACGGGAGTCCTAGTCTGTCCATTTGTAGATAGTCCTGTCTAGGCTTCTCTTTCAGTCTAGCGCTCCGTCGGTTACCCTGGACATTTCCTGTACTGGCTCCCTCTTCTTCCCCTACCCGTTGACAAGGTGCAGCCGAGTGTGGCGCGGTAAAGCAGTACTCTACAACCACATTTCCTTCATGGTCTGGGTTCGTCTGTATTGCCCTCTCGAAAGCAGTTGGGTGCCCCCTTCCCTCCATTGGACACCCCAACTCTTGCCGGCTTTCTCTCTCCTCCTCTAAGAACCGTTGCCTACCTATGCCTGAAGCTGCATTAGGGAATCGTCGTAAGTCAGAGAATCGCTCTTCCCAGTCCTGAATCGTATTCTCTAATCGTGTCTGCATAATGTCTTGCTCGGCGTATACTATTTCCACTTGTTCGGCCATGGCCATCACTTTAGATGCTAGCTCTCTCTGTCGTCCGTCCATCTCCCGTTGACATTCCTGCATCTCCCGTTGACATTCGTCGATCCCTTTCTGTCTTCCATCTACTTCCTTCAATCTTCCATCTACGCCCTTCAATCTTCCATCTATGTCTTTCTGGCCCTCATCTATTCCTGTCAAAGTCCGATTCATCCGCGTTAACATGGCCATCAACGTCGAGTCTAACCCTGGCTGTCGCTGTCCGTCATCGTCTTCATCCAGTCGTTCATCAGATTCAGATACACGAGACATATTAATCCAATTTCGTCAGTTATGATTCTTTAATACAGTTACACAATAATACACAGTTCTAAATAGCTCAACATAAATCTCTTAATCTAAAAATAGACACAGTTCAACATTCACTCTCAATCACACGTGCTTAGTTCGAGCTACACAGCATATAATAACGGAATTTTATGACCTGGGTTTTTCCCTCACTCGACTCAATCTCATTCGATGCACTGCAGTCAAAACAATAACACAAGCCTACCAGTTCTCAGTTCGATTCCAGTCCTTCACAGTTTCTCCTTCTTTTACGGCCGTTCGTCGTATCTCAATCGTAGACGCGTGTCGTCTAAGTTTCCACAGTTCCAGTATTATCCCAATAACAACGTAATCGTTCACTACGGTTCCTCCGTCTTAATCCTCTCGAACGCTACTAATCGATTCACGGATCTGGATCTTTAGTCACAGATACGGGCTGTCCTTGCTTCGTCGTCTTCGGCATTCGTTTCACAATAATCAATCGTTTCGGACATCAACGTCGTTCATCTCGGACATCAAGCGTCGCTCCTCTAGGACATCAGCGTTCCGTCGTCGTCTAGGACATAAGCGTTCCGTCGTCTAGGACATAAGCGTTCGTTCATTCTCTCCCGGTCCTTTTTATATATAATCGATGCTGACCTCAGCAGAAAGGCCCCTCGAAGCGTTAGTCGCTCCCGTTGTCTGTCTGCTTGTGTTGGTGGACAGTGCCTGAGTCCTCGTGCGTCCTGCCCGCTAAGTCGGCGAAAAGACGCTTATTCAGCAGGTCTTAGTTCTTGCCGTGTAAGCATTCGTCTCACAACTTCGGCCTGCAATCCTCCACCTAGCTCGCACGCACATACATCCATCCATACTCCAATACATGCAGTTGATTATAATTGAGTTTAAGTGGCGCTCTATAAATGAAGAATCCTAGATCTTCACACTTTGACATGGCAAGTATTTACAGGAATCATGTCCACTGCACATGGACATGTGCTTTTTGAGAGTGTCATTGCATGCAAATAACATGCCACATACAACACACTGAAATGTCTTCTGCACACTATGTGTCCTTCTATGCTTATCCAGACTAGCTTTCTGCAAAAATGATTTATGACACAAATCACACATGTGTGTTTTTTCTTCTGTGTGGATTCTCTCATGGATGTTCAAAGAACCCTTGTGGGCAAATGTCTCAGAACATAAGTTGCATTTGTATGGTTTTTCTCCAGTGTGGGTTCTTACATGTCCGTTCAGATGAGCTTTCTGTGAAAATGATCTTTGGCATACATTGCAACTGTACGGTTTTTCTCTTGTATGGGTTCTTTTATGGATGTTCAGGTAACTCTTTTGTGCAAATGTCTCAAGACATAAGTTGCATTTGTATGGTTTTTCTCCAGTATGAGTTTTCTCATGTCCGTCCAGATGACCTTTCTGTGAAAATGATCTTTGGCATACATTGCATCGGTATGGTTTTTCTCCAGTGTGGGTTCTTTTATGGCAGTCCAGGCCATATTTAAATGCAAATGTCTTATGGCATGATGTGCATCTGTATGGTTTTTCTGCAGTGTGGGTTCGTACATGTCCATCCAGATGACCTTTCTGTGAAAAGAATTTTTGGCATACATTGCATCTGTACGGTTTTTCTCCAGTGTGGATTCTTTTGTGGATGTTCAGGTTACCTTTATGTGCAAATGTCTCAAGACATAAGTTGCATTTGTATGGTTTCTCTCCAGTGTGGATTCTTTTATGGATGTTCAGGTTACCTTTATGTGCAAATGTCTCAAGACATAAGTCGCATTTATAGGGTTTTTCTCCAGAGTGGATTCCTTTATGGAGGTCCAGGCAATTCTTACGTGCAAATGCTTTATGGCACAAAGTGCATTTGTATGGTTTTTCTCCAGTGTGGGTTCTTTTATGGCAGTCCAGGCCATATTTAAATGCAAATGTCTTATGGCATGATGTGCATCTGTATGGTTTTTCTGCAGTGTGGGTTCGTACATGTCCATCCAGATGACCTTTCTGTGAAAAGAATTTTTGGCATACATTGCATCTGTACGGTTTTTCTCCAGTGTGGATTCTTTTGTGGATGTTCAGGTTACCTTTATGTGCAAATGTCTCAAGACATAAGTTGCATTTGTATGGTTTCTCTCCAGTGTGGATTCTTTTATGGATGTTCAGGTTACCTTTATGTGCAAATGTCTCAAGACATAAGTCGCATTTATAGGGTTTTTCTCCAGAGTGGATTCCTTTATGGAGGTCCAGGCAATTCTTACGTGCAAATGCTTTATGGCACAAAGTGCATTTGTATGGTTTTTCTCCAGTGTGGGTTCTTTTATGGCAGTCCAGGCCATATTTAAATGCAAATGTCTTATGGCATGATGTGCATCTGTATGGTTTTTCTGCAGTGTGGGTTCGTACATGTCCATCCAGATGACCTTTCTGTGAAAAGAATTTTTGGCATACATTGCATCTGTACGGTTTTTCTCCAGTGTGGATTCTTTTGTGGATGTTCAGGTTACCTTTATGTGCAAATGTCTCAAGACATAAGTTGCATTTGTATGGTTTCTCTCCAGTGTGGATTCTTTTATGGATGTTCAGGTTACCTTTATGTGCAAATGTCTCAAGACATAAGTCGCATTTATAGGGTTTTTCTCCAGAGTGGATTCCTTTATGGAGGTCCAGGCAATTCTTACGTGCAAATGCTTTATGGCACAAAGTGCATTTGTATGGTTTTTCTCCAGTGTGGGTTCTAACGTGCTTTCTCAGATGACGCCACTCTGCAAATACTCTCTGACAAACAGTGCATTGATATGGCCTTTCTCCAGTGTGAGTTCTTACATGAAGGTCCATATGACCTTTTGTAGTAAATGATTTGTGACACATATTGCATTTGAAGGTTTTTCTCCAGTGTGAGTACTTGTGTAAAGCACCAGGGTACTCTTATGTGCAAATGTCTTATTGCATAAGGTGCAATTGTATGGTTTTTCTCCAGTGTGGATTCTTTTATAGAGGTTCAGCGTATCCATACGTGCAAATGTGTCAAGACATAAGTTGCATTTGAAAGGTTTTTACCCATTGTGATTTCTTCCATGTAGGTCAAGATGACCTGTCTGTGAAAATGATTTTTGACACAAATTGCAATTGAATGGCTTTTCCCCAGTGTGTGTCCTTAGATGAGTCTGTAGGTTACTCTTTAATGGTGCTCATATTCTACGAAATCAGGCAATTAAAACATCTCTGCAAATGCTCAATCGTTTTTGTTACAACTCTTTGGACTAGAAATGACACATGTTGTAGACTTGGGTTTCAATGGTTAGTTTTCTTCTGTTGTTTCGTCAGTGGTTACACATGAATGAACTCTTCAGAAAATTTGCCAACACTGTGTAAACACGTTCAGTGAATCAAAGATGAATGGAATCACAGACTCTAAAGCAGAAGACAGACAGATTTTTAGCAAACAATGGATATAAAGAAATTTTAGTTTCGAGTTTTAAAAAGACAGAAGGAGGATGTCCTTATACCATTGCTGTGCTGGCACTTTGAGCAGCTCTTAAAATCCACAATTATTCACGATACTTCATCTGTCTTGTCATTCAATTATTCCATTGCGAACTGAGGAGCATTTTCCAAAGTCACTCAGTCCATAATTGTGATATAATTGCAACATAATTGTTTCCACTACCAGGTTATTCCTTTACGCAAATGTATAATATACATTACGAAACAGTGCAAAAACACAATCAAAACATGAAAGTGCAGGAGACAAAAACGAAATTAAACCCAAAACCTCATCTTATTTTCAGGATGTGCATTGTAATCATAAACTCGGGAATTTTACAGCGCCCACAAAAGCCAAGTCGCGGGAACCAGCTTATTCACAGTTGCTTAATCAAAACAAAATCAACAGGCAGCGGGTCAGGTCCAGAGAGTCAGGCAGGCAGACAGATGGAGGGCTTAGGTGGGTAATTTTTATAATTCAGATGACGAGGGAAGTGAGGAGAAGAGGAAGAATCAGGATAGGATTTGTGAAAGAGCAAAGTTTTCAGTTTTGAGTGAAAGGCCTGGGGGAGACAGCGAGAGGTGGAGTTTTGGTGAGTTCGTATGATGGGTCGGCAGTTTGCCTCAGTGCTGGTGGAAATTTGTTCCAAAGAGGTGGAACGGCAATGGCTATGGAGCGGTTTACGAATTTCAGTGATGAAGTGATGGGAGGGCGAAGCAGTGTAATGGAGTATGAGGAGCACGTTCAACGAAGTGGCTGGATGGTGAACAACTGGCGATGGTAGAAGGCATAGGATGATTGAAATGTATTGTGAGTGAGTGAGGACTTTGTATTCGATGTGTTCAGGTATTTTATATTATTAGGATGTGCATGACAAGAGAGGCTGACAATAAACACGCTCCCATTTTATTTTCTCGTGTTGAAGCGCTGATTGCACATAATTTTACAAATTACACGACCTCATAATATCCGTTGATGCCACGAAGTACGAAGTAGACAACTCAAAGTGCTCAGTTTATAATGAAGATCTGTTAAGACTGACTTTTCACCCAATATTGTACACAAATAAAACACTGTATAAACGACTGATAAATAGGCTCCATGTTGGAATTTTTCCATTATTTGGGTTGCATGTAAGTACACTTCATATATACAAATAAATTATTATAGTCAGATTTGGTAAAGACCGAATGAAGACTTACGACTTTGTCAACACAAGTCTGGGTGGACTGACACAATTAAACCTAATATGCCTTGCCATATGGACCATAATATGGTCTATATGGCATTAACTTTTACGTGAATCCGTTTTAATAAATCCAGTCATAGGCCTACTTATGTTAGTTTTGTTGTTGTTATATTATAAAGAAAAAAATTTAACATAAGTAGGCCTATGACTGGATTTATTAAAACAGATTCACGTAAAAGTTAACGACAGATTAATGAAAAACGGTTGCCTGCTGCTATGTTGCAGTGGTTATAAGTAAGTTGCGGTGTCACCGACAACTCGTCTAACGACAAGTGGTCTCCGGACAATTCGTCTACGACAACTGGTCTACAGACAACTGATCCAACGCTTGAGAAATGGAAGCTGGATCAAAGTTTTTACAGGTGAAATGGAGGTTGGATTGATGAAAAAACGCAAGAGAAATGGAATCTGAATGATGGCTCTTTTACAGGTGAAATAGAAGCTGGATTGACGAAAATAAAGTATGAGAAATAAAAGCTGGATGAAAGTATTTCTTGATCTGAAATAGAAGCTGGATTGATGAAAAAATACTTATGTAATGGAGGCTGGATAAGAGTATTTTTATATCTAAAATAGAAGCTGGATTGACAAAAATAACGGGTGAGAAATAGAAGCTGAATGAAGGTATTTTTAGATCTGAAGTAGAAGCTGGATGCATGTCGAAATACATGAATAAAATCATCAATCCAGATTCCATTTAAGCTAAAAAAACATTTTTATAAATCCAGCTCCCATTTCATCAATACTATTCGTCTGTAGACCAGTTGTCGTTAGATCAATTGTCCGGAGACGAGTTGTCGGTAGACGAGTTGTCGGTAGACCAGTTGTCGTGGAACCGTAAGTTGCACCGTTGTGAAGTTCTTCCAAAGGGGTGGCACAAAATTGTCGCATGCATAATAAATCCAGTAAATAGATCCATTAAATCAGCCGGTGAACGCGTAGTTCAACATCGAAAATATTGTAAGACATAAGTTATAGCCCTGTTATCCGTGCTCATCCAAATTATTGAAATTAGGCTGCGCTTCTGCTACTCATATTTTTATTCATCAGCCAACTTATACTTATAGGCCTACTACTGTGATATTGCTCATCCAATTACTAATTCTATTGCAGCAATTTAGCAGTTTCGGGTTTTCATTTATTTTAATACTTTACATTACAAAAGAACGCTCACTCATTCGTCTTTGTCTTCCTTCCTCTCCAAGCACTAAACCTAAATGACCTCATTGGCCTGAATGCAACAACTGACCCATAAGTATGTTAAATGAGCTCACTGGTGCAGACTTGACCTTGCGTGATTCCTCAATTTTTTGCTACCTTGTTGGATCCCAATAGTGATGCACAACCAGCTTAGCAAAGGCGTGTACTTGTAACCAGCTGCATGCAGGATAAAGTCGGTTCCACGACAATTGGTCTACACATTACACAACTCGTCTAAGGACAAGTGGTCCTCAGACAATTATTCGTCTAACAACAACTGGTCTACAGACGAATCGCATTGATGAAATAGAAGCTGGATTTATAAAAAAGTTAAATGGTTTTCTAGCTTAAATGGAAGCTGGATTCATGATTCTCAACATGCATCCAGCTTCTACTTCAGATCTAAAAATACCTCATTCCAGCTCCTTTTTCAGATCTAGAAAAACCTTCATCCGGATTTTATTTCTCATGCGTTATTTTCGTCAGTCCAGCTTCTTTCTTGCCTGTAAAAGAACCTTCATCCAGATTCCATGTCTCTTGCATATTTTCATCAATCTAACCTCCATGTCACCTGTAAAAACTTTTGTCCAGCTTCCATTTCTCAAGCGCTGGACCAGTTCTCTTTAGACCAGTTGTCGTGGCACCGAATAAAGTCAGACGCCTTTTAAATTTGTTCCAAAGACTGTTTCCAGTAAGTGCTTGCGAAAATCAGCAAACGATGTGGCTAACATTTCCTGTAAATGATAACTAAAAACTAGATCCACTTAAAAGTCACTGGCGTTGTAGGCTTGTAACTGGATGAAAACAATAAATCTTGCTGTTCCTCCCAATGTCAAACCTCCCTTCACTTGCTTCAAGCGGCGTGCAAATCTCTACTGAGTTGCATACACCTTTGATTACAATGTCATATATACTTAAATAAACAGCCCAGAAAAAAACCCAATATAGAGCGCCTATTCCATGAAACATGCTGAGCTGAAATATTTATCGATGCAATGCTGTGTCTTACAAGTTCAAATGACACATCATAAATTATACGCATTTTTAGGTATTATGTTATATGGGCTATGTCTTAATAATGAACAACTACAATTCTACATAATTATTGCGCAATGCGCAACCACTTGTAACCACTAGCAAGTCCACACTGCAAAATTAGCAATGCCTTTTAGAGTTTAGACTGCAAACACCCGAAACTAAAGGTGTGCTCACAGCCAAAACAGTTCTACTAAAGATTTCTCAACCACATAGTCACTGACATTTCGAATTGATGCAAGGATGACATGCTTAGTTCATAACCGAACCACCGCAAAAGTGAATAATAATATGTCGACATAAGAAATGCTGGCTGCTTGTCAGAGGATTTAAAAAAACTCCAAGCCTATGGCTTAAATAGTCAAAGATAATCCCAACTCCAAGACATACACGAACACCAAAAGTTAAACATAGGTCCACAAAACGTCAAATAAGAACAGTAGAAACGTTGAGAAATGGTTTCTGTGTGTTCAGGTTGCTATCCAGCAATAGTTCATTAGAGGGACAAAGTTGATGACAGAGACCAAACAACACAAAGCAACTGCATAATCTGCCTCCGGTATTCAAGGAAAATAACTCAAAATGCGCATTTCAAATAGTTCAGAGAAAGTGTTTTTTCCGGTGCTTTGTTGTAGTGATGGAAGCAATGTTCCATGAATTCCCTTTGTCTTTCAAACATATCACCACACATTCCACAACCAAACGGTCTCAAAACAAAATCGCTAATATTAAAACATGCTGTCAATCGATCCTCAGAAACTTGCTTTTCATCTAAAACAGGCATTAAACTCGACTTAAAAGAAGTCATTCCTTTGCTGGTCGTGTTTGATGAGGACAACTGTTTTCCATCAAGACATTTGACATATTCAGTCATTACGTAGAATTTCTTGCCTGGCTTAGTCAGTTTTGTTTTGCATTCTTTTGATGAAATGGTATTTTGACATGGCAAGCATTTACAGGAATCATGTCCACTACACACGGACATGTGTTTTTTGAGATTGTCATTGCATGCAAATAACATGCTACATACAACACACTGGAAAGTCTTCTGCCCACTGTGTGTCCTTCTATGCTTAGCCAGACTAGTTTTCTGCAAAAATGATTTATGATACAAATCACACATGTGTGTTTTTTCTTCAGTGTGGATTCTTTTATGGATGTTCTTTGCAACTTTGTGTGCAAATTTCTTATGGCATAAGTTGCATTCTCCAGTGTGGGTTCGTCCATGTCCATCCAGTTGACCTTTTTGTGAAAATGATTTTTGGCAGACATTGCATCTGTATGGTTTTTCTCCAGTGTGGATTCTTATGTGGATTCTGAGATAGCTCTTGTCCGGAAATGTTTTCTCACAAACAGTACACTTGAATGGTTTTTCTCCAGTATGGGTTCTTTTATGGCGGTCCAGGCCATCTTTACGTGCAAATGTCTTATGGCATAAGTTGCATCTGTATGGTTTTTCTCCAGTATGAATTCGTTTATGTATGTTCAGGGCATTCTTATGAGCAAATGTCTTTTGGCATGAGGTGCATTTGTATGATTTTTCTCCAGTGTGGGTTCTTGCATGTTCATTCAGATGACATTTCTGTGAAAATGATTTTTGGCAGAAATTACATCTGTATGGTTTTTCTCCAGTGTGGTTTCTTTTATGGTGGTTCAGGTTACTCTTATGTGCAAATGTCTTATGGCATAAGGCACATTTGTAAGGTTTTTCTCCAGTGTGGATTCTTTTATGGTGGTTCAGGTTACTCTTATGTGCAAATGTCTTATGGCATAAGGCACATTTGTATGGTTTTTCTCCAGTGTGGGTTCTTCCATGTTCGTCCAGATGACATTTCTGTGCAAATAATTTTTGACATTCATCGCATTTGTATGGTTTTTCTCGAGTGTGGGTTCTTATGTGGCTTCTTAGATTACTCCAATCTGCAAATGCTCTCTGACAAACAGTGCATTGATACGGTTTTTCTCCAGTGTGAGTTCTTACATGATGGTCCAGATGACCTTTCTCAGGAAATAATTTATGACATATGTTGCATTTGTATGGTTTTTCTTTGGTGTGGATAATTTTATGCTGTTCTAAAACACTCATATTGTCTTTATTTCTGGCATATTGTGCAAATGCTATTGTCTTTCCTTCTTCGATTCTTGCATGGCAGCTGTGAGTGCTCTTTTCTGAAAATCATTTATGGCATACCGTACGTTGTACTTACAAAGGTTTTCTTCTGCAATGATTCTTGCATGATGTTTCAAATGATCATTAAGTGTAAATGCCAGGTCACATAAATTTATGACATTTTAATTTGTCTAAACAGAATGGATCATGATGTGATTTTATTTATATAGCTTCGTCGTTATTTGGTAATCGCTTTTCAAACATGTTCTCACATATGATTAAATTACATGACTTTTCTCTGCTCTCATTTCTTGTATCGACATTCAATTGACAGTTCACAGTGCCGAGACGTACAATTGTCAATTAATAAAATAGCTATACATAATTTCAATTACGAGTAAAAATAGTCAGTAAATGCCTCTTTTACTCGGTCCCTCAAAATGGCGCGGAAGAGATAGAACGAAAAATTTTAAATGAGAGTTGGATTGTTTCCTGCCTGTCCCTCTTGCGATTGCTTATCTTGAAACATCTGTGCCAATGTGTCCCATTCATTACGCCAAAACACAAGATGTATCCGTCAATTATTGTCATTTTAGCTTTCTAATTTATAAGAGTAGACCGTTGTATGGATTTGAGCGTCAACACGTAAGCGACTGAATAAAAGAATAACACGGTTGTTGCAGAGGGAAGTCGGAATTATAAATTCATATTATTACGTGGTAGGCCTAATCTATCATTTTAGGCAACACTTCGGTTCATTAATCCAGATTCTATGTGAGCAATAGGTCCTACATTTTTTATAATGCCCATTTCTATTTTACTAACAACTATTTTTCACCAACCAAGTACCATTTACATCAGGAATCTGCTAGTTGATCACTCGTTCGTAGAGGCCTATATACAGACCTAAATTTGGTTATATTGTGGCGGACCCGGGGGTTCGAACTTGGCACCAGGATGACGTTGCCCCCGGACCGTTCTCTCTCTCTAGTGGTAAGGCAGGGTACGGCTCCTAATAGTCTATTAGGAGACTTGAAGAAGATGAACAACTTTATTACGAAATAAACCGAAATAATCCTTCAGGCAAGTTCAAACGCAATGTTTCACTGTTCTGACCGTAACTTTCACTTGTCGAATTCAGCAGTCTGAAACACCTTACTTCGAACCGCAATCGAGTGTCAAAGTGTCCGCCGCAATACAGTTCTGCAAGTTCCTTCACTGTTTTTAGCACACAATGTCCGATTATCGAATTTACTTCATACCGCAACCAAACGTCAACTGAAGTGTCCTTCGCAATACAGTTCCGCAAGTCGGAGCGACGACAATGTTCTTCACGATAACTGACTAACCACAGTTCGCCGAGTGACTGAGCGGACGGTGTCTGAGTCCGCTGACCGACGGTGATCGAGGGAGTCCGCTGACTGAGCCGCCGATGTATGACCGACCGGCGACCAACGTGTCGACTGGCTGTACTGACTGGCCTGCGACGTGACTGTTCTTGCGACGTGACTGTTCTTGCGACGTGACTGTTCTTGCGATTCACTGACTGGCCGACGTTCGACTGACAGACGTGACGACTGACGCTTGACTGACCGTCGCTTCACTTACTGACTCCGGCACTGACTGACTACACCGTACTCTCTCGTGTTGACGATCCATCTAACTCTCATGCAACTGACTTTCTGAACCTCCTCTCATCAGTCAATCTCGTCCAACACGTCAACTTCCAGACCCACATCAAAAATCACACTCTCGACCTTGTCATAACTGCCAACACCTCCCTTTTATCTCCCAAGCTATCGCACTCTATTCTCAACATAACTGACCACTACCTTATCATGGCTGACCTTGAAATTAAACCCTTTGCTCGGCCTCCTCCTTCCACTCATTCTTTCCGTCGCTTAGGGTCCATTGACTCCCAGGCCTTCATTAAAGATATTCGCAGTTCTCAACTTGTTCTTAATCCTCCTTCCTCCCTTGATGACCTTCTGTCCTGCTACAACTCCACTCTTTCCGACCTCCTTGACATTCACGCACCACTCATCACCAAACCCAGCTCACATGCCAATAACCCCTGATTCACTTCCTACCTCCAAGCTTTCAAAACCTTCCGTAGGCGACTTCAGCACATCTACAAGGACGCCACTGACTCTCTATCCAAAACAAAAGCCCTCTCAAACCTAAAATCAGCCACAAACAGATATCACGCACTCATCACTGCTACAAAAAGGAAATATTACTCCTCACTTATTCACTCCAGCTCCTCCAACCCTCGCCATCTCTGGAGAGCTGTCAACTCTCTCCTTCATCGCAAATCTCCCTCTCCACTGCCAAGCTCCATTCCAGCCCCCTCTATGGCCGATACATTCTGTTCATTCTTCTCGGATAAAGTCTCCTCCCTTCGCTTCACACTGCAGTCCCTCCTTGATTCACAATCCTCCAACACCGATGCATCTCCGTTTCCAAATCCTACTCCTCCTGTCTCTCAGTCATCGCTTCCAATTCTCAACCTTGCCTCTGAAGCTGAAGTGTCACTCCTGTTAAATTCTCTTCCAAGCAAACAGTGTGAATTGGATCCTATCCCAACTGCTCTCCTAAAAGACTGCGCTTCCGTCCTCATTCCTATAATCACAAAAATTATCAATCTTTCACTCTCCACTGGCAATTTCCCAATGGTCTTCAAGCAATCTCTCGTCACTCCTCTTCTGAAAAAAGCAAATCTTGACAAGGAAAACCTATCAAATTACCGACCCATCTCCAACCTTTCTTTTCTATCTAAATTAACCGAACGAATTGTCCTTTCCCGGCTAAACGATTACCTCTCCTCCAACTCACTCCTCAACCCCCACCAATCAGGCTTCACTAAACATCACTCCACAGAAACTCTACTTGTCTCTCTGTATAATAAACTGGTTTCTGCCGTCAGTCATCAACAAGTCTCCTGCCTCTGCCTCCTCGACATCTCCGCTGCATTCGACACCATCGATCACAATCTTCTTCTTAACCGTCTCTCTTCTTCTTTTGGCGTCTCTGGCACTGCTCTACTTTGGTTCCAGTCATATCTCTCTTCCAGATCCTTCTCTGTTAAAGCCTCCAGTCACTGTTCACAACCCCTTCCACTATCTTGTGGCGTTCCACAAGGCTCCGTCCTTGGTCCGTTGCTCTTCATTCTCTACACCACTCCTTTAAGCCATCTCATAAAATCCTCGTCTGTTGACCACCATCTCTACGCAGACGACACTCAACTCTTCATTTCCTTCTCCCCAGGCTCTTTTTCCACATCCATTGCTCAACTTCTCAATGTGGTCAATCTAATCTCTAAGTGGATGTCTTCCAACCTCCTCTGCCTCAACCCCTCCAAAACAGAGTTCATCATTCTTGGACTTCCTGACCAAATCAAGAAAATCCCAGACCCTTCAATACACCTATCGACTAACTCTTCGTCTCTTACCTTTACTTCTGATGCTCCTGTCCGCAATCTTGGTGTAATGTTTGACTCACATCTCTCCTTCTCTAACCACATCTCCAATCTATCGCGTTCCTGCTTCATGCACATCCGGGACCTCCGTCGCATCCGACCCATGCTCGATTTCAAAACTGCCTCTACCATTGCGACGTCCATCGTCCACTCAAAACTTGACTATTGCAACTCTCTGTTCTTAAGCCTTGACTCCTCACAACTTAAGCGCCTCCAACTCATTCAAAATTCTCTAGCTAGAGCCGTCACCAGAACACCCAGACATCATCACATCACCCCCATCCTCAAATCACTTCACTGGTTGAAAATCCCAGAGCGAATCCACTTCAAAGTTCTCTCCTTAACCTACAACTCCTTGCAATGCTCTCAGCCAAGTTATCTTCGCGAACTCTTCACCATCCAACCTACCCGTTCTACCCGATCATCCGCCTGCCTTACACTTTCTCGACCGCCGGTCACAAGTCATCTCAAGTTCTGCAACCGAGCCATATCCATCTCAGCACCACGCCTTTGGAATGAACTGCCTCCTGAATTCCGATCCTTTTCAGTCCATCCGCCATCATTACTAATCACACACCATCACCTTCCTCAGGCTCCTCTATCCATCACACCTCGGGCTTTTCATTCAAAACTCAAGACACTCCTTTTCACGAACTCTTACCCTGTCTCATCTGATCCTCCACCTTCCAATTCCCGGCCCAAACGACACCCGCCTTAATAGCTGTTCCGCCCCTCTGATCCTATGGAATTTCGACCCTGGCCACCACGGACTACTCTCACGGACAACCCTTCTAACTCAACGCATTTGATCCCGATCTTATGGTAACTCGACCCGGACCACCACGTACTACTCTCACGGACAACCCTTCTAACTCAACGCAGCGCTCGTGAATAAGCTGGTGCCCCGCGCTTGGCTTTCGAGTGGCGCTTTAGAAATTTCGAGTTTACGATTACGATTACGATTACTCTGTCGACTGCACCGTCGACTGTTGACTGCCGGCTCCTTATATAGCCGACCAGGCTCGGAGGGGAACATACGGAACACGCGGGAACAAAGGGAACACAGGGAACACGAGGGAACATAAGAAACATAAGGGAACATGAAGGAACATAGGGAACATCAGGAACATGGAACATGGAGGAACATCAAGGGAACATAGAGAACATAACGGAACATCAAGGGAACATAACAGAACATACGGAACACGAGGGAATATGAGGGAACATCAAGGAACATAGGGAACATACAGAACATAAGGGAACATGAGGGAACATAGGGAACATCAAGAGAACATAGAGAACATCAAGGAACATAACAGAACATCAGGAACATATGGAACATAAGGGAACATCAAGGGAACATAGGGAACACAAGGGAACATCAAGGGAACATCAGGAACACGAGGGAACATCAAGGAACATAACAGAACATAAAAGGAACATAGGGAACATAAGGAACATCGAGGAACATACAGAACATGAGGGAACATAAGGAACACGAGGGAACATCAGAGAACATAACAGAACATCAGGGAACATAAAGGGAACATAAGGAACATAAGGAACATCAGGGAACATCGAGGAACATGAGGGAACATAGGGAACATAAGGAACATGAGGGAACATAGGGAACATCAGGGAACATAAAGGGAACATAAGGAACACGAGGGAACATCAAGGGAACATAGGGAACATCAAGGAACGTCAAGGGAACATAAGGAACACGAGGGAACACGAAGGAACATAAGGAACATAAAAGGAACATGAGGGAACATAAGGAACACGAGGGAACATCAGAGAACATAACAGAACATCAGGGAACATAAAGGGAACATAAGGAACACGAGGGAACATAGGGAACACAAGGAACATCAGGGAACACGAAGGAACATAAGGAACATAAAGGGAACATAAGGAACATACAGGAACATAAGGAACATAAGGGAACATAAGGAACACGAGGGAACATCAGAGAACATAACAGAACATCAGGGAACATAAGGAACATAAGGAACATCAGGGAACATAAGGAACATACGGAACATGAGGGAACATCGAGGAACATAGGGAACACAAGGAACATCAGGGAACACGAAGGAACATAAAGGGAACATAAGGAACATACAGGAACACACAAGGAAACGTAGAGGAGCAATTTTACAAAAAATTAGCGCCCAGGCAGGTCCGCTACACCCCTCCATGGCCACCAAAAATGCCCAAAGCCCTCTTTGGGACCAAAAAAATAAAACCAAGGCATTACCTCGTCCAAGGTCAATAAATTACGTAAACTGACCATAGGGGCAAAACCTTAACTATACTACTCCAGAGGCTCGTAAGTCCACCGTAAGGACAAAAATACCTCCCACAAGGATTAATACATTTTATTAACTCCCCATTTGGGCAAAATCTTAACTACAGTACTCCACATGATCATAGGGCATACTAAGTCCACCATAAGGACAAAAATACCGCTCCCAAGGCCCATTAATTACATAAACTCGCCATTTGGGCAAAACCTTAGCTATTTTACTCCACATACTAATAAAACGCGACGTAATTCCAACGCCATCCTAATCTGGAATGACGATAACGTCTTCGGGAGCCACCGCATTACCTGCTGCGGCCTCCGGAATTACAGGGCGTTCCCTAGGCACCCTCCTCCTCTTCCTTGACAAGGGTTCAACCTTACGGCCTACCATTGGAACATCAGGTACATACCCGAGGTAGACCTCTTCTATGGCTTGGTACGGACATGTCTCATATTGGCTTTGCACCACCTCCTTATATCGTTCCAGCGAAAATCCTGGGGGCATTTTCCGAAGCTGCTTAACCATAAATTTCAAACAGCCCACCGGAAGACTCAAACGTGAGGCGGAAGGACCTTCACCGGCATCAACCAAAGGCAAGACGGCAGGAGGTACAGCTTCAACCGACGGTTCATCGGCAGGACGGGCGGCTTCAACCAACGGCTGACCGGCAGACGGCTCCCCGACAGCATCCGGATCCAAATCCCTCGGCATCAAAGTATCCAGCAGATGACGCCATACTGTGTCATCTAATACTTCATTGAATGTAACATTCAAATTCCGAGGCGATTCAGAGTTTCCCGCTGTATCCTCTCCTGAAATGTTCTCGTAAACAGGGGACAACCCAACCGCTATTGCACTTCCACTAGTCGAAGGCACTGGTTCATTACTCAATTCTGAAGACGAAACGCTTACACTCCGTATCTGCGAACTATGTTTAAGACGCCTGTGACGAGTTAAACACTTCTTGGCATTGTCGCCACTATACTCCTTGTCGCACAGATCACAGTTAAGTTTCGATAGTTCCTCCATAGCAGCGTACAGACAAATGCCAATCAGCACGTCCTACATGCTCCAGTAGCCTAATGATCACACGTGCCTAAACATTGGCTCGCCCTAAAACATCTTTGCAGCCTACAACTACCACTGCAGCCCTCACTCATCCTTTCGCCTAGAATCGGTATGCGCCCTAAACATCCAGTCGCCTAAACGTTATACGCGCCCTAAAGCATATTTGCTTCGGCATCCACCGCTAAAGACTAAAGCCATCTTGTCACCTAGAAATCGTATGCGACCTAAACATCCAGAACGCCTAAAAATCATACGTGCCCTAAAACAACCATGGACTATCTTGCAGGTGAAAACAAAAGTCTCAATCTATGTGCACTAAAGCTGGAAAGCCACCCAAGAAGCTAAAAGCCGTCCAATAAGCTAAAAGCCGTCCGATAAGCCAAAAGCCGTCCAATAAGCCAATATCCATCTAATAAGCTAAAAGCCGTCCAATAAGCTAATGCTACCCGTAAATGCAAATCATCATAGGCAGCGTTCGCTGTCTATGAGCAATAAAAGCAAAGCGGCTATACTAACTATGCAGATTCCAAAGTTTCCTAAGAAGCCGCTACATTAGGCTACAACAACTCAAAGGGCTACATAGCTATAAGAACAAGAGCGCTCAGAGCGTCTACGCTAGAGTGCACAGAAATAACAGCTTAAGCATTCGCTAGCTGAGCTTCGCCGTTCAAGTCATATGCGACTGTCCATGATACAGATGACCGTCAAAGCAACCATAACAGTCAATTCTTACCTAACGCCTTTCTAATCTAAAAACAATAGACTGCAATCACTGTCCAAGTACATTAATGATTCTACGGCTTATCAATAACTCTAGCTGTCTACCTAAACCGAGTGGGTCGCTTTACTTCCCTGCGCGGCCTCTCAATAGCACAGGGAGGTTCCACTATCTCTACCTCAACAGGGACTGTACTTGACTGTTCCCATTCGCCTTTCGTCTTGCCGTAATAAGGTCGCAGCTTATCAATATGTGCCACGAAGGGTTTAGCCTTCGCCGATCGCTGCAAGACAAAATTTACCGGTCCACAAGACTTCTGAATCATAAACGGTCCAGTGAAATTCTTAGTCCATTTGGGAGAACGCCCCTTGAAGCGTCTCGGGGTGTAGTACAGCACCCAATCGCCCACAGCGAATTCAGCTGGCTTTACTCGCAAATCATATCCATGTTTGCGTCTTTCAGCTGCTCTCTTGAGGTGCTGTCGCACCAGGGCATACGCATCCTCCATTCGTTCTGACAACGCAGTAACATAAGCCGAGTAAGTTATTCCTTCCACATAAGTCTCACTGGGTCGTCCATAAACCAAGTCCAATGGTGCTCGCGTTTCCTTCCCAAAGACAAGGTAGTTCGGTGAAAATCCTGTAACATCATGACAAGAGCACCGATAAGCAGAGACCACATAGGGAAGGACCTCATCCCAATCTCGCTGATGCGTACTGACCACTTTCCCCAGCATGGCGTTTAACGTTCTGTGAAAACGCTCTATTAGTCCATTGCTCTGGGGATGATAACTCGACGTACGTACTTTATCTATTTCTAGCAACCTGCAGACCTCTCTGAAGAGACGTCCGTCAAAATTACGTCCTTGATCCGTTAAAATCTGCAAAGGTGCCCCAAACCGCAAGATAACTGTTTCCACCAGGGCCTTGGCCACAGTTGCGGCTTCTTGGTTTGCTAAAGGAACGGCTTCTACGTATTTAGAGAAGTTATCCATGATGGTCAGAATGTAAATGTGCCCTTTCCTACTTCTGGGATGCGGTCCGGTCAAGTCGATACTTAATCTCTCCCATGGCTCACCGCATGGAATGGGCTGCAATGGTCCCTGCTTCGGTGGTTGTCCTCTCCAATATCGACAGCACTCGGAACATTCCTTACAATATCTCTTCACATAATTTGACCATCCAACCCAGTAAGCTCTCCTTCTCACCTGTAGCTTCGTACGTCGGGCTCCCAAATGGCCACCCGTTACGCCAGTATGTGCCACTTTCAAAAATTCACCTCGCAACGCTTTGGGCACCAATAGCTGCTCTACATTATCTGGCGTTCGGCGATAAGCCACTCCGTCTCGTAGATATAGGACATCCCTCTGACGCCAGTAGATCTTAACCGCCTCGGACTCGTGTAAGATTTCGACAAGGCTGGGGACTTCCGCTCCTTCCTCCAACCAAGTGCGGACTAAGCTCAATTCAGAGTCGCTTCGTTGTGCCTGTACAATATCTTCCATACCAGTAATTCCCTCATCTGTCAGACGATCGACGACTTCTCTTACTTGGGCAGTCTCTATCAAGAAATTAGACGCTCCACACTGATTGCAGAGTTTACGCGAGAGCGCGTCTGCGTTTCCGTGCTGACGTCCGGGACGGTGGAGAACCTCAAAATCATACTCCGCTAGTCTTTCAAGCCAGCGACCCTGTTGCCCTATTGGTTCCGGCGTTCTTTGCAGCCATGTAAGCGCGGCATGGTCGGTTCGTAGGATGAAATGTCCCCCTAAAAGATATTGACGAAAAATCTTGACAAAGTAGACCACCGCTAGAAGCTCTTTACGTGTAATGCAATACTTTTTCTCTGCTGTAGAAAGCAGTCGACTTCCATAGGCGATAACCTTCTCCTCGCCATGAATCTTTTGTGACAACACTGCTCCTATCCCAAGGTCTGATGCATCGCAATCCAGTACATACGTGGCGCCTTCCACTGGGAGACTAAGTACTGGAGCCGTAGTCAGGGCCACCTTTAACTTGTCAAACGCCACCTGACATTCATCGGCCCACACGAAGGACCTGTCTTTCTTAGTCAAAGCAAAAAGCGGCGCCGCGACCTTCGAAAATCCAACTATGAACTTTCGATAATACGCACAAAGGCCGAGGAAGGCCCGTACTTCCCTCAAGCGCGAAGGCACAGGCCAGGATGCTACCTCCTGGACTTTTGCTGGATCTACAGCTATACCGGCGCTGGAAACAATGTGACCCAAGAATCCCACCGTCCTTCGCAGCAAATGGCATTTGCTGGGCTTGAGTTTCAACCGAGCTATCCGCAGGCGCTTAAAGACCAACTCAAGGCGTTCAAGATGCTGCCTCCAAGACTGTCCGAAAACAATCACGTCATCCAAATAAACGAGACAGACCTCAAAGTTTAGACCTGACAAAACAATATCCATCAGACGCTGGAAGGTAGCTGGAGCATTACACAGGCCGAACGGCATCACCTTCCAACGAAAGATCCCCCTTCGAGTAACGAACGCCGTTTTATCAGCATCTCTCGGATCCATGCCTACTTGATGGTACCCACTCCTCAAATCGAGAGTGCTGAACCATTCGGAGCCCGTTAAAGCATCTAAACACTCATCAGTACGTGGCAAAGGATAGGAATCTTTCTTGGTATGCTCATTCAGTCGGCGATAATCAATGCAAAAGCGCAAAGTACCGTCCTTCTTTTTGGCCAGTACTACATTCGCCGCCCATTCGCTAAAAGCAGGTTCTATCACACCAGTCTCTAACATTTGGTTCAGTTGCCGGTCAATAGCTTCCCTATAGTGCATAGGCTGTCTCCTCAGAGGTTGTCTCACTGGTCGAGTCTCTCCGGTATCTATCTTATGTTCACACAAGGTCGTCCGTCCCAGATCTGTCTCTGTCATCGAAAATACGTCCTGGTAACTGGCCAATAGTCCCCTTAACCCTCAGGCTACCAAGCTTTTTTTGTAACACCGACTACCAAGGGGGGGTGGTTACCACCCCCCCCCCTGGATTTTGGGTTTGGTTTGAGATATCATAACTTGTAATACACCATTCGATTCAGCATTCATTTCTGCACAAAATGGTATATTTAGGTTTAGAAAATATGAAGGCACCTCGAAATTATGAATTTTTTACCATGGGTACCCGTCGATTCCACAAAATGTATGCTTACGCATAGGGAATATATTAGATTCTGTGTGTTTTATACATGATTTATATATAAAAAGTAGTTTACATATAATAAACTCCAATATTAAACTATAAAAACTAGTAATAAGTTTGTTTTATGTTAAATCAAAACAAAAAAACATGTTATAAATGCTGAAAAACGTTTACGCAGACTTATCGGCTCGCGTTGCAAAAAAACCCAACATTTTTATACATTTTAATTTATTTTGAGCACTTCCGGTCATCAAATTTTAAATTATTTAGTATTAAAAAATAGCCCTAAATGCCCTCTACAGAATGGCATAATTTATTTCTATTAAAAAATAAATTATGGATAAGTTATAATAGAAAAAACATGACAATTTTATGAAAATAAAACACCTTTATATATATTTTAATTTATTTTGAGCACTTCCGGTTGGCAAAAGACAACTCAATGAGCATGGAAATGTAGCCCCACATTCCCTCTATAGAATGGTATAATTTGTGTCTCTTAATATTAAGGGGCGGAAAAGTTACAGACGATATTCTAGGGGGGGGTGGTATCCACCCCCCCTGGTGCCTTTGGTATATCGGGTGTAACTTTTGAACGGTAGGGGGCATCATAAAAAGTTTTATCTCAAAATGTGTCCCAATGAACCCTCTACAGCTACCAATTTTTTCAAAATTTTATTCCAGACGGAACGCGTTTGATTTGGGAAAAACCTAGGGGGGGGTGGCAACCACCCCCCCTTGGTAGCCCGAGGGTTAAATAATCTCTCGCCTCAGAGGGCACCTCCTCAGGAAGATCTCGAATCAAACTGTCCATTACAGGGTTGTCTTCAAGCCCTACCTTTGCATTTACACTTTCTTGGTTTTCCTCAGCCACCTGAACAGGATGTAATCCTCCAATTAACTGATCCTGGTGTAACCGAATGACATTTTCTCCCAAGTTTACTATTCTTACCGGCGCTTCGCTAGTCTTATCTGCTAACAAAACTCGAGCTACAAGTACTCCCGGCAAAATCTCCGATGACTCGGTCATCCATGCAGAAGAGGTGACAGCTAAATTTCCATACAATGTCTTTGAAGGAACGTCACATTGCGAACGAGGCGCTATTTCTATTTCCTCAGCAACTACAATTCTTCGACACCAGGTCGACCCATTTCCTTTGACCAATGGAATGCGTTTCCTCCCAATAAAAACAGCACCTACACCAAACCCAATGCGGCATCGGTTTGCGCGTAACCAATCCATACCCAACATTACCTCACAAATTTGGTCAGACACCAAAAAGTTACTAGATATGGAAAAACCTCTCCAAAATTTAAGGGGTAGCGTCACCTGACCCAGGACTCTTATATCAGACCCATTTGCGGCACGGAGGGTGCGGGTACTGGGTTGCAATTCTAGCTCCTCTACGTGATCAAAAGGCACTATACTTACCTCCGAGCCTGTATCGATAAGACACGTCCGGAGTCGCCCGTTGATGGTTGCTTGGACGTATATGGCGTTGTTTGAGAAGACTCTCGGCTGCTCATGGGCTGTGTGGTTGTTGGCAACTGATTCTTCCGGTTCCAGATCGGCAGTTTCCGTTGTGCGTGATTCTCTTGGGCGACCGGTAAAACGACGAGGCTGACGGCAGCGACGAGCAATGTGGCCGGTACGACCGCAGTTGTAGCAGGTGATGTCGACATCGGAATTCCGCTGGACGTTGAAGTTTCGCTGTGGAACCGCAGCACGGGGCGGTTCTCGAAGTTCTTCCATACACCGAAGCATCTTCTCCTCCAGTTCCTGTTGCCACTTTCTTTGAGCCACCAGAAAGCTGTCGAGTTGCGCCTGGAGTTGTTCGCCCGCGTCTCCTTCTTGCGCTCCTCTGACACGATTCGGCATTCGACGTCGGTCATCGACATCGCCCATGTTCTGATACGCGCTCAATCGAAGAGCCATCCGGTAAGCCTCGTCTATGGTACGCGGCTCTTTTTCTCGAACTTTCAGAGATAGTTCCCGATCACGAATCGCTTCCAGGAATGCGTCTCGCGCTACTATCTCCGTGGTGGCGTTAGATGGAACCGGGTAGGCTAGGACAACCAATCGTCGGATATCGTGCAAAAGGTCACTTAGATTCTCGTCCTGTCTCTGGCGACGATAATACAATTGAGTCCGAAACGTTTCAGCCTGTCCATCGGCACCATACCTTTGACGCAACCGTTCCACCAATTGTTCGTAGGTGACATCTTCTTGCGCGCCAAAATCCCATAAGAGTTGAACGGCAGATTTCTCCAACGAACAACGCAAGAAGTCCGCTTTGTCACTGTCCGACCAACGATTGTATCTGGAGCACACTTCAAACTGGGCGAGAAAAGACTCCAGAGACCCGGTTCCGTCGAATTTTCCGGCTTTCATTGGTGTCTTTCTTGATCCGCACGGATGACTCTGATCGTCCACGCGTTTCGAGTCCGCAGCGGTGGTTTCCGAAAGCAGCACTGTTTTCCGATTCTTTTTCGGTAGGTCCTGGAAATCGAAGTCAATCCTCTCGAGAAATTGGCTGGATTTCACCTCAGAATCGTCCAAAGCGTTCGTTTCTCGTCTGGCGGCGGGTGTCGAAGTCATACGTGAAGCAGCAGCGTCTGACCGTGCGGAGGCAGCTGCAGCATCCATTCTTGCAGAATCGAAAATCAAGATCCAACGAAACGGCAGAGTTCAGAAAAACAAATTGAATCGTCCACAGAGTTCAGAATTCAATTCCGACGAAAGTCCAACGAAGAACAGAAACAAATGTACCCACTTCTGGTACCATTTGTGGCGGACCCGGGGGTTCGAACTTGGCACCAGGATGACGTTGCCCCCGGACCGTTCTCTCTCTCTAGTGGTAAGGCAGGGTACGGCTCCTAATAGTCTATTAGGAGACTTGAAGAAGATGAACAACTTTATTACGAAATAAACCGAAATAATCCTTCAGGCAAGTTCAAACGCAATGTTTCACTGTTCTGACCGTAACTTTCACTTGTCGAATTCAGCAGTCTGAAACACCTTACTTCGAACCGCAATCGAGTGTCAAAGTGTCCGCCGCAATACAGTTCTGCAAGTTCCTTCAATGTTTTTAGCACACAATGTCCGATTATCGAATTTACTTCATACCGCAACCAAACGTCAACTGAAGTGTCCTTCGCAATACAGTTCCGCAAGTCGGAGCGACGACAATGTTCTTCACGATAACTGACTAACCACAGTTCGCCGAGTGACTGAGCGGACGGTGTCTGAGTCCGCTGACCGACGGTGATCGAGGGAGTCCGCTGACTGAGCCGCCGATGTATGACCGACCGGCGACCAACGTGTCGACTGGCTGTACTGACTGGCCTGCGACGTGACTGTTCTTGCGACGTGACTGTTCTTGCGACGTGACTGTTCTTGCGATTCACTGACTGGCCGACGTTCGACTGACAGACGTGACGACTGACGCTTGACTGACCGTCGCTTCACTTACTGACTCCGGCACTGACTGACTACACCGTACTCTCTCTGTCGACTGCACCGTCGACTGTTGACTGCCGGCTCCTTATATAGCCGACCAGGCTCGGAGGGGAACATAGGGAACACGCGGGAACAAAGGGAACACAGGGAACACGAGGGAACATAAGAAACATAAGGGAACATGAAGGAACATCAAGGGAACATAGAGAACATAACGGAACATCAAGGGAACATAACAGAACATACGGAACACGAGGGAACATGAGGGAACATCAAGGAACATAGGGAACATACAGAACATAAGGGAACATGAGGGAACATAGGGAACATCAAGAGAACATAGAGAACATCAAGGAACATAACAGAACATCAGGAACATATGGAACATAAGGGAACATCAAGGGAACATAGGGAACACAAGGGAACATCAAGGGAACATCAGGAACACGAGGGAAGATCAAGGAACATAACAGAACATAAAAGGAACATAGGGAACATAAGGAACATCGAGGAACATACAGAACATGAGGGAACATAAGGAACACGAGGGAACATCAGAGAACATAACAGAACATCAGGGAACATAAAGGGAACATAAGGAACATAAGGAACATCAGGGAACATCGAGGAACATGAGGGAACATAGGGAACATAAGGAACATGAGGGAACATAGGGAACATCAGGGAACATAAAGGGAACATAAGGAACACGAGGGAACATCAAGGGAACATAGGGAACATCAAGGAACGTCAAGGGAACATTAGGAACACGAGGGAACACGAAGGAACATAAGGAACATAAAAGGAACATGAGGGAACATAAGGAACACGAGGGAACATCAGAGAACATAACAGAACATCAGGGAACATAAAGGGAACATAAGGAACACGAGGGAACATCAAGGGAACATAAGGAACATAAGGAACATACGGGAACATAAGGAACATACGGAACATGAGGGAACATCGAGGAACACAGGGAACACGAAGGAACATAAGGAACATAAAGGGAACATAAGGAACATACAGGAACATAAGGAACATAAGGGAACATAAGGAACACGAGGGAACATCAGAGAACATAACAGAACATCAGGGAGCATAAGGAACATAAGGAACATCAGGGAACATAAGGAACATACGGAACATGAGGGAACATCGAGGAACATAGGGAACACAAGGAACATCAGGGAACACGAAGGAACATAAAGGGAACATAAGGAACATACAGGAACACACAAGGAAACGTAGAGGAGCAATTTTACAAAAAATTAGCGCCCAGGCAGGTCCGCTACAATATTCTATAATGACTCGGTAGCAAGTAACTTTTTTTTATAAATTTGATGAAAAATATTTCCTGACGAAGTTGAAGCGGAATTTATCGTGTGAGGGTCGGTTAGGGTTCAGGTTAGGCGTCGTGAGGGTCGGTTAGGGTTAGTTTTAGGGTTAGTGCAGTCATTCTGAAGCTGGATTGATGAACAATAATTTTCAATGAAAAATGGATGAAAAATATTTGCTGACGAAATAGAAGCGGGATTTATCAAACAAATTCTTGGCTAAAGAGAAGCTGGATCGATTCAAAGGATTCTCGGCAAACTAGAAGTTGGATTTATTAAAGATAACAACGCTGCAATGTTAGTTCTTGGTGTCTACCGAGTCATTCTAGAACATCTACCGAATCATTATAGAACTCTACCCTAAATTTAATTAGAAATTGCTAAAATAGGCCCATAGCGTTCTGAATGTGCAGTGATTTTAAGAAATGGTCGAATTAGGCCTATAGCCTACAAGTTGGATTGAACTAAAGAATTCAAACTAAGCAGCCTAAAATGACGGGGTGCGGACATATATATCCGCTGGACAACCCCCGGACAAAGCCCCCGGACAATCCAGCCCAAAGTAGGGAAAAATCTGGTAGAACATATCGAGTATATAAATGTTTGTACTATAAAATGCCGTTCCCAAGTAAGTAAGTTGAATTGATGAAAGAATTTTCGCAAATGGAAGACGGATTGATACGAAATAAATTTTACTTATATGGAAGCTGGATTGATGAAAATGTTCTTGCTTAAATTGGAGCTGGATTAATGAAAATATTCTTGCTTAAATAATAGCTGGACGGATTAAAATATTCTTGTTTAAATTTGAGCTGGATGGATTATAATATTCTTGCTTAAATTGGAGCTAGATGGGTAAAAATAATTATTTAAATGGAAGTTGGATTAAACGAATTGTTGCCAAAATGGAAGCTGGATTCATGACAACGATTCATGCTGTTCTAAATTATTCCAACAGGTATATTAGTATCATAATATATCGCAGTGACTGAACGACACTAACAAGCGATAAGTTCACGCCTGAATGAGAGCGACATCTAAAGGTGTTTACCCGTATGACACTGACTAGTTGACACAGCACCGCGAACTGGATAATTAGCCTAAGCTTGAGCAAATAATACCTACAGAAACAGGCTATTGGCGCAGCAAAGGGGATATTGTTCGGGGGGTTAATGTCCTAAACTAAATCCGTTGGAAATTGTCCGGGGGCCTATTGTCCGGAGGGAGTTATTGTCCGGGGGAATATGTTCTACCCTCAAATTAGCAAGCCTAAGTATAGGTCTACGTAGAATTGCTGCAAGATATTTTGTTCTTAGAGTAGGAGACTTAAGCATAGCACGTAGGCCTATGGGGTCGATGAAAAGATTATTTCTGACAGTAGGCTATTATTTCTGACAGAATAATTGATTGACCATGAAAAAATTAAACATAATAGGCCTAGCGGTAACGGCCCGCAATTCCGAGGGTCCACTATTCCGAATATCCGCTATAACAATTATTGTGTTCGTTGTCCTTGGTAGTTATGGTTACAGTGGGTTAGGGTCAAGGTTGGGGTAAGATGGGTTAGGGTTGGGGGTTAGGATTAAGTTTAAGGTTGTGGTTAGGGCTGTAGAGGGTTAGGGTTATGTTAATGGTTGGAATGATTTAGGGTTAGGTTTATGGTTATGGTGAGTTAGGGTTAGGGTTATAGTTAGGCTTAGGGTTAGGTTTTGGGTTAGGGTTCGGAATAATGGACCTTCGGAATAGTGGACCGTCGGAATAGTGGACCCAAACCGGCCTAGCCATAGCCTATAGACCTAACGAAGATATTTAAACATAAGTAGATGTGCTGAAAAATATTTTTGCTGAAAGAGATGCATGGTTTATTCAACGAATTATTGCTTAAATAAAAGCTGGATTTATTAGACTGATGAAAAAGAGTAGCCTAATGCTGCATTTAACTGGTGAATAAGTTGCACCGTTGTGAAGTTCTCGACAGGTGTGGCAAACTGGCCACATTCGCAATGGGCCTCATAGATCTAGGCCTATCAGCATTGTAAATAATGTAAGACACATGCTACGTTATAGCCCTGCAGTTATCCCTGTTCTTTCGAATTAGGCTACACTTCTGCTACTCATGTTTTTATCCATCAGCCAACTTCTACTTAGGCCTATATACTGAAACTGTGATCGCTCATCCAATCACTAATTCTACCGCAGCAATTTATCAGTTTTCGGGTTTTCATTTATTTTAATGCTTTACATTCCAACAGAATGTTCACTCATTCGTCTTTGTCTTCTATCCTCTCCAACCACTTAACCCTCGGGCTACCGGGGGGTGGTTGCCACCCCCTAGGTTTTTCCCAAATCAAACGTGTTCCGTTTGGAATAAAATTTTGACGTTTTAGATAGCTGTAGAGGGCTCATTCGCACACATTTTGAGCCACAAATTTTGATGATACCCCATACCGTTCAAAATATACCCTAGGCACCCGGGGGTGGATACCACCCCCCCCCTAGATTATCGACTATAACCTTTCCGCCCTTTAATATGAAGACACACAAATTATTCCATTCTATAGAGGGAATGTGGGGCTATATTTTCATGTTCACTGAGCTGTCGTTTGACAAGCGGAAGTGCCTAAAATGAATTAAAATGTAGGCCTATATAAAGGTGCTTTATTTTCATAAAATGTTCATGTTTTTTCTAGTTTGACTTATCAATAATTTATTTTTTAACATAAATAAATTGTCATTGTGTAGAGGGCATTTAAGGCTATTTTCAAGTACTAAATAATTTGTCTTTTGATGACCGGAAATGCTCAAAATAAATTAAAATGTGTGAAAATGTTGGGTTTTTTTTTACAACGCAAACTGATATGTCTGCGTAAACGATTTTCAGCAGCTACTACATGTTTGTTTGTTTTTGTTTTTACATAACACAGATTTATTACTAGTTTTTATTGTTGAAAATTGGACTTTATTATATGTAAACTATTATTGTATATATAAATCATGTTCAAAACACACAGAATCTAATATATTATTCCCTATGCGTAAGTATACGTTTTCGTGGAATTGAGGGGAACCCATGGTAAAAAATTCATAATTTCGAGTTGCATTCATATTTTCTAAACCTAAATATACCATTTTGTGCAGAAATGAGTGCTGAATCCAATGGTGAATTACAAGTTATGACATCTAAAACCAAACCCAAAATCCATTGGTGGTAACCACCACCCCTTGGTAGTTGATGTTACAAAAAAGCTTTGTAGCCTGAGGGTTAACCTGTATGCCTAATGGCCTGAATGCAGCTACTGACTTATTGATGAAGGCAGGTTCATTGGCTTCACGTCCCTGGGGATGAGATGAGCGAGTTGGTTTCCCGTTGCCTTCCCCACAGACAATGATGGGTAAGCAACTTGCCCAAGGTCGCTCCGCATGAACTTACGCCCCTGCGTCCCACACGTGCTAGCCCGAGATATATAAATCTCTGAATGTCAACTTCCAGCCCGGGAATTGAACTCCGTCCGTTGCAACCAACAGACGAATGCCGCTCTCGTTGCCGCTGACTTATAAGTATGTTAAATGGTTTAGAGCTCACTGGTGCAGCCTTGACCTTGCGTGGTTCCTAACTGTGTGGCCACCTTGCTGGATCCCAATAGTAGCAGGACCAGCTTAGCAAAGACATGTACCTATAAGTCATAACCAGATGCCTGGAGTATAAAGTCAAACGCCTTTTAAATAATGGGGAAGAAATTTCTTCCAGAGACTGTTCAACTTCTCAGGAAGTGCTTACAAATAATCAGTGAACGACGGAGCTAACATTTCCTGTAAATGAGAATTAAGAAGAAGATCCACTTAAAAGTCACTGCGTTGTAGGCTTGTAACTGGTTGCAAAAACAATAAATCTTGTTTTTCTTCCCAAAATCAAACCTCCAACCACTCGCTTCAAGCGGCATCCAAATCTCTACTAAGTTGCATAGCCTACACCTTTGATTACATATCTACTGAAATGATCGGCACAGAAAAAAGATTAAACAATATAGAACGCCTATTCCAAGAAACTTGCTGAGCTGAAATATAAATCGATGCAATTCTGTGTCTTATAAGTTCAAATAACACAGCATAAATTATATACATTTTTACGTATTATGTTATATGGGAAATATCTTAACAATGAACAACATATAATTCTAAGTAATTGTGCAATTTGAAGTAGGCTTATAACCACTAGACGGCCACACTTCAAAAAGATCAATACCTTTTTAGAGTTTAGACTACAAACACCCTGAACTGAAGGTACAACAGTTCCACTAAAATGACTAAATAATCAAGTGCTTCCTGATTTCAAAATGCTGCAAGGATGACGTGCTCAGTTCATCATCTGCCTCCGGTATGCTTATTAGCATTCTCTAACCGATTTCGTAAGCCGGCTATAGAGGAATACAATGATTACATTGTGGAAGACGCGAAGACCACATAGGGGGGAGAAGGTTGTGGAGTACAATTTCTGGCCATCCCTTCTAAACTGACAACAACACGTGCGCGTCGGCAGGCTCTCACGATTTTACACGAATTGCAATGTAAAACGTTTCAAATTTCTTGCAAATAATTACCCTACGTATGGAGGAACATTTGGACAGATAATTATGTGTCACTTTACGGCTCTTTATAGGTAAATTTAAGCATGGTGTCGTTCGCGTATAGGGTAAGGTTTCGCGTCGTGAGGGTCGGTTAGGGTTAGTGTTAGGGTTAGTGTCGTCATTAGATTCTTCAGATTTTTGCGTCCTCAGGGTCGGTTAGGCTTAGTATTAGGGTTAGTGTCGTCATTAGATTCTTAAGATTTTTCCGTTGGTTCTTTAGCAATTGTTGGTGAAGCTAATAGCCTACAGCTTCACCAATAACTGCTAACATCAACTACCTTCTCCCCCCTATGGTCTTCGCTTCTTCCACAATGTAATCATTCTATTCCTCTGACCGGTTTACGAAATCGGTTAGAGAATGGTAATATGCCTCCGGTATTCAAAGAAAATAACTCAAAAGGCGCATTTCAAATAGTTCAGAAAAAGTGTTTTTTCCTGGAGCAGTGTTGTAGTGATGGAAGCAATGTTCCATAAATTCCTTTTGTCTTTCAAACATATCACCACACATTCCACAACCAAAAGGTCTCAAAGCAAAATGGCTAATATTAAAACACGCTGTTGATAGATCTTCAGAAAGTTGCTTTTCATCTAAAACAGGCTTTATACTCGACTTAAATGAGGTCACTCGCTTGCTGGTTGTCTTTGATGAGGACAACTCTTTTCCATCAAGACATTTGACATATTCAGTCTTTACATAGAATTTCTTGCCTGGCTTAGTCAGTTTTCTTTTGCACTCTTTTGATGAATTGCTATTTTGACATGGGAAGTATTTACAGGAATCACTACACATAGACATGTGTTTTTTGAGATTGTCATTGCATGCAAATAACATGCCACATACAACACATTGAAATGTCTCCTGCACACTATGTGTCCTTCTATGCTTATCCAGACTAGCTTTCTTCAAAAATGATTTACAACACAAATTACACCTGTGTTTTTTTTCTTCTGTGTGGATTCTTTTATGGATGTTCAAAGAACCCTTGTGTGCAAATGTCTCAGAACATAAGTTGCATTTGTATGGTTTTTCTCCAGTGTGGGTTCTTGCATGTCCATCCAAATGACCTTTCTGTGAAAATAATCTTTGGCATACATTGCAACTGTACGGTTTTTCTCCTGTGTGGGTTCTTTTATGGATGTTCAGGGCATTCTTATGAGCAAATGTCTTTTGGCAAAAGACGCATTTGTATGGTTTTTCTCCAGTGTGAATTCGTTTATGTATGTTCAGGGCATTCTTATGAGCAAATGTCTTTGGGCATGAGGTGCATATGTATGGTTTTTCTCCAGTGTGGGTTCTTTTATGGATGTTCAGGTCACCCTTATGTGCAAATGTCTCAAGACATAAGTTGCATTTGTACGGTCTCTCTCCTGTGTGGATTCTTTTATGGATGTTCAGGGCATTCTTATGAGCAAATGTCTTTTGGCATAAAACACATTTGTATGGTTTTTCTCCAGTATGGATGCTGTCATGATAATTCAGGGCACTCCTATGTGCAAATGTCTTATGGCATAACGTGCATTTGTATGGTTTTTCTCCAGTGTGGGTTCTTACATGTCCATCAAAATGGTCTTTCTGTGTAAATAATTTTTGGCATACTTTGCATTTGTATGGTTTTTCTCCAGTGTGGATTCTGTTATGGTGGTTCAGGGAACCAATGCGTGCAAATGTCTTATGGCAAAAGGTGCATTTGTATGGTTTTTCTCCAGTGTGGGTTCTTACATGTCCATCCAAATGAGTTTTCTGTGCAAATGATTTTTGGCAAAGATTACATTTGTATGGTTTTTCCCCAGTGTGGGTTCTAATGTGCTTTCTCAGGTAAACCCACTCTGCAAATGCTCTCTGACAAACAATGCATTGATACGGTTTTTCTCCAGTGTGAGTTCTTCCATGTCGGTCCAGATGACGTTTCTGTGAAAATGATTTATGACACAAATTGCATTCGAATGACTTTTCTCCAGTGTGTGTCCTTAGATGAGTTTGTAGACTACTCTTCCATGTAAAAGAGCTACGACATAAATTACACTCATATGGTTTTTCTCTGGTGTGGATTATTTGATGCTCTTCTAGCACACTCATATTGTCATGACTTCTGGCATAAAGCGAAATTCTATTGTCTTTCCTTCAGTGTGAATTCTTCCATGGCAGTTGTGAACTGATGTTCTTTTCTGAAAATGAATTATGACATATCTTGTACTTGCAAAGGTTTTCTTCAACATCGACTCTTTCATAATTACGAAAATGCCTAGTCACATAAATGAAGTTTGGATTTTTTATACAGTATGATTGCACATCATTTTACAAATTACATAGCATCTTATTGTCCGTTGATGTCACGAAGTAGACATATAAAAAAAACAGCTTATAATGAAGATCTGTTAAGGTATAGTATTTGCCTAATACTGCACACAAGGAAAACACCATAAAAGACTGGTAAATTGGCTTTTAGATGGAAATGCTAAAATTGCATTGTTTGGGTTGTCTGTAAGTAGCCTACACTTGACACATACAAATAAATTACATATTCAGATTCGGTAAGGGTCGGCTGCAGACTTAGACTTTGCCAACACAAGTCATGGTGGGCTGAACAATTTTCGGAAATGTGCTCATCGATATCTCTAAAAGTGATCTCTACTGACGCCTAGTGCAGAAATATTATTGGTGCTATAAAACTAGGATTGCATGGCGTGAATATCCCAACCCTAGGCCATATTCATATTCACCTGTCTGCCTGCCTGACTCCCCGGACTTGACCCGCTGCTTATCAATTGTGGATAAGGTACTATAATTTTAATTCACCCGAATTAATTTCGGAATAATATTATTTCAGTGATGCGCTTACACAAAGGTCTCCCATTTTACCTGGTTTTTGCACAGGTGTAGGACATTAAGTTCCATTGACAAAACCTCTGGACAGAACTCGTGATATAGCGTATGACATCTACTGCCGAGGACAAAACCTCTACTCTGTGCATATAGCCTATTTCTGAAGTTAATTTATAAAACGTGTTTCATCACTTTGTTACTATTAAACGAACATAATAATAACAAATCCAGCTTCTATTTAAATAGAAACAATTGGTTTTATCAACGCAACTTCTATTTATAAAACAAGTATTTTCATCAATTCATCTACTATTCAGTCAAAAATTCGTTTCATCAGCCCAAGTGCTATTTATGCTAAGTAGCAACAATTGTTTATATATATATATATATATAAATATATACATATATATATATATCTCTCATTTTTCATCAATCCAGCACCAATTTAAGCAAGAACATTTTGTTCTATTCAGCTCCAATTTAAGCAAGAATATTTTTACTTATCCAGCTTCCATGTCAGTAAAAATGATTTAGTATCAATCCGACTTCTATTTAGCAAGCATTATTTTAACAATTCTTTTTCATCAATCCAGTTTCAATTTAAGCAAGAACATTTTCATCACTTGTAATTCACCGCTGAAATAAATTCGAAATTAATTTGGGTGAATTAAAATTATAGTACCCGAATTTTGTCTTGATAAAACGCCTGTTTTATCAATGCAATTTCTATTTAGATAACAAGCATTTTCATCAATTCATCTACTATTCAGTCAAAAAAAATTTTCATCAGCCCAAGTGCCATTTATGCTAAGAAGCAACAATTGTTTCTATATATATCCAACTTCCATTTAAATAAATAGTTTTAATCAATCCAGCTCCAATTTAAGCGGGAACATTTTGATCAATTCAGCTCCAATTTAAGCAAGAACATTTTTACTTATCCAGCTTCCATGTCAGTAAAAATGATTTAGTATCAATCCGACTTCTTTTTCGTCAATCCAGCTTCAATTTAAGCAAGAACATTTTCATCACTTGTAATTTACCGCCGAAATAAATTCGAAATTAAATCGGGTGAATTAAAATTACAGTACCCGAATACTTGCTTTGACGAAGCGCCGGTGTAAAGGTTTCAAATTACCCCCTCCTAAACATTACCCCCCGGTAACTTGAAACCGGTTTCAGATTACCCCCCGGAAACTAGATTTGCATCAATCATCGCATTTATTGCACTAAAAAATTCATAAAAAATCATCCCGCCTCTTGTTTTGGTCTGAAGAATTTCATCCGTCATCCCACTTCGTGGTATGTTATGAATTTGTTGATCGAAAAAAATAATAGCCTCGAAGCCATTTCTCCATTGTAACGTCAGCGGCGATTAATATTTTAGTTACAGATGAAAATATTGATAACAAACCACGAAGAGGGATGACGGATGAAAATCTTCAGACCAAAACAAGAAGCGGGATGAATTGTTTGATATTTTTAGTGCATTAAATGCGATGATTGATGCAATTTACAGTTTGCAGGGGGGTAATGTTTAGGAGGGGGTAATCTGAAACCTTTACACCGGTGGTAATTTGAAACCTATACACTGGTGTAAAGGTTTCAATATTTTCATCTGTAACTAAAATGCTAATCGCCGATAAAGTCATGAGTGTAGGGCATTTTCCCCCTGGACAAACCCCCCGGACAAACCCCCCCGGACAACCCCTCCCCCCGGACAATTCCCCCTGATTTTGCCTAGGACATTAACCCCGGACAATTCCCCCCTTGCTGCGAAAATAGCCTATTTCTGTAGGTATAAATTCGTTTCATCCAACGTCTATTTAAATAACAATTTTTTATCCATCCAGCTCCAATTTAAGCAATATTATTTTTATCCATTCAGCTCTAATTTAAGCAAGAATGTTTTCATCAATCCAACTTCAATTTAAGCAAGAATATTTTCATCAATCCAACTTCAATTTAAGCACGAATATTTTCATCAATCCAGCTCCAATTTAAACAAGAATATTTTCATCAATCCAGCTCCAATTTAAGCAGGAATATTTTCATCAATCCAGCTTCAATTTAAGTAAAATTTATTTTTTTCCAATCCGGCTTCTATTTAGCGAGAATTCTTTTAATCAATTCAACTTGCGTACTTAGCACCGGCGTGTTACAGTACAACCACTTATACGCAATATGTTCTACCACGGGGGGAATTGTCCTACCCTAGGGGGGTTTTGTCCAAGGGGTTTGTCTAGGGGGGAAATGTCCGCGCCCCAAAGTCATACGAAGAAACAACTTTGAGGCTATTATAATTGTTTTCCTTGCTCATCCAAAATAAAAATTACGCTTCTGCTGCAACATATTTTTAATTACGCCCAACTTCTACTTATGACAGAAATACTTTGATTGCTCATGCAATCTCTATATTTTTACTTCAGTAGTCTAATAAATTTAGCACTTTTCGGGTTTTCATTTCCTTTACCGCTTCACATTCCAACAGAATGTTCATTGATTTGTCTTTGTCTTCATTTCCTCATCGGGTACTTAACCTGTAATTGCTTGAATGCATCTACATACCTATAATTTACTATAGACCTATGCTTGTAGGCTTGTAATTGATGAGAGCAATAAATCTTGTTGTTAATAATTCCCATCTTCACAAAGTCAAACCTCTTTCCACTGGCTTCACGCGGCTTCTGAATCTCTGCTCAGTATACAGCCTTTATTTACTTTACCATCCTTACGTGCAAATGTATCGAGACATAAGTTGCATTTGTAAGGTTTTTCTCCAGTGTGGGTTCTTGCATGTCCGTCCAGATGACATTTCTGTGTAAATAACTTTTGGCAGAATTTGCATATGTATGGTTTTTCTCCAGTGTGGGTTCTCCCATGTAGGTCGAGGTGACCCTTCTGTGAAAATGATTTATGACACAAATCACACTTATGTGGTTTTTCTCCAGCGCGGATTCCTTTATGGAGGTTAAGGTCACTCTTACGACCAAATGTCTTATGACATAAGGTGCATTTGTATGGTTTTTCTCCAGTGTGGCTTCTTTTATGAAGGTTCAGGTCACTGCTACGATAAAATGTCTTATAGCATAAGGTGCATTTGTGTGGCTTTTCTCCGGTGTGGATTCTTTTATGGAGGTTCAGGGCATCCTTGAGTGCAAATGTCTTTTGGCATAAGGTGCATTTGCATAGTTTTTCTCCAGTGTGGGTTCTTATGTGTCTTTTCAGATGACTATGGTCTGCAAATGCTCTAAGACAAATAGTGCATTGATATGGCTTATCTCCAGTGTGGATTCTTTTATGGATTGTCAGGCTATCCTTACGTGCAAATGTCTTAAGGCATAAGTGACATTTGTATGGCTTTTCTCCAGTGTGGGTTCTTGCATGTCCGTCCAGATGAGCTTTCTGTGAAAATGATTTATGACACAAATTACACTTATGTGGTTTTTCTCCAGTGTGGGTTCTTGTATGTTGGTGCAGAGTACTTTTATGAGCAAATGTCTTATGGCATAAGTTACATTTGTATGATTTTTCTCCAGAGTGAGTTCTTCCATGTAGGTCAAGATGACATTTTTGTGTAAATGATTTATGACACAAATTGCATTTGAATGGCTTTTCTCCAGTGTGTGTCCTTCGATGAGTTTGTAAATTACTCCTCCAAGTAAAAGATTTATCACATAAATTACACTTATATGGTTTTGCTCTGGTGTCGGTAATTTTTTTCTGTTCTAACACACTCATATTTTCATGATTTCTGACATATAGTGCAATTCTATTGTCTTTGTCTTTCCATCAGTGTGAATTCTTGCATGGCAATTCGTAATGTACTTTTCTGAAAATGATTTATGGCATATTAATTGCCAAGATTTTCTTCAGCAGGAATTCTTGAATGACGTTTCGAATGAACATTATCTGCAAATGCCCAGGCACATAAATGACATTTAATTTTTTTATAGAGTAGGGGCCATGATGTGATTTCAGTTATACTTCATCGGCCATTGGTAATACCTTTAATACATGTTCGCACATAAGTTGAAATTGCATGACTTTCAACTGTTCTCGATACTTGTGTCAACTTTCAAATGACAGTTCACTGTGCTGACACATATATTTGCATTTACTGTGATAAGGAGAGTCGAGACATATTCAATTCAAAGGTCTGAATACAAAATCAATATATTCACTGTTTCTGTGATGATTCATTGCATTAGTGTTTGCTCTTATTCTATGAAGTCAAGCAATAAGAACCTCTCTGAATGCAACTTATTTTTCTCAGTCACAGTTTTAACTAAAGGTGATGCATGTAATCCACAAGTGTTCCTACAGTTACTGTTCTGTCGTTGTTTTTGCAGCGGTTACACGTGATTGAACCGTAACGGCCCGCTATTCCGAGGGTCCACTATTCCGAATATCGGTTATATTTTGTTCGTTATCCTTGTGTTAGGGTTACAGTGGGTTAGGGTTAGGGTTAGGGTTGGGTGGGTTAGGATTAGGTTTAGGGTTATGGTTAGGTTTAGGGTTGGGGAGAGTTAGGGTTAGAGTTACGGTTATGGTTATGGTGGGTAAGGCTTAGGTTTATGGTTATGGTTAGGGTTGGGGTGGGTTAAGGTTAGGTTTAGGGTTATAGTTAGGGTTGGGGTGAGTTAGGGTAAGGGTTATATTTAGGGTTAGGGTTAGGTTTAAGGTTAGGGTTCGGAATAGTGGACCTTCGGAATAGTGGACCCTCGGAATAGTGGACCCAAACCGATTGAACTGCTCAGAAATTTGCCAACACCGCGCACACACTGTCGGTGAAACAAAGATGAATACGGAATCACAGAATCTACGGTAGAAGACAGCCACATTTTTTCAACAACGATAATAAATAAACAACGATAATAAATAAATTTTATGTTTTCAATTTGATCCAAGATTATAACTATAGACATCAGGATGAATTGCTTATGTCATTGCTGTGCCGATACCGTCAACAGTAACTGTTCTTTTATGCGCAATTTTACTTGGGAATCGTTTAATTGTCGTTTAGGCCTATCATTTTTCGACTATCTGTTTTGTCGTTCAATTTCTCTACTGCGAATTTCTTTAAAAGCGATATCTACTTAGGTCTACGCTGCAAACGGAAATAATAATGGCCTATATTATGGCTGTAAGATAACACGGCTTGAATCTCGGAAATCTAGGTCAAATTCGTCGTTGGGGAAATGTAGCTCTACGAAACTCTAGCACAGACCTATAGATGTAAATGCAAAAGCAATTTTGCTTCAGTTTTCAATTCATTAAAGAGACAGATATAATTGCAATACGAGTAATTGTGAGTAGAAACCAGTCGGTAAACGCCTCTTTATATTATTAGTTCGGTTCTTCAAAATGGCGTTACAGAGCAAACGCGAAAAAGTGTAAAATGGAAACTGGATTATTTGCCTGTCCCTCTTGCGATTGTTTGTTACATTGTGCTGGCTTGATATCTGTTAAAAATAATATTCGTTTTTAATGACTCAATCTGACATACCGCAGAATGATTACAAGTACAGGTTATACGAAATACGGCCCACTATAGCACGACACGCAGGTCAGCTTTACAGCAGTGGGTTCGGTAACTAATTATCAATAAATGCCTTAGTGCTGGATTACTCGTGATTCGGCCAAGCCAGAAGGCTATCTTATTTTCAGCAGAACTCGAGTCAAACAACACAACAGAAAAGCGCCAATGGCAGCTAACAGAAACTTCAATAAATTAATGCCCTGTATGAGGCTCGAACCCAGTGTGAAGGTTTCAAATTGCCCCTCCTAGACATTACCAACCCCCGGTGACTTGAAACCGGTTTCAGATGGCTGTTTTAGTCAATACAGCTTCCATTTCACATATAGATGTTGGTACTTGTCGGTTAATTCACCGCCACACACAGAAACAAAGCGCTAGGAGCTCAGGTTATGCGTCGTGAGGGTCGGTTAGGTCTCAGGTTATGCGCCGTGAGGGTCGGTTAGGGTTAGGGATAGGTTTGGTGCAGTCATTCTTTCTGAAATTGAAGCTGGATTGATGAACAATAATGTTCAATTAAATAGAAGTTATATTGATGAAAAATATTTTCTGATGAAATAGAAGCGGGATTTATCAAACAAATTCTTGCCTAAGCTGGATCGATGGAAACGATTCTCGTCAAACTAGAAGTTGGATAGTTAGATTGATTAAAAATAACAACGCTGTGTTTGGCGGTGAATTAACCGACAAGTACCTAGATTTTACATCTATAGGTTATATGGAAGCTGGATTGACAAAACAACGCTAGAAAAATGGAAGCTGGATGAAGGTTCTCTATAGGTTAAATGGAAGCTGGATTGACGAAAACAACGCTAGATAAATGGAGGCTGGATGAAGGTTCTCTATGGGTGAGGTGGAAGCTGGGTTGACGATATGCAGAGGGTGTCTGCCCGCTATTCCGAAGGTCCACAATTCCGAATATCCGCTATATTTTTTCGTTATCCTTGGTGGTTAGCCAGGTTAGTGTTACGGTGGGTTAGGGTGGTTCAGGGTTGGGTTAGGGTAGGTTGAATAAGCAAGCAATCAGTGCCAATCACATAGACGGGTGTCATAGTCTTTGTGCTGCACCGTATTGTCTGCGCCGTTGTGGCATAGTTCTTTGAATTGTGCCGTTCTGCCTGCGCAGTTTAGTGACGGCGCCGTAACAACGTCAAATTGAAGAATTATGCACATGGCGACTTTAAAGATAAGATATGCTAACCGCTTATCAGAGGGATTTCAGAGAACACTCCAAGCCTATGGCATAAATAGTCAATGACAATCCCAACTCCAAGATATATACACGAACACCAAAACTTAAGCATATAGGTCTATATAACCTCAAATAACAGCAGAAATATTGAGGAATTTTTTCTGTGTATTGAGGTTAATATCCAGCAGAAGTTGATTAGAGAGACAATGTTGATGACAGAAAGGAATCAACATAATGCCGCATAAACTGCCTGGAGGCCAGGACTCAAGGAAAATAATTCAAAAGGTGCATTTCAAATAGTTCGGAGAAAGTGTCTCTTCCCGGAGCATTTTTGTAGTGATGGAAACAATGTTCCATAAATTCCCGTTCTATTTCAAACACATCATCACATATTCCACAACCAAAAGGTCTCAAAACAAAATGGCCAATACTTGATCTATCATCATACAGTTGGTTTTCATCTAAAAAAGGCTTTAGACACGACCTAGATGAGGAAACTTGCTTGCTGGTCGATTCTGATGATGAAAACTCTTTTCCGTCAAGACATTTAACAAATTCAGTCAATGGATAAGATTTCTTGCATAACATAGTCATGTTGCATTTGCACTTTTTTGAGGAATCCATGGGATTCTGACTTTGAAAGCATTTGCAGGAATCATGTCCAATACACGTGGACATGTGCCTTTTTAGATTGTCAACGCATGCAAATAACATGCGACATACAATACACTGGAATGTCTTCTGCACACTGTGTGTTCTACTATGCATATCCAGACTAGCTTTCTGCAAAAATGATTTATGACACAATTCACACTTATGTGGTTTTTCTCCAGTGTGGATTCTTCCATGTCTTTCCAAATGAACTTTCTGTGAAAATGATTTATGACACAAATTGCATTTGAAAGGTTTTTCTCCAGAGTGTGTCCTTCGATGAGTTTGTAGCTTACCCCTCCATGTAAAGGATTCATAACATAAATTACACTTATGTGGTTTTTCTCCAGTGTGGATTCTTTTATGGATGTTCAGGTTACTCTTATGTGCAAATGTCACAAGACATAAGTTGCATTTGTATGGCTTTTCTCCAGTGTGGATTCTTGCATGTCCGTCCAGATGAGATTTCTGTGAAAATGATTTCTGGCAGACTTCGCATTTGTATGGCTTTTCTCCAGTGTGAGTTCTCCTATGTTTGTCAAGATAATATTTTTGCGTAAATGATTTATGACACAAATCACACTTATGTGGCTTTTCTCCAGTGTGGGTTCTTTTATGGATGCCCAGGCCACCTTTACATGCAAATGACTTTTGGCATAAGGCACACTTGTATGTTTTTTCTCCAGTGTGGATTCTTCCATGTCTTTCCAAATGAACTTTCTGTGAAAATGATTTATGACACAAATTGCATTTGAAAGGTTTTTCTCCAGTGTGTGTCCTTCGATGAGTTTGTAGCTTACCCCTCCATGTAAAGGATTCATAACATAAATTACACTTATGTGGTTTTTCTCCAGTGTGGATTCTTTTATGGATGTTCAGATTACTCTTATGTGCAAATGTCACAAGACATAAGTCGCATTTGTATGGCTTTTCTCCAGTGTGGATTCTTGCATGTCCGTCCAGATGAGATTTCTGTGAAAATGATTTCTGGCAGACTTCGCATTTGTATGGCTTTTCTCCAGTGTGAGTTCTCCTATGTTTGTCAAGATAATATTTTTGCATAAATGATTTATGACACAAATGACACTTATGTTGCCTTTCTCCAGTGTGGATTATTTGATGCTGTTCTAGCACACTCATATTGTCATGACTTCTGACATATAGTGCAATTCTATTGTCTTTCCTTCAGTGTGGATTCTTGCAATGGTAGTTGTGAACTCGTGTTCTTTTCTGAAAAATGAATTATGACATACCTTGTACTTTCAAAGGTTTTCTTCAACAAGGACTCTTGCATGACATTTCAATTGATAATTATCTGCAAATGCCTGGTCACATAAATGACATTTGAATTTTTTATACAGTATGGGTCATGATGTGATTTTATTTATATAGCTTTGTCGTTAATTGTTAATTTCTTTTCAAACATGTTCTCACATAAGTTCAGATTGCATGACTTTCCTCTGTTCCCAATTCTTGTATCGACATTCAAATATCAGTTCACAGTGCTGAGACGTACATTGCAGTTACTGTTACACGGAGAGTCAAGTCACATTCTATTTAAAGGTCTAGGCGCCAAATTAATATTCACTGTGTTCCTGTGTCATGACTCACACTGCATTAATGTTGCTCATATTCTACGAGGTCATGCAATAAGAACCTCTCTGCAAGTGCTCAAGAGTTTTTTTTTATCAGAAATGGTTTGACTATCGTTGATACATGTAGTCCACTTCGGTTCCAACGGCTGCTGTTCTTTTGTTATTTCAGAAAATTTGCTAACACTGTGTACGCACTTTCAGTGAATCAATGATGAATGGAATCACAGACTCCAAGACAGAAGACACGCACATTTTAGCAAACAATGGATATAACGAAATTTAATTTCAATTTAAAAAAAAATTATTTAGACATAACGATGATTTCCTAATACCAAGTTTATAATGCAGAACTGTTAAGACTGACTGTTCGCGTAATATTGTACACAAATAAAACACCATAAACGACTGATAAATAGGCTCCATGCTGGAATGTTTTCCATTGTTTGGGTTGCATGTAAGTACACTTCGTGTATACAAATAAATTATAATTATAGTCAGATTTGGTAAAGACCGAATGCAGACTTAGACTTTCTCAACACAAGTATCAGTGGACTGAGTAATTTTTGGAAATGTGCTCCTCGAGCATAGGGCATTTTCCCCTGGACAAATACTCCAGACAAAGCCCCCGGACCAATGCCCCCTGATTTGGCCTACGAAATTTAATCCCCAGACAATTTCCCCCTTTGCTGCGCAAATAGCTTATTTCTGCAGGTATAATCTGATCAAACTTAGGCTAATTATCCAGAACTTCGCAGTGCTGTGTCAACTAGTTAGTGTCATGTGTCACACGGGTAAAACACCTATCGCTGTCGGTGACACGACAACTGGTCCAACGACAACTGGTCCAAGGACAACTGGTCCATAGACCAGGGCCGTTTTAAGAAATTGTGGGTCCCTAGACACAAACACTAGGTCTAATTCTAAGCGTAACTATATGAGTCTCATCTATAGCCCCCCTCTTATGAGAGAAATTAGGGTTTCTGGAGGATGGATAACGAGTATTTGCCGGTCGGTCATTGAGATGCGTAGCGCCGAGTGAGGAGGGGCAAGGGGAGGGAATGGACTCCTCCCCACCGGAAAATTTTGAGTTTTTACATTGGAATGGCAGAAATTTAAGCTGCCATTTTATCAAAATTCTTCAACTATTACAGTGCTGGCCTGAGTAGACTAAGATTTCATAAAATATTATTAAAACTATAATATGTATTTCTTTATCAGTTTCCACAAAGTATAATGGTAGCATAATATTGTAAACTGCGATCTTAACAAAATTACTATATTATTTCAATGCTGATAGAAAGAGTGGTTGAAAATTTTCATTAGCATAATATTACTATTACCATAATAATTTCTTTGCGTGTCAAGTTCTGCAACTCAGTTGCATGGACCTCTTCTGCATGGACCACGCCATTGCAGTAGCCTATAATGAATTGCAGTAGATTATTCCTTAAAACAGTCCTCACTTCAACGGCGTTCAGTTATGACTCAAGGCATGAGCTTTGGTCGTTGGTGCCTGATTGGTCCTTGATAGTAGACAGGTGTTTAGTCCAAGCCCGAATTCCTTGCACTGGAATTATCTTATTCCCGTTGCTCAAAAATGTCCTACATTGCTGACCACGATACAATTATAGGCCTATCAGAATTGCTACAAATGTTACACAAACCAAGGAAGAACTACCAAAATCGGGAAGCCATGTGGTAGACTATAATGGTGCTATTTTACTAAGTGTTAGTTGTGCAAAAATAGTCTTTGTAAAAATGGTACTTGTTTTTTATACGACCACCAAGACACCTAGAACTAACGTTGCAGTGTTGTTATCTTTCTTAAATCCAACTTCCAGTTTGTGGAGAACCCTTTTAATCGATCCAGCTTCTGTTTAGGCAAGAATTTGTTCCATAAATCCCGCTTCAATTTCGTCATCAAATATTTTTCATCAATTTTTCATTGAAAATTATTGTTCATCAATCCAGCTTCAATTTCAGCATAATGACTGCACTAACCCTGAAACTAATCCTAACCAACCCTCACGACGCCTAACCTGAGCCCTAACCGACCCTCATGCGCTAAATCCCGCTTCTATTTCGTGAGGAAATATTTTTCATCGAATTTATAAATTTTGGTGGTCGTATAAAAAACAAGAACCGTAAAAATATTAACAGTAAACTATACTCATTGCAATGTGATAGTATCATATATTATATTAGTAGATTTTATCATTATAATCACATGAGAGTAAAACACATCACTGTAGCCTATATTATAACTATTAGAGCTCAGGTATTACAATAATGTAGACATCAACTATAAACTATTATTCTTTGGGTTCCACGACAATTGGTCTAACGACAACTGGTCTACAGACGAATAGTATTGATGAAATAGAAGCTGGATTTATGAAAATGGTTTCTTAGCTTAAATGGAAGCTGGATCGATGATTTTATTCATGTATTTCGACATGCATCCAGCTTCTACTTCAGATCTAAAAATATCTTCATCGCGCTTCTATTTCTCACCCATTATTTTCGTCAATCCAGCTTCTATTTCAGATATAAAACATTACCCTTACCCAGCTTCCATTACTTAAGCGTTTTTCACCAATCCAGTTTCTATTTCAGATTAAGAAATACTTTCATCCAGCTTTTGTTTCTCTTACGTTATTTTCGTCAATCCAGCTTCTATTTCACCTGTAAAAGAGCCATCATCCAGATTTCATTTCTCTTGCCTTTTTTCATCAATCCAACCTCCATTTCACCTGTAAAACAATCATCCAGCTTCCATTTCTCAAGCGCTGGATGAGTTGTCTGTAGACGAATTGTCCGGAGACCACTTGTCGTTAGACGAGTTGTCGGTAGACGAGTTGTCGTGACACCATTATTTGATCAAATGTTAGGGTAGTCACTTCTAGGTGGAGCTCCCCCAGGAAGAGGCCTAGATTAAGCACTGGACGTAACACGATTTCGTCCTTAATCTTTCAGTCTCAGAATATAGAGTTTTGCAGTCATGCCTTCTATGCGCGTGAGTGTAATTTTTTACATTTGTTATTAATAGGCTAGTAGACCTTATATGCTGCTGGGGGAACGGACATTTCCCCCCTGGACATTCCCCCCCGGACATTTCCACCCCCGGACATTTCCCCCCCTGGACGTTTCCCCCCCTACCCTAGCAACAATTTAAGCCAGAATATTTTCATCAATCCAGCTCCAATTTAAGCAAGAATATTTTCATCAATCCAGCTCCAATTTAAACCAGAATATTTTCATCAATCCAGCTTCCATTTAAGCAAGAATATTTTCATCAATACAGCTCCAATTTAAACCAGAATATTTTCATCAATCCAGCTCCAATTTAAACCAGAATATTTTCATCAATCCAGCTCCAATTTAAGCAAGAATATATTCATCAATCCAGCTCCAATTTAAACCAGAATATTTTCATCAATCCAGCTCTAATTTAAGCAAGAATATTTTCATCAATCCAGCTCCAATATAAACCAGAATATTTTCATCAATCCAGCTTCCATTCAAGCAAGAATATTTTCATCAATCCAGCTCCAATTTAAACAAGAATATTTTCATCAATCCAGCTTCCATTTAAGTAATATGTTTGTGCGTTTTAAACGCATAGCTATTTAAGTGGATTCCTTAGCATTTACTTCAAAGGAATCGTTGTAAAAGTTTCAGATTTAATTATACAGGCCTAGGCGTAGGTCTAGAATTCAGGGTAGGACTTGTATGGTCATTTGAGCTGGTATGCACAGAAGGCGGGGAAATGTCCGGGGGGGTAAATGTCCAAGTCGAAATCAGGGGTGAAACGTCCAGGGGGGGAAATGTCCAGGTGGGAAATGTCCTACACTCATGCTGCTGACACAACTAGCACAGCAATCTTTGTACTATAAGCGCTGTAAAATAAATGCAATTTTAACACACGTCAAAGTTCTTAAAACAAGTTATGCGATATAGTAATATTGTTTGGGTCGCCGCAGGGTTCCCTGTTGCGCGGGGCTCTAGGCATGTGCCTCGCGTGTCTAGGCGTTAAAAAGGCGCTGCCAAAGACAACTGCTCCAACGACAACTCGTCCATGAAATATTGATTCATCGACAAATGGTTAACAACAAAATGCTCCCTGGGAAATTTTTTTCTCGATTTTTGCAGCTGAAATAGAAGCTGAATTGATGAGAAAACGCTTGAGAAATGAAAGGTGCACCATGGATGAGGGTTCCTTTACAGGTGAAATAGAAGCTGGACTTATGAACATGATGAAAAAAAGTCTAAGAAATGGAAGCTGGATCAAGGTGTTTTTAGATCCGAAACAGAAGCTGGATGCATTTTGAAGTATGTGAACAAAAATCATCAATCCAGCTTCCAATTAGGCTAAAAAAAACATGAAAGTCTTTTCATAAATCCAGTATCTATTTCATAAATGAAGAGCCTTCATCCACCTTCCATTTCCCAAGCGCTTTCTCATTAATCCGACTTCTATTTCGGTGGACGATTTGTAGTTGGACCAGTTGTCATTGGACCAGTTGTCGTGGAACCATCACTGTCATTCAGGCATGACCTTATAACTTGTTACTAGTGGAGTTCAGTCGCTCCGATATGAAGCAAATTCCTGTTCGTGTAATTTAGGACAGCATGAATCCCTGTCATCAATCCAGCTTCCATTTAGGCAAAAAAAGTTTCAACCAACTTCTATTTAAATAACAACTATTTTTATCCATCCAGCTCCAATTTAAGCAAGAACATTCATCAATCCAGCTCCTATTTAAGCAAGAATATTCTCATCAAGTAAAAATATTTTCATGAAGCAAAAATTATTTTCTATCAATCCGGCTTCTATTTAGCGAGAAATCTTTCCATCAATGCAGCTTGCGTATTTAGGACCGCCGTTTTATAGCAATACCGCTTACATGCAATATGTTCTACCAGGAGATGTTGTGCTACCTTGGGGACTTTTTTTTTTTTTTTTTTTTAAATTTATTGCTCCCAAGTTAATTGTACACAGTTCTATTTTTTTAAGCAAATCAGTATACTACAAATATGATAACAGAACATAAACAATTCAATGCAACTAAAAGTTCATGGAAAACAAACGGAACCCCTGAAGGGAAAAAAATCCCGCTGGGTAGGGGCCCTACTTTCAAGATTAACCTTATAAGATGCTGGGAGATCAGCAATTAGGGCTGGAAGATTATATAAAAAAATTATAATGAACAAGTAATACAAAAAGAAAAAGAAAAGAGTAAACGACAGTTAACTCAGAACTATATTCCTAGAGACATACTTCATTTTTTGCAATGTGTGCTTTGATTAATTGTTTAAAGTGGGAAAAGGGTTTTACAGTTCTAAAAGTAGCCGGTAAATTATTCCAGATTAATGGACCTTGATATTTAATGGAGAATTTCCGTATGTTAGTTCTTGGATAAACACTTATGTATTCCCGATCAGTTCTAGTAAAATGAGTGTGTTTGACTGTAGGAAAGTAGTCTGTAAAGGCAGTAGGTAGTAAGTTGTTATTAAATTTATACATAAATTCCAGGGTTTGAGCTGTTCTTATTTGGGTTATATTTAAGAGATTTAGTTCTAAAAATAAAGACTTTGTATGGGCATTGTACGAAGACTTAGTAATAATTCTTATGGCCATCTTTTGGAGTGTTCTAAGACTGGACAAGTGGGTGTCATAGGTGGAAGTCCAGATGAAATTGCAGTATGTTAAGTAAGGATGAATTAACGTAGAATATAATTGTCGCAGAATATGTGGTGGAAGCAAATAAGATATTCTTCTGAGTATTCCTATGTTTTTTGAGATTTTCTTAGTAATTTCTAGGATATGTGTGTTCCATTTTAAATGTTGATCTATGTGAACTCCAAGGAATTTAGTTGATGAAACAGAAGGAATTATTGTGTCATCAATTAAAATTTCCCTCTTCGAATTTGGAATTAATTTTTTAGAGGTTCTAAATAAAATATAGTTAGTTTTTGACAAATTTAGTGACAACTTGTTAGCCCTAAACCAATCATTGGCTAGGGACAATTCCTCATTTACAAGTGATATTAGATGGTCATATGAAGCATGAGATATGAAGGCATTAGTATCGTCTGCAAAAAGGATGTAGTGTAGAAGAGTCGATGAGTTAGGTAGGTCATTGATGTAGATTAAAAATAACAGAGGCCCGAGTATGGATCCTTGAGGTACACCAAAGAAAATTAGTTTCAGATCAGAGAGGTTACCATTACACAGGACTTGTTGGTAATGACTGTTCAAATAGCTTTTAAACCAGTCCAGAGCTAAATCCCTTATTCCATAGTGTTCTAATTTTGCAGTAAGAATTTTGTGGTCGACAGTATCAAAAGCTTTAGCAAGGTCTAAAAAAATACCGATAGAGAATTCATTATTGTCCATAGCTTTAGATATTTTATCTTGTATGTCAAGAAGGGACATGGACGTAGAATGTCCCGGTTGAAATCCGTGCTGAAGTGGATACAAGAGTTTACTGTGCGTTATAAAGGAAAAAAGTCTATTGTACATTGCCCTTTCAAAAAATTTAGAAAAGAAATTTAGTACTGATACTGGTCTATAATTAGAAATTTCCGATTTACTGCCTTGTTTATGTATTGGAGTTATCTTTGCCATTTTAATTTCAATTGGTACCAATCCAGTTCTGAACGAACAGTTAATTAGTTCAGCAAGTGGCACTGCAAAAATATCCATTAATGGGGATAATATTTTTGGGTCAAGTTCATCTGGTCCGGAGCTATGAGTAATTTTTAACGTCTTATTAATAGATAAAATTTCCTGGGTGTCAGTTGGCAGAATAACAATGGAATTCAGTGATGATGGAGGCATGAAGTTGTGAAATGGTTTAGTGGCTTGGGGAATTTTAATTGATAATGATTTTGGCAGTTCTATAAAGTAATTGTTAAATTTTTCAGCTATAAGTTTGGGGTCTTCAATTGTGGCTTCATTAATTTTTAATTCCTTGATTATGGAAGTTTTTTCTTGATTACTTATAATAGATTTAATTATTTGCCAAGTTTTCTTTAAATCACTGCTATTTTTACTAAATTCTTCCGCATAGTACTGCCGTTCTATCTCCGTACGAATTATTTTGAATTTATTTCGATATTTTATAAAGTTCTCTTTATTCATTACAGTAGGATTCTTAATATATTTTATATATAGTTTTTCTTTCTTTTTAACCGATTTCATTAGACCAGAAGTCATCCAGGGATGCCGAAAAGTATCTTTTTTCAGTATTTGCTTTGCTTTTAAAGGAAAGGCCAGGTCATAATATAATTTAATGATGTTTATAAAAGATGAGTAAGCTAGATCAGTATTATTCTCTTTACACTGCATGATTACAGGATTCCAGTCAGCATTAGATATTAAGGTATTAAATTTAGCAATCGTCTCTGGTGTTATAGTTCTAACCAACTCTGATTTTGTTGCATTGACATATAAATGGGGTTCGTTATGTAACCAGGTAATTATGGGTAGATGGTCAGATATGTCGCTTATTAATATAGCGGAGTTAGTCACCATATCAGCAGAGTTAGTAAAGATATTATCAATAAGGGTACTAGTTGTCATGGTGATTCTGGTTGGATGGTGAATTAAAGGGATAAGGTGATGAGCAGACATGCTTTCCATAAAAGCTTGGGTAGGGGTATGAGAATCTAGGGCTAATAAATCAATATTATAATCACCAATTAGAAATAGTCGCTTATTCCTGTGTCTTTTGTCAGTTAAAGAATCAATTAGCAGGTCAAAGTCAGTGTTAAAAGTATTCAAATTACCACTCGGTGGTCTATATATAGCGCCTAGCAGAATATCCTTATTTTTTTATACTGTAGGTTTATAAATATGCTTTCATACAGATCTGAAGGACATGGATTGGCCATCCTAGTATAGTCAATACCATTCTTGATAAAGAAGCCCACTCCCCCACCCCCTCCCTCAACTCTATTCTCATAGACAAAACTATAACCGGGAATAAAGATAGAAGCAGCTGTAGTGTTTATCAGCCAAGTTTCAGTTACTGCTAAGACTGAAATAGGTAGCTGCTGCATAAGAAGCTGAATGTCAACAAGTTTATGGATAATACTTCTGCAATTTATATGCAACAGGGTAAAGGGGATTGTGTCCTGGTTAAGTTGTTGAGCCAGCTGGGTGGGACCATAATAGTTGGAGTCCTTAATTAGGTCACAGAAATAGTTCATATCAGGATCTAGGTCACTGTTGTTGATTAAGTGCTTATTTGAATCTTCAGTCTCAAAAAATTGGAGCTTAGGAGATTCCTGTGAGGAGCTTTGTTTTATGTAGGTAAAATGGGAATTATCTCCACAGGTTCTGCAAATGCCAGGTCCCTCCCTCTGTTCTAAAGTAGACTTGCACACATGGCAGCAATGAATTTCAGGGTACTGTTCTAAGTTATTCGTCGTTTAAACTAACACAGCAAAAAATATATATAGAAAAAACTGTCAATCAAAGAGAAAGAAAAAGAAAAAAGGTCCAACAGACCTAAAAAGTCCAACAGTCGCAAAAAGCCGAAAAACTATCGACATGAACATAAAGTGCAGCAATTTCAGAAACAATACTTATATGTACATCATCATGTGCTCTTATGATTTAAGTAAAACCAGGCAATGAATGAGGTCTACTCTATATAACGTACTTATCGAGGCAAAAGCAATTTTGTCCGGGGTGTTGCCCGGTGGTTTTGTGAAGAGAGAAATGTTCGTGCCCCGTGCTCCTCAGTATCTCTAAAACTGATATCTAGTTACGCCTAATGCAAAAATATTAATGGCGCTATAAAACTAAGATTACACGGCATGAATCTTCAAACCCTAGGTCATATTCATCGAATGGAAATATACGAATTCCCTGCACAGACCTTTAGATGTAAATATAAAAGCAATTTTGCTGCAATTGTCAATAATTAATTAATTAATTTCAAATACGAGTTAAAAAATAGTCAGTAAACAATTCTTTAGTTCGGTTCCTCAAAATGGCGCTGAAGAGATCGAGCGAAAAAATAAAATGGAAGTTGGATTGTTTCATGCTTGTCCCTCTGGCGATTGTTTATTTTAAACCGCTATGTTAAAACCGGTGTCACGACAGCTGGTTCACAGACAACTGGTTCACCGACAACTGGTTCACGGACAACTGGTTCACGACAACTGGTTCACGACAATTGGTTCACAGACAACTGGTTCACAGACAACTGGTTCACGACCAAATGGTCACTGCGAATTTTTTACGACATGGTTATTGCCGCTAAAAGAGAAGTTTTGTTGATGAAAATAACTCGTCATAAATCGAAAACAGGTTGTTCATGGCCTCACTGCAAAAAGAAACCGAGGAAAAGAACGTTTCCTAAACGAAGTTGCATTGATGAAAAGAATGCTTGTAAAAATAGAAGCCGGATACACGAAACAATCGCGTTGCGAAATAGAAGTTGGATTGATGAAAATACTTCAATTTTAAATAGAAGTCGGATTTAGATTGACTAAAATCGCCCTGTTAAAATTGGAGCGGTTGGAGTAAAGAAAACCGGAATAAGTATTTTCTTACCTGAAATAGAAGCTGGATTTATGAGAATGTTCTTGCTTAAATTAAAGCTGGAAGGATGAAAATGTCTTGCCTTAAAATGGAGCTGGATTGATTACAATCGTCTTGATAAAATCGGAGCTGGATCGTTTAAAATAACGGAAACCGGAATAAATATTGTTACACATGAAATTTGAAGCTGGACTGACGAAAAAGTCCTGCATTAAATATTGGAGGTGGGTTGATGAAAATGTCTTGCCTTGATTAAAATGTTCTTGCTTAATTTGGAGCTGTATGGAGTAAAATGTATTGCCTTAAATTGGAGCTGGATTCATGAAAATATTAAATGGAAGCTGGATTAAAAAAAGGTTCAGAAATCTAAGCGGGATCAATGTATTTTATATCTTAAATAGAAGCTGGATGAGTGAAAAAACGCATAAGAAATGGAAGCGGGTTAAGGTATTTTATATCTGAAACAGAAGCTGGACGAGTGATAAAACGCTTAAGAATTGGAAGCGGGATCAAGGTATTTTATATCTTAAATAGAAGCTGGATGAGTAATAAAACGCTTAAGAAATGGAAGCGGGATCAAGGTATTTTATATCTTAAATAGAAGCTGGATGATTGATAAAACGCTTAAGAAATGGAAGCTAGATAAAGGTATTTATAGGTCGGAAATAGAAGCTGGATTGACGAAAATAACGATCCAGAAAAAAGAAGCTGGATGAAGTTATTTATAGGTCGGAAATGTTTTTGATTAAGTTGGAGCTGGATTGATGAAAATCGCCTTTATTAAGTTGGAGCTGGATTAATGTTCTTGCAAAACTTGGAGCTGGATTGATGAAAATTGCCTTGATTAAATCGGAGCAGGATGGATGAAAATCGCCTCGATTAAATTGGAGCTGGGTGGATGAAAATGTTTTAAAATAAGTTGGAGCTGGATTAATGAAAATGTTCTTGCTTAACTGGGAGCTGGATTGATGAAAATCTTCTGTATTAAGAGGGAGCTGGATCGATGAAAATCGACTTGATTCACACCTATAAATAACTTCATCCAGCTTCCTTTTCCCCGGTCGTTATTTTCGTCGATCCAGCTTCTATTTCCTACCTTTAAATATCTTCATACAGCTTCTATTTCTCGTTCGTTTTTTGTCATTCCAGCTTCTATTTCACAATTAGAAATACCTTCAACTAGCTTCCTTTTTCCCGGTCGTTATTTTCGTCGATCCAGCTTCTATTTCCGACCAATAAATATCTTCATCCAGCTTCTATTTCTCGTTCGTTTTTTGTCAATCCAGCTTCTATTTCACAATTAGAAATATCTTCAACCAGCTTCTTTTTTCTCGGTCGTTATTTTCGTCAATCCAGCTTCTATTTCCGACCTATAAATATTTTCATCCAGCTTCTATTTCTCGTTCGTTTTTTGTCAATCCAGCTTCTATTTCAACTCAGAAATACCTTCATCCAGCTTCTTTTTTCTCGGTCGTTATTTTCGTCAATCCAGCTTCTATTTCCGACCTATAAATAACTTCATCCAGCTTCCGTTTCTTAAGCGTTTTATCACTCATCCGGCTTCTATTCAAGATATATAATACCTTGATCCCGCTTCCATTTCATCCAGCCTTCATCCAGCTTCTATTTCAGATCTGGAAAACTTTCATCCAGTCTCCATTTCTTAGGCGTTTTATCATTCATCCAGCTTCTATTTCAGAAATTTAAAAACCTTCATCCAGCTTCTATTTTTAAGCGTTTTATCATTCATCTCGCTTCCAATTCAGATCTATAAAAACATTAATCTAGCTTCTATGTAAGATATAAAATACATTGATACCGCTTCCATTTTTTAAGCTTTTTATCATCCATCCAGCACCAATTTAAGCATGAACGTTATATCCATCCAGCTCCAATTTAGTCAAGAAAAGTTTCGTCCATTCAGCTCTAATTGAATCCAGTTCCCAGTTAATATTTTCATCAGTCCTCCTCCAATTTAAGGCAACACATTTTACTCCATCCAGCTCCAATTTAAGCAAGAACAATTTAATCAATCCAGTTCCAATTTCAGAGAAGACGTTTTTATCAATCCAGCTCCAATCTAGGGCAGGACATTTTCGTCAATACAGCTTCTATTTCATGTGTAACAATATCGGTTTCCGTTATTCCAGCGTTATTCTCAACTATCCAGCTCCGATTTTATCAAGACGATTGTAAACAATCCAGCTCCAATTTAAGGCAAGACATTTTCATCCTTCCAGCTCCAATTTAAGCAAGAAAATTTTCCTAAATCCAGCTTTTATTTCAGGTATGAAAATACTTATTCCGGTTTCCTTTGCTTTAACGCTCCAATTTTAACAAGACGATTTTAGTCAATCTAAATCCGACTTCTATTTAAAATTGAAGTATTTTCATCAATCCAACTTCTCTTTTAGCGGCAATAACCATGTCGTAAAAAATTCGCAGTGAACATTTTGGTCGTGAACCAGTTGTCGTGAACCAGTTGTCGTGAACCAGTTGTCGTGAACCAGTTGTCCGTGAACCAGTTGTCGGTGAACCAGTTGTCTGTGAACCAGTTGTCGTGGAACCGTTAAAACCTCTGTGCCAATGTGTACCATGCATTACGCCCAAACATAAGATGTATCCGTAAATTATTATTTTAGTTTTCTAATTTTAAGCCTAGATCGTTGTATGGATTTGAGCGTTAATTGGTTCCAAACAAGTAGACATATTAACTGAATAAAAGAATTGTTGCAGACGGAAGTCGGAATTATAAAGTCATATTATTTCGTGGTAATCTATCATTGTAGGCAGCACTTCGGTTCATTAATCCAGATTCTATGTGAGCAATTTTTTTCATATGCCCATTTATATTTAAATAACAATTAATTTTCATCAACCAATACGGTACCAATTTTAGCAGGAATCTGTCCATTGATCACACGTCCACAGACCTAAATTTAATTAGAAATTATGGTATAGGCCCGTAGCGTTCTGAATCATTCACCATTGCACGAGTTTAAGAAATGGTCGAATTAGGCCTATATCCTACAAATTGGATTGAACCAAAGAATTCAATCTAAGTAGTCTAAATTAACAATTTAAGCCAGAACATTTTCATCAATCCAGCTCCCATTTAAGCAAGAAATTTTTCATGAATCAAACTTCCATGTAATTAAAATCTGCTTTCTGTCAATCCGGCTTCTATAATTAGCGAGAATTCATCAATCGAAACTTGCGTACTTAGCACCGCCGTTCTGCAGTACCTCTTATACGCAATATGCTCTACCAGAGGGGGTTGCCCTAACCTGGGGGAATTTTTCGTTTTTTTTGTCCTGGGGGTTGTCCAGGGGAATGTCCGTGCCTCAAGTTGCATACACCTTTGATTACATATCCACTTAAATGAACAGTGAAGAAAAAAGAATCAACAATATAGAACGCCTATTCCAAGAAACTTGCCGAGCTGAAAATATAAATCGATGCAATGCTGTATTTTACAAGTTCAAATAACACAGCATAAATATACACATTTTAAGTATTATGTTATATGGGCAATGTCTTAACAATGAACAACATACAATTCTAAGTAATTGTGCAATGTGACGTAGGCTTAAAACCACTAGCAAAGTCACACTGCAAAAAGACCAATTATGTGGGAACATATGAAATGCTGCCTGTTTGTTTGAGTATTTAAAAAACTCCAAGCCTATGGCATAAATAGTCAAAGACAATCCCAACTCCAAGATATAACCGAACACCAAAAGTCAAGCATAGGTCTACATAACGTCAAATACGAGTAGAAACGTTGAGAAATGGTTTCTGTGTGTTGATACTGCTATCCAGCAAGAGTTAATTACGAACTCCGAAACTGGTTGCACTCCGACAGTGTCAGTCCCAATCCTGGATAAAGGAGGAGGGCGTCGCTAATGATCCTTGTTACCACACAGTGACGTTAAACAGCAGCTACTACTTGTTGAGGTTACTATCTAGCACAAGTTGATTAAAGAGACAACGTTGATGACAGTGACCAAACAACACAAAACAACTGCATAATCTTCCTCTGGTAATCAAGGAAAATAACTCAAAAGGCGCATTTCAAATAGTTCGGAGAAAGAGTCTTTTCCTGAACCATCGTTATAGTGATGGAAGCAATGTTCCAAGAATTCCCTTTGTCTTTCAAACATATCACCACACATTCCACAACCAAAAGGTCTCAAAGCAAAATGGCTAATATTAAAAGACGTTGTTGATCGATCTTCAGAAAGTTGTTTTTCATCTAAAACAGGCTTTATACTCGACATAAATGAAGTTACACGCATGCTGGTTGTTTTTGATGAGGACAACTCTTTTCCATCAAGACATTCGACATATTCAGCCTTTACATAGAATTTCTTGCCTGACTTAGTCAGTTTTGTTTTGCACTCTTTTGAAGAAATGGTATTTTGACATGGCAAGTATTTACAGGAATCACTACACATAGACATGTGTTTTTTGAGATTGTCATTGCATGCAAATAACATGCCACATACAACACACTGAAATGTCTTCTGCACACTATGTGTCCTTCTATGCTTATCCAGACTAGCTTTCTGCAAAAATGATTTACGACACAAATTACACCTGTGTGTTTTTTCTTCAGTGTGGTTTCTCTCATGGATGTTCAAAGAACCCTTGTGGGCAAATGTCTCAGAACATAAGTTGCATTTGTAGGGTTTTTCTCCAGTGTGGGTTCGTACATGTCCATCCAGATGACCTTTCTGTGAAAAGGATTTTTGGCATACATTGCATCTGTACGGTTTTTCTCCAGTGTGAGTTCTTTTATGGATGTTCATGACATTCTTATGAGCAAATGTCTTTTGGCATAAGACGCACTTGTATGGTTTTTCTCCAGTGTGAATTCTTTTATGGATGTTCAGGGCATTCTTATGAGCAAATGTCCTTGAGCATGAGGTACATATGTATGGTTTTTCTCCAGTGTGGATTCTTTTATGGATGTTCAGGTTACCTTTATGTGCAAATGTCTCAAGACATAAGTTGCATTTGTATGGTTTCTCTCCAGTGTGTATTCTTTTATGGATGTTCAGGTTACCCTTAGTTGCAAATGCCTTAAGACATAAGTTGCATTTATAGGGTTTTTCTCCAGAGTGGATTCCTTTATGGAGGTCCAGGCAATTCTTACGTGCAAATGATTTATGGCACAAAGTGCATTTGTACGGTTTTTCTCCAGTGTGGGTTCCAACATGCTTTCTCAGATGACCCCACTCTGCAAATACTCTCTGACAAACAGTGCATTGATATGGCCTTTCTCCAGTGTGAGTTCTTACATGAAGGTCCAGATGACCTTTCGTAGTAAATGACTTGTGACACATATTGCATTTGAAGGTTTTTCTCCAGTGCGAGTACTTGTGTAAAGCACCAGGGTACTCTTATGTGCAAATGTCTTATTGCATAAGGTGCAATTGTATGGTTTTTCTCCAGTGTGGATTCTTTTATAGAGGTTCAGCGTATCCATACGTGCAAATGTGTCAAGACATAAGTTGCATTTGAAAGGTCTTTACCCATTGTGATTTCTTCCATGTAGGTCAAGATGACCTTTCTGTGAAAATGATTTTTGACACAAATTGCATTTGAATGGCTTTTCCCAGTGTGTGTCCTTAGATGAGTCTGTAGGTTACTCTTTAATGGTGCTCATATTCTACGAAATCAGGCAATTAAAACATCTCTGCAAATGCTCAATCGTTTTTGTCACAACTCTTTGGACTAGAAATGACACATGTTGTAGACTTGGGTTTCAACGGCTACTTTTCTTCTGTTGTTTCGTCAGTGGTTACACATGATTGAACTCTTCAAACAATTTTCCAACACTGTGTAAACACGTTCAGTGAATCAAAGATGAATGGAATCACAGACTCTAACGCAGAAGACAGACAGATTTTTAGCAAACAATGGATATAAAGAAATTTTAGTTTCAAGTTTAAAAAAGATTATATTGACATTAGGAGGATGTCCTTATACCATTGCTGTGCTGGCACTTTAAGCAGCTCTTAAAATCCACAATTATTCACGATACTTCATCTGTCTTGTCATTCAATTATTCCATTGCGAACTGAGGAGCATTTTTCAAAGTCACTCAGTCCATAATTGTGATATAATTGCATCATAATTGTTTCCACTGCCAGGTTATTCCTTATACGCAAATGTATAATATACATTAATATAAAACAGTGCAAAAACACAAAAAGATCTGTTAAGACTGACTTTTCACGTAATATTGCACAGAAATAAAACACCAAAAACGACTGATAAATAGGCTGCCAGGTTGGAATGTTTTCCATTGTTTGGGTAGCATTTAAGTACACTTCATGTATACAAATAAATTATAAAATATAGTCAGGTTTGGTAAGGACTGAATGCAGATTTACACTTTCTCAACACAAGTCACGGTGGACTGAGTAATTTTTGGAAATGTGCTCCTCGAGCGTAGAACATTTCCCCCTGGATAGCCACCCGGACAAAGTCCTCTCCTGGACAATTCCCCCGATTTATCCTAGGACATTAATTCCCATGATAATTCCCCTTTGCTGCGCATGGCCTATTTCTGTAAGTATTATTTGCAAAAACTTAGGCTAATTATCCAGTTAACGGTGCTGTGTCAGCTAGTTAGTGTCATACAGGTAAATAAATACCTGTCGCTGTCATTCAGCCGTAAACTTATAACTTGTTAGTGTCGTTCAGTCACTCAGATATGAAGATATTTTACCTCCTGGTGTAATTTAGGACTGCATGAATCGTTGTCAACTATCCAGCTACCATTTAGGCAAAATTATTTCGCATGGCTTATCACATAGATATGCTTTGCCAATGCTTGCTTACTCACCCTTATATAGAATGACGTCATTATTGAGGCTATTTTGTTTACCAGTAGGCCTACATTTCTTGACAGATTTCGAAAGTTTTCTTCAATTATGACAGGTAGACCATCCGCTCCAATAAACATTACTGGGTAAACGTGTAATTTATCGTCTTAAATTATTTTCACGCCTATAAGTAATGGAAGCTGGATGATGGTATTTCTAGATCTGAAATAGAAGTCTGAATGATGAAAAAACGCTTAAGTAATGGAAGCTGGATTATGGTATTTCTAGATATGAAATAGAAGTCGGATTGATGGAAAAACGGGCGAGAAATAGAAGCCGGGCTAATAAAAATATTATAGCTTAAATTGGAGCTGGATTGATGAAAAATAACCATTATTGAAACAGAAGTTGGATTCATAAACGCACTGGCTACGGAACCGTCCGGACGGTGCCGTAATTTGTTTTCTACGTAACCGTCCGGACGGTGCCGTAATTTTTTCTCTACGGAACCGTCCGGACGGTGCCGTAATTTTTTCTCTACGGAACCGTCCGCATGACACCGTAATGAAGTCTATAAACTTCTGTAGAAAAACCATCATCAGCCAAGTACTCAAGAAATCTGGTACGAAACATTGTGCCTAGGAGATGTAATTGTGGTGACTTAATTGTGTGCCTTTCTGCGGCTTAGAAATAATTTGACATGTATAAAATGACTGAAAAGGCAGCTGTTTCATGCGTTTTGAAGACTGAGAGTTATTATTCCATTGCTTCAATCATTCTATACTTGAGAATAAGAATGAATATCAATCAAGTGTATTAATTTTCATTGTAACCTGCAGCACAAACAGACATAATGAAGTTCACTTATATCGGATGCAGTTGCAGTTTCTGTCAGAAAAGGATAAAACAGAAGAGACTGAAGACCACTAACTAGGGTTAGAGTGTAACAATGTTTGCAATCAACCAATGGCTAGTTTATTAGCATCAACAGACAATGTTCGCCAATCAATGTAGGCTATAGTCACTCATTTTCTACCTCAGACCACCACAGACTGCTGCTTAGAAATTTATAGTATCGTTAGATGAATTCTTTACAATATTCTGGCCAACCTGCATTTTGATTCCAGTTAATATTTTAATAGACTTTGCTGAAAACTTGCAAATAAACTACAACTTAATATAGAACATAAGTAATCTGCACATGTAGCATATTACGAAAGTACGAAGTCGTTCATTGCACAATGAATATTCATTATGGCTTGTGTTACTGAAAATTAGATAAGTTTGTTTACTGCGCACATGTACAGCAGAACCAGTCACTTTTCCGTTTGCGTTTCAGGCCTACACAGGAGTAGTGAAACCAGTCCAAACAACTGCTGCACTCGATACTACGCTCACTGTAAAGATCATTCTTGCAGCATGCACAGTACCACTCATTAAGTTCTGCTCGCACAGTTATCGATTCCTGTAATTTGTACCATGCCTCAGGTGTCAGAAGTGGTTTTAGCTCATCAATGTTAATGTCAGAATTTAACAGAATTGCTGGTAGCTTAGTTGGATGTAACTGAAGATGATCCACTGTAATCGGTTCTTCAGCTGTGACGTCCTGTGGCCGCATGCCGATTATGAGTCTGCACAGAAGTGTGCAACGATGTGCGTCAAGGTTTTTTTTGGAGAAACGGACGCAAGCCTTTTTCCGATTTCGGCCCAGCCCCATAGCAGTCTTCTTTGTCATCAATCGTGGGCGGCCTCGAGATGCAACAGATGGTGGGAATTTCAGCATAGCACCGTCTGTCGCCTTGGTGTTTTTATCAGTGAACTGTCGTCGGACTGCTGATGTCAGCTGTTCTGTGTTTCTCTGCAATGGTGCGCCGCCATTCTCGTGTTCACCTTCGTTCTCGTGTTCAAGTTCATTCTCGTGTTCAACTGCATTCTCGTGTTCACCTTCGTTCTCGTGTTCACCTTCGTTCTCGTGTTCAAGTTCATTCTCGTGTTCAACTACATTCTCGTGTTCACCTTCGTTCTCATGTTCAAGTTCATTCTCGTGTTCAACTGCATTCTCGTGTTCACCTTCGTTCTCGTGTTCACCTTCGTTCTCGTGTTCAAGTTCATTCTCGTGTTCAACTGCATTCTCGTGTTCACCTTCGTTCTCGTGTTCAAGTTCATTCTCGTGTTCAACTGCATTCTCGTGTTCACCTTCGTTCTCGTGTTCACCTTCGTTCTCGTGTTCAAGTTCATTCTCGTGTTCAACTGCATTCTCGTGTTCACCTTCGTTCTCGTGTTCAAGTTCATTCTCGTGTTCACCTTCGTTCTCGTGTTCAAGTTCATTCTCGTGTTCAACTGCATTCTCGTGTTCACCTTCGTTCTCGTGTTCAAGTTCATTCTCGTGTTCAATGAAAGAAAAAATTACGGCACCGTCCGGACGGTTCCGTAGCCAGTGCGATTCATAAAAGCGCTGATGTAATTGAAATGCAGGGCTTTTACTTACTTACTTATTATTTTTATTATTTAGTCGTCGATGTGAACGGTTTGTAAAGTGACGGCGAGACAAATGATGTGAAATAATTTGGATCCGGACTTCGGAGGATTGCCGAATATTTTCATCTATGGAGCTCCAATTTAAGCAGAAATATTCATCAATCCAGCTCCAATTTAAGTAAGAATATTTTCATCAAACCAGCTTCCATTTAAGTAAAAAGTATTTTGTATCAATTCGGCTTTTATATGGCGAGAAATCTTTTCATCAATCCAACTTGCGTACTTGGACCGATGTTTTATAGTAATACAACTTACACGCAATATGTTCTATCAAGGGGGTTGTCCTACGCTGGGGGTTTCTGTCCAGGGGGAAATGTCCGTGCCCTGTGCTACTCAGTATTATCGAAAACTGATCTGTACTGACGTCTAATGCTGAAATATTAATGGCGCTATAAAACTAAGATTACACGGCGTGAATCTCCAAACCGTAGGTCATATTCATCGATTGTAAAATATACAAATTCCCTGCACAGACCTTTAGATGTAAATATAAAAGCAATTTTGCTGCAATTGTCAATTATTTAAAGAGATAGACATAATTTCAATTACGAGTAAAAATAGTCAGTAAACGCCTCTTTAGTTCGGTTCTTCAAAATGGCGCAGAAGAGATATTATTCGAGCGAAAACAAAATTAACATGGAAGTTGGATTATTTCATGCCTGTCCCTCTGGCGATTGTTTATTTTATTCCGCAATCTTGAAACCTCTGTGCCAATGTGTGCCATGCATTACGATCAAATATAACATGAATCGGTAAAATCTCATTTTAGCTTTCTAATGTGTAAGTCTAGACTCTAGAGCCCTAGACCGTAGTATAGATTTGAGCGTTAATTGGTTGCAAACAATTAAGCATATCGACTGAATAACAGAATGGTTGAACACGGAAGTTCACCTCTCGCTATCTCCCCACAGGTCTTTCACTCAAAACTTAAAACATTGCTCTTTCAAAAATCCTATCCTGATTCTTCCTCTTCTCCTCACATCCCCCGCCACTTCAACTCTAAACATCACCCACCTTAGTCGTCCATCCATCGCCTGACTCTCCGGACTTGACCCGCTGCCTATCGATTTTGTTTTGATTGAGCGCCTGTGAATAAGCTGGTTCCCGCGACTTGGCTTTTGTGGGCGCTGTAGAAGTCTCGAGATTACGATTACGATTACGAAGTCAAAATTATAAAGTCATATTATTTCGTGGTAATTTATCATTGTAGGCAGCACTTCGGTTCATTAATCCAGATTCTATGTGAGCAATTTTTTTTCCTATGCCCATTTATATTTAAATAACAATTAATTTTCATCAACCAAGTATGGTACCAATTATAGCAGGAATCTGTCCATCGATCACACGTCCAAAGGCCTAAATTTCATTAGAAATCATGGTATAGGCCCATATATCGTTCTGAATCATTCACCATTGCACGGATTTAAGAAATGGTCGAATTAGGCCTATATCCTACAAATTGGATTGAACCAAAGAATTCAATCTAAGTAGTCTAAATTAACAATTTAAGAATATTTTCATCAATCCAGCTTCCAATAAATTTTAAGCAAGAACATTTTTGATAAATCCGACTTCCATTTAATTAATATTTATTTTCTATTAATCAGGGTTCTATTTAGCGAGAATTCTCTTCATCTATCCGACTTGCGTACTTAGGACCGCCGTTTTACAGTACTTCTTATAAGCAATAATTATGTTCTACCAGGGGGGCGTCTTACCCTAGGGGAATTGTCCGGGTTTTTTTTGTCCGGGGGGTTGTCCAGAGGGGAAATGGGGGAACGGACATTTCCCCCTGGACATTTCCCCCCGGACATTTCCCTCCCTGGACGTTTCCCCCCCTACCCTAGGACACCCCCCCGTATGCGAAAACCATTGCTTTTATCGTCTTCAACAATTTAAGCCAGAATATTTTCATCAATCCAGCTCCAATTTAAGCAAGAACATTTTCATCAATCCAGCTTCCATTTAAGCAAGACTATTTTCATCAATCCAGCTCCAATTTAAGCAAGAATATTTTCATCAATCCAGCTTCCATTTAAGCAAGAATATTTTCATCAATCCAGCTCCAATTAAAGCAAAAATATTTTCATCAATCCAGTTTCCAATTAAGCAAGAATATTTTCATCAATCCAGCTCCAATTTAAGCAAGAATATTTTCATCAATCCAGCTCCAATTTAAACCAGAATATTTTCATCAATCCAGCTCCTACGGTCGTTGTTTATTTATTGATAATATGTTTGTGCGTTTTAAACGCATAGCTATTTAAGTGGATTCCTTAGCATTTACTTCAAAGGAATCGTTGTAAAAGTTTCAGATTTAATTATACAGACCTAGGCGTAGGTCTAGAATTCAAGGTAGGACTTGTATGGTCATTTGAGGTGGTATGCACAGAAGGGAAGAAATGTCCGGGGGGGGGTAAATGTCCAAGTCGAAATCAGGGGGGGAAACGTCCAGGGGGAAATGTCCGGGAGGGGAATGTCCAGGGGGGGAAATGTCCTTCATTCGGGGAAATGTCCGTGCCTCAAGTTGCATACACCTTTGATTACATATCTACTTAAATAAACAGCGCAGATAAAGAATAAACAATATAGAACGCCTATTCAAAGAAAATTGCCAACCTTCTTTATACCCACTAGCAAATCCACACTGGAACCTGATCAATGCCATTTAGAGTTTAGACTACAAACAATACGAACTGCAGGTGTGCTCACAGGAAAAGCTGTTCCACTAAATAGTTCTCAAGAATCACTTCTTGATTTCAAAATCCTGCAAGGACGACGTGCTCAGATTATTACCGTAGCAACACAAAAGTGAAGAACTACCGTACGTGGCAACCTTAACATAAGAAATGCTGATGGTTTCTCAGAGGAATTTAAAATACTCCAAACACATGGTTCAACTATTTAAGGATCATTGCAAAGTTCTCCAAGATATAAGCTTAGGCTACACAAACACCAAAAGTTAAGCACAGGCTTAAAATAAGAGCATAAACGTTGAGAATCGCTTTCTCTATATTGAGGTTACAATGCATCTAAAAATATGTTAGTAATACAGACAAAGTTGACGACAAAAAAAATCGACAAGAAGCTGCTGCATAATCTTCCTCCGGTATTCAAGGAAAATAACTGAAAAGGCACATTTCAAATAGTTCAGAGAAAGTGTTTTTTCCCGGAGCATTGTAAAAGTGATGGAAACAATGTTCCTTGAAGTCCCTTTCTATTTCAAACATATCACCACACATTCCACAACCAAAAGGTCTCAAAGCAAAATGGCTAATATTAAAATATGCTTCTGATCGATCTTCAGGAAGTTGCTTTTCATCTAAAACATGCTTTTGACTGTCTTTTGTCTTTTGCACACGATGTGTCCTTCTATGCTTATCCAGACTAGCTTTCTGCAAAAATGATTTATGACACAAATCACACTTGTGTGCTTTTTCTTCAGTGTGGATTCTCTTATGGCAGTTTAGGGAACCCATGTGTGAAAATATCTTATGGCATAACACGCATTCGTATGGTTTGTTTCCTGTGTGGATTCTTGTATGATGGTCCAGGCCATCCTTACGTGCAAATGTCTCAAGACATAAGTTGCATTTGTAAGGTTTTTCTCCAGTGTGGGTTCTTGCATGTCCATCCAGATGAGCTTTCTGTGAAAATGATTTTTGGCAGAAATTGCATATGTATGGTTTTTCTCCAGTGTGGGTTCTCCCATGTAGGTCGAGGTGACCTTTCTGTGAAAATGATTTATGACACAAATCACACTTATGTGGTTTTTCTCCATTGTGGATTCCTTTATGGAGGTTAAGGTTACTCTTACGACCAAATGTCTTATGACATAAGGTGCATTTGCATGGTTTTTCTCTGGTGTGTGTCCTTAGGTGGTTTTGTAGATTCCTCTTCCGAGTAAATGATTTTTGGCAGAAATTGCATACGTACGGTTTTTCTCCAGTGTGGGTTCTTTTATGGAGGTCCAGGCTATCTTTACGTGCAAATGTCTTATGGCATAAGTTGCATCTGTACGGTTTTTCTCCAGTGTGGATTCTTTTATGGATATTCAGGTAAGACTTTTGTGCAAATGTCTTATGGCAAAAGGTGCATTTGTATGGTTTTTCTCCAGTGTGGGTTCTTCCATGTCCGTCTAGATGAGCTTTCTGTGAAAATAATTTCTGGCAGACTTTGCATTTGTATGGTTTTTCTCCAGTGTGGGTTCTCCTATGTCTGTCAAGATAATATTTCGGCGTAAACGATTTATGACACAAATCGCACTTATGTGGTTTTTCTCCAGTGTGGATTCTTTTATGGAGGTTCATGGCATCCTTACGTGCAAATGTCTCGAGACAAGGTTTTTCTCCAATGTGAATTATTAAATGTCGGTCCAGAGAACCGTTCTGTGAAAATGATTTATGACACAAAATTGCATTTGAATGGTTTCTCTCCAGTGTGGATTCTTTTATGGAGTATAAAGCCATCCTTACGCGCAAATGTCTTAAGGCATATGTCACAATTGTATGGCTTTTCTCCAGTGTGAATTCTTTTATGTCCATCCAAATGAGCTCTCTGTGTAAATAATTTTTTGCAAATATTACATTTGAAAGGTTTTTCTCCACTGTGTGATCTTCGATGAGTTTGTAGACTACTCTTCCATGTAAAAGATTTATGACATAAATAACACTTATATGCCTTTTCTCTGTTGTGGATTATTTTATGCTGTTCTAACACACTCATATTGGCATGACTTCTGCCATATATTGCGATTCTATTGTTTTTCCTTCAGTGTGGATTCTTGCATGGCAGTTGTAAACTCATATTCCTTTCTGAAAAACGAATTATGACATATCTTGTACTTGCAAAGGTTTTCTTCAGCAAGGATTCTCGCATAACATTTCAACCGATCATTATCTGCAAATGCCTGGTCACATAAATGACATATGGATTTTTTTATACAGTATGGGCCATGATGTGATTGTATTTATATAGCTTCATTGTTAATAGCTTTTCAAACACGTCACATAATTTGAAATTAGACGACGTTGATCTGCTCGCAATTCTTTTATGAACATTATAATGGGAATTGTCTGCCCAGGGGGGTTTTGTCTGGGGTTTTTTGTCTGGGGTTTTGTCCAGGGGAAATGTCCGCGCCCCTCTCAAAACAGCTTATAATGAAGATCTGTTAAGACTGCTTTTCACCAAATATTGTACACAAAAACACTATAACCGACTGATAAATAGGCTGCCAGGTTGGAATTTTTTCCATTGTTTGGGCAGAATACATGTATGTAAGTACACTTCATGCATACAAATAAATTATAATTATAGTCAGATTTGGTAAGGACCGAATGCAGACTTACACTTTGTCAACACAAGCCTCGGTGGACTGAACAATTTTTGAGAATGTGATCCTCAATATCTCTAAAACTGATCTCTACTGACGTCTAGTGCTGAAATATTAATGGCGCTATAAAACTAAGAATACACGGCATGAATCTCCGGGGAACGGACATTTCCCCCCCTGGACATTTCCCCCCCGGACATTTCCCCCCCGGACATTTCCCCCCCTGGACGTTTCCCCCCCTACCCTAGGACATTTCCCCCCCGTATGCGGAAACCATAAGCAAGAATATTTTCATCAATCCAGCTCCAATTTAAGCAAGAACATTTTCATCAATCCAGCTTCCATTTAAACAAGAATATTTTTCATCAATCCAGCTTCCATTTAAACAAGAATATTTTCATCAATCCAGCTTCCATTTAAGCAAGAATATTTTCATCAATCCAGCTCCAATTTAAGCAAGAACATTTTCATCAATCCAGCTTCCATTTAAACAAGAATATTTTCATCAATCCAGCTTCCATTTAAACAAGAATATTTTCATCAATCCAGCTTCCATTTAAACAAGAATATTTTCATCAATCCAGCTCCAATTTAAGCAAGAACATTTTCATCAATCCAACTTCCATTTAAGTAAAATTTATGGTGTATCAATCCGGCTTCTATTTAGCGAGCATTCTTTTAATCAATAATCAATAATTTCCATTTACTTCAAAGGAATCGTTGTAAAAGTTACAGATTTAATTATACAGACCTAGGCGTAGATCTAGAATTCAGGGTAGGACTTGTATGGTCATTTGATGTGGTATGCACAGAAGGGGGGGAAATGTCCGGGGGGGAAATGTCCTAGTCGAAATCAGGGGGGAAACGTCCAGGGGGGGAAATGTCCGGGGGGGGAAATGTCCAGGGGGGGAAATGTCCTACACCCGAATCTCCAAACCCTTGGTCATATTCATCGATTGGGAAATATACGAATTCCCTGGCACAGACCTTTAGATGTAAATATAAAAGCAATTTTGCTTCAATTGTCAATTGATTAAAGAGTCATATAAATACAATTAGGCCCTAATAGCAATTGTGAGCCAAAGCAGTGAGTACACGCCTCTTTCGTTCCATTCTTCAAAATGGCGTTGAATCATCGACGTATATTGAGGCGATGCGTTGGATAGTGAAAGTGAAAAAACTGGAAGTTGGACTATATTTTATTTGTCCCTCTTGCGATTGTTTGTTATATTCTGCTGGCTTGAAACCTGTGTAGTAATTATTTACACTCAAACAGAAGATGCATCGGCAAATAATAGTTTTAGCTTTCTGATTTTATAAGCCTAGACCGTTGGGCGGATTTGAGGGCTGTAGGATATTGGATGTAGGACATTACCTCCAGAGAAGGACACACCCCCGAAAACATAATTAAATTGCCTATAAGTGGTAGCTAGGCTAAGCTTATCCTCCGAAAGGCGGTTCTAAGTTCAAAGTTCTAAGTTGGGTACTATAATTTTAATTCACCCGAATTAATTTCGAATTTATTTCAGTGATCGGTAATGTATGCGTATCGTGTAGGCCTACCATAGAGTCCTCAAGCAAAGTCGTTGGCTATAAGGTCTTTGCCTCAAGTTGACACGAAATCATTTGACTGAAATGGAAGCTGGATTGTTGAAAATGTTATTGCCTAAATTGAAGCTCGATTGGTGAAACATAATTGCTATTTAAATGGAAGTTGGATGGATACAAGCAATTGTTGCTACCTAAATAGAAGCTGCACTGATGAAACGAATTTTTAACTAAATGGTAGATGAAAAATATTTGTTATCTAAATAGAAGTCGGATTGATAAAAGCGTATATGTGCGTCACTGAAATAATTCCGAAATTAATTCGGGTGATTTAAAATTATAGTACTGTAACAATCGGACCAGGGCTGGGCAAATGACACCAGGAACCGAACCCCGAACCCTAGTCCTCAAGGCGTCGTCCGTCCGTGTAGTCCGGCGTCAACTGAAGATTGACGACTAGCCAGTCAGGCTTGAAACACTTTTATTCGACTTCAAAGAAAAACCTCGCAAAGCAGTCCTCAGCCAACTCTTATAGCGCCAGTGTTCGGGGCAAGTTCGGAGCAAGTTCGGAGCAATGTTCGGAGCTATTCATGTAGCGCCACTGTCCCTAAACCACTGCACCACTGTTCACAGCAATTGTCAATGCAGAACGCCGAATCGTCGTCGTGTAGATCACCGCTGCCTCGCCAGCGCACGCAGAAAGTCTGTGAAGCGGGTCGTTTTTCGAACCCGAGTCGGCGTCGTCGAAGTCAGGAACTGAACCACTGCGCTCACCCGGTCGGCAGCGTTGGCAGATCCGGCGTTGAATCCTGTTCGTCGCGGCACAGCGACGATCACCAGTCCTTCCGTCGTCTGTAGGCGTCGGATTTCCGAAGAGCACGACCGCGGGTCAAGAATCGAACCCCAGTCGACAGCGTTGCACAGCAAAGGCCTCCAAACCTTTCGTCGTCGACAGCGTCGGATCCCAATCGAATACGCCGGTAGCAGCGGCGTCGAACTCCAAATCGTCGGCGTTGCACAGCGGAGATCACCAGACCTTCCGTCACGGGTCAGGCTTCGAATCCAAGCGTCGTCGTGGCACAGCAAAGGTCGCCAAACCTTTCGTCGACAGGCGCTGAATTTCGGCAGCGTCGTCAAATCGTCGTCGCGCTCTCCAAAGCGTTTTCCTTCAGACGATCACCTGCTGACCGTGCTGCGATTCGAGCCCGCAACAGCCGACCGACGCGTCTTCCCACTGTTCCTCGGCGATTTCTTCAACGACTGTTGTAACGACTCTCTCTCTCTTCGCTGACTTGATCGATGACTGTCTGCGCCTGCGCACGCACTCGTATTTGTGTGTCACGAGGCCACGCCCACCAGTTAAGGTAGACGGCAATTCGTGTAGACGGCAATTGAGGTAGACGCCAATTGAGGTAGACGTTAAGCCACGCCCACTAATTAAGGTAGGCGGCAATTCGGGTAGACGGCATTCTTAGGCGGACACGAGGACAGACATTCAACAAAAATAAAACGAACTCCATGACCCGATCTCCAACAGTACCCTAAGTTGGCCCAGGACAAGTCCCCCCAGTCGCCCACTCGGGCAAACCTTTCCCGGACAACAACCCCCTCCGACCAAACCCCCAAGGTCGGACGTCCCAAATTCCGAGAAGAACATAAATTGCGTATAAGTGGTATATGCCTACTCATCTGAAAGGCGGTCCTATAAGTACAAAAACACATTCTGTTGGTCGTGCACTTAATTATGAAGTCTGATTGATACAAAATAATTTGTACTTAAATGGAAACTGGATTTCATTTACTTAAATGCAAGCTGAATTGACGAAAAAATTATTGCCTAAATTGAAGCTGAATTGACTAAAACATTGCTTAAATTGGAGGTGGACTGATGAAAATGTTGCTGTTTACACGGAAGCTGAATTGATGAAAATATTCTAGCTTATAGGCTACCCTAAATTGGAGCGAGATTGAATAAGACATTCTTGCTCAAATTGAAACTGTAGGCTATTGGTGAAAATATTCTTGCTCGTAATTATATTGGTAAGTGGATATATATGGCTCTTGGTATCGTCGGAAAGATAGGCTATCCGCCGTTTCTCCTTGTAGGCCTACTCTAACGACGGCCATACAAGGCAGGAGATTGATCACATACTAGTAGGAATAAGATTGAGGTCCATAATGAGCTGCAGAGCTTTCAGAGTATTGGAGTTCCACAGTCCACACGGATCATCGCCCGGTGTAAAGGTTTCAAATTACCCCCTCCTAAACATTACCCCCCGGTAACTTGAAACCGGTTTCAGATTACCCCCCGGAAACTAGATTTGCATCAATCATCGCATTTATAGCACTAAGAAAATCAGAAAAATCATCCCGCTTCTTGTTTTGGTCTGAAGATTTTTATTCGTTATCCCACTTCGTGGTTTGCTATCAATATTTTGATCCGAAAAAAATAATAGCCTCGAAGCCATTTTCTCCATGTAAACTTGAGCAGCGATTAGTATTTTAGTTACAGATTAAAATATTGATTACAAACCACGAAGTGAGATGACGGATGAAAATCATCAGACCAAGACAAGAAGCGGGATGATTTTTTTGATATTTTTAGTGCAATAAATGCGATGATTGATGCAATTTACAGTTTGCAGGGGGCTAATGTTTAGGAGGGGGTAATCTGAAACCTTTACACCGGTGTAAAGGTTTCAAATCACCCCCTCCTAAACATTACCCCCCCTGAAAACTGTATTTTGCATCAATCATCGCATTTATTGCACTAAAAATATCAGAAAACTCATCCCGTTTCTTTTTTTTAAAGATTTTTCATCCGTCATCCCAATTCGTGGTTTGTTATCAATATTTTGATCTGTAACTAAAATACTAATCGCCGCTGAACTTACAATGGAGAAATGGCTTCGAGGCTATTATTATTTTTCGATCAAAAAATTGATAACATACCACGAAGTGGGATGACGGATGAAATTCTTCAGACCAAACCAAGAAGCGGGATGATTTTTCTGATTTTTTAGTGCAATAAATGCGATGATTGATGCAAAATCTAGTTTCAGGGGGTAATCTGAAACCGGTTTCAAGTTACCGGGGGTAATGTTTAGGAGGGGGTAATTTGAAACCTTTACACCGGTGGTCGCGGTGCTCAGATTGCATCTGAAACGCAACAAATCGGCTCATCTTCCACAGCAAAAAGATAAAATTATGCTGCACTCAGGGAACCAGCTGTGGCTGAAGAGTAGGCCTATGCTGGCGCTCTCCAGGCGGGATTTTACTTGAACTCTGACGTACAGGAAAATGGAACTGTGGAGTCGAGGTGCAATCGATTCTGTAATGTGACATGCACAGCTGCTGAGAGCACAATTCCACATGGGTTCCACGACAACTGGTCTACCGACAACTCGTCTACCGACAACTGGTCTCCAGACAATTCGTCTACGACAACTGGTCTACGACAACTGGTCTACGACAACTGGTCTACTGACAAAATAACGGTCCACACGCAACTCGCACACGACAAAACGTTCACTGGGAATTTTTTAGTCAATGGCTGTTGGCGCTGAAAGGGAAGCTGTATTGATTAAAAGAACTCCTTATAAAGCGAAAATCGACTAATGAAACCCTCAATGGAAAAACAAACCGACGAAATGCACGTCTTTTTAACGAAGCAGAAATGATGAAAATAATGCATGTGAATTTTAAAGTGGCTTCACGAAATGATCGCACTGGTAAACACAATTATCATTCATCCAGCTTCTATTTCAAATATATAATACCTTCATCCAGCTTCTATTTCTTAAGCGTTCGATCATTCATCCAGCTTCTATTTTTTAGCGTTGTTTTAATTAATCCAGCTACTAATTCAGATATGGAAATGCACCCGTCCAGCTTCCATTTCTTAAGGGTTTTTAATTCATCCAGCTTCTATTTCTTAAGCGTTCGATCATAAATTCAGCTACTATTTCTGATATATTATACCTTCATCCAGCTTCCATTTCTTTAGCGTTTTTCGTCAATTCCGCTTCTATTTCAGATATATTATACCTTCATCCAGCTTCCATTTCTTAAGCGTTCGTTCATTCATCCAGCTTCTATTTTAGATATATAAATACCTTGATCCAGCTTGTCTTTCTTTAGCATTCTTCTCATTAATCCAGCTCCCATTTTAGATCTATAAATGCCTTAATCCAGCTTCCCGTTCTTAAGCGTTCGATCATTCATCCAGCTTCTATTTCTTTAGCGTTTTTCTAATTAATCCAGCTCCTATTTCAGATATAAAAATACACTCATTCAGCTTCCATTTCTTAAGCGTTCTTCTCATAAATTCAGCTACTATTTCTGATATATTATGCCGTCATCCAGCTGGGGCGCGGACATTTCCCCCCTGGACAAAACCCCCGGACAAAACCCCGGACAAAACCCCCGGACAATTCTCCCCTGATTTAGCCTAGGACATTAACCCCCGGACAATTCCCCCCTTTGCTTCCATTTAGGCAAAAATGCGTTTAATCCAACTTCTATTTAAATAACAATTATTTTGATCCATCCAGCTCCAATTTAAGCAAGAATATTTTCATCAATCCAGCTCCAATTTAAGCAAGAACATTTTCATCAATCCAGCTTCCATTTAAGCAAGAATATTTTTATCAATCCAGCTCCAATTTAAGCAAGAATATTTTCATCAATCCAGCTTCCATTTAAGCAAGAACATTTTCATCAATCCAGCTTCCATTTAAGCAAGAATATTTCATCAATCCAGCTCCAATTTAAGCAAGAACATTTTCATAAATTCAGCTTCCATTTAAGTAAAAATTATTTTGTATCAATCCGGCTTCTATATAGCAAGATATCTTTTCATCAATCCAACTTAGGACACTTAGGACCGCCGTTTTATAGTAATACCACTTACACGCAATATGTTCGACAGGGGGGGAATTGTCCTACCCTGGGGGGGAATTGTCCGGGGGTTTTGTCCGGGGGTTTTGTCCGGGGGTTTTGTCCAGGGGGGAAATGTCCTACACTCCATCCAGCTTCCATTTCTTTAGCGTTCTACTCATTAATTCAGCTTCTATTTCAGATATAAAATTACCTTGATCCAGCTTCCATTTAAGATATAAAAATGCCTTAATCCAATTTTATTTCACAACCGTTTTATCATAAGTCCTGCTTCCAATTCTCAAGCGTTATTTTCGTCAATCAAGCTTCTATTTCACCTACAAGAAATCTTCCAGATTCCATTTCTCAGGCGTTTGTTTCATCATGCCAGCTTGCATTTAAGTCATAAAATATCTTAATCCAGTTTCCATTTCTCAAGCGATATTTTCATAATTCCAGCCTCTGTTCAACCAACAGTTATTTTCATCAATTCAATCCCAATATACGAAGAAACATTTTCACAAACCAGGCTCAAATTTAAGCAAGAACATTTTTATCCGTCCAGCTCGAATTTACGGATTAAAATATTTTCATCAATCCAGCTTCTATTTCAGGTATAAAAATACTTATTCCGGTTTCCGTCACTCAAACGTTATTTTCAGCGATCCAGCTCCAATTTTAGCAAGAAGATTTTTTATCAATCCAGCTTCAAGTTAAGCAAGAAAATTTTCATCCATCCAGCTCAACTTCTGTTTCGAATGAAATTGTTCTCATGAAAAAAGCTTCAATTTTAGACGCAATAGTTTTCTAAATCAGGCTTCTATTTAATACTGAAGTATTTTCATCAATCCAGCTTCTATTTAGCAACGCGATTGTTTCGTGTGTCCTAACTTCTGTTGGTGGTACACAAGATGGACTGATGAAGAGAATTGTCTTTAAATAGAAGTCGGATTTAGACAAATTCTGTTCTACTTAAATGGACGCTGGATTGATAAAATCATTCCCGGCTAAAATGGAGATATATTGATGAAAATAACACTGGAGTAATCCAGTTCCAATTATGCAAAATTTCATTTGGTTCGTTAGTCAAGCTTCTATTTAAATAGCAACAATTGTATTTATCAATCCAACTTCCATACAGATAACAATTATATTTCATCAGTCCAGCTTCCATTTTAAGTAAAAAAAAACATTTTTCATAGCTGAAGTAGACGCTGGAATAATTTAAGCTAGGACATTTTCCATCAATCCACCTTCTGTTTCAGGTAGCGTTATTTTCATCAATCCATATCCAATTTAAATAATAATAACTTAATCAACCCAGCGTCCATTTGAGTAGATCAGAAAATACGTCTGAAATAGAAGCTGGATGAATGATCGAAGGCTTAAGATATGGAAGCTGGACTAAGGCATTTATAGATCTGAAATAGGAGCTGGATTAATGAGAAGAACGCTAAAGAAATGGAAGCTGGATGAAGGTTGTATATCTGAAATAGAAGAGGAATTGACGAAAAACGCTTAAGAAATGGAAGCTGGATGAGTGTATTTATAGATCTGAAATAGGTGCTGGATTAATTAGAAGAACGCTTAAGAAATAGATGTTGGGTGAATTAAGACGATTAAGAATGGAAGCTGGATGAGTGTATTTATAGATCTCAAATAGGAGCTGGAATAATGAGAACAACGCTAAAGAAATGGAAGCTGGAGGAGTGTATTTATTAATCTGAAATAGAAGCTGTATGAATGAAAAACGCTTAAGAAATAGAAGCTGGGTGAATTAAGACGCTTAAGAAAATAATGGAAGCTGGATTAAGGCATTTGTAGGTCTGAAATAGTAGCTGGATTAATGAGAAGAACGCTTAAGAAATAGAAGCTGGATGAATTAAGACGCTTAAGAAATTGAAGCTGGATGAGTGTATTTATAGATCTGAAATAGGAGCTGGATTAATTAGAAGATCGCTTAAGAAATAGAAGCTGGATGAATTAAGACGCTTAAGAAATGGAAGCTGGATTAAGGCATTTATAGATCTCAAATAGGAGCTGGATTAATGAGAACAGCGCTAAAGAAATGGAAGCTGGAGGAGTGTATTTATTAATCTGAAATAGAAGCTGTATGAATGAAAAACGCTTAAGAAATGAAAGCTGGATTAAGGCATTTATAGATCTGAAATAGGAGCTGGATTAATGAGAAGAAAGCTTAAGAAACGGAAGCTGGATGAAGGTTTCTTTATTTCTGAAATCGAAGCGAGATGAAGATTTTATATATAGGTGAAACAGAAACTGGATTTATTCAGCAACGCGATCATTTAGTGAAGCCATCATAAACTTCATAAGCATTATTTTTTTATCAATTTGTTCATTTCGTCGTTCTACTTTTTTGCATCGAGGGTTTCATTAGTCGATTTTCGCTTTATAAGGACTTCTTTTAATCAATCCAGCTTCTCTTTGAGCGGCAACAGCCATTGACTAAAGAATTCCCAATGAAAGTTTTGTCGTGTACGAGTTGTGTGTAGACCAGTTGTCGTAGACCAGTTGTCGTAGACCAGTTGTCGTAGACGAATTGTCCGGAGACCACTTGTCGTTAGACGAGTTGTCGGTAGACGAGTTGTCGTGACACCTTCCACATGTGCGTGCAGCAAGGCGTGGTTGGATCTTCGCAGCAACATTTGACATTGTGGACAAACGCAGGGAGGCTAGACTGATGGGCGATCTCCAACGCTACAGGATGCTGAACCACGAGAGGAGGAGGTCCCTTCGACATATGATCGTCAGGAATGGGCGGACAGGATGGCTTTAGAGGGGGAGGAGCTGATAGCAAAGAACCAGCGTCAGGGCGCCTTTAAGAACTTGCAGCGTCTGAAATCTTCCGGACCCAGAGTGTCTGCTCCGATCAGAGATTCTAGCGGCGAGCTGATCTCCAACATTCCACGTAAATTGGAACGATGGAAGCAACACTTTGATGATCTTCTGAACCGCCCGCCTGCGACTCCATTGACATGCATTGCAGAAGAGGCAGAGGCGTCTACACCCTCATGTATTGTGTCATGTGACACGATACATCTGAGGTGTCCTCAGCAATCCATAAACTGAAGATGGGAAAGGCTCCCGGGTTGTGTAGCATCACACCAGAAAGGCTGAAGTATGGAGAGCCGTGCATCGCAGTCGAACTGCTCTCGCTGTTCGAGGAGATATGGACATCTGGTGAAATTCCTTCTGATTGGCGCAAATGTATCATCCTTCCACTATACAAAGGCAAAGGTGATAGAACGGAATGTAAAAACTACATAGGCATCACGCTACTCTCGGTTCCAGCTAGCTTCTATTTCACCTGTCAAAAACCATCATCCAGATTCCGTTTCTCTTTCTGGACCGACATGGAAGAACTCACACTGGAGAAAAACCTTGTCTTGAGACATTTGCACGTAAGGATGCCCTGGACCTCCATAAAAGTATCGGGTGGGGGCACATCCCCGAACCCCTCCCCCTCTCGGACCTGTGCACCTTGGCGACCGTCCGCTCGATTTCCCCGCCAGAAATCTGGATTCCCCAGAGGATGGGGAGGGGACTGGATTAAACACTATCTTTAGGCCTATGGGATTTTGCAAAGCAGCTTATTCGTTTCATGAAAAGAACTCGGAATAAGGGTTATCTTCCTATCGGATATAATTCGCACAGCCGATGACAGATGCTGGCGTCTGTCAACAGGAATGCTAAAGCGTCGCTCGCTACGGCCTTCGCCCGAGAGTTAACATTTTTGAATTATGATAATAATACTGATTATCATAGCTTCATGCACAGCCGTAGTACGTAGAGTTCTCTAGAGGAGCTTGACGCAATGTTAATGTTTCTTCTGTTTCTCAAATGAGAATTATAGAAATGAATAGTAATATGAGATTACTTTTATTGCCTGTCTACCAGTAAAAAATTTTATTTATTGATTTATTGATGACGTCATTAAATACGAATTGTAGAACATCACTTCTTCTGGTGACGTCACATTCAGTTATCACGTGTTCAATCCGCCATTAGTCGTTTCGGAGATTAATATTCGTGTATGGTATTCGCGTTCGACATAATTTGGTGTTTCTTGCAATATTGGCGTAAATTGAGTTTCTTCAAAAGGCGACGTTTGATCTTCTGGAGATGGGAAATGCAATACACCGCATCATATCAAAGAAACGGACAGCAACCGAGTCCAGTAAAGATGACGAGCAAAAGAATGAAGACTCAGATGGTAATTTTTAGTGCAAGAAAGTCTTTGCTTATAATTATTATTATTATGCTCCTATTGTTTATCGTTAATTCTAAGATCCAATCAAGGTAAACATTCATTCATTCATTCGCTTCAATAAATAATTTATTTATAAGCTTATAGCACTCTTTAGAAATCCACTGAGAGGCGCTCCCTGTCCAATCACGGTGAAACAAAAAAAGTGTTAAGCAGTCTGTAAATACTGACGAGTCAACCCTAGGTGACAGGCGCATATCCAGCGGGATACTATTCCAGACGGTTCCACGAATGGTCTACAGACAACTGGTCTAACGACAACTGGTCTACACACATGGAAGCTGGATGAAGTTTTTGCATGTGAAATAGAAGCTGGATTGATCAAAAGACGTTTAGTGGTTTTCTAGCTTAAATGGAAGCTGTATTGAAGATTTTCATTCATGCATTTCAACATGCATCCAGCTTCTATTTTAGATCTAAAAGCGTGCGCGGTTATGATATTCGCAGTTTTGTGCGCACGGTTTTGGCCGGATGCTGGGTTCACTTCTACGTGTGCTACAACACGTTTCATCGCTCAATCAATTACGGGTTTCAGTGTAATGATTTATTCGCCTTGAAGTGATTTATAGTCTAGGCTTATCGTTGACCCCAAGTAGTTTAACAGTCTGGTTGGCGTAATTTCTGCTTCTCTGTATCACCTCACATCGTCAACTCAATATATTAGTTGCTTTCCCTAGATAGCGGGATTGTTTTCCTTTAGGACCTACCTTTTTTGTAGCGAAGATGTGTTAACCTGTCATGTATACTTTGGTTGCAAAATTTTTAAACAAATGTTTGATTGATCGTCTGACAAATTAATATTTTTTGTAGGCCTGATGTAAAATTATGATTATGAAACTGTGCGTTTTTATAGACAGGCAATGATTACAACGTGATAATAACAGCATTCTTTTCTTTTACAGAAGTATTCCAACAAGTTGTCAGTGCTAAACGTGGAAAATTCGACTCCTCGAGCGACAAAACGGTCAGCAATGAAATTATAAGAATCTGGTTAAAATGGGAGCCTAAAATGCTACTATTTCAATGTGGAAATTTTAAAAAATTGAAAAAATTTCCAAAGAGAATTTAATATTGAAGTCTAGGACCATGTTATTCAGCAATGAAATTATGAGAAACCTGGTTAAAACGACAGCCTAAGCTGCTAATATTGCAGCGTGGAAATTAAAAAAATTCTATCCCGGGGAGGGGCACACTCCTCCTCAAACCACTTCCCTTGGGACTGCTCGGTCGTCCTTAACTTCTCTACGAAATCTCTGCTTATGGACATGCCCCCTAGGACTTCCCAGCGCCCAAATGATAGTAGGCCTATTCATAAAATTGTTATAAGCCTAAACATTTAACCTTTATGGTTATGATAAAGACGACACCTGTTTCTTTTAAAATAAAACTGGTTAACGTTTTTCGGGCGAAAATTCCTACGAAAGCACATGATAACAAAAAAATGTCAGAAAATTTGGACGAAAAGTTGGCAACCCCCCAAATCAAATCCTGACTACGGCCTTGTGGTCAAGTTATACAAAAACCAAGAAAAGGCAACTGCATCCTCTTGCCTCCATGTTCAGTACGGTAATATGCAAAGTAGGCTACCATACTTTTCAATGCAAAGGTAGGTCAAACAGTTAAGAACCGTCCCTGTTTGACTATTTTGTCAACTGCAATGACCTAGTGTGATTGTATTGACCGGCATTCTCTAAGTTGTTTCTTAATTAAGTAAAGCAGTTTTATTATCAGCTAATAGAACTTTACGCTAAATCATATGCGTCCTAATGTCTGACATCTGTTAGCCTATTGGTTTTCGTCGGAAGTTCTGCTTCAATCCGATAAAGTCTAAACAGCTGCTTCATCGACATCTCCTTATTTTCAAAAACCGTCACTTGTAATATGACCTACTTGTACTTGTGACAAAATATTGGAAAATGCGACTTTTACAGCATCCTGTGCAAGTTCTGCTTTCTCGCAATAATAATTGCATTACTATTAATAACGTCAATCAAGGACATAATATTCGGGTCAATTCTAATCGAAACCTGTAAAAATGATTTAAAAGGAAATTAGTAACGTGAAATCCAGGGCTGCTTTTAAGCAATTTTTTAGAACTGCACAATTCCTTTCCATTCCGATCATCCATGAAAAATTACTTCAAATCGGAGGACAATGACGTTTTTGCTAGTTTTAACTGTAAAGAAGTGCTTATACAACTACACATGTTGTGCACAACTGCACGTTAAAACAAGCTCAATTGCAACTAAATGATCGGCTATGGATAATTGCGCATTAATGAGCCAAATTATTAAATCGAAGTGTCAGGTGTCTTGTTCTACTCATGTTGCTGTCTTGCTCTTAGACTTAGCATTATTTCGAAGTTGATTATTCATAAATGTACTTTATTGAATATCTGCTCGGTTCAAATTTAATGATAAATTCTCAAAATGTGTATGAACATAAATTAAGCGAATCATTATGCCGTTCACTGCAGCTGCATGATCTTCCGTTGGAGATGTTGGAATGTATTCTCGTTAAAGCCATAGCTATGGAAGTGAAGGGAATGAAGCTGTCGAAAAGTGTATGGAAAGAAAAAGCTGATCTTGTGATAAACAGAATGAGATCTGTCTGTCCGTATTGGAACAACATCCTTACGACCAACTACTTTCGAAATGAACTTCACCGAGCTCTTGACGGTATTGGTCATTTTGTAAAATAGGCCTATCTCTAATTGTTCTTTTGTCCTACGTGAAATTAAACATTAGGCATAGGCATATAGGACCTAGTGGTCCATTATGATCAGCTGTCAAAATACTTATTGTGATACGTACAGCAGCGTCTCCCGGAAAGACATTGTTGAGTTTAATTTAGTCCTAGCTATCGGGAATTTTCACTGTAGCTTACATATTCGTGCTTTTATACATATGTAGTTTTAGTAACAGTGCTGCATATAATTTTACTTCATGGGTTGTTTCAACCCGCGGCCCCATAAATAGCCTACCATAAAATAAGCCAGTAAAAGTGTTACTGAAATCAATAACCCGGCGAGCTACATTGATTAGATCGTCAGTTTTAGCGCCTACTGGTATTTATCAAGAGCGTTTTGTTGGAGTGTGATAGGCCATCCAGCTTCGAGTTTTGTGATTTCTTCCTTGGACCCATTTGAAATGTGCCTATGAATGGTCTTTTAACGTCGACATCTTTATTCAGTCGATCATCTTACGTGTTCAAATTCACAAGCAAAAAACTCCTTGTAGTCCAACTTATAGGCTAGCTGCCAAATTTCCAACAGGTTGCAGCTAAAAATCTGAATTAAACGTGAACAATTAATTGCGAATGAAACTGCGAAAGTTTGGAACTGTGAATACCATTAACCCTCGGGCTACCAAGGGGGGGTGGTTGCCACCCCCCCCTAGGTTTTTCGCAAATTTTTCTCGTTCCGTCTGGAATAAAATTTTGAAAAAATTGGTAGCTGTAGAGGGTTCATTGGGACACATTTTGAGATAAAACTTTTTATGATGCCCCCTACCGTTCAAAAGTTACACCCGATATACCAAAGGCACCAGGGGGGGTGGATACCACCCCCCCCTAGAATATCGTCTGTAACTTTTCCGCCCCTTAATATTAAGAGACACAAATTATACCATTCTATAGAGGGAATGTGGGGCTACATTACCATGCTCATTGAGTTGTCTTTTGCCAACCGGAAGTGCTCAAAATAAATTAAAATATATATAAAGGTGTTTTATTTTCATAAAATTGTCATGTTTTTTCTATTATAACTTATCCATAATTTATTTTTTAATAGAAATAAATTATGCCATTCTGTAGAGGGCATTTAGGGCTATTTTTTAATACTAAATAATTTAAAATTTGATGACCGGAAGTGCTCAAAATAAATTAAAATGTATAAAAATGTTGGGTTTTTTTGCAACGCGAACCGATAAGTCTGCGTAAACGTTTTTCAGCATCTATAACATGTTTTTTTGTTTTGATTTAACATAAAACAAACTTATTACTAGTTTTTATAGTTGAATATTGGACTTCATTATATGTAAACTACTTTTTATATATAAATCATGTATAAAACACACAGAATCTAATATAATCCCTATGCATAAGCATACATTTTGTGGAATCGACGGGTACCCATGGTAAAAAATTCAAAATTTCGAGGTGCCTTCATATTTTCTAAACTTAAATATACCATTTTGTGCAGAAAAGAATGCTGAATCGAATGGTGTATTACAAGTTATGATATCTCAAACCAAACCCAAAATCCAGGGGGGGGTGGTAACCACCCCCCCCTTGGTAGTCAGTGTTACAAAAAAAGCTTGGTAGCCTGAGGGTTAATAATTATACAAAAGTCCGTCAGTGCAACATTCTCTATTATCTGAACAATAGGAGTAATGCCTGCAGATGAAATGGTTGTTCTTATTGAACATTGTACAACACTTTGGGTTAAGCAGTGAACCACGCTTGGTGAAGTAGCAAGGTCGTAGCCAGGATTTTGTTTCGGGAGGTGTTTTCTGAAAGAACTATTCAGAACTTCAGTAGCTTCCACATCTTTATCATGATTACCAGTATATCACCGTCATGATCTAATCTATTGTAACATTTCACATAGAAATAAGAGTCGCAGAATGAAATAGGCCTGACCTTAGTTCTTAAATCGTCTGCTAGTAGACACATTATTTCACTTTTACATTATTTCGTTCAGAGGTATTCACATCATCACATGGAAAAAGCTAGGGTGCAAATGACCTCCACTATTGTTCCATGTTCACATTTAGGTTGTTCTGCTCTCTAAACTTATTTGACATTAGGCCTATATTGAATTAGAGTAGCCTAATAATTATTGTGATTAGTGCATGTCGGCTTATGTCTGAAAACGGCGCCTGCATATTTGATTCGCGTAGGCTGTTTTATTTAACTTGCATAGTCTACGTGTAAGCTTATATATAAAAGAAATATATGTTTTTTAGCTCAGAAAACGATTCGTTTGGAGATTTTGCATCAATCACTGATCCAGTGTTTCGTCATCAGCGTTACTACACTGAAGGATGATGTGCTTCTTTTCTGCCTATACCGCGATCAACACATTGGCTTTGTTAACGAGATTAGAGTTTACGACCGCAGCAATATGATGGCAGGGGTGAAAGAGATCATCCCGTTCACAACTATACGTCCTGCGTATGTAGCAGCTTGCAACGTTTCGAATTGCATCTATGTGCTAGAACAACACAGGGATTCGTTCTGCTCTTCAGTCTTCCACTTTACGAGAGATGAGACACACGAGTGGAAGATTCAGACATGGATCAGTGATCTGGAATTTGGCGTGTCTTCTATCTCCGTCTCTGCTAAAGGCAACCTGATAATACTAGAAGATTCTAGCGCAGTCAAAGTATATGGACCAAATGGTTTCTTGAATCATGAGATAACGGTGGCTCCAGATATCTACGAGTTCAGATATGTTGGAAATGTTATCCAGAGATCAAATGGAAACCTTGTATTGACCTCCTGCGACCAGCATTACAGAGTATTAACAGAGATCGATACAAATGGGACTATTGTACGACGATACAGATCATCATTGAGTGGAAACAGTGAAGTGAATTTTGCAGATATTTCCGGTAGAATTCTGATAACCGATCCGAGAAACGGAATCGAGCTCTTAGATTCTGAGTTCAATCTTTTGGATTTCACTGGTCCACAACCATATCAACACCGTTTCCATATTCTCAGTAGCTTGCACTGCGACAGCGAGAGGAATGAAGTTGCAGGTGTTTATACTAATGATCACCAAACCAGTGCTCTCGTTATCTCCCGTTTCATTGAAAAATAGAATCGATGTAAAGAGTCTTTACGATGAGGACAATTTCGATTAGTCCTGCCGTTCAGATTGTCGACATAATCAACTTTAATACCGTGTTCATAAAGAAACTCTCCTTTTCGTTAATTAGTGTAGGCATGCAGGCCTTCTGTAGCTAATAAGTTGTTAATTCTTTTATACAGTTTCCGTTATTAAACAATAAGTTCCTTGTTTTTATCGTGCAATTTATTTTAAAGAAGTTATAATTCTGCGCGGGGAAAGATAATATTGGTTACAGTAAATTGCTTTAGCGTTCTAAATGTGTCACAATGCAGGATACGGTATACCTAGTTTGAGTTCACAGTTTCGCCAGAAACCAGCTTGAAAGGAGGATGGTGTATATTTTCTGTCTAAAACTGTAGGGTTAAGGTTATAGATAACCCTTACCCTGCACATTACAACTTCTAACCCTAACCCTAGACATTGGTCATGGTACAGATTATATGATGTGTAAAAAATTCCACAATCTAGTTCATCAGTGATTGAGATACAGAGACACTGAATTCTTTAAAATTTCAATTAATTAGGATTATTTCATGTGTCGTTAGAATCCTAATATCTTTGTAAATATACAAGATACTGGTTTCATTTTTAAAAAAAGTACTGTCCAGTAATTGTTCACATATTTCAGGACAGTAACGTATTAACCCTATTACTACCTCCAATTCCCGGCTCAGACGACACCCACCTTAGTAGCTGTTCCACACCTCTGATCATACGGTACCTCGACCCGGACCACCATGGACTACTCTTACGGACAACCCTTTTGACTCAACGCATTCGATCTTGATCCTATGGTAACTCGACCCGGACCACCACGGACTACTCTCACGGACAACCCTCCTAACTCAACGCAGCGCTCGTGAATAAGCCGGTGCCCCGCGCTCGGCTTTCCAGTGGCGCTTTAGAAATTAGGAGATTACGATTACGATTACCTTACTTAGATTGGGACACGAATTATTGTTCACTGTTGCATGGGTTTTAGCGTCGTTCGCGTGGTCTAGAAGCTGGATTGATGAGTAGAATCCTTGCTAAATTTATGTTAAATTGATAGAAATATGTTTTCCTTGGAGAGCTGTGCTGCATTGATGAAAATATCATGCCAAAGCAAAAGCAGAGGTTGGATTGATAAGAAATAATTACGTTGGGTTGAGCAAATAACTTTGAATGATTAGTCGATAGAATATGATATACAATACAATTTTGAATGATTAGTCGATAGAATATGATATACAATACAATTTTGAATGATTAGGCGATAGCATATGATATAGTGTTTATGTGATAGATCTGTTTAGTAAATAAAAGTACTTATTAAATAATTTAAGGCTTTAATAATTAGACTGTACTTTCTTTTTTTCCACCACTCTCAACAGTAGGCTGAGTAGGCTCTACCCTACCTCCACGGAAAGTTTTGAAGGAAAATGCCATCATCATCCGCGCCGTCATATGGAACAGTTGTCATGTCCTTCGCGACCAATTTCCCCAAATGACCAGTACGGCTTACAACCTTCGACCCCGACGTCATAATTTCCAGCTCCCGCACAAGGACAACATAAACTTTATGGTACTATAATTTTAATTCACCCTTTTTTTCGATTTAATTTCGCCAACTTCTAGTTTGTCCAGAACCCTTTTAATCGATCCAGCTTCTGCTTAGACAAGAATTTGTTCGATAAATCCCGTTTCTATTTTGTCAGTATATATTTTTCATCAATTTTACATTGAAAATTATTCTTCATCAATCCAGCTTCAATTTCAGCAGAATGACTGCACTAACCCTAAAACTAACCCTAACCGACCCTCACGACGCCTAACCTGAGCCCTAACCGACCCTCACGCGCTAAATCCCGCTTCTACTTCGTGAGGAAATATTTTTCATCGAATTTCTATTTCTGTGGGGTCGTACACGAAACCTACATCGACACGCTGAAATAAATAAAAAAAGGTGAATTAAAATTATAGTACCAACTTTATTTCCAGAGTCCTCTACAAGAACGCTTACAACCATTAAATCATTCAATCTCATTAACAATGATCTTTTTTAGTAAGACGTTTTAATTTCATTTTATGATGTTTGTCTCTCTTGATGTCACCATGTAACCAGGCTGCGGTGTGTCAACCTGGACGTTTTTCACGAATTAAACGAATATCTATATCACCATTGTCCCATTATTACGATCGTCATCAGCATTAAAAATTGATTTGACGTTGCTAGATGCAGACCTACAGTAAACGTGCATAATAATAAGATGACGTCATCAACGGATGCGACTTCATCACAATTATTCTCAGTCATCAAGCGATGATGTCAGAATCACGAGGGGCCAACTAGGCTCGGAATAGTTGACGCCGTTGTGTAAGATGTGGGTAGCATCCTTTTTCTCGCCCCGCTGGCTTTACACTCCCATCCATAGGCTACTTCAATTGCCATGCGGTCATGTTTATACAAGCCATGATAATTTAGAGACGATCTCCCTACGTGCGGGCAGCCAATGTCCTGAAAACTGATGTAGGCCTACGCCTAGTAGCATAGGTTTCTTGTCATTTTCGTTTACTTGTTTAGACATCGGTTGTGAAACTTAAGCCTACAGACACAACGGAATCATAGATATTTTAGATTACCGGTGAATGGGCCTATAATTATGCTAGTGCACAGCCCTTGTATTTCGATTGACGCTTTGGAAGCTTTAGAAGTTTGGAAATGACGATTATATTATAAAAGAGTCGATGCTTCTCATGGGCGGAGTATGCTCTCCGTTCTTGGAGGGGCTAAATTAGTTGGGGATGAGACTCGGTCCAGAACGAGCGGCGCGGCACCGACAAATGTTTTCTCGGCCCAAAAAGTTGATGACTTTTTTTCAGTCCTCGGGCTGAAAACTCGCCAAAAAATACTGATTTTCACGGCCAAACAGGTTTATGACCTTTTTTAGTCATTCGAAAGTTTCGCGTTCGTGAACAGAATCATTTCCTCGAACAAATTTCTGAGTAGGCCTATGCGCCTTCTTCGGGGAGAGGGGGCTAAGCCCGATAAAAGATGTCATTTATGCCTAGGCTTACAGGTACAAAAATGAATCTGGGTCTAGCCCCTGATAAATTCCGCCCATGATGCTTCTCTTCTCATTAATGTAAATGTAACCGGATTTTTATATAGCGGCTGTCTTATGGCCTCGACCCTGAGGGTGAGATCCTTCACCACTGCTCGCCCGTTAGAATGGACGCCACGCCATTTAGGTCCCCGTGGACGGACCGTGCTAGCCCGAGATTTTTAATCACTGAGATATAACCACCCAGGCCCGGCCCTGGCTGATTTCTTGTGGTGCCCATGCATAGGCGGGCCTCGTATGGCCAATTTACTGTGGTTCTGAGCACTCACGGGTCCCGCAGAGTGGGCGCCCATGCACATGACTGTTTTAGCGTTGCATATACATGTAGTTGCTATGTTCAATCGACCATAATGATCAATCGTCCATGAGCCATATATACGTCCTTCTTCTTGACGTTCTCTGCCCTCAGGCAGATTCGTATGTCCAATGACGCCACTCTTCTCTGTTGTACGTCCTATGAGACAGGTATTTGCAGTTTAACGTCACTGTGTGGTTGCAGAGACCATTAGCGACGCCCTCCTCCTTTATCCAGGTTTGAGACTGGCACTGGCAGAGTGCAACCAGTGGCGGAGTTCAGTTTACGTCCTATGGCCAATCGAGTTGAATAGACCCTAAGGCAAATCGTCTATGTGATCGTAAAACCAATAATTTTTTGATCACTATAGCTAATTCAGTACAACATCGTGTTTTGGAGTGAAGACAGTTCTTAAAGTTGAAAATTAATAAGAGAAAGAAAAGCCAGAGAACCCTCTGAAGTCATGGGCGTCCGCAGGGGGGCGCAAGGGGGCGCATGTGCGCCCCCCTGGATTCTGCGCGTATTTGCAGAGGAATGTTGATTATTTGATTATTATAATTATTACAACACGCTTCCCTTTGTGATTATCGGAAAAACTATACATTCTCTAGGTAACTATTTAAGATTAACATAGGAAGCGTAAGGTTAAGGTACAAGTGCACATAGCCTACATAGATATATTGTGTATCGACCATACAAATACGATGCGCTCCACAAGTTGGACTAGGCTGCTTTGCGTAGGTGCAGCCCATTTGTGAAACTTCAGCAAATAGAGTTCTCTCTTTGTAATGCAGATATTCATATCGTCTATACCCCTGATACGGGAAATGAAGTCACTCGTGTCCGCTAATAGCGAAGTAATTGGCATCATATGCCCTTTTAGCCGATCAATGGGAGATAACGGATCCGCTGAAGAACCGCGCCTATACTATAGTGAGGATTATAATATATATATATATATATATATATATATATATAATATTTATACATGTATATATGCATTTGCATAAATATATAAGCATGTTTGACACTGGCTGAAGTTGACTAGAGCGATAGTCTCCAAATAATCCGCTTCTTGCTTTAGAATTTAGATGCCAGCTGGCACATGTTCTGCCACACCCTCAAAACATAGGCCTACCCCGCTAGATGAAAGAAGAATGCTAATCCATAATTTATTTTAGTTGTCACAAGGTTCGTTAAACTGTAACCTCATCTACTACACGTTGTGAGTCAGTGGGGCAATAATTATATCACAGGGACGGAGGAGACGAAGTATAGGAAAATTTCGTATAACTGTGAGGATCGACTGCATCGAGGGTAGAAGAAACTTGATAGCCGTATGAACGGAACAGATAGTTGCTTGTCTTTCGCTCGGGCCGGTGACACGAAAGCTATGGATGAATTAATCTATCCCCCCCCGGATGGAATTAACCGGTCTGTTGCATTCAAACCTGCCTTCTTTCGTGGTATGATGCGCATTGCGTACGCTGTGTTGAAAACTTGAAACTGAGCGCTGAGGGAAGTCTATATATATAACCGTTTAACGTGCACATGTGTCGTTTTACTGTCCACGAACGAAGCTGCTTTCGCCTTCGACTGGGAAGGTAGTTTTACTCGTATTAGGCATAGGCCTACTTTGAGGTAAGGACGTAAAGGAAAGGAATCTTTGCGCAAACTCTTTATTCAAGTTGGAAGCTCGTTTTAGCAGGCCAATGCAATATTTTAAAATAAATAATAGCATAATTATATGGCCTAAGCTTCTTTTATCTTAGAAAAAATAAAATATTAGGCCCCTGTATCTTTTTCACTGACTGCGGTTTATCACTCGAATGTTTCTGATGCAATAATAAGAATAAAAGAAGATATTTATAAAAGCTCAATATGTTATAGACCTACAATGAAATTGATAGGCTGCCTATAGCTGTTTAGCTCCATATTGACTGTAGGCTATTTGACACATTGTTTAGTCCCTGTGTGAACCATTTAAAAGTTTGCGCCCCCCTAAAAAAAATTCTGCGGACGCCCATGTCTGAAGTTACAAGGTTGGATCTCGAATGTGTACTTTCGAGGTAACTGTGTGGGTGGTTCTCAACTGACAGATGATGTTTCTAAGGGTCCTAACAGAGATGGTTGGCACATTGGGCAGCCCCCGTGCGGCGCCATTCTGGCACCCTACGCTAAATTTACAGTAGGACTGGCGGTCGTTGGCTTTCTAAATTTAATTACAATACAACGACCGTGGGAAAATGCGAAAATATGCTAAATATTTAATTCATATAATATGCCCGTGTACCCGTGTATATCAATCTGCTCTCATCTTCCGCGTTGAGATGAACCATCATTTTCTTTAAGTAGGAGTCTTGTATTGGAAAGAGACGGAAAGTAGGTCAAATGCGATGTTCTTAGCCTGGCAGTCAAGTTGGTTAGACCACGTACGTTGGGTCAGTTCTTTATGGTTGTCAGAATATCTTAGGTTTGAAGCAGCATAAAATAGAACCCTAATAGTCTTACGCATTGAATCAAGCCATCCGCATTCAGTGGCGTCTAACCCCCCCACTTGGAGTGGGAGAACAAACCCCCCATTTTCGCCGACTTAAAACAATTGTATGGGAATTTGTTCATATGTTACGTACGCACAGTGTTTAATCTAGTCTCCTCTGGGGAGGGATTGAGGTTTCTAGGGGGTGTGCAAGACAATTGAGCGTCCGAAGGACGCTCGTGATGCGCGTTGCACTGTGAGGGGCAGGGGTATGGGGAGGGGATGCGCCCCTCCCCATCAGAAACTTTTTGAATTTGCACTTTGCAATGGCAGCATTTTAAGGAGTCGTCTTAACAAAATAGCTGTACTTTTTCAGTGGCCCATTAGAAACTTTTTGAATTTGCACATTGCAATGGCAGCATTTTAAGGTGCCGTCTTAACAAAACAGCTGTACTTTTTCAGTGGCCCATTAGAAACTTTTGAATTTCCACAATGCAATGGCAGCATTTTAAGGTGTCGTCTTAATAAAATTACCGGTACTCATTTTTTCATACTGATACTAGCCTAGCCATGGTTTGAGACCTTAGAGTGTCGCCTCCCAATTGCATACAATTTTTGGATTTGCACATTGCTGCCGCACGTAGCATCTTAAGATGTCATGATCTCAGTGCTCAGAGATGTGGTTCAAGACTTCAATAAATGTCGCTCCCAATGCTTAATTTTTTTTAATTTGCAGACTGTGATGGCGGCTTTTAAGTTGCCATCTTAGACGAATTTTCATTATAGATAAATAAGCTCACTGAATAACACTGTAGTAAATTATAATGATATTTATGAAATATTTCTGAAACATTGGGGCGATATAGGCATCTCCGCCACCCCTTTAAATCTCCGTCCATGCGCTTAGAAGCTGAAAGCTAATAATCGAATTCTCCACAGAAACTCTCTGTGTAGGCAGACCTTTAGCTGTTGACAACTCCTGCTGATGTCGATGCAACTCTTCGCGAAATAAGAAAAACTTATAACACAGAAACAGTCAAATTCGGTTGTCTCTGGTAGACCTACATGTATAATGACTACCACCTAGCTTCCTGTACTTATAGCTGCATCTGAGTGCATCTCTATAGCATGGAAAGACTCTGCTTTACATCAGAGCTGCTCTTATCCATTTCAGCGATATGCTGGCTGGGAATCTAATGCGAAACATCTGTTATTAGCTTCATTAGGCTTAGGCTACTTTTACAGAAGGGACCACTGTCCGAAGACTGGGGTAGGCTACACGTGCACAGCAAGTGTCAAACGGGTCGTTTGATTCTTGCTGCGCGACCGTCGCAATCATTAATTTTGTTGCCTTCATCACCTGCCAAGGGTGGGACTTCGGCTTGGCTCCGTCAGTAAACGTGATTAGCGATAAGAGGTCAATCCCGAATGGGTGTGTTCCACCCTTGTATGCCAGGGACCTGACTGACACTAATGTCTATAAGTTGTCCTGCTCCCTACCAAATATAAGTGACATCATGCGAACCGTGGGTTCGTTAGTCCAAGGTAATAATGTTTTTCGATACATAAATGATGCACAAATAATAATTTTCGTGTTCCAGGCCTTTATTTAATAGAAATTCACCAACCCCCCAATTTACACCCGTAAAACGTCAAACCCCCCACTTTCAGAAACCGTGGGAGAACGTCGAAGTTGGGGTAATTAAGTTGTGGTTAGGGCCTGTAGCGTTTATGTTGCTCTTAAGAAATTAATTAATAAACTCATGAATTGTTTAATGCTTAGTAATAAGTAGGAGATAAGCTAGACAATTTAATTTGCGTATTTAAAAAATAATTTATAACAAGATGTGACTTTATAAAATATAATATTGAGAACGACAACAATAAGTGACTCCATTAGGCTAGTGTGCGTCCGTGCGTCCGACACGCACAAATTTAGACCCCGGATAAAGGTGGTGCGTACATGGACGCACCGAAATAATTGAGGATGGACGCACAAATAAATTTTATTGGTGTCCATGGGACACCAATAAAAATACCGTGGGGTCAGTTCTATTCTTTTCGTCTCTGTCTTTAGCTTTTCTTTATCCCAGCAATATTGAAAGAGGAAATAATAGCAGCTATCGCGGAAATGAAAAACAACAAGGCTGAAGGAATCGATAACATACCAGCGGAAATATTAAAGGATTTGGGAGAAAAGGCAATGAATGAAATTATCCAAATCTGTCAGGAGATCTACAAAACTGGAATGTGGCCAGACGACTTCCTGTAGACAATACTAATACCATTAAAGAAAAAGGCGAACGCAATAAGATGCGAAGAATACCGTACGATAAGCTTGCTGACCCATGCTTCGAAGGTGCTGCTAAGGGTGCTGACAAGGAGACTGCAGGCAAAGGCGGAGGCAGATGGATGTCTTGGGGACGATCAGTTCGGGTTCAGGAAGGGTAGAGGAACGAGAGACGCCATTGGAGCTTTGAGAATACTAACGGAAAGAAGTCTGGAAAACAACCAAGAAGTGTACATATGCTTTGTGGATTACGAAAAGGCGTTCGACAGGGTAGACTGGAGGAAGCTAATGGCAATCCTGAGGAAGATGGGAGTGGATTGGAGAGACAGAAGGTTAATAGGAAACCTGTATAGCCTATGGGACAGAGGATAAGAGTGAGGATAGAGGGGGAACTATCGGAGCCAGTACAAATAGGAAGAGGTGTGAGGCAGGGGTGTCCACTCTCACCCATACTATTCAATCTTTACATCGAAGAGCTAATACGGGAAGCACTACAGGACACGGAAGAAGGAATAAAGGTTGGAGGAAAGATGATAAAGGCGCTAAGATTTGCGGACGACCAAGCAATGCTGGCAAACAAAGAAGAGCACCTACAGCACATAATGGATGAACTAAACAGAACCAGCGAAGAATATGGGATGAAGATAAACATCAAAAAGACGAAGGTAATGAGAATAAGTAGAGAAGCAAAAGGGGAAAAGAATATGAAAATAACAATCAATGGAGAAGAAGTGGAGCAATTCACTGAATTTTGCTATCTCGGAAGCCTAATATCGGAGGATGCGAAGTGCCACAAAGAAATCAAGAAGAGGATAGCGATGGGGAAAGAAGCGTTCGCGAAAAGGAAGGAGCTATTGAAAGGAGGATTGAACCGAGACATCAAGAAAAGAATGGTCAAGGCACTGATCTGGAGCGTCACACTGTAGGCTACGGAGCAGAGACCTGGACGATGAGAAAGGAGGATGTCAAACGAATAGAAGCGTTCGAGATGTGGATATGGAGAAGGATGGAAAGGGTCAGCTGGACAGAGCATAAATCAAACGAAGAAGTATTGAAAAAGGTGGAAGAGGAAAGATCCTTGATGAATACAATTAGAACAAGGCAGAAGAACTGGATGGGACATATACTGAGAGGCAACTCCTTGCAAAGAGACACAGTGGAGGGCAAAATGGAGGAGAAGAGGGGAAGAGGAAGACCGAGGGAAAAGTTCTTGGACTGGATGATGAAGGATGGATATGGGAAACTTAAAGAAAAGGCACAACACCGAGAAAAGTGGCGTCGTTGGGCATCTGGACCTGCCGAGAGGCTGCAGACCTAAAGAAGAAAGAAGAAGGGGTCAGTTTAATGTGTCACTGTCTCAGTTTAGGCATTGCGTTATTTTGCGCACTTGCGTATAGGCCTACACTGACCTATAAACGCACGCGCGCACACACACACACACAGTGACACACTGACTGGTGAGTGGTGAATAATTCATGCCATGACCTAGGCTATTTATGAATATTTTATTTCTTTGTAAGGCCTATTAAGCGCAATACGAAGATAGAAATTATACTGTAGGTCGTTTACCAGCTTCACCACTAAAGCCTCGTCTTGGAGACAAACTTTATCTGCGTCCACATGTCATATCAAATCAAGTCCTACAACCGTGCCATAGTTTGAAGCAACTGCTTTTGTGAAAGCGAGGTAAAAAAATTATCAACTGAACAAGTTTCCAATATTGATTGGTCCGATAATTTAGTATTGTCGTCAGTCACACGATGTCGCTAGCGTTGAAATTTGAAAATTCAATTCAAAATTTGCCTGACGCCATTTTTCAACTGAACACAACTGCTGTACGTAATTTATTCTATTCTGCTGTTCAATCTGGGACTAATATCGATATTAGTCCCAGGTTCAATAGTCTAACAGTATTTCACTTGTAGACCTACATTGCATGTTTAATTATATGCAGAAATTGTTTGCTATAGGGCAGTTTGGTAATTCAATTACCTTGTTAGCAATCCTGACTATAATTTCTACTAGAACTACTATGATAATTATAATCTTCTGTCTCCTTGGTTTTCATTTTATACCACCATGAAAAATGTTCTCACTTACTGGGACTTTGCGACAAATGTATTGTATGGAAGTTACAAATTCCGATGCTACAACATTTCACGAATTAGTGATTATTAGCTATTTGAACCTCTCAAACTTGATATAGGCTAGTCGCCATATCGGTGATTTGAATGGTGGTCATTTAAACTGACGACACTAAAATGGCGACACTGTCACTTTAACGGGGGACAGAATAACGAGCCGGTGACACGAAACGGAGTATCCCCCCTGAAAGCTATCCGGGGGGATAAATTAATCTATCCCCCCGGATGGAATTAACCGGTCTATACTATCCGGAGGGATAAACCATTCTATCCCCTTTTTTGAAAAATGCGCATAATAAAAAATGTTATGCTGTAATCAAAATTTAAAGTGACTCTAATTGTTTTAAGTGTCCTAAGCAATGCTCAGATAAAGGCAACTCGAAAATTTATTTAGTGACTCTGAGTGTTTTTAAGTGTTTTAAATGTTTTAAGTGCTCTAAAAACAGGGCAAAACAAATTATCTAGTAGGAATAAACATACCTGTTAGTGTCATTGTTGAAAACAAAGCAGATGAAAATCAATTTGCAAAGAAAAATACACACGGAAGCGGTTTTTTCGACTTTTTTTTATTTGGGGGATACAATTAATACGGGGGATACTCTATTTCGTGACACCGGCAATAGAACAGGCGACAATTTACCGAGTCTTTATGTTATTGGGACGACTATATTAATGAAGAATTCACATGGAGAAATTCACATGGTATGGATTTGAATACTATTTATTACACGTACACTGTACGATAACTGAATGCTGGAGATTTTAATTAGGCCTCTAGAGGTGAGTTTTAGCGGGACGGGGAACGGACATTAGCCCCCCGGACAAAAGCCCCCCCGGACATAAGCCCCCCCCGGACATTAGCCCCCGGACAAAAGCCCCCCCGAAGTAGGACATTAGCCCCCCCGTCTATGATATCATTACCTAAAAATGAAGCACAAAATGTAACAATAGGCCTAAGTTAAGCGAATTCATTGCACATTAATTTAACATTGTAAGAATATGCTAAGTTAATTGAAGGTTTAATATACATATTATAAAACATTTAAAGGCACTAATTTAAGAACGACGGGAACAACTCATTGTGTAAAATCTCTCATAAAGGTAAAATAATTTAAGTCCAAAGTTTGTGAAATCTAGATAAAAGTTTAATGCCTAACTGACGTTAACAAGCCTTCGTAGTAGCCAAAACTGGCACTAACAAGTAGGCCTACTTACTGTATACGATTCCCATTCGTTTATTTCTCTAATGTATTGAATCTAATTTTGAATTGAAACGACACTAATAAGTCTGCGAAGCTGAGACGTAGCCTAACTTACGTTAACAAACATTTGTTGTAGGACACTAAACAAATAGACTGTAGGCCTAATGGGCCCTACATACGATTCCCATTGGTTCATTTCAAATCTAAGTCTATAGGTCTACTGACACAATAAGGACCTAAATGACACTAAGAACTTTCGTTTGCATGTGAATGCCAGTGACAAGTCATCAGTTACGGCACTACTCTACGATTTGCACATAGGGAGGGGGGCTTTTGTCCGGGGGGGCTAATGTCCTACCCAAAATCGGGGGGCTTTTGTCCGGGGGGGCTAATGTCCGGGGGGCTTATGTCCGGGGGGGCTTTTGTCCGGGGGGGCTAATGTCCTACACCCTAGCGGGACGCCTACATTGTGTGAAAATAATTTCGAATTTTTATTACATGGCTTTGATATAGGGACCTAAGAATCTAGATCCAAAGGCCAACCAACGCTAATACATGCAAATGCCTATTTTCGACTTTTCAAGTAGCCTACTTGAACGAAAAAATGCATGAACGGAAAGATTATTTTGGCCATGTCAAATCTATGGCGATGCTGTAGCCTACTGGGTAAACGTGTAGTTTAGCATTGTTCCTAGAAAGTATGTTCTGTCCTTGGTTCGCTGACCAGTTGGTCACCAGAATGATGTCACAAGTGCTTTTTTAGACCTGCATGTTAAATGATGCAACACTATGACGTAAAGAAAAATCATCCCCTTCATGATCTTTATATGCCTATATGATGACACTTTCAATACTTTTTCTAAAACTTTTATTTCCTATATCTCTTTATGTACTGGTACCCGTGTGCGGTGTGTCACTTGGTTTTGCCATTAGACGAATATAAATGTGTGAAGACATAGCCTAGGATAAATGAAGGCGTGTAGGCCTATAACTACATAGCTTTACAATAATTATTTCACCTCAATGCCACGTTTCGACGTTAAACTGCATCCATCCTCCGCCACAGGGAACCAACAACGTCCGTGTGCCGGTGTAAAGGTTTCAAATTACCCCCTCCTAAACATGACCCCCCCCCGGTAACTTGAAACCGGTTTCAGATTACCCCCCGGAAACTAGATTTGCATCAATAATCGCATTTATTGCACTAAAAAATTCATAAAAATCATCCCGCCTCTTGTTTTGGTCTGAAGAATTTCATCCGTCATCCCACTTCGTGGTATGTTATCAATTTTTTGATCGGAAAAAAATAATAGCTTCGTAGCCATTTCTCTATTGTAACTTCAGCGGCGATTAGTATTTTAGTTACAGATGAAAATATTGATAACAAACCACGAAGTGGAATGACGGATGAAAATCTTCAAAAAAAACAAGAAGCGGGATGATTTTTCTATTATTTTTAGTGCAATAATTATTTGCGATGATTGATGCAAAATACAGTTTTCAGGGGGTAATGTTTAGGAGGGGGTAATTTGAAAAGCCAATTTCACCGGTCATCTGTCGCCCGATCAACTGTCCGGCCGTTCAATAGTCTCAACGGTCATCTAAAATATTTCTACTGTCGCCGTTCTAGTGTCGGTTATTTTGTCTTCCGTTCAAATGTCAGTGAACCAACAAATCTCATTTGAAGTGCAGTCTTGCTAAAACAACTTATGTTTGGTCTTTTTGCAGTGTTGAAGATTTAAAGATGGAATCAAAGAACGATGATGAGGATGAACAGCAGAAATGTAATTCATATGAGAAAATATTCATTAATGATTGGAATCAGAAAACACATGAAAGCACCCCTGCTGAAAGAAAGCAATACATGTGCAAATTTTGCCAAAAATATTTTCGGAGTGACTCTGTACTGAATAATCATGCCAGAACCCATTCTAAAGAAAAGTCATACAATTGCAATCTATGTGGAAAAGCTTTTACGCAGAAATCTAATCTGAAACGCCATGCAAATACCCACAGTGGAGGAAAGCCATTCAAATGCAGTTTATGTGCCAAAACCTTCTCACATAATGCTAATCTGAAAAGTCATACAAGAACCCACTGTGGAGAAAAGCCATTCAAATGCAGGTTATGTGGAAAAACTTTTGCACAGAATGATAGACTGAAGACCCATACAAGAACCCACAGTGGAGAAAAGCCATTCAAATGCAAGTTATGTGGCAACACTTTTACACAGAATGGAAGTCTGAAGACCCATACAAGAACCCACAGTGGAGAAAAGCCATTCAAATGCAAGTTATGTGGCAACACTTTTACACAGAATGGAAGTCTGAAGACCCATACAAGAACCCACAGTGGAGAAAAACCATTCATATGCAAGTTATGTGGCAAAACCTTTGCACAGAATATGCACATGGAAAGACATGCAAGAACCCACTGTGCAGAAGAGCCCTTGTGCAATTTATGTAGTCAAACTTTTGAGCAGAAGACATATCTAGATAAAAGAAGAATTCATAGTGGGGAGAAACCTTACACACATTGCATTGTATGCGCCAAAGTATTTGGACATATGACAACATTGAAATGTCATGCAAAAACACACTCTGGAGAGAATCCATACAAATGCAATGTGTGTGATAAATCCTTTTCACAGAATTCTAATCTGAAAAGCCATACCAAAACCCACAGTGGAGAAAAGCCATTCAAATGCAATTTATGTGACAAAACCTTTGCACAGAATGCACATTTGAAAAGTCACACAAGAATCCACAGTGGAGAAAAGCCGTTCAGATGCAATTTATGTGCCAAAGCCTTTTCACACAATTTTAGTTTGAAAATCCATGCAAGAACCCACAGTGGAGAAAAGGCATTCAAATGCAATGCATGTGACAAACACTTTGCACATAATTCTTATCTGAAAAGACATGCGAGAATCCACAGCAGAGAAAAGCCATTCAAATGTAATCTGTGTGGCAAAGATTTTGCCCGGAATGCTAGTCTGAAAAGCCATACCCAGTGCCGAAAAGCATCCAGTTAAATAGCATGCTCGGAGAGCACATTTAAATCGCTTGCTTGAAGTTTGGCACAACTATAATCATAAGGAATTTTTGCACTTAAGAAATTTATTTTATCAATTGAATGTCATTGCCTTTTAACCACAATATAAACGATCGTGCTAAAAAAAATTCAGATTTTGAACAACTGATACCCTGGCGTCAAGTGCATGTAGCGAATTACCTGCCAGAGATATCTTGAATTTATGTTGTTTAAAAGTCATTTCGTTTGTGAATCTTGTTGATATAAAATCTTGAATAGAATTTCTTCAAGCAGAAAATGATTTGTCCAGCCCTGTCGTGACCCTATTCCGCGTAAACATTGTGCTCTCCCCTGAAATATGACTTTCTGTTATCACGGAGCTAATAGGTTAACGTTTTAGCTTCCACTTGTTTATCTAGTGCGATGTTTGATTGCGACTCATATATATATATATATATATATATATATATATATATATATATATATATATATATATATATATATATATATATATGAGCTATGACCAACCATTAGACTAGAGAATTGCCTGTATTAAAAATGACAATTTCTGTCAGGCATCCGTTGCAATGTTGAGCATTCAAGTGACTCTCAGGGGAATCTACTTTTCGCCCAGGCGACATGATTTTTATTCAATAGACGTTTCGGTTCATCTTTACCCTTGGCGCCTTCGCTTTAAGGGAGATGACTATCTATGAATAGTCATCAGTTTTGGCGGTAGGCCCTCTCCTAATTCTGTTGCTGTTGTTTTCAATTAAAGTCAGAGGCATGTGACCTCAATATTAATTTTTCGGTGAATGAAGTTTATGCGTTGTACAACATGGGCGAGTATACGTCAGCGAAAGCGTTTGCAGGTAGCTTATAGTCTAGTAGGCTACAATTAAGAGCATTATTCTAGGTTGACTGTTACCCGAAATCTGATCTAAGTGCAACGATAGTGTGCAGGATTTCATCTATTGTTTTAGTTTTCTCAGTGTTGTTTTATGGTCTCTCGTCTTAGGGCCTACACATGGACATTAGACCTATAGCCTACTATAATTGTACGTAATTGCAGCTATGCATTTCTGTTGATGTGTGGAATAAATAAAGTTTTTGGAGTTACGAACATAATGCAGTCTACATTATAATAGCTGGAGCCATGAGTTCCTGGTATTTCATTCAACAGGATATTATTATTATTTGACCATCCGTCTTTTCCTTCGGTGTCTTTTCTGTCTGTCCGCTTAAATAGCGTGGAAGTAATGCCATTGTCCGAACGGCAATAATAATGTAGCAGAAACGACATATTAGTATACCCTATGCAATGTGTGCATGCATTGTGATCTAAAGTATGCACATAAAGTACGTCAGCGGAAGCGTTTGCAGGTAGCTTAGCGGGGTCGTACGAGTCGTGTACGACCCCTCCCCCGCATACTTTAGTTGAGGAAAGCAAGGTACTACAACCAGCAGAGTTCTGAGGACTATTTACACAATTGCAATACAACAATCGCCAGCGGTCCATGCGCCATTAGACTAATCGATATTCACGAACGCTTTGCAGAGCATTGTGACTGTTTGGTAACGCATTACTACTATACAACCCGCAATGAATGGCGTGATTCGGTCTACTGGAAGCTTGAGCGTAATGCCGCGAACTGGATTCAGGCTTCAACATGCACGAAATTATTGCTTTACAGGATAGCGAAAAGCCCACAGCAACTATAGGCATCATTGTAGGCCTACTAGATGCACCATTGTCCACTCATGCTTTCTGTATTATGTTTATTTCTCTCTTCAGTCCTCTGCTGTTGAACAGGTTTGTGACATGTTTGTTTACCGTTATCAAACTCTATAGCTTATGACTACGCCTGTCTCATGGGCGGAGACCTAGGCGGGGGACAGAGGGGACGGTCCCCCCCAATGAAAGTGTTGGGGGACGGCCAATGCATTTGTCCCCCCCCAATGTTTGAGCGTCAAGACTTTTTTTGGCGGCGAAAATAGAAAATTTCGTCGAGATTTTGGCCAGATGACTAAAAAAAAAGGTAATCAACTTTTTTGGCGGCGAAAATAGACAATTTCGTCGAGATTTTGGCCGGATGACTAAAAAAAGGTCATCAACTTTTCGGCGGCGAAACAACTTTTTTCCGAGATTTCGCCGGTCGTCAGAAATTTTTCTGAAAATCTCGCGTCTTTCCGCCCCCCCCCAATTCTCGGCCCAGGTCTCCGTCTATGGCCTGTCTGGAGCATTGTAATGTCAACTAAACAACATGCGGCCATTAGGACCTATGTCAAGTCAAGTGGGCCCAAGTACCCTTCCGCCGTTTTCATTATAGTCTTGGCTTTACCACAGAATAGATAAAGCGTAGCTATTCTGTGCTTTTACCAAGCGCAGGCTATGAACTGCGATTGCGTCCATCAAACATCCATTAGCAATGCTAGTAAATCAATGCTCACAAGATCCTGGCGTGCACGGGGAATGCGGATGCTAAAGGCCCATGCTTTCCCAGTTGTGTTCAAGCCGTTGGCTGGTCGCCGAGATGGCTGGTAGGCCCCTACAGTGTTTGTGGTTGCATGTTTGATGCGCCTCTTTTCGCTCTCTTATGCAACTTTGACAGAGTTTTTCTCCTCAAACCTCGGCTACAATGATCAAATTTTATGCGTTATTGGCATTCCTTCGATGCAACAGTCTGTAAGGAGTAACGCTCACTGCGCTTTACTGTGCCTCGCTTGTAACATGTGTCTACAGTACAACTATTTAAAGACCAAGTCAATGTGCCAACTCTTCTACAGCCGACCAAGGCTGTTGGCGAGGAATTTCGACTGTATAAGCTTCGCAAACATGGTAAGCAACAAACCCCGATAAAAAAATTATTATAGGCCTAATGTTAGGAGGCGGCATGTCGAAATTTTTCTTGTAGGCATAATTAGGCCTAAAACGAAATTTTTGACATTTTTTACTGCTAAAGAAAGCTAAATTGAGGCAATTCAGTGAGGCTTGTTCGGAGATTCGAGCACACGTGTTAGCTTAGGCCTTTGGACAGTCTGGTCTGATATCTTTACAATCAGTAGGCCCCCGATAAGCGTGCTTGAATACAGTGGCGGCGCTAGGGGGGAGGGGGCTGGGGGGGCTAAGCCCCCTGCAAGAGGCTCAGCCCCCCCTAAAAAAAGACATCTTATTTTACATTGAAATATCCGCGATTTTTGGCTGATGACTAAAAAAAAAAGGTCGTCAGAAATTTAGGCAGCGGAAATTGAAAATTTTGGCAGCGGGGCTTCAGCCCCCTCGAAACTGAAATCCTGGCGCCACCGCTGCTTGAATAGGCATGTTTCGAATAAAAGTAATGGTTTATTGATTGAGTCCATGGACATTATCTTATGTTTCGTATAGGCCTATAGAGATATTGATCACTGAGTTTTTCAATTCAATTCATTTTTCACTTAGCCTAATCAAGTCTTCAAGCTGGCAGAACGCAGCCGGTTACATAATTTATAGACCTAGGCTAAGTCACCTAACGTAATTTTACAGAGAATTGAAGTGCAAGTTCAGTTCATGTGCAACACAAATGAAATTCGGGATTTGAATAATAAGATGGTTTTGAAGTAAGTTTGTTGTAGGATTTGCGTGGTTGAAATTGAAAAATTTAAACCTTAGCCTCCTCCAGAGATATTATTGCCATTATCTTGTCCGGACGAAAATGCAATGCAAGATGAAACTGATTGTTCCTCCAAGAACGGAAACCAGACTCCGCCCATGTTTCAATCTCACAATTCAATTGGCCTAGATTATTATCGAAATTCCAGCTTCTACCCAATATTGCATCTTACGACATTCGGTTAATTATCACCATAGATGTTTGGGAGTCCGAGTAGGCCAATGTATTTATCTTTAATCTAGATCCACGCCTATTTGCATCCCTCTGAGTCCTATCGTTGCTTGGCTTCCACCGTTGCCTTGCTGTAGCCTATAGCCTACTTGCCTATCCAACCCACCGTCATCCACTAGTAACTGTTCAGCAGATCCCATCTATGATTTCTCGTTCTCCTTCCTTCTGCATCAAAATCAGGGTTGTTTTTAAGGGAATTTTAGAACTGCACAATTCCTCCTTTCCCTTCCCATCCTCCATATGGTAAATTATTTCCATTCGGGGGACAAAGACCTTTTTTGCTAGTTTTCACTGTACATAGGCTAAGTGCTTCTGCAACTGCACACATACATTTAGGACTGCACATTTTGTGTACAACTGCACGTTAAAAAAAGCCCTGATCAAAATCTAAGTCAGCCTTTTTTTAAACATAGTTAACCTACAATTGGAGTTTTGTGATTTCTATTAATGACGATTTTGTAGCGAATTTTCCCGAGTGACAAATTTGCGATTGTTGGAGACGAGGTTATCTTGGAGTGCAGAGGCTCGTCGCCAATTGGTCTGTGGACCTTTACACCGATAAACGTTTCAACATCGGTTTCAATTACCGAGAACTGCGAAGTGTTGGAGTCATTCGCTGATCAGTACGCGGTCAACAAAACAGATCGAGGCTGTAACCTACTAATCGCCAACGCGAAACTGAACCAGAGCGGAACTTACGGCTGCGGAATTCAACAGGATCCTGCGTTTCTTGCAACAGCTAAAGTAGTGGTTCTGCGTATGTTGTTTGCTCCGTCATTTCTCTATTAATACTTTACATTTCTCGCCGACCATAACTAACTTTTTCTCTCTCTTTCACACTTTTTCTCTTTACCGTTGTCTTTCTTTTTCTCTGTCGCTCTTTCTCTTCCCCTCGCTCTTTCTTTTTAATTACCCAACTTTTCTCTTTCTTTCTTTATTTCTTTCTTTCTTTCACTATTTCTCTTTCCCGCTCTCTTTCTCTCTCGATCTTTCTTTTCCCCTCTCTCTTTTTCCACTTTGTCCTTACATCTCTCTTTTTCTTTCTATCTCTCTCAATCAGATTGAAGGATAGAGATAGAGAAATAGACATAGTCTGACATGGAGTCACGACAACTCGTCTACCGACAACTCGTCTAACGACAAGTGGTCTCCGGACAATTCGTCTACGACAACTGGTCTACAGACAACTGATCCAGCGCTTGAGAAATGGAAGCTGGATGAAAGTAATTCTTGATCTGAAATAGAAGCTGGATTGATGAAAAACGCTTAAGTAATGGAAGCTGGATAAGGGTAGTGATTTATATCTGAAATAGAAGCTGTATTGACGAAAATAACGGGTGAAAAATAGAAGCCGGATGAAGGTATTTTTAGATCTGAAGTAGAGGCTGGATGCATATCGAAATACATGAAAAAAATCATCGATCCAGCTTCCATTTAAGCTAAGAAACCATTTTCATAAATCCAGCTTCTATTTCATCAATACTATTCGTCTGTAGACCAGTTGTCGTTAGACCAATTGTCCGGAGACGAGTTGTCGGTAGACGAGTTGTCGGTAGACCAGTACTGTTGTCGTGGAACCGTCTGACATACCGTAATGAAGAGAAACTTCATTATGTCTCTTTCTCTCTCTTTTTCCTTCATTCTTTCTATTCACCCGGCCTCTGTCTTTCTTTATCTTTAAGTCTATTTACATCTCTCTTTGTATGCCCTTATATTATTATTCTTACATGTGTTGCCGTATAGGACTAGACCTAGTGTGTAGGCCAAATAAATTTTATCCTATATAGGACCTGCACTTGCACCGATAATTGATTTCTTGTATAATTGTCCTTTAAATCAAGTCTCATTAATTAATTAATTAATTAATTTCTTGTATAATTATATTATCCTTTAAATTAAGACTCATATAAGTATTTTTGTAGAATTATTACTACATTGCATTTACAAATAATTATTAGGCTATTATTTTTAGACTATATATCTTCCGAATTAACGCAGGCTTCTGAAACGCAGTTCCTATATCTTCAAAATAATGTGGCCGCTTTTGAATGGTCTGAGCTTGGTTTATTACGCAACTTACGGCGATGGAAGTACATTGCAGTAGCAAATCATTATGCAAGAATTATTATAATTATCGTCTCATATACACGGTGAACGGAAAAAACCGAACCTCTACTATTGCTGCAATGATTGATGTAAAAGTAGGAATTTCGAAGTGAAATTTTACAGGCTTATAGACAATTTATATTTACACATCATGGCCAGATCTGATTTCATCAAAATATTTCAAACAGAACAAAAGTTATATCACTTTTAGTGAGGCCACCCACCGTTTTTTGACGATTCAAAGACGTAACGCAGCAAAAAGTAGCAAAAACACGATTTTATTACGTCTCATCTCAAATAATTGTTATCAAATAGCCTTCACATTGCCAGATGATCATTATTATTATTACTATTTAAAAAAGAGGCAAGATACCAGCGTAACTGCACGTCACTGAAAAGTCACTTAGCAAGATGACAATCAAGTTGGTAAATAAGGGTTCTGTCAGATTATTAATTTTGTTATTAATCAATGCAATTTAAATTTTTAAAAATGAAAATGGCCAAGGTGTCAATGACAGTCAAAATGTGTATTCAGACACATCTTGAGCAAGATCCTATGAGCAACGTCTACTCTGATAAAAAGTGAGAGCAAAGATTAAGAGTTGAGCTGAGAGTCAAGAGATTTGACGTGAATGAAAGGAGATCGGCTCGATTGTTCTGGTTTCATTGAGAAAGCCATTGGCCCAAAATCTTTGGATTTGAACCAGATGAATTGATAATCAATTGCGGAGAGCTACGCTGACGAAATATCACAATCTGCAAAGAAAACCAAGAGCGGTAAGAGAATTGATGGGCGCATTGGAGTTAACAAATTAGGCGTCAATTTAGTCGTCAATTTTGCGTCGCGTTTTTGAATCGTGAAAAAACTGTGGGTGGCCTCACTAAAAGGGATATAAATTTTGTTCAGTTTGAAATATTTTGATGAAATCTGGCCATGATGTGTAAATATGAATTGTCCATAAGCCTGTAAAATTTCATTTCGAAATTCCTACTTTTACATCAATCATTGCAGCAATAGTAGAGGTTCGGTTTTTTTCCGTTCACCGTGTAAATTGAACAAAACAATTGCGAACGCAATACAGAATAAACTTGGATTTCTTTTGCAAGATTAGCCTATAATTTTTTTGTTCATATTATTTTCTGTTTTTAATCAGTGTGTCCTCCCGGATTCGATTTTGTGGTCGGTGCGTACAGATGTTACAGAGCAATCAACGAACTACTCGACTGGGAGAATGCAAGTGCGAAATGTCAGCAGCTTTTCAGAGGCGCTCATTCAGTTATAATCAACAACGCGATTGAGCAAAACGCCACCAGCAGCTATTTGCGCTCGAAAATTAACAGTAAGTTTTCATAATACATGTAGTAGGCCTATGCAGGCCTACCTTTACCCACAAGTTATATGAAATTAGGCCTATATTAAATTGTGTGAAATTTCTAACTCAGTATAGTCGCGGGAGATTGCGGCACTTCATCAGTTAAGAATTTTTGGTCATATGTAGCCTAAGCTTAAACGTTGAATGATAAGATTATACTTCACATGAGAAAATTTCTGCTTCCCGTCTCTATAAGGATTTGGACTGGATCGGCATTTTCAGTGGTGGCTCTGTCATAGATCGTGGCTGGTCATTGGGCGCCTCTTTCGCTCATGGTCTGCCTTATCAATTGCTAACAGTACTGTTATGTGAATTTGTCTAATATTCTTTCTGTTTAATTGCCCTGACCTATTAAATAACCAGTAGGCTATGGTCATGGCGCGATCTGCCTATTTTTATTGTAGGTTTGTCAACAGCTGGCACCGCCACTGACTCTGAGCTTTTCTTATAATAGGCTATTCCTATTTTTAGTACAGTTCTGACATTGAACAATTTCTGCTTTTGAATATCGTAGAAATCCGTCGCTTCATCCACATTGCCCTTGCGTATCTATTTTTTTTATTTTTTAGTTCACGCTTGTCATCGCATTGATTTTAGATCTTATGCTATTTGTTTAGGCAACTTCATCGACATCTTGCATCATCGTAAACACACGAATAGCCTTCACATCACTCGCTAACGATCCCCAAAATAATAGCTTTTAAGCTTCAACGAACGAAATCATTGGGTATCATAAAAATACCACACGTCGTCATGAGACTCGAAGCAAAAACTGAGCTAGTGTTTTGATAAATATTAGCATGCCATTGTTTGTTGACCAACACTTTATTAATCGGTTTGTTGGCTTCGTATAGCCTAAGTATTAAGTAGGCTTAAACCTTGTCGCCTTGAACTCGTACTATGTGAATGATCCTTGGATCACAATAAGCCGAACGTGCACAAAAATCGATGACTGTAGTGAAGGTGATTACCTCAAAGTCTTAGAGATAGTGTATGTGGTCAACGAACTTTACTCTGTTTACAAAGCTAGCCTACCATCGTTTCGTAGACCTATGCATTGTACACAAGTGCATCGTATGTTATGCTTTCTCTTCCAGGTACATGTCATTTTAGTGGTGCATATGCCGGCGGATATCACGTTTGGACAGCAGGTCAGAGGGAAACTCCAAGTTACAACTCATCCTTTGTTTGGAAGCCAAACGCCAACATCAATTTACCGTTCGTCTATAACAACTGGATCTCTCCTGAACCCAGTTGCTCACAGAATGGAAATGAATTCTGTGTGTTGCTGGTTGGGACAAGTTCTTTCAGATGGCACGATGCCTCGTGTGGTCTTATGTCTTGTGTCCTCTGTGAATATGGTCCATATCTGGGAAAAAGCACATGAAGACACACTCATATTATTTGACACGATTTCGTAAAGCACTACTCTTAGCTGTATGCTGATGTTCTGGAATATCGACAAACGTATACATATATATATATATAGGCTAAATTATTAACTAACTGTAGGCCCTATATACTATTATAACTTGCACACGACATTGTTATAGGCTACACTGCAAAGCGTTTGTTTGGTTTCCTCTGAATACGCATAATCGAATAGTTAAAGTAGCAAAATCAAAAGACATTATCTATACCGGCGTGTACCTCGCGCTACAAATACAGGTTTTGTATCACAAACTTGTTTCGTGTGGAATAAAAATTTTGGCATTTTAAGTACATGTAACTGTAGGAGTGTAGGGGGTCAATTTGCACACATTTTGAGGTAGCCTAAACAATGGGATGATAATTTTCCCATCACTTTCAATAGTTATAGGCCTACTCAAAATAGCCGAGGTATCATAGAGTGGTTAATACCCCCTAGTTTATTGGCCACATCGCAGCCTAACCATAATTCCGGCATTGTAGACGAGAAACTAATTATGCAATTCAATCGAGTTATTGTTTGACAAATACTTCCATGATTCATAATTTGTCACGTGATAACCGGAAGTGGTTTGCAATGTAAATAAAAATGTAAGAAATGAGGTTTTTTGCATCACACCGCCAAACGATATTTCTGCGCAAATGTTTGTCAGCAGCTGAAGAACTTATGTTAGCTGAAAAAGATAAATTGAAGATGAATTGAAAAATGCTAGTATACATGTAAGTGAAGACGACATTGGTAAGACTTTGCGCCAGAGCAATGCAGTGCATGCTAAAGGGAAACGTTTGAAGGCTGCCTGAGTAACCTGCAGCTGCTGCTACAAATTGCCATCATTCTGCATACAGTTTGGATAAGGGATGTGCTATGAACTGTCGAAGAAGAAGGCTATAAAAGTAACATGTGAAATGTGTAAGAAAACGTTTTGTATGAAGCATAGATGTAAAAAAAGATGAAAATAAATTAAAAAACGCAAAAAACGTCGGTTTTTTTCGAAATAAAAAAAACGACAAAAAACGATAAAAAATGGAAACGGAAAATAATTTGCCTTTGTTACATCTGAAATTTCATTTTCAGCTTAAAAACCTTGCTTAAATGCAATTTTATCAAGAAACTGCAAATAACACAACTTTATTATTAGGCCAAAATAATTGGTATAAGTAACATTAATCTACACTCTTTTTTTCTTATAACTTTGGTTTAATAAGAAATTCGGACAAATTAAATGTATTGAAATCTTTTCAGATTTAAATTGTAGACATAAGTCTACATTATATGCTTATGCTGATCGACATAACCCAGTTAAAATCTAACCAGAAGCAAAAACCACAGATGTGTAGCCTACTAAATTATATATTGTATATTTGTGCTTAAAATTGTTACTTATAGACCTAAATATTAATTATAGGCCCAAGACATTTTATATCAAAATAACTCTTACAAATTTCATTTCTTGTAGGGATTTACTACATGTATTTCTCAAAATTATGACTTAAACAATTACATAAAGACCCTATAGTTAACTGCATCCTTGAGAGTAGGCCTACGGTGAAAACGTATGGTATATCAGACAAAATCAAATTAAGGAAAATAATATTAGACAGTAAATAAATAAATAAAGGTTAAAAAAAATCAAAAAACGATAAAAAAAACGTTGGGGAAAATTAAAAAAAAAAAACGACGTTTTTTGGGAGAGAATAAAAAACGAAAAAAACGTTTTTTTACAATAATTATTATGGTAGCCTACGAAGCATTCGCACACGAACGGGAGTAGGCCTAACTTGCGATAACTCATGCACCACCGACATAATTTGACAAGCAGGAACAACGACTTAATTTATTGTCTGATTTGTCTCGTCTTGATTGCTGGAATAATAATTATACACCGTGGTTCAAGAAAAACTAAGCCAAATTGTTTTGCATATATCTCTAATACCTGATGACATAAAAACTATCACGCTAAAATTTTATAAATATTTAGAGAATTGGACCAGGAATATGTCTTCAAAATTTCATGAGATAAAGTTGAACGGATAAAAAGATATGTATCTTTCAACTTCATATGCTGACATTTCAGTTTACAGGCAATTTTCGGTTAGATTCAATAAAATGTAAGCCAAACTATTTTTCTTACATCTCTAATGTTTGATGATTAATCATACTAAAATTTTCCCAATATTTAGATAATTCAACCAAGAATACGATTCCAAAATATCATGTCATAAATTTGAATGGATAGAAAGATATGGATATTTTAAGCTCATCTCCTGAAATATCAGTTTTCAGCAAGTCTTTTATGGTATTGGTTGCGGTTTCGGCGCTTGGTCGTTCCCATAGTAAGCTTATTCATTGATCCCGGAGTAAAAATTAATGGAACCTATTATCGCGACATCTTCTACCTGAAGGCCTAATCAGAAATCTGGCCCAGAAGGCTGTTTTCAACAGGACAGCGGCCCCAGCCCACAGAGCCATGGAAGCCATCGAAATGCTGACATTGAAGAGAGACGCCAGACTTCATTTCTCCCACATTATGGCCTTCGACCAGCCCAAATTTTTCTGATTCTTTGCAGTGTCATTCTTTTTATTTAATTGAATACTTTATGAAACAGGTAAACAGAAAGTACTCATGTTATATGACATGAGGAAAACATCAAACATAGCAAAGTTCGAAGAGAGGGGACGTAAAAATGGATATAGGCCTAAAATCGTTACTAGGCCTACTTGCGCAAATCACGCTCAAAAAATCATTTTGAAGATCGCCTAATGTTCGTTTCCGCAACCTGACAGGTCAACATAGTCCTGCAATGCTCCAAATTTATAATTTGGAACTATTTTCGATTGAAGCATATTTAGACTTGAGTTATTTGCTCAATTTGTGGACACATTGCTATAATTGGGCTTCTTCAGACGATGGTATACAACATTCATAACGTATGCAATATGTAAATGGATAGTCGAGTTTTAGAACGATATTGTTTTGCTCTGAAGCGTTTTCTCTAATAATACTAATTTGGTCACACTTGCCAAGTTGGACACGATACGTTTGTCCTCTATTATATCTCTCGCTCTCTGTCTTTTGGTTCGACCTCTACTCTTGTTCACTTTCGTAGTTTCCCGCCTTGACTACTGCAGCACCCTCTATCATGGACTACCGGCTGACCGAACTGGCTGCCTGGAACGAGTTCTCCGCTCTGCGGCGCGACTTGTTGGCCATATCCCAAAATATGGTCATGTTTCATCATATAGGCCTATGCGGGATATCTTACACTGGCTCCCTTCTCCACAGCGGATTGCATACAGGGTCATTGCATTGGTTAGGACCGTTAGGCGGTGCATTGAAGGACTAGCTCCGCCGTATCTTCGAGAACTCTGTTGTTCCACCTTGGGAGTTCAGCGTCGATCCACCCTTCGATCGGCGAACCACGCTGAGCTTCTGGTTCCCCGTTCACGGACTGCTACCCGACAGCGTCGTTCATTCTCTGTTGCAGGTCCATTCCAGCTTGGAATGGTCTCCCTGTTACACTGCGCTTAATTCCCAGAGGTCACTCCACACTTTTCCTTAAGAACCTAAAAACTGTTTTATTTAGCCGCAGTTGGGCCGGGAGCGCTTCTGAGTAGCCTACCTTGAAGAAGCGCTACATGTATATAAATTTCTGAAATAAATCAAATATATATATAGTTGATATCAGTGATTCCGTTAACGTGCGTCCGTGCGTCCCGGACGCACAAATTTTGACGCCGGACGCACAAAAATAAAGGCGGTGCGTCCATGGACGCACTGAAGTTGTGGATGGACGCACAAATATATTAACGATGCGTCCATGGGACACCAATAAGAAATACAGTGGGGTCATTATAATTATGTGCAACTGTCTCAGTTTATGCATTGCGTATTAACTGACTGGTTAGTGATGAATAATTTATGCAATGACCTATTTATGAAAATTTCATTTCTTTGTAAGTGAGTGACGTACATAAATTATAGGCTAGCCTACATGTATGCAGGTCGACCTAGGCCTAAAACCATTGACATGTCAGCAATATTATAGCGTTCAACCGTTCCCATGAGCTGGCTTAAAAAGTAATGATCGTCGTCGGATAGATCCTAAAATCAAGTAAATTAAAAGAAGTAGGCCTACAACGATGCTAAAATATTTTTTCGTGGAAAGTATAAAATTTATTATCGTCGGGAATATTGGTACTAGTTATCTAGGCTATAGAGTCCTAAAATTTCCCTGTTTATTTTTTTAAATGATGTCATTGCTAACGACAATCATAGTTTAGCTCTCTCAGGCTGTGTAGCCTATTCATTCATTCATTTAAATAAGTTAGCCTACATAACGCCTCTACAAGAAACCCTCTCAAAGGCGCTCTTCAGCCAATATTAATGCAATATTATGCAATCTGATTGTGCCCTAACACCAGCTTTTGCTTCTAAATGGCTGTTAATTTGTTCTCAAATTTTAAAAACTTAAAACTTCTACTTATCGTTGGTCTAGGCTATAGCCTATAATAGGCCTATGACCTACTTGACCTTTCGCGATTCCACGATACAAGCCTATATTTCATTCCAATTCAACCTACCTCTGGAGAAGCTGGCTTTAATTTATGAGTTTATGGCTTGGTATTTTCTGTATTGGTATCGACAACTTCAGATTTTAACACACACAAAATAGCCCACGGTAAAATGAATTTTATAGCTGACTTTAGCTATATAGCCTAAATGAACTTTTGTAAACGGAGGAGGGTTAGAGCTAATTTTTACGTACGCATGTGGCTGTTCGCAAAATGTACGAGTTGCAGCAGAATAAGAAGGTCAACAATACGAATTTTTGCGTAGGTTACGTAATAAAAGGTCTAATGGTTGGGCCTTTTGTCGCGTGTAATATAAGAAGTTCGGAATTTTTTACATTTGGCTTACTATGGCCCGATGGGACTCCAAAAATGGATGGGTGTGGAGTCCATGACTCTCATCCATTTGGTGTGGACTCCAACTTTTTTGATGTGATGCGTCCATGACTCCAAGAATTCAGACCTTAACGGAATCACTGGTTGATATCATTAAATGAGAAGAATTATATTGTAGGCCCTAAGTTATCATAATTTCTTTGGGTGACGTCATAATAGATTAGTAGGTTATGTGCTCAAAGCGTCATTAGTCCAGTCGTTTCAGGAATCAGCCTGCATCGATGTAGCCTGTAGGTTACTTCGAACTTTAGTAAATTATTGGCAATAATTCAGGGGGTTATTTTCCTCGGACATAGTTTGGTGTTTCTTGCGATATTGGTGTAAATTGAGTTTCTTCAAAAGACGACGTTTGATCTTCTGGAGATGGGAAATGCAATCCACCGCGTCATGTCAAAGAAACGGACAGCAACTCAGTCCAGTAATGATGACGAGCAAAAGAATGAAGACTCAGATGGTAAATTTAATACAAGGAATCCTTTGATTACCTATATTCTGCTTTATAAGTGTAGTTCATCGTTAATTCAAAACTCCAATCAAGGTAAACGTGTAAGCTGGTTTAGCGTCGTAAGTAATTTAAAACAAAGACTCTTGAACATTTTTCATTGCTCACCAAATTTCTATTTCCTCGATGACATATTTAGGCCTACCGCCCCTAAGGAGGGGTGCGGTGGAGGGAGTGGGGGTGGGATGGGGGTGAAAATTTTCCTGAAACCTAAATTTCTCGGGTGGCGTACCGGTAGAGATCGGAGTGTGGTGGGGTGTTGTGTGGTGGGGTTATGGCCGAAGCGGGTCGAATCCTAAATTTCCCGGGCAACGCCGGGTATCCCAGCTAGTATAATATAATGTTGGACGCGATGGCGTAGTGGAAAGTTCGGCGCCTTGTGACAGAATTAAAGGTCGCAGGTTCGAATCTACCTCAAGCCACTGCGTAGCGACTGGCCCTATGTCGCTACGTGGCTTGATGTAGATTCGAACCTGCGACCCTTCGGTCACAAGGCGCCGTTGCTCAACAACAACTAGTCCTATTGTCTGTGAGGAAGGCAACGAGGAACAACCTCACTCGTCTCATCCGTTGGGGCGTAAAAGCCAACGAACCTACCTTCGGGCAGAGAACTCATCATCATCAGAGCATAGGCGGAGAACTGGGCCGAGAATTGGGGGGGACGGAAAGACGCGAGATTTTCCGAAAAATTTCTGACGACCGGCGAAATCTCGAAAAAAGTTATTTTCGCCGCCAAAAAAAGTTGATGACCTTTTTTTTTATTCATCCGGCCAAAATCTCGACGAAATTTTCGATTTTCGCTGCCCAAAAAAGTCTCGACGCTCAAACATTGGGGGGGGACAAATGCATGGGCCGTCCCCCGCAACACTTTGATTGGGGGGGGGACCGTCCCCCCTGTCCCCCCTAGGTCTCCGCCCATGCATCAGAGATAACATTATTACATTGTGGTATAATTGTATGCTTTTCTTTCATACCAGCATTCCAACAAGTTGTCAGTGATAAACGTGGAAAATTCGACTCTTCGAGCGACAAAACGGTAAGCTACATGTACATGCTTAACTGGACTTAAAACGAAGAGGGGTAACTCCGGAAAGCATCCAACTTCGCCACTGGTTGCACTCTGCAAGTGCCAGTCCCAAACCTGGATAAAGGAGGAGGGCGTCGATAATGGTCTTTGTTACCACGCAATGACGTTAAACTGCAAATACCACCCATGATCCAAAGGCGGCAGACCATTCGCAAAATCTTGATATCTTGGACAATGGTCAAATTTATAGAAACCACAAAAAGGCATACTCTTGTCTCCGTGTGGCTATGCCTATGGTCATAAATACTTTCTGTTGCAAGTCACGTTGATGTGTCTAAATATTTTTGTGACCTGAAATGCTTGTGTGATTAACCTGACCGACGTTAGTTTTTGTAAGCTGTTTCACGAGTAGGCCTAAAGCAGATTTAAAAACAACTAATAGTAAGCTACTTGATATTGATGCGCCTCATTGTGCTACATCTGTCATAGGTTCCCAACCGAATTTCTCTTTCAATCTGATTAAAAGATCCAGAACAGTCGTTCTGCCTATTCGACTTCTCGCTTATATCAAAAACCGTCATTTACAATTTATGTGGTGAATCTCCGCAGATGACTTTCAAAGCATGCTTTGTCGCAATAATGTTGAACGGTAACCGTTGGCCTGTTCCCGGTCAAAATCGGTTTAAAATTAAATTAATGCTACAAAATCTTAATTGCAGCTAACTTACTGGTCAGGGCTGGTATGCACAGGACAAGGCATAAGGTAATCAATATATAGTGCCTAAACGCGACTTAGCAATTCCCGACTTAGCCATTGGAATTTATCCGTAGGCTATACACGAGATAAAATAGCACAGAGCATAACTAATCTACACATTCCTTGCACCCGACGATGCATGACGCTTGCTCTTCCCCCGATTCAATAGGTTTTATATGCGGTGGTTGGCAGCGTGGGGTAAACAGATTCAGACCTAAAGACGGGCCCAGGGAAATATCGACGGCTGCCTATTGTTCACGCTGTCCAGCTAACGTCGGCCGTCTATTGTTCACAATGGGAATAGCCGGTTTACTCCTACCTCGGAATTGGAATGACGTTATACCTAGTTTAGTTCGCTAATCTCAAGCCGTGCATACGGAAATAACCCAGTATTCCCGATTAGGCCAGATTTAAGCCATCTATAAGAGTTATGCCCTTATGTGCATACGGGCCAAGATGATGATAATTCCCCATAAATATCAACCAACATCAAGGGCGGATACAGAATTTTCGAAGGGGGGGCAAAATTTTCGGTCTTGGAACATATGAAAAATTTCATCTTGGTTATCGAAAAATCTGATAGATACCATTTTATCCTCCAAAATAGTTGATGACCTTTTTTAGTCGTGTAGTGTTCTTAAGCCCCTGAATAGACCTCGTACACGGACCTCGTGGGGCGTGGGAGCCACATCAAATTTCCGAGCCAGAATAGCTGGTAAAAAATAAAGAAATTTCTAAATGGGGGCATGAACGGATTGCCCCCTGGATCCGCCCCTGACCAACATTAAATATAGAAGTAAGGCAGGGCTTTTAACGTGCAGTTCTACACAAACGTGCAGTTTTAAACGAATTGGTAAAAGCAGTTTTGCGCAGTGAAAATCATTAGAAAAAGTTAACTGCAGTCGATTTACGATGGAAACATTTTTTTGATAAATTTCTGACGAATGACAGAAAAGGTCGTCAGAAATTGTGTCAGCCAATGGCACAACAGATTCAAATTCGTGGCTGTGCATTTCAGAAAATTAATTTAAAATTGTCCCGAAGGTCTGTAGCATTTCGTCCTGTTCCCCATTCCTGATTTTGTTGTTGTCACGCACGCAGACTTGCACAATTGATTATTCCTAAGAAAAGACAATCTCTATTGAGTTGCTCGGGTAAATGATGAATCCTCAAAACTCGTGTACCGTAAACATAATTAATTATTATGCGAATCGTTCTGCCATTCACTGCAGCTGCATGATCTTCCGTTGGAGATGTTGGAGTGTATTCTCGTTAAAGCCATAGTTATGGAAGTGAAAGGAATGAAGCTGTCGAAAAGTGTATGGAAAGAAAAAGCTGATCTTGTGATAAACAGAATGAGATCTGTCTGTCCGTATTGGAACAACATCATTACGACCAACTTTTTTCGAAATGAACTTCATCGAGCCCTTGACGGTATTGAATATTTTGCAAATAATATAATCTTGTTACATTTCTTACGTTAAGGAACGACCTCTGCTCTAGGCCTGTAACAAAGAGCGAAGTGATGGAGTGTGTTAGGTCTTCTATAGCCTCGAGTTTTGTGATTTTCGGCGTTCGATCCATTTAAAAACGGTAGCCTATTAGGCAGGGTATTTCTAGCATCCATCGATATTTTTTCTGCCAATCTTCTTAAGTGTTCAAGTTCAAATGCACAAGCACTTTTTTCTGAAACCAGATAGCCTAATGAACAATTTCCTATACGGGATGGAACCAAAATCTGAATGAGGCGTGAAGTATTAGGCTTGCATTAAAATGCGATTGTTTGGAACTGTGCAATTGGCGTAGGCCTAGTTCATTTGTTTGAATAATTTAGATGAAAGAATTATGTTTTTAGCTCAGAAGGCGATTCATTCGGAGATTTTGCATCAATCACTGATCCAATGCCACGTCATCAGCGTTACTACACTGAAGGATGATGTGCTTCTTTTCTGCCTGTCCACTGGCCAAGACGCCCGTTATGTTGACGAGATTAGAGTTTACGACCGCAACAATATTATGGCAGGGGTGAAAGAGGTTATCCCATTCACAGAAATACGGCCTGCGTTAGTAGCAGCTTGCAACGTGTCAAATTGCATCTATGTGCTGGAACAGCACATAGATCCGATGTGGTGTTCTTCAGTCTTTCGCTTTACCAGAGATGAGGCACGCAAGTGGAAGATACAGACGTGGATCACTGATCTACCCTTTTCAGTATCCTCCTTGTCCGTCTCCGATAAGGGCAACCTGATAATCAAAGAAAGTGCAATCAAAATATATGATCCAAACGGTTTGTTGATTCACGAGATAACGTTGTCTCCAGATATAAACGGGTTGGGATATGTTGAAAGTGCAATCCTGCAGAAATCAAATGGAAACCTTGTCCTGGTTTTTAGCGACCCATTTGAAATGGTATTAGTGGAGATTGATACAACTGGAATTATTGCACGGAAATATCAATCGTCACTGAATGATGAGAGTGGAGTGAATTTTGCCGATATTTTGGTTTTCGAGCAATATTATTGTGCTCTGTGGCGTTTGTCATTGCTTATGGACAAGCTAGTAATATTTAGTTCGTCGTAAGTGGTACATAATGTGTTTATCCGCTATTATAGCGCAATTAATATCACTGAAATCGAATTGTAAGATATTATATTGTGTGACGTCATAATAATTGATTATTATATTATACGTTGCGCTCATTAACATCAGACATTGTCCTGCATCGAAAAACCTCAAACTTTACTAAATTATTGGCAATAATTCGCGTTCGAATTTCTCTTTCTTGCAATGTTGGCGTAAATTGTGTTTCTTCAAAAGGCGACGTTTGATCTTCTGGAGATGGACGATGCGATAATCCACCGCATCATATCAAAGAAACGGACAGCAACTGAGTCCAGTAATGTCGAACAAAAGAATGAAGACTCAGGTGGTAATATTTTTAGTGCCAGGAAGTAGGCCTACTAGAAAAATTTATGCATATTAGGCTTATGCTCTACAGTTCACTGTTAATTCAAAGCTCCAATTATGGTAAACGTGTAGTTTAGCAACGTTAATTTTTTAATAGGTCTACATAAAAAATTATCTTGAACATGCCTTCATTGCTCGCCAAACTTATTTCTGCGATGACATATTTACATATCCCTCATTCAACTTCTACTGACACTGGAATATTTTGATCACTCAATTAACCTAGTTAACTTAGGCTGTACTTGTTCTTTGACACGATTTCAGCGTTTATCCAATAACTAGTTTCGGTCCAATAATTTAGTTGTCCAGAAACAATTTGCATCGCCCATATAAAACGTTAAACACTGGTTTATAATAATACCTTATTCTTGGTCATAGAGAGAAAATAATTACATGGTGGTGTAATGGTTGCATGCCTTTCTTTCAATTTTCACAGCAGCATTCCAACAAGTTGTCAGTGATAAACGTGGAAAATTCGACTCATCGAGCGATAAAACAGTGAGCTATAATCAGTGGCTTAAATGAAAATAGTCTTTCTTAAATGGAAGCGGGATTTATGGAAATGTTCTTGCTTAAATTGGAACTGTATTGATGAGAATAGTTCTTATTTAAATGGAAGTTGGATTGATAGTATAAATATTTTAAGTATATATTTTTGCTGCTGATCTGCTATAAAACTACTAACAAACTATTGTTTTTTAGTTAAGCTTCGCGCCGTTTTGTCCTGCGCCGTTTCGTCCTGCGCCGTTTTGTCCTGCGCCGTTTTGTCCTGCGCCGTTTTGTCCTGCGCCGTTTATGTCTTCGAACCAACTTTTACAGCAAGCTGTGCTAATCCTGTATGCTTTATCGCAGTAATATTGCATAATAGCGGAACCATAGACTGTTCCAGATAAAAATCCGTTTAAAATGAAATTAATGCTATAAAATCTTAATTGCAATTAAATTACCAGATAAGGACAATTCCCCATAAATATCAGCCAATTTGAAATCTAAAAGTAAGGTTGGCATTGCGTCTTGCCTCCCTATCTCATATTTTCATTCGTGCTCTTCAATTAGAAGGTTCATTATTCATAAGTGTAGTCTACTCTATTCTATTCAGTTCCTAGGTTAAATGATGAATTCTCTAAACGTGTACAAACATAAATTATGTGAATCGTTCTGCCATTCATTGCAGCTGCATGATCTTCCGTTGGAGATGTTGGAGTGTATTCTCGTTAAAGCCATAGCTATGGAAGTGAAGGGAATGAAGCTGTCGAAAAGTGTATGGAAAGAAAAAGCTGATCCTGTGATAAACAGAATGAGATCTGTCTGTCCGTATTGGAACAACATCCTTTCGACCAACTACTTTCGCAATGAACTTCACCGAGCTCTTGAGGGTATTGAATATTTTGCAAAAAATAGTGTGTCGAATTTTGTACCCAAAAACGACATTAGATAGAAGCCAGTAGGTAATAGTAGGCTTTACGTTATCTACGACAGTTTATCGGATTCTATTGTGTGAGACATTTGATGTTATTGTCAAGTGGTCGATCGGGTTGAAATACAATTCTACATATAACTGAATCCATAGACAAAAAATCCAGGCGCAGACCTACTTGTGTAACATTTCGGACGTGACTCTTACAAACAGTAGCAATTTCTTTACAATAGATTGCATAACGTATTAACGTATGCATTCTTCTGATAGCAGGACCCTGGTAAGCGCAATGTAACGTGATTTGCTACTTATAGAGTGTTGTTATATTGATTGCTATAAGCTCATTTTGCATTAATTAAAGCGATTTAATATTACATTAAACACGTGGGTCCTCTTCGCATTTTGATCAAGAGGTCATTGTTATATTGATCTATGCATTTACCATAAGAATTAATTGCACTGGTTAGATTAGATCTATTGAACTGTTGCAGTGTTGCTTAGTCTAAAATTTCATGACCTGGCCTCTTTGCAAGCCAAATTATAAAATTTCAGGCCTATAATATTATTATGTCTCCCCGTTACATTGCGTTTCACATGAAAAAAGTTGGGGCGCAAACGGCCACCACTAGAGTTCCGTGTTCACGTTTGTTGTTTCGAGCTCTAAAATCAACTTTGCATTTGAATAAGAGCATAATAGAGTGTGATAATAAATAGGTCCACATGTTTATCCGTGTATCGGCCTACTTTATGTATTTCATTTATTTGAATAATTTCTAAAAAAGAATTTTATGTTTGTAGCTCAGAAAGCTATTCATTTGGAGATTTTGCATCATTCACTGATGCATGACTGTATGTTCGCGCTTAGTCGTGGCGTAGGCCTATTTCATTTGTTTTTTAATTATTTATATAAAATTCTATTTTTTAGCTCATAAGACGATTCGTTTGGAGATTTTGCATCAATCACTGATCCAGTGCTACATCACCCGCGTTTCTACACTGAAGGATGAAGTGCTTCTGTTCTGCCATTACTTTGATCAAGACGGCCGTTTTATTTACGAGATCAGAATTTACGACCGCAACAATATGGCATGCGTGAAAGAGATCATCCCGTTCTCAAAGATTCGTCCGGCGTACATAGAAGGTTGCAACGTGTCAAATTGCATTTATGTCCTAGAACAGCACAGGGATTCGTTCTGCTCTTCAGTCTTTCGCTTTACAAGAGAAGAAACATACAAGTGGAGGGTTCAAACATGGATCAGTGATTTAGACTTTTCAATATCCTTCATGTCCGTATCCCCAATAGGCAACCTGATGATCAGAGAAAATGCACTAAAAATATATGATCCCACTGGTTTCTTGCAGCATGAGATAACGTTGTCTCCAGGTATCCTCGGGTTCCAATATGTTGAAAGTGTAATCCAGAAATCCAATGGAAACCTTGTCCTAGCAAGTAGCGATCCATTTCAAAGGGTATTAGTGGAGATAGACACAAATGGGATCATTGCACGCAAATATCAATCGTCACTGAATGATAAGAGTGGAGTTAATTTTGCCGATATTTCGGGTAGAATTCTGTTAATTGGTCCGAAGAACGGAATCGAGCTTTTAGATTCTGAGTTCAATCTCTTGGATTTCATTGGTCCGCAGCCAAACCAGAATGGTTTCAAAATTCTCAACAGCTTGCACTACAATAGCGAGAGGAACGAGGTAATGGGTATTTATACCACTGATAATCGAACCAGTGCTCTTGCCATCTTCCATTTCTTTGACGAATAAGGCCAATGCAAATAAGGAATGTTCACGATGGAAACAATTTTGTTATAGACCTATAGTTAATATAATTGTCGATATCCTGTTGAGCAACTTTCGTATCCTGACTAGAGATTTGAAGCACGTGTTCTGATGAAAACTTTCCATTCTCACTTAGGCCTACATTTATTCGTTGTTAATTCCTTCATACAATTCTCATGATTAAATTCAGTTTGTTTGCCTTTCACCGTGTATTTTATGCCTTTTCTAAATATAATTCTGGTAGAGACATGATAGGTAATCTATCTCCTTAGCCTTCAAAAGTATTCGTTACATCTCCGGTTTTAGCGTTGGTCGCACAGAAAGTGAATTGACGGAAATAATTCTTTTCAAATTGAAGTTAAAGTTGGATTGATGGAAAAAAATTGCTATTAATAGAAGTGGCATTCATGAAAATATTTTTGCTGGAATTGCAGTTTAATTTATGAATAGTTTATGATATATAAATGGAAGTTGATTGATTAAGAAATCTGTTCTGGCTCAAATACAAGCTGGGTTAGTAAAAATTATTCCTTGCCTATGTGGATGTTGGATTGATAAAAAGGATTCCTGCCAAATTAGGAGGCGGACTGATGAAAAATAAGCATGTTGCGACGAGCGAATAATCTAGAATGCTAAATAGATTAATATAATTTGTGTAATAGCTAAAAAAAACTTGGTGTAAAGATCAAGGTCTTAATTGCCACTTTAACTACCACTACCACCCTACCACTGGATGACCGTTTTAAGGAAACAGGATGATCTATACTACTCAGAACCCGAAATTTATGTTTCTGCAAACTATCATACGCGTCACTGCACTTACCTGCAATGAATGACATTTTCTTAACTAAATTCGCCACTCCCCGTTCTGTGACAGTGCCAGTCAAAAGACTGGAAAATCGGAGGGCGACACTAACCCTCTCAGTGATGACAATGTCATTAAATACCATACTTCTGGATTGGAATGAAACGCCGAAATTTTCGCATCCTACCTCGGATCCACAGCTACATGCAGTTATACTCTAAGAAATATTATATTATTGAGTTTAAGAGAAATGCATGAAAATTGCATTAGGCTTTATAGAGTAAAGCACGCCTTTGGTGTTCTTGAACATTTGCTTGTTGCTCGTGTTGTCTGTTTGTTGTTTTCGTTGTTGCTTTGGTGGTGGAAGAATTTTCTGTCCTTGTAATGGCGACTGTGGTTGTTGTAATGACGGTGTCACGAAAGAGAGAATCCCCATGACATCATAACCCACCCCTTAGATGAAGATTATTTGAACAAAGTCACTTATCCGTGTGTTTATCAGTGGCGGCGCCAGGATTTCAGTTTCGGGGGGGCTGAAGCCCGCGGTAAAATTTTCCATTTTCGCCGCCAAAATTTTGGACGACCTTTTTTTTAGTCATCAGCCGAAAATCGTGGATATTTCAATATGAAATAATACAGATGACCATTTTTTAGGGGGGCTGAGCCTCTTGTAGCGGGGGCTTAGCACCCCCAGCCTCCCCTAGCGCCGCCACTGGTGTTTATATTTGCAAATTGACTTCCATATGCTTTGTTTTCAATTAGTTATCCACTCAAATACTCTGCAGACCTACACGGCATAATAATATTCTATCCGGGGATAGATTGATTCATCCACCGGATAGCTTTATGGAATTCTAAAATATCTCTCGACACCTGTAACCATGGGCGGAGTTTATCAGGGGCTGGGGGACTAAGCCTCTCCAGGAAGACCCAAATTCATTTTTTTTACCGTGTAAGTGGTATCTTTTCCCGGGCTTAGCCCCCCCCAAAGAAGGCTTTAGCCCCCCCCCCCAAGAACGGAAACCAAACTCCGCCCATGCCAGTAACTTAGGACGTGCGAGTGGCGGTTGCAATTAGAGTAGGCTATCACTAATACACTATGGCACTACTCTGAGCATCGATTCTAGCAAGACACGGTGGTTTATTTGCTTTCTTAAACAGCATGATAATATATAGCGCTGCATTTTCTGTAACGTAGCTCAGTTCGTTCGGTGCTTTTTATCTTTTGCTCCAACTGAGTGATTTTCGGATCGGTAGCATTAACTCCATCTTATTCGCTCACAGGTGATTATAGCCGCGTTCCGCAAGCCATTCTCGTCTGATTTTTAAAACCTGTGTAACCCAATTAGCGCACTCTGGAGAGCAAAGCAGACCCTCTGCACTTCAATCAATGCGAACGCTCACCGTTAGACAATGATGGGCGAAGAATCCATTCTGCTACGTTGGCATATTACGTTAGGCATAACAGCATCGCAAGCACATCAAAGCACACTTGTCGACCTGGACGGCATACCTGGACAGGTAGATATACACGCTGGCACGCGCTGCTGCCATAGTTACCTGAAGCGGTTTTTAATCCCTGCGGGGCAAAAGCGGTTCTTGATGTGTACGGGCGTTCCATCGGAAAATGGAAGACAAGGAGACTACTCGTAAAATCAATCAAGCGGTCTCGTTGGAAGTCTTTGAAGTTCACCGTTGATGTGATTCTTCCTCTACTGGAAGAGAGCGAAGGACGGGCAATTATCGTCGGAACGATGTCAGAGGATGAAGATGTCAGAGGATGATGACGATGTCAGAGGAAGAAGATGCCATAGGATGATGACGATGTCAGAGGATGAAGATGTCAGAGGATGAAGATGTCAGAGGATGAAGATGTCAGAGGATGAAGATGCCATAGGATGAAGATGTCAGAGGATGAAGATGCGAGGGGATGAAGATTCCAGAGGATGAAGATGTCATAGGATGAAGATGTCATAGGATGAAGATGTCATAACATGAAGATGCCAGAGTATGAAGATGTCATAGCATGAAGATGCCAGAGGATGACAGTGGTGGGGGGTTTCGGGGATTAACCCCCATTGACCTTGGGAAAGAGTTTTTAAAGGTTATTTATCCCTTAAAATAAGAAGAAAAAACAATTGCTTGTAGTAACAATCGTTTTTCTTACTTTATTCCCTTTGTTACTTTATTCTCTTTTTATTTACTGTAATACTGTTTGGTTGGAGTCAGAAAGGGCATCCGCCCAGGTCATAAAACCTCCCAAAAACCCATCATAAATTCCTGGCTACGCCACTGGAGGATGAAGATGCTAGATGACGAAAATGCCAAAGGATGAAAATGCAACAACGTGAGTCAGTGGGAGGATGAGCGTTGGACGAAAGACGGATGACTCAGCGACTGATTGCAAAATCTCGTTCTAAGTCTCGTCGTATCTCGCAGGACCGGAAGTGATGCACACGTGATCTCTGATCTGCTGTAGACGCAATGGCTTTGAATCGTCTGCGTCCAGGGTTGACCTAGGTTCGAGTGCATCACATCGCATTTCAACCTCTGTCGTCTGATAACCTTTTGATGTTGTCGCTCGAACGTACCTGCAATAGCAATGATAGTAATAATTATTTTCACTCTCATCTCAGTTCAGGCATGTATATACATGTCATAGATGGAGGCCTACTTCAATCTAAAGTCATACATTCTCTTAAATTGTTCGGTTTCAGGGTCCAGCCAATGACTTCGCCCTTTCCATCGACGTATTTATGGCGGGAGCCACGTGTTCGAATCGCAGAACAAATATAATTTATTAATTGAAAATACAATAATTATTCTGAGTATGACGACGTGACCATGTTCGGTTGAAACCCCCAAAATGGAACCCCCTAGAAACGTTCGCTGACGACGCCCCTACCCATCCCCCAACCATCCATTGGACTGATAACTATGGGTAAGTCTAAGGGTAGACTCTACTCAATGAACTTCTGCGTAGAGTTCTGGACTCAATTGCTGAGAGGTTGGGGGTTCAATTATTTTCCGCAAGGATGGAAACTTGTTTCTGTTCTTCCTGCCCCACCACCACCACCTGCGAGCTCAGCTATAACGAGTACGATGACCGTAGATTGTCGGAGGAATGTTGAGATGGCGAGGGAGAGCGCTGACGATCGACGCGCCTTCATGCGCAGAGGTTTAGAAAATGTTGTTAACACTTCTTACTCACGACTGCCTCAGGGTAAGCTAGCTTAAAACTTTAAGGGAAATCAATACTATTACTAGTTTTTTATAATTTGGCTCATATTCAAGGCAAACTACACAGAAGCACTCCAAGTCTAATCATGACTAAATAAGAGTGTTAAGTTTGAAAGCAACATGTTGGCGTGACCTCTTGGTACTAAGCGGGGCGCAACAACTAGGGAACCCATTCCAGGTTCTATGACCAGCATTAGTTTCCTAGTCACTATGCATAATAAGTAGCCTCAAAATGTCACGAGACTGTGAACCTCTGGCTCCACATTAATCCCAATTCGAACCCAATGTCCGATACCAACAGAGAATCCCTAGATTCTAACTAGACATGACAGATCCAGGACAGTCCTATCCGTAGATGAGATAAAATTAATAAAAAGGACTAATTACCTTAATCCATTTCGTGTTCCCATACCTGCTGAATAACATCGTAAATGCGGATTGATTCCTGGTCTGCAGGTGTGTCTGAACACAGGGATGCTGCTCAATTTCAGCCTGGCCATCCCATACGCCGTTCCCTGTCGCCGTATCCGATTGGCAGCAGGGGATGATCTGCACGCACCTTTATTGCTCTTTGCACAGGCGATGCTGTATACTATCAAATCCGCACTGATACCTACCTATACGCTTTGGCAAGCGAGGCAGCGTCTGTCACTTGATGGGAATACAGTATAGTGTGGTCAGACGATGCATGACCGGTGTCTACACATCGCCTGTTTTACCCTAAATTATGTCAGCTTAGTAGGAATGCACGAGTCTCTTTAGAGATCATAGCGACTATAGGTTTACTCTTATACTATAGATGTTCACAGCGCTTAAAGTGTGCCTAGACGGTCATGGACGGCGTCCATGCACTTGTTTTAAAATCTGAACGCCGTCCAGCCACTTATTGGTGAGCACAGACTGGAAAGGTAAGGGGCGTCCAGGCACTTCCTTTGGAAAGATAAGAGGCGTCCAGGCACTTATTTTTTCGCACTTTAGGCACTGGATGTTCATAATAATCTATCGTTTAACGT
>OX457046.1:8522862-8540362 GCA_949752735.1 Lumbricus terrestris
ATAGAAAACATCGATGCCCAGTTTTAATTCAAATTGGAATGGATCTCCTCTGCAGGGAAATGCTGCTCTACCCCGCGCCTAAACGTCCCTGCTTCGGAGAAAACAGAATATGCCTACGTTGTTCTTGTCGTAATGCTTTTAATGACTTTCTTGGAAATGGTGAACAAAAAGGACAGTTTGAACACCATATGTAGCTGAATTTCACTTCCTTTCAGCTTTTGCATGTTGGAAAGTTCCATTTATCGGTGCCGCATTTAAAACAATCGTAAACTTGAAACTCTCACGAATTTTTCTAATCAGCTTTAGGAGTTGGTGGCAGGCTAATATGGCCACTTTTGCTGCGTTTAAACTTTCAGACAAATCCTGAAAGTTTTAACCGAGTTATGACACTTTATTGTGTGTTCTACTTTAACGGAGATACAGTGTAGTCTAGATTACACGTAGCACTACTGGTAAATTTTGATTTGCGTACACGCCGTAGATGGTGCAGAAAAAAATAAACTTTTTCCGACAAAAATTCTGACCACCTTTTTAGTCATCGCATGCTTTTCCTACGATTTTTGCCCCCTTCACCACGCTGTAATACTATCTAATTTCTGGATTTTTTCTTCTAAAATCGCGATCTTATCCTGTTTGCTGCTCGCCATTTTATTTCTGTTCATTTTTTACTTTAGTTTTTGTGAGGTAAGTATGCGCTGCATACCCGCATATAACCTCGTTTTCGGAGGTGAGCACACGTTGCCATTTTTCCAGGGGGTGGGTACACGTTGTATACCAGCGTATACCCTAGAGCAGCGGTTCCCAACCCGTGGCCCGCGGGCCAAAAGTGGCCCGCCGGGCCTACAAAAATGGCCCGCAGCATCTCAATGAATTAAGAAAAATGTCTGTAAAAATTGACAATTTGGACATGATAGAATATATAATTCTTTTCTATTACAAATTATTTTATTTGGACGTTAATAAACTGCATCAAACATTCTATTTTGCTTCAATTGTAACAATTTTATACGCCTTTAGTTAATTAAATTTTAGCCTTGTGCCCTTGTGGCCCCCTAATGTCCTTCAACTAAGAAAAAATGGCCCTCGGGTCCTCCAACTAGAGCTCTGCGCCGACTTGACAGTGTCGGCGGCGGCGCGCCGGTCATTTTTGGTCGGCGGCGGCGGCGCGCCGACAGACAAAAATCGGCGGCGGCGGTGCATTCAAAATGTCGGCGTCGGCGTCGGCGGCGCGGCGCGGCGCCGTGGAATTAGTGCTCCAGAGTCGCATACTTATTTTTTAAAAATTTGCAAAACCAACCTATGTTATAAAGCTATGCGTGCTCAGCAATTATTTTTGGCATTATCTGGTCTTATATTAATATTCATGAGCAACAATTTTCTCAAAATGGACGTTTGATTAAAAATTCTTCAAAGGGTTGATTTACAGGTCACTTGACAACGTTTTCAAATCCAGGCCTACCGCTTAAACATAACCTACTAATAGGAGTTAAAGGACTGTTTGCGCAGTGGCGGCTCTACCCGCCTATTTAACTTCGACTCGTCACAAATTCTTGAAGTCCACTTTCTTGACGAGACTTGTATAGCTGCGTGCATGCATACATGCATACATGCATGCACACATACATGCATACAAACATACATCCATACATGCATACATACATACATGTATACACATGCATACATACAGACATACATACATACATACATACATACATACATACATACATACATACATACATACATACATACATACATACATACATACATACATACATACATACATACATACATACATACATACATACATACATACATACATACATACATACATACATAGTACATACATACATACATACATACATACATACATACATACATACATACATACATACTTACATACATGTCATACATACATACATACATACATACATACATACATACATACATACATACTGTTTTTGCGTAGAAATGTTTGTCTGTTGCAAAGTGGAAGCTATCGTTAATGAATACAAAGTCAACAGATGAGTGCACTTGCAGTATTTTAAATTTTTCTTTGTCAAAGAACACTGAGCAGTAAAATTTATCAGAATTAACCAACTTTCCTAATTTATCGTCGTATAATCCGACCGACTTCCACGCCGAAACTCTTAGCATCTTCTTTAAACCTAAACCTATACAAGCCAAGTAACAATAAGTTGCACTTGTTTAATGGGAAAAGTGTTTCTCTTTTTCTAATCTGATCCCATTTGTGAGATGTTTCTCAAATTGCTGACTAAATAGGAACTATTGGCCAATTGCCTATCATGCTCCATTTTGCATATAGACAGGTTTATTAATATTCAAAAGTTTAATTAATCACGAATTTCGCATAGGTCACGTACTGCGTAGGAGTTTGATACTGGTGAGAAAATTTGGAATTAGATAGTAACTGGCCGGCAATGGAGAATCAGAAGCCTGTAGACGCGACCAAACGCCTACCTAAAATCGTAGATCGCCACCGCTTTGCAACGTAATAGTAACGTGTATCCTAATACTAGTGGGCAGACGGCTCTGTTCCATCTTAGCATACGGTCGGACTAGCTATCAGGCAAGAACGCACACACACGGCATAGCAATTCACTTAGGCCTACCTGGAGTTCTTTTTACCTCCGTTGCTGCCATAATTCAAAGCGCATCACAAAATCCTCAAAGTTTAAACGTTAAGAACACTGTTCCAAGAGTCAGAAAGATTAAGAAGCATCATAGGTTTCATAGCATTGACGCAAAAACGGTTTTGCCATGAATAATCGAAGTAGACAAAAGAAAAAGATTATATTTTGCACTGACGCAACAATTTTTTTCACGAAATCATGTAAGAGATGAAAAATGCAACAAAAGAAATACAGGAATCAAGGTGGCATCGGCGGCGCGCCGACAAATTTTCGGCGGCGGCGGCGTCGGCGCGCCGACCCAAGAAAATCGGCGGCGGCGGCGCCCACGAAATGTCGGCGGCGGCGGCGCGGCGCGGCCGGCGCAGGGTTCTGCCTCCAACTTAGAAAAAGTGGCTCGACAGTCAAAAAAGGTTGGGAACCACTGCCCTAGAGAACAGTCCTGTTGTCTTACAAGGTTCATGCATCTTCATCCAGATCCGTTTTTTATCAATCCAACCTCCATTTCACCTGAAAAAAAACTTTCCAGCTTCCATTTCTCAAGCGCTGGACCAGCTGTCTGTATACCAGTTGTCGTTAGACGAATTGTCTGTGGACCAGTTGTCGTTAGACGAGTTGTCTGTTGACCAGTTGTCGTGACGCCGTATTGCATACAGTACGTGTAAGCATATTATGTGTACGTGCTTGTGCAGGTTGTGTTGGTCCTATACTGTGGGTGCTAATTGGCTTTGGCTCTGTGGTTGAATCACTCGAATATTGTACTTGTGAATAATACTTGCATATCCAAGCGTTTATGAAGCGCATGTTATACGGCGCCGTTAAGTGCATCTCTATGGTTGAAACTCGTCTGCACTGACTGAACTCTCATTATGTCCATGTTGCTGCACCGATTCATCCTACTTCGCTTTGCCTCAGGTTTTAAGCTAATTGGCAAGATTCTTATTCTTTCGATGATCGCAGCTGCTAATTCATATCGTTATAAAGTTTTGCACTTGTACAATCTATCTCTTGACACTGTTTAATTTTGTTACAAATGCTATATTGTGCAGTAGCAGTCCAATGCTTGTCAGCTTGTAGGCCTAAGTCTTGTGACGATGTTGCCTGTTCGGAAATTTAATGATCTCGCAATGATAAACACATTAAACAGCTATAGACCTAAGCAATAGTATCACTATTATCTTAGTCACTAGTCGTTCAATGTTCATCAATGGTTCCCTTAGCAAAAAAATAATAATTTGCGACAAGGTTATGTGGACAGCGACTAAAGCAAAACTAAAACTATCCTAATTATGAAGGTTCTATAAGCTTAGGCTCAGGGCTTAAAGTGTGCCTGGACGGTCATGGACGGCGTCCATGCACTTATTTTAAAATCTGGACGCCGTCCTGCCACTTATTTGCCAGAACTGACTGGAAAGGTAAGGGACGTCCAGGCACTTCTTTTGGAAAGGTAAGGGGCGTCCAGGCACTTATTTTCCCACACTTTTAGCACTGCTTAGGCTCCACGTAAGCTTATAGTATGCGAAACAAAAGACTACAAATGTTGCAAATGGTGTTGACTTTGTCTACCAATACCTGTGATGCAGTCGAATCAACCTAAGCCAAGTCCGAGTCGAGTCCAAGTTAAGAATATAGGCTAATATCATTTAGCTATTGTGTCTTTGGATATCGTTTTCAGGCATTTATGGTGAATGGAGGTAAATTTTGCTCCGTGTTACCTAATCTAATCTGCAGGGAGTCCCTCTACATTGTACAGTGCTCTAGGCTACTTATCTGTTCTTAACCGCTCGTTTATGCCAGGTTTTTCTCGTCATAACTTTGCCTTTCCCCGCATTACCATTCTCGTAATGTCTATTATTTATTACACATATCGCCCAGTGTTCAGTCAAGGAATGAAATCTTGAGCTGCTGTTAACATGTAGGCTACATAGGTAATAATATCTCCACAGAAAATTCTATACGTAACATTGCCCCTTCCCCAACATTGGACAGGTTTCAGGTTTTGTTTAAGCCTGCATGTAGGCCTAGTAGGCTATATGTGTTGATATGTGAAACTGTATGTCTTGGAAAGTTATTTGAAAAGAAAGACTTCAGAAGGTCATCAGATTTAAAAGCATAGAATTTACAATGTTTCTCAGAATTTCTATAGAACAGAATGGTTAAAACAGATCGTGGCAAAAATTCGACCGGCAAAGGTTGTCGAAAATGACCGTTTGCTACGGGTTTACGATGAATGAAATATTCACGTCAAGTATGTCTACAGCTACGTTTTGTTCAGTCAAAGAGCATGGACTTCACCAGGAATATCCAAATTCTAAACTATGATGGCAAAATTTCTCGAAACGTTCAAGCAGACTGAAAACGACAAACATAATCTGTGGATCTATAATACATCCCAGTCATTAGGCCTACTATCCCAGACATCTCACCGGTTAATAAATAACCAGCCTGTTTGCATACATGTAGAATCATGGATGGTGAACAGTCAAAGCATATAATTGCCGAGCGTTTGTCTAGGCTTTTAATGTATTAGCGTCAATGCTCATCTGCGCAGTCCATGTCGTATATTAATTATTATTACACGGAGCGTATGCAAGTCAAAGGGCAATTATAATCGTCCTATTATAGGGCAGGGCGGAAATAGGGCGTAAACACTTAGAATTACCGGCGTTCAATGTTCATCAATGGTTTCCAATGGTTACAAGACAACAAGCCAGAGTACGACACGAATATATTGGTCTATCGGTTTGCGAAAAGAATATTATATAGAAATAATATTATATATAGGCCTATATATATACAATAATTAAAATAATGCCATAAACGAATGAGCATTGTTGATGTCACAGCCTCACAGGAGACTGATGAAATAATGCAGATAAAAGAAGTTGAATTCACCTAATAACTATAATATCGATTTTTTTTATTGCTTAATATTTGAAATCAGCGCATTGCGTTACACTAATGCAAATAAAGAATGCACTCGCCTAAATATTATTGAATTATGCATTTTAATATATTATAATTATCGGTGTCATTTTAAATATGCGTTCTTTCCTGTCGTTTCTAAATGCCATGGCCACATGTGGACCCAAGAGTTATGAGTTCAAGTGATTGAACCCATAGTATTGTACCTATTGAAAGGCCAAAATATGCATGCTTGAAAATATGTATATATGTATGTTTGTATGTACGTATGTATGTACGCACGTACGTATGTACGTATGTACGTACGTATGCATGTACGTATGTATGTATGTACGTACGTATGTATGTATGTATGCATATATGTAAGCATGTATGTGTGTATGTTTGTACGTACGCATGTACGTACGCATGTATGTACGTATGTATGTGTGTGTATGTATGTACGTACGTATGTATGTGTGTATGTATGTACGTACGTTTGTATGTATGTATGTATATATGTATGTATGTATGTATGTATGTATGTATGTATGTATGTATGTATGTATGTATGTATGTATGTATCGATGGCTTAGAGCACAGACGTCGTATGTGCAAAAAACAAAACTTTTCAGGAAGTAGGAAAAACTTTTTTTCAAGATACATGTTCCTTTCTCATAAAAAGTGAGATAGCCGAAGTGTTTATTTTGATTCAGCAAGTGACATTGTCAGTGTCTTTTATGCAGCAGCATAACGAAAAGACTTTTTCAATGTAATTAATGGCCAGATACGACATCTGTGCACTAGATTATGTCGTATGTGTGGCATAAATTACTGCACAAAATGTCGTATCTGTTGCAGATACGACGTTTGTGACCTTAAAAATGCAGATACGACATTCAGATTCTAAACGATATGAACGATATCTTAGTGCCTATTCGTCGTATGTACATACAACCTTTGTGAGGCTGTGAAGAATAATTTTACGCATCGAATAGCGTCAAAAAGTGATTTTCTGAAAAAATTGCAGATACGACGTCTGTGCTCTAAGCCATCGGTATGTATGTATGTATGTATGTATGTATGTATGTATGTATGTATGTATGTATGTATGTATGTATGTATGTATGTATGTATGTATGTATGTATGTATGTATGTATGTATGTATGTATACATTATATTGCATTATATATATATATATATATATATATCTGTATATTTATATACCATATCTATGTAACAGGTCTCCCATTTTGTCGTCGCGCGCTTTATATTATTATTATCTGCGTTAGGCAGAGGCATGACGATAGTAATATGCATCCAATAGAAGTGCAGTACCGTCACCTATGTCAGTTCAATCGCCCTTCCATTTATTTTGTGTCCGTAATCAGTAACCTACATGTACACGAGGAAGCTGGAAACTAGAGGGAAACCTGTTGCTAGAGGGCTGTGCTGGCAATGCATGCGTTCAACCAAAAGCTTATCCAACAATCTACATGACATTGTTTGTGATGGATTGCGTTCCATAAGACCTACAGGTGTATCACAGAACCAAGTGCGTCACCTTTGCCTTTTCATGCATTCGATTCATGCTAGAACGTTAATTAGTCTGTCTTCCCTGTATAGGCCGTGGGAATGTGGGTGTCAGCGTGGGTGTTCATAATAACATAACACCCTCTATGATAATATTATTGTAGTCGAATTAATTAACTTACCTGTGTAAGCTGTCGTCATTGGATCGAACTTTCAATCCTTAACTCCGATTCCATGCAGGCTGCCAATGTGGCATGGACTAGTTTTGGTCATAAAGATAGGCAAATATAACAATATCGTAAATAGCGCTAATAGGCTTAAAAATACTAGCACTAATACTAACATAAATCTGGTGGGCCTACTAATGCCAATAGCCTACTACATGTAAATGGCTTGATTATCTGAAATATGATTATGCCAGCTATTATTATCATAATTTTTATTCGTTTGCTAGTGTTGTTTCTGCTGTTATTGTTGTTCAATCGATCAATTAAAATTAGTCAATTAACACAAACTTGATGTCGTGTCTCTGGTTAAAAAAAACTACTCAGAGGCTCTCCTGGTCCATCGGCGATTGAAAACCACAGACTAATAATAGATAGGCTATGACGAAAAGATCGAAGCATTATTTTGTTCTTGGGGCAAATCAGGTCCGTTTCAATTGATCAGATCCTCAGCGAAGATTACCCTGTATTGCATTGTGTGGGATGGACTGCGTGCAGAGACAAGCAAATCGCTATAGAACCTGGTGTGGATAATATGCGTACATTGTACAAGCAAGTCGATGTAGAACGTAGGGACGCAGGTGTCAGCGGCCACAGCTGCTGTCCAAAGCAGCACCGCTCTTTATGAAGAGGAAATCCTGGATGACGACTCCGCCCAAAAACAATGGCGACTATAGGCCTACACCATGCGTCTTTAGCAAAGCTTCCGATCCCGTTCCAGTTGTACGAATAGCCAATCGATCAATGTCACTTTGAGTCTCACATTACATGACCTGACAGCAACTTGCAGTGTTAGTGCCAGCTCCCATCAGGCATGATAGTGTAGTCAAGTGTGGCCTGCCTGACAAAAGCGCATCACGGACTTGGGACAACATTAGGAGAGGCGGCTGATGATCAATTGGTCTTTGATGATGCCGTTTCGTTCGATATGTAATGGCGTCATTTCGTCCATCTCTGGCCACAGTTGCAGCTGAACCCAAGCAGTTACAGAACCTAATGCCAACTTGCATGATATCCACAGGCAAAAATATGCAGGTAAGGTGCACTAAATGAAAGATAAGCAAGATAATATGAAAGGTACTGCAAGATAATGTGAAAGGTACTGCAAGATAATATGAAAGGTACTCAAGATAATATGAAAGGTACTGCAAGATAATATGAAAGATACTCGAGATAATATAAAAGGTAGGACTACCGCAAGATAATATCAAAGGTACTCAAGATAGTATCAAAGGTACTGCAAGATAATATGAAAGGCACTCAAGATAATATGAAAGATAATATGAATATGAATTATAGGTAAGATGACAATAGGCAAGGACCAGAAGAGTAAAGATAAAATGATGCGATGTAACATAAAAATTAACTCACAAGAGATTATATAAAGATTAGATGAGTTAATGCAAGATAAGCTCATTGGAGGAAAGGCAAGATTAGGTAAGGCAATAGATGAGCCTGTGAAGGAGAAGAGGCGAGATCTGGAAAATAAAGCATGATTAGTTTAGAGGAGAAAATATAAGGTGGGCCTAACACATTATAGGCCTGCACTCGGAGGAGAAAATGTAAGAATAATAAATCTAATTATGAGAAACTTAATATATAAGATAATGCAAGATTAGCACGAAAAAGATAACACGATAAAGTGAAGAGCACAAGATAGTTATATGCTCATAGCGAAAGGGATGAAGGGTAAGACGAAGAATGGCAAGATAAGATCCAGTAATACAAATTAACAATTAATGCATACGGAGAAAAGTTAGGACGAGAACAGGTAAGATGACAAGAGGGGTTTAAGATGAGCAAAGGAAAGAAAAGCGAAGACGAATAAGATGACAACTTGAAGTAGTATTTCGGACTGTACCCGGTATATTAGCCTATAATGAGCAGTGGCGGCGCCAGGATTTCAGTTTCGGGGGGCTGAAGCCTCTCGTAGGGGGCTTAGCCCCCAAACCCCCTAGCGCCGCCACTGATAATGAGATTATTTAAGCTGAGATAATTTAGAATGTCATAAGGTATTAGAAGTCAAGATCAGAGAAGAAATGATCATGATGAGAAAGTGATGTGAGATAAGGAAATACAGGGACAGCTAAGATGAGATACGATAATTTGAGATGAGGCCTGTTGCAGTTCTACCATAACTTATCATATTCCACTATGTTTATATGTTTAATGCATAATATAGCAGATAAACGCGTGAAGCAATAATTTGATCAATATAAAAAATACATTTCATCTTATACTTATATATACATATATATTATATACATGTATATGCAAACATACCTGCATATTACAGAAACATATAAAATATATTTATATGCGGTCGCGATTCGGTTTCCTCTGTCATCGTGAAAACGATTTGCGAACTGGAGGTCAGTCGGTGCTGTGTCAAAACTAAGTGAGACGAAATCATGATACTACACGATGGACGCCAGTATCGAAGGAAGCTTTCAACTACAGAAGCCCTTGAGGCGCTGTCATTAGAACGGATTCCAGCTGCTCCATGGCTTCTGCTTCAAACTGGGCTGCGCCCACCGGGGACAATAGACGCATGCGGACAACGTGGCTTATTATGACTTTCATAGGCAGCACATTGCTTTACATTTCTCGCTCTTAAGCAGTAAAAAGTAGCATTTGCTGGTATCGTATCGCAAGGGTAGCCTGCCTATGAAGGTCTAACAAAACAGTGATCTCCCCATGCACTAATGTAAAATAATAGGCCTACTATCATTCTTTCACAATATGAAATAAGAAAAGGTAAGAAAACATCGAAATATTCTTTGATTGGCCAATTCCTATCCGCATTTTTGTGTAGGCTTACAGGCATAGTGATGAACATGAATGTACATAATCCATAATCTATCAGGAAAAGCGAATTTAAAGACAACACGCAATAATCCTATAATTATCGTATGAAGGACATAACTAGGCCTTAGCATCATCTAACTGATGAAAGTGTTTCGCATCATGTCAACTGCCGGAGGGAGTGTGCCATTGTGAAATAAAACAATAAGATCCTTCATTGTGTCATAAGCCACTAGTCTTGCTGTTTAGGCTACGATACAGGTGTTGGTAGGCACAGCGTGGTTGCTATAGGGACGGCAGATCATGTTGTTTACACAATCACTCAGTCCTAAATGCCGCAACATCCATGTGGAAATATTACTGCACGCACTAGTATACATGTGCACTTTATTGCATTTTACCATTTTATAAGGCAGGAGTCTTTCAGAAGCGCTCCCAGTTCGAGCGGCCTCACGAAAGAATTCAGGATATAACGTTTATTATAACGTTTAATTTTTCTGTTAGCTTAACCATAACCATAACCATCAATTTTATTGCACCAATATAACAAAAACATTTTTACGAAGTAGGCCGTATGTATATAGCAGTTGGTAACAAGCGGAAACCCAGAAGGGATTAGAAGATCCCACTGGTAGGGCTACCTATATGCACGCTTACATATTCAAGATGGTAGATAGGCAAGTATACACATGATGCAGTCTTAACTAAAAGTATAAACATTCACAGACAAGACAACATGGTGTTGTTAAGCTATCAAACCTTAACTAAGAAAAGGAATAAAACGAAATAAACCTTAACTAGAAAGAAAAAGAAAAGTTTAGAAAGATTAGAATAGTAGTGCTGTTATTGCATATGGGGGAGTAGTCAGAGTGAAGATAAAGAGTGGAGTTACTACTTCAGTCCAGTTAACCACGAACGTAATTGATGCTTAAAGGAATTAAGATTAGGGTTGCTACGAATATTTTGAGGAATTCTATTCCACTCCATTGGACCTGTGCATTTAATCGAAAATTTCCTAGAGTTAGTACGAGCAGGTGCACTTCTGTATGAGTCAAGGTTTCTCGTGTTGTAGGAGTGGATGTCCGAAGCTAGATTAAAGAAGTTGGCATGGGAAACAGGCAGTGTGTTATAAGTATAACGGTGCATAAATTCACACATCTGTAGTTGTTTAATTTGTAAGACTTTTAGGATCCCAAGTTGAATAAATAGGTGTTCTGAGTGTGAGTTATAAGGGGACCCAGCTATTATTCTAACGATTCTTTTCTGCAAAACGATAATTCTCTTGAACCGAGAGTTATAGTTTGATGCCCATATCATGTTGCAGTAGGATAAATACGGGTAGACCATAGAATAGTATAAGGTAAGCAGAATACTTCTAGGCAGCAGGTAGGATATTCTTTTTATTATTCCTATATTCTTAGCTAATTTTAGAGCAATGTGTTCTATGTGTCTGTTCCAGGTCAAATATTGGTCCACATAGACACCAAGAAATTTTACCTCTTTTACTTGAGGAATGTTAACATTGTCTATGTTGACCTTACTTGTTAAATTAGGAATTGTTTTCCTATGAGAACAGAAGAGAATGTAGTTAGTCTTTGTCAAGTTGAGGGATAGTTTGTTAGCTCTAAACCACTCTGATACATGCACAAGATTTTCATTAAGGATCCGAAATAACTCATCATAGGACTTGTGAGAGACGAAGATATTCGAGTCGTCAGCAAAAAGAACAAAGTGTAGGATAGAGGATACATTCGGGAGGTCGTTAATGTATATCAGAAATAATAGAGGACCCAGTATAGAGCCTTGGGGTACACCATATTTAATCAATTTCCAACTTGATGTTGCACCATTACATTTAACTTGTTGTTGTCTACCATTAAGGTAATCCTTAAACCAGGAGAGAGGGATGCCTCTTATGCCGTAGCTTTCAAGTTTCTTAATTAATATATTATGATTTACAGTATCAAAAGCTTTGGTTAGATCTAAAAATAGTCCTATAGAGAATTCGTTTTTGTCAATGGCTTCTGTAATCTTATCTTGAATATTTATCAACGACATTGCTGTCGAGTGGCCCGACCTAAAACCATGCTGAAAAGGGTGTAAAATATTTAGCTTAGAGATATAATTGTACAGTCTCTGATACATCACTTTTTCTAGCAACTTCGAGAAATAAGGCAATATGGAACTTGTACTTTCATAGCGCTTTGTTTTACCACACAATTACCAGTGTCAAAGATGATCTACAAGGCATTATAATTATGATCAACAGAATCAGAAATGTACCAGAGTCTGATTGGAGGAAATCAATATTTTAAAAAAAATTGTTAAACCGAGAGCAGAATCATAGTCATTAAATTTAACGTTCTAAGAATATCTGCCGTAATCGAATAATGAGACTACAGATGAATTTCCAGTGATATTTTGTATCACCAACGAAGCCTCAAGTAAAAGAAAAACCTGCCGTTGGCGGAAGAAAGATAGAAGCACGCATGCAAGCAAACAGATGTGCCTACGTACAGATAAAGACACAAGTACATGAATGGATAATAATAGGCTACATGTGAGAGAGGCCACAGGGAGACAAAGAGGACAAAGAGGACAAAGGAGATCGAGAAGAAGAGGAGCGCGGTGATCAACGATTATAAAGACAAGATAATAATAGAAATACAGAGAAGGAGATAGGGAAGGACTAAGCGAGACAAAGAGAAGGATTAACCATAGTAAACGATGCAGCAGCAAGCACAAGAGATACACGTCATATTGAAAAGAAGGAGAGACACATACAATCAACTGAACATAGAGACAGAGAGACAGACAGACAGACAAAGACAGACAGACGAAAAGACAGACAGACAGACAGAGACAGTGACAGAGAGATAAACACAGAGCGAGGCTGATTGATACATGCAACGACCATATAGACTGACACAGTGATCGAGAAAGAAACACACAGAGACATGCAGACATACGAACCGGTACCATGCACGAGACACAGATGGGTGTTGCACGTATTCGTCAGCCAATCAGCTGCCAGCGCATGCAATCACACTCCACCTTCCTTCCATCTACCTGTAGCTCAGGTGTGCCCTATAAAGCATCTCTCGCTGACCGAACCCAGCCACTGAAGCCGACAGCCGCCGCCGCACACGTCCAACAATGAACCGAAGAAGATGGAGTCTCGTTTCTCATCGTTAGCAACACTCATCAGCCGCATCCAGCCGCTGCGAGACCAGACGCTGGAGGAATCGTCGCCGATGCATCGCTACAAACACCCCCACCTGAAGTCTGCATTTCGGTAACGTTTCTTTTCTGCAGTCGTAATGGTCTCAGCTGTTTGTTCGTGTATCGGTTTCCATAGGGGACTTCGATCCGGAGGAAACCTGTAACTGCTGTCTAAAAGCCGTTCTAAGCAGATACACGCGAAGCTCGCGTTACGCAGGCTAAAAGCAAACACTAAACATGGGAGTAAAAGCTGTATCATCACGTACTAAAATTAATACCACGTTGATATTGACTAAAAGTCAGATTGATGTGGACTGTCTACTCTCTCTACGTAGGCAAGACTATTTTTTTAAAAATGTCTTTAGATGCTTGAAGCTTGTTTCAAGACACTAACATATAATATTATTATTAGAAGCCTATTAGTTGCCTTACAAAAGCTAGACTAGGTAAAATGCATCACTTTCACAAAGACTAGAACTGTCTGAAAAAAGAGCAATCGCTTTTTCGATATGGACTAAAAACTATGCCGACATCGATGTGTCAGAGAAGTCTTTTTTCTTTTTTAGCCTGTCGCATTCAAAAACATTACCAACTTAAGTAGGATGGTTCTGATTAAAAATAATTTAAATAAATTTATTTTCATTGTTTAATCGCGATTAATCGACTAAATTCGATTAATAATTTGGTCTGTGTTACATAATTGTGAACAACTGTCAGAAAACGACGTCATTTTATTTGTCCAAAAAATCAGTCGTACTGTTTATTGCAATAAAAACAATTATTTTTTCGCCATCTAGATTGTTCCTTAACAATTTACCTCGAATACAAAATGGTCGATCAATTTTCCACTCAAAATTTTCGCATCATCATTATTCACCATGTGGCTTATAATTGTGGAATGTGGATGGCGCTTCACTTCACAGACTAAGTTTTAAAAATAATCTAAAATTAATCGAACGAGTCAAAAATTAATCGATAACAATAATATTATTCTGAACAGTCGATCTATTGAATAGTCGTTGAAATCAGCATCCATCAATAGTGCACTGGAAGTTTAGAGTGAATCAATGAAAGTTCAGGTAAATCGACGGTTACGTGTAAACCAGGTGAGACGAAATTCTCAAGTGAAAATACGGCAAGAAATGTAAAACGGGCTCAGGTATGACAAGATTATTCGGAACGACAGGCAAGAGCTGTATGCTGGTTTTGAATCGTCATTGTTTGATAGCTGTACATTATAATATTATCGATCAGTCCGTTTGGCACACTGACAGTCAGAGTCAATTGCATGCATGGAAATCAGTCATCATCATCGTCATCGTCATCATCATCATCATCATCATCATCATCATCATCATCATCATCATCATCATCGTCGTCGTCATCATCATCATCGTCGTCGTCATCATCATCATCATCGTCGTCGTCGTCGTCATCATCATCATCATCATCATCGTCGTCGTCGTCATCATCGTCGGCATCATCATCATCGTTGTCGTCGTCGTCATCATCATCGTCGTCGTCGTCGTCATCATCATCGTTATGATCACCATCACCATTGTCATCATCATCAATCATCATCATCATCATCGTCGTCATCGTCGTCATCATCATCGTCGTCGTCGTTGTCATCATCAAAATCAGGAACAATATAGCAACGGGATTATCATGATCATAGATTCTACAATAATCTCAAATCATCTGTGGACCTTTAATTCATGTCACGCAGCAGGGTTGTTTTTAAGGAATTTTTAGAACTGCACATCCTCTTCTCTCCTTTCTCATCCTCCATGGTAAATTACTCCCAATCTGGGGAAAATGGCCTAGGCTATTTTTACTAGTTTTTAACTGCACGGAACGTGACGGAAGTGCTTCTACAACTGCACGAATCCATTTAGAACTGCACATTTTGTGTAGAACTGCACATTAAAAAAAGCCCTGTCACGCAGCTGGTGCTAACTATTCAGGTGAAGGAGAGTATAATTCACCGCAGCGTTGGAATTGCTGTGAGGATTAAAAGAACCAGGCTAGGTGGTGATATACGTATAATAATATATAGGTGCAGGTCTTATAAATTTTATAGAGTACTCCCAGATGCTATCGGATTAGAATAGACTTTCTGGATTGTTCTATAGAAAAATATGGATTACACAGGATCTATCCTGTAGGATAGCCTACTGTAGAAGATATGATAGGCCTATATTATGTGGTATGTTAAATGATAATTATGGTATGATGATTATTATAGTACGCCTATAATAATAATTATTATAGTATGATGTGATTTGATATGGTATGGTATGACACAGTTATGATTATTGCATAATTATACTTTGACATGATAGTCTAATGATTGATATGATAATGTATTATAATATATATTATGATAATTATGGCATGATGTGATACGCTATGGTATGATCAGATATTATATGATCTGATATGATATGGTATGATTATGGCATGACTTGATAGGCTATGATGTTGTGGACCATGGTGACTTTCGATTTTTTCATGACTTGTAAACTTTCGGAATATTACTAGAGCTGGACTCTCTCTCGAACGTAACTGTCACAGTCATATAGCTTGCTGGAGATCTGTATAGGATAATCAGTATCTAACTAGAAGTGAACGGTCTGATGTGATAATTATAAGGGGTCACTTTATAGTTGAGTACAATAAAAATGTTGAATAAAAGATGTTGAAACCGGAAGTCGTGTATCAGTCTCCTATTAGACTAACTTAACCCCTGCAGTGATAGACAGAAGATGATAGCTTTCGAATTGGAATTCCTATTAACTGTAAAAACCCCGGCAACCATTATCTATATAAATAAAAATGTAAAAAGTTTGTGTCTAATCAAGGATCTCGGTAACGTCTTGACCGATTCTTTTGAAATTTTCGCAAAAGTTCCATTCGAATACGAGCGGGTTTGTATAATGCTTTTTGTAAAAAGCGTAATCTTTTCGACCAAAAAAAACAACTTTGCATTCGAGTCGTCAATTTTCACCCGACGTTGCTTTCGAATGCGGCCGTGTTATCCGCGCGTTCTTTCGTAGCGCATATATATAACTAGCTGTTGGTCTGTACAAAATCAAGGAGCTCGGTAAGTTCTTTACCGATTGCTTTCAAATTTTCGCACAACGTTCCATTCGAATTCGAGCGCCCGGGTTTTTATAGGCCTATGCCTTTTTGGAAAAAGCGCAATCTTTTTACCACAACTTTCCATTCGATTCGAGCGATATCGATTTGAATTTTCACACGTCATTGCTTTCGAATGCGGCCGTGTTTTTATAGGGCATATATATCTAGCTGTTGGTTTGTACAAAATCAAGGATCTCGGTAAGTTCCCCACTGATTGCGTTCAAATTTTCACACAACCTTCCATTCGAATTCGAACGCCAGGGTTTTGTATGCTTTTTTGCAAAAAAGATGGGAGGAAATGGGAGGAAGGCAGGGGAAGGGTAGGGGAGGACGGGAAGGCAAGAGGATGGGGAGGGGAGGAGGATGGGGAGGGGAGGATGAGGGGAGTGGTAGGAGGGAAGGGAAGGGGAGGGAGGGGGAGGGGAAGGAGAGGGGAAGAAGGGGAATGTAGGTAGGGAGGGACAGGGGAGGGAGGGATGAGGCACGGGAAGGGAGGTATGGAAGGAGCGTGGGAGAGTCTTTTCAGTCACATCAACGCGTGGTCGGGTATAGCTAGTTTTCAATATAAAAAGAACGTTTAATTTAAATCGACCAATGAATCTAACTTTTACATCATTTTACACGAACGATTTTAATTCAGCGTGTCGGGCGGATCACTTTAAATCATTCTATACCGCAGGTTGGACAGCAATGCCTTAAGCAGTGACCAGCTGCGTGGGCTGTCATACCAAACTATTGCAGCAAAATAACACGCTAGAAAAGCATTATTTATAGAAGATGCAGAATTTGGATGAGCGAAGTAGCCATTGTATTTGAAAAAAAAATAATGCAGTAAAAGTAGCCTATAGGCTACTAGATGTTAGATGTGAAATCAAAATATCTACAGCAGAAGTAGAAGTTGGACGAGAGATAGAACATGGATGAACAATGCAAACATGACTAATATAATATCATGCGTGAAATAACTGTATACGCCCTACAACACTGTAAGCTTACGTATTGGAATTTCTGTCACCGAA
>OX457046.1:8545362-8890362 GCA_949752735.1 Lumbricus terrestris
AAAAAAGGTCATCAAGTTTTCGGCCGGGACAAAAACACCTCCCGAAATCAAATTCTGGCTACGGCCTTGCGCCTCAGCGATCGTCCTTCGGCCGCTCGTTCGTCCTCCCAACTTCTGGACCAAGTCTCCGCCTATATATATATGCTGGCACTGTTAGACAAGTCTGCTTGCAATCGTTCGCTGTCTCTAAACTGCTATCAAAACTATGATTCAGAAGTCATAACGCCCCTCAATCTCTACAGTCAATGACGTGTGGACATAAGCTTCTATCCCTATACATGGTGGCCGCAACTTGAGCCCAGTGAAAAATATGGGGGAATAAAAAAAGAGCCAAAACTCACGTCGGTAGGGGGGCACTGGTTTTGGGGCCCTGCAGAGTGTATCAGGTCTGAACTTTTGCACTTCTTAAATGTTGTTCCTTCTGCATCAGACTTGGCAAGCCTCATACACGTTGTCTGATAAAAAAAACGCCATGACACCTAATCAGGACCGTAAATCCCTGGGAGGGAATTCCCTCTCCCCTTTTAAACCTGGGGAGGGAACGTAAAGGAATTCCCTCCCCACCTTTTCTCAGCTGCAGCACAAATGTTAGGGTACCGTATGCAAGCTGTTGTTTGAAAGCTTGCTCTGTAGGATCAAAAGCCGGGAGATTGGATCTTCTCTTCAACGAAACAAAGCGGGAGGAATTTATTATGTGACACGTCACACGCCCAATATAATCACCCTGCAAGACTGCAAGGAGTTATCGGCCATTCAGTGAGAAAACAGCTAATGACAATAATATATATTACCGTCCTGTATATATATATATATATATATATATATATATATATATATAATTACATATAGGGCAAACTGGACAAACTCCCAAATACCTTTGTGACTTGAATCACTTGATGCACAAACCCGTGGACAAACACCTCTACGAAATCTCTTTTCGCCTTCTCCAGTCTGCTGATAGACTATATATCCTTGATCTCCTAGTTCTTCGGGCAAGGACTGCCATGACCCAACCTTCAATTGCCAATGTAGACACTTCTTTATGGAATGACTTCCCCTTCCTCTATCCGTAGTAAGATCTTATCGTAGGTGACACCTTCAGGCCGTCGCTGCTTAATTAAGTCTTTCTTATTTCCTCAGGGCTGTCACGCTGATCATAGCGTCTCTGAATAGCTAGTATAGTATACTGTAAGAACTAAGAAGCACTTTATAAATTCTCATATACAATGCACCACAATACATACATATGCATTCATGATTCATGCATACATAACATGTACGTGTATTGTATATGCAAGCTTACATAAGTACATAGTCTAATCATATTTGGAGCATAGGCGCAACCACGTCCTAAAAGTTGGGGGACCAAATGGAGATTCTTAGTAGGAGTAATGATAGCGAGCGTGAAACGCGCGAAGCCGCGATTGCCGAAGGCAAGAAGCCCCTAACGAATAGGGGGTATGGAGTCGTAAGCTCCCCCATCGTAGTCTGGGGCGGAGACTTGGGAGTGAGTGTGGGCTCTCAGACCTTAAAGGAGAAATACTGATATCAGTTCATCTCGAGACCACATTAGCCAATACCGCATATTCGACTGTAGGCCTATACACAGGATTGCAAAGGATTGCAAATAATTTTAAAGATATAGAATTCATAAATAAAGTGCTGTGCGTTAAGTAATTTAAAAAGTCAAATTTTTTCGTTTTCCAAATCATTTCAAGCAGGATTGTGTCCAGGTGGCCTAAGTGCGATGAAAATTTTGCAAATGCACGCTGCCTTCACTTTAAGAACAGCTTAATTTTCACATGGCCTACATAGGCCTATAAGCAAATTATTAGTCATTGCCTAAATCTGTGCATCAGAAAAGTGACTAACAGCATCATAAAAATTATCATTGTGATCACGTTCCTGTCATGTTATTTCTCCCACGTAAAGAATCTGTTTTGGTCGCAGTTTGCATTTGTAATCGCAATCGCAATCTTGATATTTCTTCAGCGCCCCAGATATTAAGTCTTGGGGTTTCAGTCAAAAGAAATTCCGCCATTAACAAAATCGACAAGCAATTAAAGGAAGGCAAAAACGACAAAATGATATGAAAAAGTATCGTTGTAGACTAGGCCTATATCCTATACCTGTAGGAAGTAATGTACAATTAAAGTTGGTTTTATCCACCTTAAGCTATATATCTAAGCCTATATGATTGACTGAGGTTCACTCAACTTTTAGACATATCTTAAACCATTGTCAACACATTTTAGAAGAATATAACCGACTTGTTGTCTGAGTTGATGATTATAATATAGGCTAAACGTTTGAAGCTTGCAACACCTAAATTTACAGCAGGCCCTGCAAATTCATGAGTTGCTACAGGTAGATACATAATGTCTTCTAAGTTAACTATACTATTCCATTCCGATGCAGAAAATAAAAATGAAGAAAAACTAAGTGACTAAATAAGCCCAATGCTTTCAATTGTTTTGGTTTGGTAAGAGACTCTACCGGTAATTGTGTTGTAGACCTAATTCGAACATAAAAGACTATATGCAGTAGTGTGAACCAACCACTATAATTAGTTTAATCTATGTGTCACTGAACACAATGGTGTACTGCGTGAGTGAGGTAAAGGCCTGGAGGGAAGTTTTTCCCTCCCCACATCTAGAAACAGATTTACGGCCCTGCACCTAATTAATTATAGCACTATTAAACTAGACAACGCGAGAGACTATGCACTGTATGCATATACAAAGTGCGCCAAAAAAGACACCCTAGGTCTTTTGCCAATATCTTGGCCAAAAGTAAGAATTTCGAAATGAAATTTTACAGTCTTATAGACAATTCATATTTACACATCATGACCAGATTTCATCAAAATATTTCAAACAGAACAAAGGTTATGCCACTTTTAGGGAGGCCACCCACCGTTTTTGACGATTCAAAAACGAAAGGCAACAAAAATTATGTTTTTTGCCAATATCATGGTCAGAAGTAAGAATTTCGAAATGAAATTTCACAGGCTTGAAGACAATTCATATTTACACATGATGGTCAGATTTCATTCAAATATTTTAAACAGAACAAAAGTTATACTACTTTTAGTGAGACCACCCACCGTTTTTTGACGATTCAAAAACGAAACACAACAAAAGTAACAAAAACACGATTTTATTAAGTCTCATCTCAAATAACTGTTGTCAAATGAACTTGGTAGTGCTTACCAACTTGTGTTCAATGTGCCCACCCCCAGTGCCAAAACTTCTTTTGAGTCTCTTTGCAAAGTTGCAAAGATGGACCTGTTGATTAACCTGACAGATTCCTTATTTACCAATTTGATTGTCATCTTGCTACATGTAAGTGACTTCTCAGTGACGCGCAGCTACGCTGGTACCCTGTTTCGTTTTTAGATAGTAATAATAATGATCATCTGGCATTATCAAGGTTCTTTGATACCAATTATTTGAGATGAGAAAAAAAATCGTGTTTTTGTTACTTTTTGGTTGAGTTTCGTTTTTGAATCGTCAAAAAACGGTGTGTGACCTCCCTAAAGATGGTATAACTTTTGTTCTGTTTGAAATATTTGGATGGAATCTGACCACCATGTGCAGATATGAATTGTCTTTAAGCCTGTAAAGCTTCATTTCGATATTCTTACTTTTGGCCAAGATATTGGCCAGAAAAATTGAATTGTTTTTTGTTACTTTTTGTTGCGTCGCGTTTTTTGAATCGTCAAAAAACGTTGGGTGGCCTCCCTAAAAGTGGCATAACTTTTGTTCTGTTTGAAATATTTCGATGAAATCTGTCCATGATGTGTAAATATGAATTGTCTATAAGCCTGTAAAATTTCATTTCGAAATTCTTACTTTTGGCCAAGATAATGGCAAAAAACCTAGGGGGTCTTTTTTTGGCGCACCCTGTAAGTAGTAATGCATACTATTATATTCTACATACACCTGTACATACATACATACATACATACATACATACATACATACATACATACATACATACATACATACATACATACATACATACATACATACATACATACATACATACATACATACATACATACATACATACATACATATACATACATTCATTCATACATTCATACGTACATGTAGGCATACATGAGCCTATCTGCATAAACACAAGCGTATGCCTGCCTATCCATATACGTGCACAAGCTAACATTAGACAAGACGGAAGGCTTTGAACATTGTTGCTTCCGGTTTCCGAATATCAGTGTTGCCACTGAGGTTTCAGAAATAAACCCAGATTTCCTTACGAAAAAACCCCAGAAAAACCCAGACTACTCACATTAGCTATTTTTGATCCCCTTTGCTCAAATTAAGTTGTTCTTTGCTTATTCGTATGAGGGTTAACAAAATGCTCGTCAAAAGAGTCGAATAAAATGTAATTACAGCTTCAAAAATATCAATTGTTAAAGTTGTCAGATACTCGGCATCCATACTGACAATGAGCTTAATCGATAAATTGGCAGTGGGTCAAGCCTACCAGAATTGTAAACATATAATACACGTGGCTTAAGTTTACGAAGTCTTAAAGTTGTCCAAGGTTTCCAGTCAAATTTTTTTAATACATCAACAATCCAACGTTTTAACCTCCTAGAACATTAATACTCTGCAACAACTATAGGCTATTATACAACTAGAGGATTGACTTGATCTACAGTGTATATATATATATATATATATATATATATATATATATATATATATATGCATATGATTATATGCATGTTATAGATGTCAAAACAGCTTAACAAGGAGAGAGGAGTGATCTGACCTATTTTGAGATGTCAAAATGGTTTATTACTGTGCAGAACTATTCTTCAAGCTATAAATTATCTGTGAATTGACAACGTGAGATCTTGATTGTGGAGTTTAAATTAAAATTAGTGTAAAAATATGTATCACAAGCACTTTACATTGAATTTAACAGAATATTCATGTGTTGAAAATACAAAATGTCAACTCACCAAAATAAACCCAGATTTCGCCAAAAAAACCCAGAAACCCAGACGAAGGCGAAAAAACCCAGATCTAGTGGAAAAAACCCAGCTGTGGCATCACTGCCGAATATCAATGACCATTGGCTGATGGGAGGCGGACGAAAGCGGATCTTCTGAGACGGGATGTGACGCTCATCGATCAGACGTCGATCACCAGGTGTCGACGTTCATCCCCATTAGCAATTCATCGGGCGTGTCACAGGCAACCAGTAGAATCGCAAGCATTGCAGTTTGGGATTTGTGGTGCACCGTTTTGCAGGATATCCGCTTATTTCGATGGACTTTGATGATTGATGCATTGATTTTAGATTGATTGATTGATTGACCAGTGGCGGCGCCAGGATTTCAGTTTTGCGGGGCTGAATGAATTTTCCATTTTCATCCTTCAAAATTTTTGAAGACTTTTTTTAGTCATCCGGCCGAAATCTCGTGGAAATTTTCCACATTTTCATCCGCCAAAATTTCTGACGAGTTTTTTAGTAATTCGGTCGAAAAATCGCGGAAATATTTCAGTTTTACATGTCACAAAAACCGGATGGCCTTTTTTTTAGAGGGTTTAGCTCCCAGGTTGCCTTTTATAAGGGGTGGCTTAGCCCCCAGCGCCGCCACTGTGATTGATTGGTTGACTGATTGACTGCATGCCTCGCTGATAGAGAGAGCATTTATTCGCTGTTTCCTTATTTTGACTTTAGTAAGTTGTTCAATAATGCGTTCAGTTGGCTGCTTATTCAGGCAATCATCTAGTTATGTAGGCTATTCTTTGATGCATTTAGTCGGTTGGTCAATCGAGAAGTCAGTAAGTCAAGTTGCTCTGGAAGTAACAAATGGTTGATATTTCGCTTGTTTTTAAACTCTGATAGTCATACTTTCAGGGCCGGTGTCACGATATAAAGTCCCCCCCCCCCGATATAAACTCCATCACATAGTGTCTTCCATGGGCGAAACTCTGTATTGAAAGAATTTCTGTGATCTAAAAGCATAGATGTCTATAATTATGCTATTGTCAAATAATTCAATAAACTAGCGGTTTAACATGCTCATCCGTAACTTATAGCGACTGTTGACTAGGGCTGCCAACTTTTGATTTTGCATTCCCAGAAGCTCGATTTGCCTATGCTAATAGCAATTTAGGCCTACGATGCTCTCATAACTATATGATGCAACAAATTTTGTGTCAGTCAATATTGATTATAGTAAATAGGATCTACAATCTATTAAAAACAGTCGTTAATAATTCTGGAGAGAAACAGTCCAAAGACAAGTAAGCCCAGGGCTAACCGAAATGTAGGAATAGAACCAACATCAAGAAGAGAGCTCATTAATTTCCAGTGACCCAAAGTAACCAGACACATGAGCAAAACATGAGCGAAGTTCATAGCTGCAGACTAGACATGGCAAAATAACGCGTCATGCATGCAGATTTACAGATGTCGTTTAATAAATAATTTTGTCTGCGACCAGAGACTGCGAACAGTAGAACTTGTCTTCAACTCAATAAATATCACGAGAGACAGCCTGCAATACGCGGTGCTAATAGCAGCCTACAAAGCACGTCCGCACTACGGGGCGCGATCACGTTACCGTCGGTCTCCATGCCAGCGTGTTAGCCAGTGTTTAAACTAGACGTCTCTGGGAAGTTCCTCCTCAGGAATGACATTCCCCTAAATTTTTTACAAAATGGTAACGGTCTTTAGTTGCTATTTAGGCCTACATCATTGTTTTACATGTTCATGATGTGTTACAATATGTCGTGATATTATTTATTACTATATAATTAGAGCCTAAAATGACATCATTTACTATTGTAACATACGATGCTGTTAAAATACAATAAGTATAACTTACTGTAGGCTATATAGCCTATTTGTACAAAAATAATATTATTATACTCACGTCTGCAGCTATTATAATAGCCAAGCAGCAGCAACAGCAGAACTGAGATGCTGAACTCGATTCATAAAGAAATTAATAGGCCTATTATAATTACAAGTATAATTATATAACTAGCTGGGGTACCCGGCGTTGCCCGGGAAATTTAGGATTCGACCCGCTCCCGGCCACGACCCCCATCACTCCACAACCACCCCACTGCATTCCACAACACTCCGACCTCTACTTGTACGCTCCGACCTCCACTTGTACGCCACCCGTGAGATTTGAGTTTTCGGGAAAATTTCCTTCCCACCCGCCACCCCCCACGCCCTCCACACACCTCGGCCCTGCGGTGCCTCATACGGCCGTACGACCGCATGAGGCCGTGAGAGGAAGAATTGGCGGCCGGGGACGCGAGGTCTACTTATTACATAGGCCTACTGGCGGCCGTGTGTTGATTAAAATTCATACAATTTTTGTTCCAATATTTTGAAACTAAGGTTTTGTGAGGTATTATGTAAATAATTACCTCACAAAACCTTAGTAAATTAAATAAAAAATAATTTAATTTTTTTATTTAATTAATCCATACATACACTCAAACAGAGACATAATATGTCTCTGTTTGAGTGTATGTATGGATTCATTAAATAATTTTGTTAAAAATTTTTTTTTTAATTTATTAAATTTATTATAAGAACAAGCAGGTGGGATAATAATAATAATAATAATAATAATAATAATAATAATAATAATAATAATAATAATAATAATAATAATAATAATAATAATAATAATAATAATAATAATTACAATTTATATGGCGCCGTAACGCGGCCATACCGCTACAAGGGCGCCTCACAAACAGCCGACTGCGGGATACGCATTGGCAAACAGATAAGTTTTAAGCTTTGTTTTAAAAGAATCCACTGAGGCGGCCAGTCTAATGTAAAGCCAACATGCACAGAACCGTCTCAGTAGAAAGAGCAGAACCAGAAAAAACAACCAGAAACGACAAGACAGAACTCGGCGCCCGCTAGCAGCCACAAGCGGGATAGGCATGCACACTCATGCACACAAGAATGCCACACATTGTCCGTCGCATGTGCATACACCAGTGATTTTCAACCGGGGTTCCGTGGAACCTAAGGGTTCCGCGGGCGTTGCTAGGGGTTCCGCGGCAGTTTGATGGAAGTTTTATGGCAAAAACTGAAATCACAAAAGTAGGCCTAGGGTATAAGCATTGAATAGATTCTTTCACAGCTTTCAGTCATTCTTGATTAAAATAACATTATTACGTAATGCATTGTTGCTTTCTATAATTATGACAATCATTGTTGTTTTATATAATTACTAGCTGGGGTACCGGGCGTTGCCCGGGAAATTTAGGATACGACCCGCTCCCGGCCACATCACCGCTCCACCCCATCTCACCCCCACCCCACCCCACCCCACCACACTCCGACCTCCACCGGTACGCCACCCGTGAAATTTAGGTTTCCGGAAAAATTCCTTCCACCCTCAATCCCCGATACCCTACACCCCTCCCCATCTCCTCCCCCAACCCCACCCCATTCCACCCCACACATCCCCACCCCTTCCCCACACTCCCCATCTCCACCCCTCCCCACCCTACCCAACCCCCTCCCCAAACCCCACCCCATCCTCTCACTCCCACCCCGCCCACCCCATCCTCCCACCCCACCCCAACCCCACCCACCAACCCCCTCCCCTCACTCATTCCCACCCCTCACCTCCACCCACCACCCCGAACCCACCACACCACACTACACTCCGACCTCCAAAGGTACGCCACCCGTGAAATTTGTACATTCGGAAAATCCCCCACCCCCAATCCCCCATACCCCTCCCCATCTCCTCCCCAGCCCCAACCCCACCCCATCCCACCCCCACTCCCCACCCCTCCCCACCCCACCCCCACTCTCGCCATCTCTGCCCCTGCCCACCCACCCCAACCCGCCTACCAGTCCACCCCACCCCACCCCACCCGCCACCCCAACCCCTCCCCAACCCCATCCCATCCCTACTCCTCCACACCACGCCAACCCCATCCCCACCCCACCCCACTTTCCCACACCGCCACCCACCCCACCCCACCCATCCCCATCCCCACCCCACCCTTACCCGCCACTCCCCGACCCCACCCCACCACACTACACTCCGACCTTCAAAGGTACGACACCCGTGAAATTTGTATATACGGAAACTTCCCCCACCACCATCCCCCACCCCCAACCCCATCCCACCCCACCCACCACACCACACTTCGACCTCGACCGTTACGCGACCCGTGAAATTTCGGTTTTCGGAAAAAAATTCTCCCGAACGCCCCCTCACCCCACCCATGCCCCACCTGGCCCCTGCGGGCCGAGGTGTGGACTGAGTAGAGACGAGGTGGCCGCGTAAAAATCTGTCTAACTGTGAAACTATGGCAAGGGAATGGAAATTTATTGCGAAAATTAGGGTTTTCGCAACCCCCCCACCGCGGCCATTATGGTGGTAGAGATTCGCCAACCACTCCACCGGGTGGCTCTGATGGCCCTCTGTCTAGGTACAAAGTTTCAGAGGAATTATTGAAAAAAAGTGGGGGAAAATTGAGGGTTTCGCCCTCCACCCTGGCCCCCATGGTGGTAGATAATCGCCAATCCCTCGTTGGGGTGTCTCCTGCCGAGACCTACACAGTAGTGAAGGTTTGGAGTGAAAAGCTCAAAAACTGTGGAAATGCCTCCCGGTCAAACAGACAGATAGACAGGCAGACAGACAGACAGACAGACAGACAGACAGACAGACAGAATCTTCTATTTATTTATATAGAAGATTTCCTTATAATATTATTTCATTGCTTGTTATTCGGAAGGCACGTGCATCATTATGGGAATCAAATAGGTTTATAAGCTTATAGATTGTTAATACGGCACGTTATGTTAATTCCATCTAGGCCTATCCAGTCGAACAATCACAAACAAAGCATTTTTATCACTGGTTTTAAACTATTTGGACTGTTCTGAACAAACAGACTCAGCTGAGCACTAGACGAACGACTTGTTTGGTTTATTCTTCTTTCATCCGTTCATCTTGAAAGGTAGTGATTAAATTTCTCATCCAGAGGTAGCGGATCTTTGCAAATGAAAACCTAAGCCTTAGGTGTAGCTAGCTTTAGAATCTTTAACGGGAAGGGTTTAGTAGGCATAGGGCCTAATTATAGACCCATTCTCGCTATCTGCTTCTCGGAAAAATCACATAAGATGCGTGAAACAAGAATCAGATGTGTGATTGCTGTTACAGAAGCACTTTTTCATTTGCAGCGACGTAACCAGCAAACGAAGCTGAAACTCCCCGAACAAGCTGAAGTCCCTCGGCCCCGTTAGAGTCTCGTGTCAATCACCACGCTCATAACGGTTGAGCCCCCAAACGATTATTTGATGTTGAAGACAAATCGCTATGTGTCTGCCTACGTGTTTTACAGCTACGAATGCGTTCAGGACTTAAACCAGGCAGAAATTTCACAGTAGGCCCTAAACTTGAGTAACGAAAATTATACTTTAACTCAACTTGTCCATTACACTGATCCAGAATAGAGCCTATTTTCACTTTTCGGTGTTCTTTCCATCTATCAGATGGGAGGACAGCAGGCCTACTGTTGTTGGCGAAATAGAATAAAACTGCAGTTGTTCTCTGACAGTGCTTTGAGCACTGGTAAAACACTTGTAGAATTTTAAGGCATGTATTTGTAATGTGATAGGCCTACTACAGTCCGCAACAGAAGTGCAAGCAGTGTACATTTAATCAATATACTACATCATTTACAGGTTACAGTCTTACAGATGAAGTCTGTAGGCCTACATGTAGCCTATTTTTTTAAATGCAGGCTAGTTCCCACTCATACTACCAGTGCAGTATCCCTAATCCAGTAACTTTCGTGCCTTTTATTCCATTTAAGGCCCCATGTTATGGTCATCGAATGTGCAACCGTGCTTTTAGTTAAGGTGTTTACTGTTTAGTCAAGGTGCTTACTGTTTCTTTCTTAATGTTGTTTTGTCATATAATATCCTATGTTAAGACCACTCTGTGGTAACCTAATAGCCATCATGGTCATGGTATCTCCGCCCAGAGGGACCACAATGCATATATAGGTTAGTATAAAACTTCTAGTTTAAATCTGGGACTAATATCGAGAATGAATTCAGAATGCGGCATAATCGAGAAAGACGGGCAATATGCATTGAGCACAGGCTGGATTATGGATAGAGAAGTTAGCCGAAACTTAGGAGAAACAACTTCCTTAGTTCCCACAGATTCACCCGTCAGTTTCCCGCATGAAAAAATACACGATCATTGGGCTACATATATGAAGTGTCAGCAACATCTGAATGCTTCATACAGTTACATAGGCCTAGTATTGTTTTAGGCCTACTGTGACAAGAAACACAAAGAAATTAATAATATATATTTTAAAACATTTCCGTTTACCAGCAGTTAGCCTATAGATAGCCTATATATTATCGGCTGCAACGTTGCTGCAGATTTCCATGCCTCTACAGTTGGAACAAGCATCTTCGAGCGTGAAAAGAAATTGCTTGGCCAAGCAGGTAGTCTGTAGTTGATGCATAGAAGATTCAAAGTAAGATATCAATGGACGATTTGATCTTCTTATCTGCTATAAGTTCAAAGTCACAACACTGTCCGACGAAGCAAATCTCGATCTGCAGACCCTGATAAACGCAAGAAATTGATAGCTTGTTCAAGACGGACCGTGCCTTTTCTGAGGCGCACAATCTAGAGATTATCAGTGACTTCTATTTATCACGGGTCCTCTGTATTCTCCTATATACGATGTGGCTGTTCATTGCATGCAGACGCATCGACCTGGTGCATACAGACGGACAGAGGAGAATCATCAGAAGTCAACAAAGAAGTCTAAGCTTACGCCTTGATACGCATCGGTAAGATAATTATTTGAGAGATTGTAACTAACCTATCACATTTATTATTTTTGTGATTGGGCCTATTATTATTATTAGTAGTAGTAGGCTTATTAGTATCTTTTTTAAACCCGATCGAGGTACCTAGGATCCCTCGGGATTTCAAAAAAATATGCTTGGAGCTGTTATTCAATGTCTAGAAATTCAGGCCTCGTCCTCCGCAACATTATTAAAAGCACCACGAAATTATTATTATTTTTTTTTTCTTTTCTTGAGTTGAGTTATTATTACTATTATTATTATTATTATTATTATTATTATTATTATTATTATTATTATTATTATTATTATTATTATTATTATTATTATTATTATTATTATTATTATTATTATTATTATTATTATTATTATTATTATTATTATTATATTATTATTATTATAAACAACTTCCTTTATTCCAAAACAGACAAGTTCCTATTCTAACATCAATTCCGAAGAGAAATAATTGCAACTATGGTTCTTGGACCTGGTCCCCGGTGTCATGCATGAAGGACCCTCTAAACCAGTGCTGTCCAACGTGCGGCCCGCGGGCCTCATGCGGCCCGCGAGGTGATTGCAAGTGGCCCGCCGGGCTCGCTAAATTTCTGCACTTTAATTTTGTAAAATGAAGCAAAGGGTAAAGTCACTGGTCGACTTGAGATTTTATTATTTTTATTGACTTTGTGACAGTTTCCGATATGGAATGCTATCAGGAAGGCCAATCCGAAAAGTAAAATTACTCTACTCTTTTTCTTCTTAGGGTTAGGTTCCAGTAGTCTATCTGGAGACTGACCCACGACTTCTGGTTTAACAACTTCCATTACTGTACTCAACTAAGCGCACTTCCCAAACCGTTCACTTCTATAGTCAGTTCCTGAGAGCTTTACAGAGTTCCAACACGTCTGCAAGTGTCTGCGATCATTCCTTTCGAGAGATAGTCTAATTCTAGTTCTTAGGGATTAAAAAGAACTCATCGATAAGAGACCCAGGGACCAGGGATGACGAACGTCGATGTCTTTATTTTTGGTGGTCCAAGGACTATGGTGCTAGCTCTTTAGACCGAGACTCTGGCTTCGACGATTTTGCTAATGAAAGTCAGAGAAGGAGGACGGAAATAAGTTCTAATCATGAAGTGGATCTTAGCCAGAAAAATTGATTGGTCGACGTATAATACTGAAGAACTGAGCTGGGTGACAAAACTGAGCGCGAGGCATAGATAAACGCCACCTTTGCCTTGCACATTTTGGTGCTCCACTATTGTGAAGCATGACAATCGTGGGCACGCCGACAAAAGCGCGCAGGACAAAAGCGCGCAGACAAATGCGCGCAGACAAATGCGCGCAGCGACATATGCGCGCAAGTCAAAAGCGCTAATCGACAAATGCGCGCAACAGGAAATTTCGAGCCTCATTCAGTTTTCATTTCACCTATAGAGAACCTTCATCCAACTTCTATTTCTCTGACCTTCATCCAGCTTCCATTTCACCTATAGCGAACCTTCATCCAGCTTCTATTTCATCTATAGAGAACCTTCATCTAGCTTCTATTTCTCTGACCTTCATCCAGCTTCCATTTCACCTATAGAGAACCTTCATCCAGCTTCCATTCCACCTATAGCGAACCTTCATCCAGCTTCCATTTCACCTATAGCGAACCTTCATCCAGCTTCCATTTCTCTGAAGGCGTATATTTTCGTCGTCGTCACGATCGATAGGCTACGGCAAGAGAGAGGTCTTGAACCTTACGCCACATGCTCTTGTTCATCTACTTTTTGATTTCATTGTTCCTGTTGCGCGCATTTGTCTGTTCGCGCTTTTGTCTTGCGCGCATATGTCGCTGCGCGCATTTGTCTGCGCGCTTTTGTCCTGCGCGCTTTTGACCGTGCACCCAATCGTGGTTTATGTAGTCTACATGCTATTATTTATTAGTAGGTCTATTATTCCTGTGGGACCAGGGCCGTCTTATGGTCATCGTAGGCCCTAGGCACTTTTGCATATTAATCTGTTCGTAGGCCCCTAGGGCCTATCCAACTCAACTCTGTATTAGGCTAATTCAAATTGCTACACATTTACATTATTTCTTAAAATTATGCTGGACCATGTTTTGTGAACGCATTCAGTTTTGATTTTAGATCTCAATCTACTATTTGTAATATTTATTTTCGATATCCGCTAAATGTAATATTTCCGGTTTCCGATTTTCGAATTTCGGTTAGCGGCTAAGAATGGTTAGCGGCGTCTCGGTCTAAATTCTAATGAAAAATCGCCATCAAATAGCTGACAAGCTGGTCTCCAGTTTTCCAAATGTCAATATTGCTTTTCGAATTTATCTTTCTATTTTTGGAACAAGTTGTGAAGGTGAACGTTCTTTTTCGAAACTGAAAATTATCAAAAATTACCTTCGGTCAACGATGGGACAGGCACGATTATCCTCCCTTGCTTTACTTTCAATTGAAAACGACTTAATGCGAGAAATGACATTTGAAGACGCTATAAGCGATTTTGCGGATGCAAAGAGCCGCAAAGTTAACATAATAGCTTAGCCAATGTTACTGTTCATTAGCTAACTCTAGCCTTAAAAAAGTTAGCTTGTTAAAATTAAATTTGCAAGTTTTCTTTTCTGTTTGTTTTTCCGGTCATTGACCAATCACTGCATTTAATTTTTAATATTTTTTTCAGGATTTCGTAGGCCCCTTAAAAGTTCGTAGGCCCTAGGCACAGTGCCTACTGTGCCTATTGGATAAGGCGGCCCTGTGTGGGACTCGTCGAACTCTTTCGATAAACTGCTCAAGACTTTCCTCTTTGGCCATTTCTGGGTCGGGAGCATCTTAGTTATTTTGAACCTGCGGTAGGCCTATATAAATTTCATAACAGATAGCTATAAGTTATAGATTGATAGATAGGTTACAATCATTCCATATTGAATTTCAACACTCGTTTCAATGTTAATATAACGATAAATTTTGATTTTAGTGTTGTGGCCCTCGGCTTCAAAAATCTTGCTTTTGCGGCCCGTGGCACCAAAAAGGTTGGACAGCACTGCTCTAAACGCTATTGCGTTGTAGCGCTGAGTGCAAATGGACAGGCGCTGAAACAGATGTGTAGATTCCTGAGGGTCGCCCGTGACGGCAGTCAGCCGATGTCCTAATTCCACAATAAACTCGCGAACTGAAATGTTAATTGGTCCCAATGTTTCCAACGCAATCGGAACAAAGTTGTGGGATGCAGGGAGTTCTGCATATAGGCCCCTATAGCTATTGTAGCGGAACTAGGTTTGGGCAATTAACACCAGGGACCGAACCCCAAACCCTAGTCCTGTCGGAATCGTCCGTCTGTGCAGTCCGGCGTCAACTGAAGATTGACGACTAGCCCGTCAGGCTTGAAACTCATTTATTCACGACGTCAAAGAAGAAGAAAACTCGTACTGCAATTCGTTCGACTTCTATAGCGCCAGAAATGTTCGGAGCAATGTTCGGAGCAATGTTCGGAGCACTACCGTCTCAAACCACTGCACTACTGTTCACCGCAATTGTCACTGTAGGACGCCGAGTCGTCTTCCTGTAGTTCACCGCTGCCTCGCCAGCGCACGCAGAGAGTCCGTGAAGCGGGTCGGGTTTCGAACCCGATTCAGTGTCGTCAGATGCGGAAGGTCGCCAAACCTTCCGTCCTCACCAGTCGGCAGCGTCAGCAGGTCCGGAGTCGAATCAGCAGCCGTTGGCGTGTGGTTCACCGCTGCCTCGCCAGCGCACGCAGAGAGTCCGTGAAGCGGGTCGGGTTTCGAACCCGATCGTCGTCAGATGCGGAAGCTGAACCACTGCGCTCACCCGGTCAGAAGCGTTGGCAGATCCGGCGTTGAATCCTGCCCGTCGTGGCACAGCGACGATCACCGATCCTTCGGTCGTCCGTAGGCGTCGGGTTGCAGAAGAGCACGACCGCGGGTCAAGAATCGAACCCGAGTCGACAGTGTTGCACCGCAAAGGCCTCCAAGCCTTTCGTCGTCGGCAGGCGCTGAATTTCGGCAGCGTCGTCAAATCGTCGTCCTGCTCTCCAAAGCGTTTCTCCTCAGACGATCTCCTGCTGACTGCAACGCGATTCGATCCCGCAACGCTCGACCGACTCGTCTTTCCACTGTGTCACGGCGATTCACTGACTGTTTCTTCCGATCACTGTGTTCCTCGAAGACTGTGTTCATTGACGTGACTGCTCGATCGATGACTCCATCGCTGACTGCCGTGCCTGCGCACGCACTCGTACTTATGCGTCACGAGGCCACGCCCCTTTCAGGTAGAAATAGGCTAGGTAGAAATGGGCTAGGTAGAAATGGGCTATGTAGAAATGGGCTATGTAGAAATGGGCTAGGTAGAAATAGGCTAGGTAGAACTGGGCTATGTAGAAATGGGCTAGGTAGAAATAGGCTAGGTAGAAACGGGCTATGTAGAAATGGGCTAGGTAGAAATGGGCTATGCCTATTGCAGGCAGACACAGATACCCAGACGGACACGGGGACGGTCACTCAAATTAAACTCCATGACCCTGATTTCCAACACGCTTCCCCCACAAGCAATCCAAGGTCCCACTTGGAGTAAGTAATTAAACATTCCCCAAAACGTAATCAGTGGCCAACGTCTACAAAAATTTACCACATTACTTCTGTCTACACAAAATCGAAATAATACAGTTTCTCATTATTTGATGAATTCGGTACATTTGGTTTTTCAGCGAAATCCTTCGCAGCGATTCATTATGAAAACATCAAATTACAACATTGCAAAACCCTTATCGGGTGCGATGTGCTTGTTCGCACAACCCCCATTTCTCTTTTTCCTCCACTTCCCGGGTGCGATGTGCTTGTTACGCACCCCCCCCGTTTCGTTCGACTCTTTTCTTACGGGTGCGAAGTGCCATCTCGGTCACAACCCCCTTTTCGTTTTTCTCGCCTGTTTTTCTCTTTTTTTTTTCTTTTTTTTTCAGGCTTATTTCTCTATTTTTTTTTCTTTTTGGGTACGGTGTGCTTTGTTGGGCACACCCCCTTCTTTCTTCTCTTTTTTTTTTTTTTTCAAACGACATTATGCAATTAATTACGACAAGTTACAGATAATTAGAAAAATAAAAGCCTCGCACGGCTTTACAATCAATTCAAAAAAATAGAAAAAAACACGGGCCAGGCACGACCCAATAATAATTAAATTAACTTTCTTTCGACGTTCACTGGAATCGAACAGGACGGCCAACGTTGCGTCGTGGTCGGCCTGTAGACGTCGCCACTCCGTCCCTCTAAGTTCAGTCGACCCAAATCCGACCAATGCCCTCCAGGGTCGAAAGACAAAAGCCCACAGTCCAAAATCCACCTGCGGCTCGCGAGACTAGACTCACTCGCACGACCAAGACTCATGCTTCCCGGAGCATAACCACAATACAATTCAATTGTGCTGCAACACACAGCGTAAGACGAGACTCTCCGACAGGCATCAGTTTCGGAAAAAGGACTGAAATCCTTCCGGGTCGGACCAGAGCAAAACCGCAAAGACAAATTATAATTATTCTCCACATTTGCAGAACATTTACTTATCGCCGGTTCCACAACTCCAGTTACCAACATTTGCTCTAGTTGCGCATCAATGGTAGCCTGATATGGAAACGGTTGCCTCCTCAACGGTTGTCTCACCGGATGAGAGTCCCCGGTATCAATCCTATGCTGAGTAATCATGGTCCTTCCCAAGTCATGGTCGGTGGTCGAGAAGATGCACTCATACTCGACCAACAAATTCCTCTGCCGTTCCTTCACCTCTGCCGAAACATCCCCAGAGACATCTTCCATCAATTTCTCCACTAAATGTGTCTCTGGACGCGACCCTCCGGTCACTTTTGTGGTCGACCCTCCGGTCACTTTTTCGGCTGACCCTCCGGTCACTTTTTCAAATTGTGCAGGATGCACCCGCAAGTCATGCGCCCTCAAGGATTTCTCGATATTTACAAAGCGCAGGTCAGGAATCGAATCAGCAGTTAACATAACAGGCTGTTCATTCAAATTTACCACACGCACGCACATTTTATCATCATCATCATTCAGCACAACTCTAGCTACATGCAGTCCAGGTTGAATTTCTTTTGATTCAGTCATCCATGCTTCAGCTGTGGTCGTCAAATCACGATATTGCGTTTTACAAGGAATATCGCACTGCGAACGAGGAAGGACAGTTGTTTCCTCCGCAACAATAACCCTGCGACACCAAAGCGAACCATTTCCCTTGACCAAAGGAATGCGGCGTCTACCCACAAAGAGCGTACCCTGACCAAAACCAAGTCGACAGCGGTGTTGTCTCAACCAATCCATCCCAAGCATTGGTTCACCAATCTGATCAGAGACGAGAAAATTAGTCTCAATAGAAAAGTCTCTAGAAATCCTAATTGGGACATCAACCTGACCCAAAACCCTTATCTGCGTTCCGTTAGCAGCCAAGAGAATGCGATTACTAGGCTGGAGCAGCAAACCATCCACATCAGACGAGGGAACCAGGCTTACCTCCGACCCAGTGTCCACTAGGCATGTTCTTTGCTGTCCGTTGATCACACCATGGATGTAGATCGCGTTGTTCGTCACGCCTGTTGCTCGGTCTCTCGTTGTATGGTTGGTGACGGTCTCTTCGTTCCGCTCGGTCGTCGGCTGACCCAAGTCGCGTTCGTCGTCGTTCCGACGGTTGGGGAACGGTCGACGTTGTCGGCACTGGCGTGCGTAGTGCCCTGGGGACCCGCATTTGAAGCAGGTCGACCCACGTCCCAGACTTCCTGATGCGTTACCTTGAGACGGAATGGTCGGCGGAACCATCGGCGCGGAGTTGTAGTTCGTCCTGTTCGAGCTTCGGAGCTCCTCCAGCTGTCGGCAGATTCTTCCCTCCATGTCCTGCTGCCACTTGCGCTGGGCAGTGAAGAAGTCGTCCAGCTGAGACTGAAGCTGTCCTCCGGCGTCGGCCTCCTGAGTTCCTCTTACTCGATTCGCAGGTCTGCGACGATCCTCCAGGTCTGCAGTCTGCTGGTACGCCGACAAGCGTAGAGCTGTTCGGTACGCCTCGTCGATCGTCTTCGGTTCCCGTTCTCTCACCTTTAGAGACAACTCCCGGTCACGGATTGCTTCCAGGAAGGCGTCCTTCGCAACGATCTCGGTCGTCTCGTTCGACGGCACCGGGTAGGCAAGAAAGACAAGTCTCCGGATGTCGTGCAGCAAATCTCCCAGACTTTCATCAGCCCTCTGTCGACGATAGTAGAGTTGCGCACGAAAAGTCTCAGCCTGACCTTCCGCGCCGTATCGTTGACGGAGTCTCTCGACCAGCTGTTCATACGTCACCTCCGTTCGCGCTCCAAAGTCCCACAACAGCTGCGTTGCTGCCTTTTCCAAGGAAACACGGAGGAAGTCGACTTTGTCGATTGCCGTCCATCTGTTGTGGCGTGCACAGACGTCGAATTGCGCCAAGAACGATTCGAGTGACCCAGTCCCATCGAACTTGGTTGGTTTCATGGTCATCTTCCGTTCACCGACCAAGCGACTGGCGTTGTCCAAGACTTTCGTCTCCAAAGCGCTTACCCTGTCCAAGACTTTCGATTCCACGGCGGTCGAGTCTCTCTCAGAAATCAGCAGACTTCTGCGATCCTTCTTCGGTACGTCGTCGAAGTCGATCCTCTCCAGGAAGCGGCTGGACTCGACCTCGTAGTCGACCAAGAGGTCCGTCCTTCGTCCGGCTGCTGGCGTCGAAGTCGTCGGGCGGTCGGCGGCGTTTTCGTCCATCTCTGCAGTGTTCCACATCATTGCTGAATTTCGCTCCACTGGCTGAGTCCGAATTTCCAAGAAGTCCAACGAGTTCTTCTTTCACCAGTTTGTAACGAGACGTCCGACGAAATTCAATCACTCCACTTCTCGGTACCAGTTTGTAGCGGAACTAGGTTTGGGCAATTAACACCAGGGACCGAACCCCAAACCCTAGTCCTGTCGGAATCGTCCGTCTGTGCAGTCCGGCGTCAACTGAAGATTGACGACTAGCCCGTCAGGCTTGAAACTCATTTATTCACGACGTCAAAGAAGAAGAAAACTCGTACTGCAATTCGTTCGACTTCTATAGCGCCAGAAATGTTCGGAGCAATGTTCGGAGCAATGTTCGGAGCACTACCGTCTCAAACCACTGCACTACTGTTCACCGCAATTGTCACTGTAGGACGCCGAGTCGTCTTCCTGTAGTTCACCGCTGCCTCGCCAGCGCACGCAGAGAGTCCGTGAAGCGGGTCGGGTTTCGAACCCGATTCAGTGTCGTCAGATGCGGAAGGTCGCCAAACCTTCCGTCCTCACCAGTCGGCAGCGTCAGCAGGTCCGGAGTCGAATCAGCAGCCGTTGGTGTGTGGTTCACCGCTGCCTCGCCAGCGCACGCAGAGAGTCCGTGAAGCGGGTCGGGTTTCGAACCCGATCGTCGTCAGATGCGGAAGCTGAACCACTGCGCTCACCCGGTCAGAAGCGTTGGCAGATCCGGCGTTGAATCCTGCCCGTCGTGGCACAGCGACGATCACCGATCCTTCGGTCGTCCGTAGGCGTCGGGTTGCAGAAGAGCACGACCGCGGGTCAAGAATCGAACCCGAGTCGACAGTGTTGCACCGCAAAGGCCTCCAAGCCTTTCGTCGTCGGCAGGCGCTGAATTTCGGCAGCGTCGTCAAATCGTCGTCCTGCTCTCCAAAGCGTTTCTCCTCAGACGATCTCCTGCTGACTGCAACGCGATTCGATCCCGCAACGCTCGACCGACTCGTCTTTCCACTGTGTCACGGCGATTCACTGACTGTTTCTTCCGATCACTGTGTTCCTCGAAGACTGTGTTCATTGACGTGACTGCTCGATCGATGACTCCATCGCTGACTGCCGTGCCTGCGCACGCACTCGTACTTATGCGTCACGAGGCCACGCCCCTTTCAGGTAGAAATAGGCTAGGTAGAAATGGGCTAGGTAGAAATGGGCTATGTAGAAATGGGCTATGTAGAAATGGGCTAGGTAGAAATAGGCTAGGTAGAACTGGGCTATGTAGAAATGGGCTAGGTAGAAATAGGCTAGGTAGAAACGGGCTATGTAGAAATGGGCTAGGTAGAAATGGGCTATGCCTATTGCAGGCAGACACAGATACCCAGACGGACACGGGGACGGTCACTCAAATTAAACTCCATGACCCTGATTTCCAACACTATTTTGCGCGAGGCGACCAGTTCAGCCGCACTCCCAGGTGTCGTCGCTGTCTTATCTATGTATGATGCGGCGCAGGTATGGATGCTGGTTGCGTCCCAGGTCATGTATTTTCCTCCGGACCACGGAATGAGCGTTGCCCCATCTGGCCTCTTACCATCGGTCCGAAGGAGCCCAGCGGGTTCTTTCGAGCTCGGGATGTCCGCTCTTTTGAGCGATCTCCATATGATGTCGTTCATCGCAAAGTGGCGGCTTGATCGTCCTTCCGATTTTTTGCACACAAGCCCATGGTGGCCTCCGGGGTCCACCGTCTCACCACATTGACACTGATGTGGGGCACACAGGTTGAGACCCAGGCGTAGGCCGATCGCCATCCGCATTGTCTCGTTGCTAAGGCCTAGTCCACACGATGCAACTGGCACGGTGGATAGCCAGTCCCCGGCGTGAGGCGCTGAGAACGCTCCCAGTCTGGCTCGGTTGAGCGGATCGCTGTTCGCGGACCAAACCATCGCCTTGTCTAGATCATTATTATTATTATTATTATTTTTTTAATTATTTTTTTATTATTATTACTACTACTACTAATATTGCTATTATCATTATTATTATTATTATTATTATTATTATTATTATTATTATTATTATTATTATTATTATTATTATTATTATTATTATTATTATTATTGTTATTATTTATTATTATTATTATTTTTTGGCCCCGAGGTATTTAATAATACAGGATCCCTCAGGGACTTCGCTAATATAAAATCACAGTCAAACTGTCTGTCAAACCTCGTGCGTATTTTTTGGGGGGTTAAAGGGGGTAAATCGTGCAAATATATTATATTTACATGGGAAGAAATGGATGGTCTTTTTTAGGGGGGGGGGGCTAAGCCCCCCTAGCGCCGCTACTGCACTTATCGCTTTGGAACCTCTTTAACTGCTTAGGAATTTAACTGCTTAGGAATCAATGTACCGGTGTAAAGGTTTCAAATTACCCCCTCCTAAACATTACCCCCATGCAAACTGTATTTTGCATCAATCGTCGCATTTGGTGCACTGAAAAATCAGAAAAATCATCCCGCTTCTTGTTTTATTTTGAAGATTTTCATCCGTCATCCCACTTCGTGGTTTGTTATCAATATTTTCATCTATAACTAAAATACTAATCGCCGCTGAAGTTACAATGGAGAAATGGCTTCGAGGCTATTATTTTTTTTCGATCAAAAAATTGACAACATACCACGAAGTTGGATGACGGATGAAATTCTTCAGACCAAAACAAGAAGCGGGATGATTTTTCTGATTTTTTAATGCAATAAATGCGATGATTGATGCAAATCTAGTTTCCGGGGGGTAATCTGAAACCGGTTTCAAGTTACCGGGGGGGTAATGTTTAGGAGGGGGTAATTTGAAACCTTTACACCGGTACAGTAGATAGCCAACTTTGCAATGATAGCCAGTGTTTAATCTAGTCCCCTTCCTCTGGCGTGGAATTGAGGTTTCTGGGGGGGAGACAATTGAGCGTCCGAAGGACGTTCGTGAGACTGGGAGAGGAGTGGTATGGGGAGGGAACGCGCCCTCCCCAACAGAAACTTCTTGAATTTCCACATTGCAATGGCAGCATTTTAAGGTGTCGTCTTAGCAAAATAGCTGTACTTTTTCAGTGGCCCATTAGAAACTTTTTTAATTAGGCCAAAAAAAGTTGTGTTTCCGGTGACAGAGCTCTAAAAAATCGGGTAGGTAGGTCGAAAAATATCTTTATTTTGGTAAAATATTTTTATACAGTGACTACCCGAAAAATTATACCCAACTACTTTTTTTGCATAAAGGTACACGCTGCCACAAAGTACGTGTTCTAAGCAGGTATAAACTGCCTATTTCCCGACTGTCTGCACCTAGGGCTGCCAACCGTCCCGGATTCGCCGGGACAGTCCCGGAATCGGCCCTGTGCGTCCCGTGTCCCGGATTGGTCCGAAATTGTCCCGGAATTTGCTGTAAAGACTCACTTCCCAAAAACATCGTTCTAATTTTTCACACTATACTCAGTAAGTTGTAGGCTTAACCCTCATGCGACCAACATATTTTGCACCTTAATATGACCAACTGGGGTCCCGTGGGACCCCAATAATTAATAACGCGTTCATTGCTTGATGCGTCCATATTGTTAGTGGTAACATATGTAACTTGCGTAAATAAGCAATGTCAGTAGTTTCTGTGAGTTAGTAATAATAATAACAACAATAATCAGGTCAATTTATATAGCGCAGTAACACAGCCGTCCCTTACAAGGACGCCTTACAAAGCAGTTAGCATGCGGGATAAGCCATAGCGGAGAAGTACGACTATGTTTTTGGCATGGATCTAAAAGGAGTATAGAACATTACCCCCCCCCCCCCCAACCCATTACCCTGTCATTGCCCCCACCATTACCTCCGTAGGACATTATCCCTCTGCCATTACACCCCGTCTGTTAGCATGTAGTTCTATAGTGCATGCAACTAGGTATGTACATAAATACATGCATACATACAAACGTACATACATGCACAGACACACACATACACACAAGTATGCATGCAGGTATGAATGTATGTATTTATAGATGCATGCAATACATACATACATTCATACATACATACACACACACACATACATACATACATACATACATACATACATACATACATACATACATACATACATACATACATACATACATACATACATACATACATACATACATACATACATACATACATACATACATACATACATACATACATACATGCATATATACATACATACACTAAATCCTACTAGACCAATTTTCGCTGTCATAATATCTTTTCATCTCGGTTCCATGTGAAAAATCATCATAAAGCGCGGGGACCCACGAGATATTTCATATTTTAAAAATAACCGTAAAAGTTAAACCGGATTTAATTAGACGTAAACAGTTAGCGATGTCCACGTGACAAATTCATAAAAGGCCGTTAAAAAATTTTTGCTGGCAAAAAAGTTACACGAGTCGAAACGGTGCTGGGGTCCCCCAGGACCCCAGTTGGTCATTTGAGGGTTAAGATGAATTTGCGCTGTTAGCTGAATATTGAATGTTGGACAGCGCTGGGTTGATGTCTTGAAAACTTTACAAACCTCTGAAACTCAGTAGACTATAGCATTTTGTGTCCTTCGTAGGCCTAGGCTACTCTCAATCCGTTTCTAATGTGTTTTTGCGAGACAGCGTTCATCACTATGTCTAACAATCGTAATTAGGCTACCTGAACATTAATCATCTGAACATCGGTCCTTGTCAAGCGGAATTGAAAATAAATATAGATTCCTAACATGACATGTGCCGATTTCTACGACTTTGTGCCAAATTTTCTGGATCTGCTAAAAACTTGGCAGAAGTGTAAATTTAATATAGCTTATTTTTTGCTCCAAGGTCGAAGACTCATTAATTTCAATCAATGTCATAATTATGTAACCTGTATGCTGTATAATCCTGGGCTACCTATGAACTTCGCTCGTGCTGATCTCATAAGTCCAGCTGGTTACTCTTGAAGGCATATCTTACTGAAACTTTTAAAACTCTTTACGTAGAGTGTATTCTTGTCTTACATATTTAGGCTATTTGTCTTTTGCCGATTTACCTACGAAATTATCAACTGTTTTAGTAGGTTGGCTTGACATAATATGAGATTGTTAGCCTGCATTCTACCGTTATGTGGGCTTGTATCTACAGTGTAGGCTAAATTTGTAGGCCTAATGGCATATCGAGTGACTGCAGGCGTCCCGGAATGGCAAAATCAAAAGTTGGCAGCCCTATCTGCACCTAAAATTGCTCTGGAAAACAATTCTATTAATTTCCTTTCGTTGACATCTTTTCTGGTAAGATATCGTGGGAAGGGAAGGGGAAGATGAGTGCGAACAAAACATCACTGCTAGGGGTTGTTCCAGACTGGCCAAGTCAGTGACTAGTTACACCTAGAGGTTGCTAAATTTATTTTCCATAGTCACCGTTAGAGGTGGCTCAAGTGAGAATGATAAGGCTAGAGGTTTCCCAAGACTGGCAGCCAGGAAGTAGTTAGGCAGGCGTGAAACTCTAAGGCAATGTCACTGTAAATTTAAAAACTTACACAAAATTTTCCGAGTCGCTGCAATAAAAGTGAGTCTGGCGGGTTACCGGAAACACAACTTTTTGGCCTAAGATCCAACTCTATATGAAAGGCAATGTCACCGTATTATGTCAATAAAAATGGGTTTTTTTAAATTAAAAAAGTAAATTTTAAAAATTAACACTGCCATTAACACTTCACTTACAGCTAATCATCAGACGCGCTGCTGTATACCTGTCCCTGCAGTCATCCGAGTCTTCGCTGTCTAGTGGAGATATTTCGATACATGTTTCGACGGTGTCACGACAACTCGTCTACCGACAACTCGTCTAACGACAAGTGGTCTCCGGACAATTCGTCTACGACAACTGGTCTACAGACAATTGATCCAGCGCTTGAGAAATGGAAGCTGGATGGAAGTTTTTACAGGTGAAATGGAGGTTGGATTGATGAAAAAACGCAAGAGAAATGAAATCTGGATGATGGCTCTTTTACAGGTGAAATAGAAGCTGGGTTGAGGAAAATAACGTATGAGAAACAAAAGCTGGATGAAAGTATTTCTTGATCTGAAATAGAAGCTGGATTGATGAAAAACGCTTAAGTAATGGAAGCTGGATAAGGGTATTGTTTTATATCTGAAATAGAAGCTGGATTGACGAAAATAACGGGTGAGAAATAGAAGCTGGATGAAGGTATTTTTAGATCTGAAGTAGAAGCTGGATGCATGTCGACATACATGAATAAAATCATCGATCCAGCTTCCATGTAAGCTAAGAAATCATTTTCATAAATCCAGCTTCTATTTCATCAATACTATTCGTCTGTAGACCAGTTGTCGTTAGACCAATTGTCCGGAGACGAGTTGTCGGTAGACGAGTTGTCGGTAGACCAGTTGTCGTGGAACCTGTTTCGACATCACTCACATGGGCTGTGTCTACATCCTTCATCTATTATAGATATAACTGTATACCGGTCTAATCAGTCTTTCTCTCAATGTTTCGATTCGCTTCAGTTTACTCTGTATACTATATAGCCACTAACGAGCTATAATACAGGTTGGCCTATAGTTAGTGAGAATAATATGAAATTGGTTACACCGAGTCTTGGTAAAGGCTCGTGGACAACGCTGACCATGGGCCCCTGTTTATAATGCCGCATCGATTTTAGTGTGATATTATAATATTTTTCGCGATAATATATGCTGTTGTTGTGAACCATAAGCGTTTGTTATCCTATAATAAGCTAAGAAGATTTCTTACCTACTTACTTACTAATTTGTATGTTTGTTTGATTGGAAAATAGCACGTCTAGATTAAACACTGAATGATAGCAACAGCCTATGTTCTTGCTCTGTTTTATTGTTTCAGATGAAGACATTCCTGTTGCTAGTGTTCTGCCTTCTTCTGGTTGTCCATGGTAAGACAATCAACATCGAAACACAATGAGCACAAAACCATCATATCGTTGTGAATAATTTTCACTTCAAGTTAGTACTATAAGAACTGTGATGGGAACGCGAGCATGTCCATTGCGCGCAAGCGCTGTTATATATAAATATAGGCTACATGTAGATTTAACTCATTGTTGTATTTATATAGCAATTCCTCAAGTCAACTAGTCACAAATAAAGTGAGAAGTTTCAGCTGTTTACAGAATTGTAAGAGAGTTACCTAGTCATAAATATTATTATATTGAGAGCAGGCGAATCTCAGGCTGAAGGTCTTTCCATCTATACTATTCTATAGCGAAGGACCAGCCCATAGGCGGAGACCTGGGCCGAGAATTGGGGGGGGGACGGAAAGACGCGAGATTTCCGAAAAATTTCTGACGACCGGCGAAATCTCGAAAAAAAAATTGATTTTCGCCGCCCAAAAAGTTGATGACCTTTTTTTTTAGTCATCCGGCCAAATCTCGGGCCAAATCTCGACGAAATTTTCTATTTTCGCCGCCAAAAAAGTCTTCACGCTCAAACATTGGGAGGGACAAATGCATGGGCCGTCCCCCCCAACACTTTTATTGAAGGGGGGACCGTCCCCCCTGCCCCCCCTAGGTCTCCGCCCATGGACCAGCCACAGAAGAACGACGTTGTCTCATGGAGGAATGAGCAAGTTCAACTGAGAGCACTTCCTGTCCCACTAAGCAGGAGCGACTGAGACACTGATGATGAGGTGTAGATGCAGATGTCACAGAACAAGAAAAATAGGGTATAATTTGGGAGAGGACTTGAAGATCAATTATTACCCAATGATGGAATACTTTATTTGATGGATGAAGCATACGACTTTGTTGCTAGGAGTGATTACTTAAACTCACGTCGTGCACTGAATGACGATTTCAACCGTTCTAAATTTTATACTGCTTTGTGTCTCATTGTAGTGAGCAGTTGTTGTATGAGTGGTGCAGAACAGGAGAAAATTGTGCTTACAGAATCAGATCGTGCATACCTGGCGAAAATATGCAGTGATAATTACAAGAAATGCGACAAAGATTGCAAAACTTCAGAGTTATGTCAACATTATTGTGAGTATTTACATTTGCTTCAAAATGGCTTTTGTCACTCTACTAATGATCCTGATGATGAAAAAGATGATAATAAAGACAAGGATGAGATGGCTAAGATGATGATGATGATGATGATGATGATGACATTGACGATGACGACGATGATGATGTTGGTGTGATGATGATGATGATGATGACGATGATGGTGATGATGACAATGATGATGACGATGATGATGACGATGATGCTGGTGATGCTGATGCTGCTGCTGAGGATTATGACGATAATGATGATGATGTTGATTATGATGATGATGACTATTTTGGTGTGGGATTGTTCAGCGTGTATCACTTTGCATCTCTCGTTTTTGTTTAGGTAAATCTAATCTCGCTCTTTGCCTGGAGTGAGACAAACCATGCGTGTCAACACTGGTAATCATAATTATGTCGACATAATGTTGTTTGCAAACATGCTGAGCATCAATTGCTATTATATGCATTACGCATGATTGTATTCGTGTGCGTTTGAATCTGTTTGCATGTGTCTATGTGTGCTTGCATGCAAACACGCATAGAGGACATGATTCTCTGCATGTATTTTCGTATTTATAAATGTTATGTAGCATATTCATATAATAATACGTATGTGCCAATTCATATGAAGCAAAATAGTTTTTTTCTTGAAAATGTTTATGGAGTCCAGATAAAAAGTCCATGCGATCAAAACATAACACCTGCAGAATGTTATGACATAAAATAAAGTATTTTGGAGTTCTCAAGGCACCCACATTTCATCAAATTGGCATATATTTTTTATCGCTGTTGTGTCTAAGTTTTAAATGGTTTTAAAACTTAACCTTTGATCCAACGATAACATGTCAAATGCCACTAACAGAGCAGTAAAATGGCGGAATTTACATATTACAGATATCTAAATTTTATTGTATGCAATTCGATATAATTATCGATAATAATAATAATAATAATAATAATAATAATAATAATAATAATAATAATAATAATAATAATAATGGCGACAATTTCTATGGCGCCGTAACGCGGCCATGCTGCTACAAGGGCGCCTTGACAACGACAAACACACATTCAGAGACATAAGCGATTGACGAACTCTATAGAGGCAGCCACATGCGGCGCCAAGAGAACGACACCTGCCCCACCACCATCACCACCACACAACCACCACACACATACACCCATAACGCGCATGCCTCTCCATAGGCAGATATAATCCAGTGCCTCTCCATAGGCATAAATAATCCAGTGGTTCTCCATAGACAGATATAACCCAGTGCCTCTCCATAGGCAGAAATAATCCAGTGCCTCTCCATAGGCAGATATAATCCAGTGCCTCTCCATAGGCAGAAATAATCCAGTGCCTCTCCATAGGCAGAAATAATCCAGTGCCTCTCCATAGGCAGATATAATCCAGTGCCTCTCCGTAGGCAGATAAAATCCATACAGAGCCTTTCCATAGGCAGATATAACCAAGTGACTCTCCATAGGCAGAAATAATCCAGTGCCTCTCCATAGGCAGAAATAATCCAGTGCCTCTCCATAGGCAGATATAACCAAGTGCCTCTCCATAGGCAGATATAACCAAGTGCCTCTCCATAGGCAGATATAATCCAGTGCCTCTCCATAGGCAGATAAAAACCATACAGAGCCTTTCCATAGGCAGATATAACCAAGTGACTCTCCATAGGCAGAAATAACCTTTAAATTAGATCACTCAATCTGATCCAGTTGTCGTTCAAAGTTAAGAAGGCTGCAAGCGTTGATATGTGACTTAAGGTTTCTCTCCAGTGTGAATTCTTTCATGGTATATTATTGTTTTACGAAAAAAATGCAAAATACAAGATTTATGGACTTTCACACCATTAGTAGGTTATTTGTATCTATTCAGCAGAAGTAGGCGTAGTCAAAAATATCTTTCACAATACAACAAGCCGTGGTTTCAGCTCATTCAAACCATGACCTGCTTCAGGGTGACAATTGCTGAGGGTTCAGGGGATCATGCTTCTAATATTCCATAGGATCTCACAGTGGAGTCTTAATTCAAGCCCCACGCGAATCAACGTCTGGCCCTAGTTATTTTTTCACTATTCTCGTGTGAATCTGCTTGCTATACATCACTACTATCATGTTGCGCTTATTATCAGCTATACAATCTACAATTCTGCATGTCAACAAGATTTTTCACAATTGTATTTAGACATTGATATCGACAATGCATCGTCCTTAGAATTGTCATCAGTGCAGCATCGTATAATAACATAGTTATGCAGCTTCTGGATAAATTGATCGACAGCAACGACTCAATATTAGAACAACAATAATTGAATGTTGATGTCAACTACAAATCTGCAAATCGCCGCATAGTCTGTAACTCACGGGTCGTCGACTTCCTGCATGAGCGATTCCTTTCTATCTTAAGACCTATTCGGTACTCACTGAATACTGGATCTATGGATCTACATTGACATCGCCATCCAACGCGATCTGTGATGGGCACAAGGCTTGCGAACCGCTCCCGCACTGCTTAATCCAACCATTGATAGCTGAAGAAAATCCTGACAATCGTTTCAAAGATGGACACGTTGAAGTTGTTCAATTCAATTCAATTCAACTTGTTTATTCAAAGAGATCAACGAAATCAATTAACAAATCAACAAACTGACAAAATAAGCGTGCACAATGTAAGCTTAGGTCACATCAAGAGCCAAATAACATCAGATAAAGGTAAATGATCTCTGTGAAAGGTTAACCCAGAAAGGGAGCGATCCCGCTAGCCAAGGTACTCACTAACAGGAATTAGTATCAAGACGGTTCCATGACAATTCGGCGACAGACAATTCGGCGACAGACAATTCGGCGACTGACAATTCGGTGACAGACAGTTTGGCGACAGACAATTCGGCGCCCAGACAATTCGGCGCCAGACAATTCGGCGCCAGCATGTAAATTTATTAAAATCTTTAACACCATAAAGACAGCTTAACTGGAAGCTGGATTGAAGAAAATATTCTTGCTTAACTGGAAGCTGGATTGAAGAAAATAGTCTTGCTTAACTGGAAGCTGGAGTGAAGAAAATATTCTTGCTTAAATGGAAGCTGGAGTGAAGAAAATATTCTTGCTTAAATGGAAGCTGAAGTGAAGAAAAAATTCTTGCTTAAATGGAAGATGGATTGAAGAAAATAGTCATGCTTAACTGGAAGCTGGATTGAAGAAAATAGTCTTGCTTAACTGGAAGCTGGATTGAAGAAAATATTCTTGCTTAAATGGAAGCTGGAGTGAAGAAAAAATTCTTGCTTAAATGGAAGATGGATTGAAGAAAATAGTCATGCTTAACTGGAAGCTGGCTTGAAGAAAATATTCTTGCTTAAATGGAAGCCGGATGAATGGAAACAGTCTTGCTTAAATGGAAGCTGGATTGAAGAAAAGATTCCGTTTGATGTTCGTCATAAAACGACGCGCGAACGGCGCCGAATTGTCTGGCGCCGAATTGTCTGGGCGCCGAATTGTCTGTCGCCGAATTGTCTGTCGCCGAATTGTCAGTCGCCGAATTGTCTGTCGCCGAATTGTCTGTCGCCGAATTGTCTGTCGCCGAATTGTCTTGTCACGATCAAGACGGCGGTTAGTGTATTTAGTTCGTAAGCTGAATGTAGAGAAGAAGCAAGAGCTAAGGAAAAGTAATAGTGATTAAGTCTTGGTGTGCATTCTCAAGTCCAAGACAGATGAAAAGAAGTGGGAAAACAAGTGGACCTAGCATTTACTGTGGACTGAAGGATAAAAATAGCATGCAATAGTCAGCGACTATAGTGAATTCTAGACATAATGTAGGATATGGGATATTAGTTCACAATGAGAAACCTTTTAAAGCAGCTTTTGAAGAGGCAGATAGATTGTAGAGAAATTATGTAAGTTGGGAGACCACTCCAAATCTTATAGGACCCAAATATTTAATTGAAAATTGTTTAATTTTTAGGCGCGCATACTCACTACGGTAAAAGTTGGCATGATCATGAAGTTTAGAGCCAGTAGTAAAATAGTTATGAAAGAGTTAGGCAGTAAATTATGGTGATAACGATACATAAAGAAGCAAATTTGAAATTTATTGATGTTCAATAGAGAAAGCAACATATGATTTAAGTACAGAGAAGCAGTGCTGGACCTCCAATGAGCGCCACAAATAATTCTTATGGCTCGTTTAGGCCTATATGTAGTGTAATCAAAGCTTTGAGGCGGGAGAGATGGTTGGAGCCCAGGATATAATTATTATAATAAGACAAGTAAGGATAAATAAGTGCATAATAGAGATCAATGAGAACTGGTTTAGGAAGGCAATGTTTAATCCTGAGTAAGACCCCAATATTTTAGGCAATTTTTTTTAATAGCTGAAATATGATCCTGCCATGTCAGATGACTATCTATGATGACCCCAAGAAATTTAGAAGAATTAGTTTGGGTGATAGGGATATTATTCATTAGAAGCGGTCTATTCACATCATGGAAATTTTCTTTTAGGTATGAAATAAGATGAAATTGGTTTTATCTAATAGTAAGGGACAATCTATTAGTTTTGAACCATTCCTCTATTATAACTGGTTCATTATTTGCTACTTCAAATAGGTGGTGTAGGGGGATGATGAGAAAGAAAGACATTAGTATCATCAGCAAATAGAATAAATTTAAGTATGGACGTGGACATGGACAAGTCATTATTGTAAAACAGGAAGAGAAGCGACCCCAACATAGACCCTTGGGGGACACCACACAGAACATTCATGGTTAATGATTTATGACCGTTAAAATAAACATATTGTGATCTATTACTTAAATAGTCAAAGAAGCAATAATTACTAACACCACAAAAACCATGATACACAAGTTTTTTACCAGAATTTTTGATTGACAGTGTCGAAAGCTTTTGAGAGATCAAAAAAGATACCTAATTGTTTATTTAGCTATTGATGGACTAATGTCATCAGGGCTGGAGGAAGAGGATCTTAGTAAACTAGAAACCTGAATAATCTCCAGTTAGGAAGTTGGGGCTATGCCAAAGGAGCACATTGGTGGGGTGGACATAAAGTGCTCAAAGGATGTAATGCTTTTGGGATTTTTGCTGCAAGTGTAGTTCCCTTAGTAGTAAAGTGGCTGTTAAAAGCATTGGCGATAAGTAGGCTAGCGGGTCCTGCACTAGTTCAGATCCAACATGAAAGGAAGCAGGGAGACAAGATTCTTCTTTTGTAATAAGAATATGTTAAATTATTTTCCAAGTCTGTTTGATAATGAACTCCTTCACTTTGTTAAATGCAGACTTAAGTGGCAATATTCGATGTTTTGGTTGACGGTGGACCAGATCGGACCATTTATCTCTAAATCGCTTGAAGAGCAGAATCCTGTTGAAGCGTTTCAAAGGCAAAACTATGTTTTTATCAGTTGTAACAAAATCTGCTTTTTGCCTGCCAATAATGTAGTATCGTCTGCGTATCTCAAGTTATTCAGTACTCTTCCTGCTATCCTTATTCCCCCTTATCCCTCCTCCATTTCCGCCAGCCTCATATTCCACGCTCTGCGCATGCTCTGCACATTCCACGTCGTGCCTATCCTCATCTTTTGTTTACAATTTTTTACAAATGTCTCAAAAACATTATTTTAAAAGTTAATATTTTAAAATGAATTGCTTACTTCTCGCTAACACGACTGTCCCTGATGTTGATATTTTTGTGTGATGTCGTTTACTGGCCTAAATTTATTTATTTTTTCCCCGTAAAACGATTACCAAAATTCTACCTCGATTATATCTGAATTCTCATATATGGAGACATTAGAAGATAATTCTCCGGCAACGGTAAAAACACATATGCATATAATCACACACACACACACGCGCGCGCGCGCACACACACACACACACACATATATATATATATATATATATATATATATATATATATATAATTTTAGGCTACATGCTTACTACTATAGGGTGTCGCAGGGTTTCACATACTACAGGAATAAAACTATTATTTTGGGGACTTTGATGCTGCCTCTCCAAAAAATGTCCTTGTTGTCCCATAATAACACCTGTCAAATTTTATGACTGTTTACAAATAATTTAGAATTCCCCTCGTTCCAGTTTTTCTATCTTTTACCTGCTCTTCCAGCTAGTGTTTGCTCATCTTACTTTCATATTTCGTATTTCATATTTTTATTTCGTATCTATCAATCAACTTTCATGATTAGGGTATACGAAAATGTTTGTGTTGGTTTGTTGCAGGATGAAAGAACCATGGACGAAGCATTCGCCAGAAACACGTGTTCAACATATTTCAAATTTGATATTCAGACAAACTCTAAATTCATTAAAAAGAAATTCAATTTGGAAGTTACTTTTCATTGTTGAATTCCGGTGTTTAAAATTAAAACAATAAATGAAGCATTCAATATATCAGCCATGCTAGTGGTCGTTGCTCAATTCGTAGCATTGCTTTTGTATCAAACAGTCCAATGCATTTGGTGAATAAGTTATCAGGCTATGTAAGTTTGTGGGTTTACTGATTTTTGAGTAGGTAAAAAGACACGTTCAAGAGTGTGAGTGAGTGCATAAATAAGTAGGTCAAACGTGATACAGCAATTTCAGTCCTGTGTCGTATAGTCATATAATAGGGGAGACCAGTGGCGTAACAACCATATAACGAAGGTGGACAAAATCCACGGGCCCCCGAGACCCAAAGGGCCCCCAAGCTTATTAAGTAAAAAAAGTGTCAGGTACTTTTTCGGAGTTTTTTCGGTTTTTTTAGTTAGTTTCAGTTTGTAGAGTCTAGGGCTCTAGGCCTAGCCTGGATACGACCGACGGATATGATAAATGATACGCATGTGTCGTGTCTGTCGGGACTGTATGGGTCATCGGATGTGAGAGCATCTGACCCGTAGTAGACATCAACACTTAGTTGTATGTTAGGGGCGGGTCGACGGTTAGGGCGAGGGGTCCTTGGTTAGGGTATACGTTCAGTCATGGAGTTCATCCGAGTGCCCGACACAGCGTTAAGGAATGATGCTTGAAATAGTATCTGCTTCCTTTTTCCGCTCTCTCTAATTCTAGCTAGCTGTGTGTGTGTGTGTGTGTGTGTGTGTGTGTGTGTGTGTGTGTGTATCTGTCTGTATCTCTGTCTGTCAGAGAGGAGAGAGAGAGAGAGAGAGAGAGAGAGAGAGAGAGAGAGAGAGAGAGAGAGAGAGAGAGAGAGAGAGAGAGAGAGAGAGAGAGAGAGAGAGAGAGAGAGAGAGAGAGAGAGAGAGAGAGAGAGATAGAGATAGAGAGAGGGAGGGAGGTCTCTGTCTGTCTATCTGTCTCTCACTCTCTCTGTCACTCTCTGTGTGGGTTCATTGTGTGTACCTATCTTTGTCTCTGTCTCTGTCAGTGTGTCTATACGAGCCACGTGATCAAGTGACTGATACACACTGCACATTGCTGCAATGTGCAGTGTTCATTCCTTCGCGCTCACAGTCATTCATTTATTTTTTATCTGGATTATCACTATTGCGGTGCCTAAACGAAAATAATCATCATATAAGATGAATGCCATATGAAACGCACGTACAGTTCTGAACTCCTGGCAGTCAGAAACGAGCAGAGAAAAATCGAGACTTCTGCGTTTGCGAGCAGTAAGGTCAGAATAGCCAAATTCACGAAGTAATTCTACGAAGAACTAGTACTGTAACAGACCACAGTGAGTATACATTACAGGCACGTACGTGTGTGTACATAGGCTATGGACCTTTGTATGGGTGCCACGACAACAGACTGGTCTACAGACAACTCGTCTAACGACAACTGGTCTAAAGACAACTGGTCTAACAACTGGTCTCGGCTACAGACTGGTTCAGCGCTTGAGAAGTGGAAGCTGGATGAAAGTTTTGTACAGCTGAAATGGAGGCTGGATTGACCAAAAACGCAAGAGAAATGGAAGCTGGATGAAGGTTCTTTTACAGGTGAAATATAAGCTGGATTGACAAAAATAACGCATGAGAAATAGAAGCTGCATGGATGAAGATATCAATTTTAGATCTAGGCCTAAAATAGAAGCTGGATTGATGAAAAACGTTTAAGGTATGGAAACTGGATGAAGGTGTTTTTATATCTGAAATCGAAGTTGAATTGACGAAAATAACGAACGAGAAATGGAAGCTGGATGAAGGTATTTTTAGATCTAAAATAGAACCTGGATACACGTTGAAATACACGAGTGAAAGTCATCAATCCAGCTTCCATTTAAGTTAGAAAACCATTTAACGTTTTTTCATAAATCCAGTTTCTATTTCATCAATACTACGAGTTGTCTGTAGACCAGTTGTCGTTAGACCAGTTGTCTGTAGACCAGTAACTGTTGTCGTTAGACGAGTTGTCTGTAGACCAGCTGTCGTGGAACCGTTTTCATGTTTTGCATTGAACCATTAGGCCTATAACCATTATAATTATTAATGTGTCTTAACAATTAATGGATTATTGATGACAGCGTTGAATACTGACATTCATAAAGCGAAACTTTATGAAAACTCTCCAGTAGGCCTATAATATTGCGCTACCAAAATAACGTCAGATTATAATAGGCGCTCTTGTTTTAAATTAGCCATCTAATTGTTTTCACTGTTTAGTCTCGTTTATGGCTAGGGGGCCCCAAGCTGAGAATGTCCACGGGCCCCCGGCTCAGTTGTTACGCCACTGGGGGAGACCGGCTGTTTGTAAAAAAAAATAGATTTAAGCGATTCATGGAACTATTAGGCCTACTCAAAGTGTGATATGCTTACAGAATACTAGGCTATATCAGTGAAATCCTTTCTAAAACTTTATAATTATAGACAAAATTTGAAATATATATAAATATAGGGCCATACACTTTAAGAAATAAATCAGTTAGGCCTAAACATCTTTAGCATCGTATCTTGCACCGCCTTGAGTCGTAACAAGACCTTAGTCAAATAATTTATAACAACACTTATAGCATTGGGGTAGATTGTAGCATGTAGTTTATAAAAAATCGAGAGCAGGAGACCAAAAAATCGATATTTTAGTTTACCTTATGCCTTGTCATGTGCATACCGGTGTAAAGGTTTCAAATTACCCCTCCTAAACATTACCCCCCTGCAATCTGTAAATTGCATCAATCATCGTATTTATTGCACTAAAACTATCAGAAAAATCATCCCGCTTCTTGTTTTGGTCTGAAGATTTTCATCCGTCATCCCACTTCGTGGTTTGTTATCAATATTTTCATCTGTAATTAAAATACTAATCGCCGCTGAAGTTACAATGGAGAAATGGCTTCGAGGCTATTATTTTTTCGGATAAAAAATTGATAACAAGCCACGAAGTTGGATGACATATGAAGACATATGAAAATCTTCAGACCAAAACAAGAAGCGGGATGATTTTTCTCATTTTTTAGTGCAATAAATGCGATGATTGATGCAAATCTAGGTTCCGGGGGTAATCTGAAACCGGTTTCAAGTTACCGGGGGGGGGGTAATGTTTAGGAGGGGGTCATTTAAAACCTTTACACCGGCCAAGGTAATCTAGTATAATGCCTATACCCGACTTAACAACTCCCGACTTAGCCATTGGAATTTATCCGTATGCACGAGACAAAATAGCAAGGAACATAACTAATCTACACATTCTTTGCACATGACGATGCATGACGCTTGCTCTTCCCCCAATTCAATCGGTTTTAGCTGAGCGCGCACGCGTGAAATTTATTTATATGCGGTCGTTGCCAGCGTGGGGTAAGAAGATTTAGACCTACAGACGGGCCACACCCTGTGGCCCACAGGGAAATATCGACGGCTGCCTATTTTGTTCACGCTGTCCAGCCAAAGTCGGCCGTCTATTGTTCACAATGGGAATAGCCGGTGTCACGAAACGGAGTATCCCCCCTGAAAGCTATCCGTGGGGATGAATTAATCTATCTCCCCGGATGGAATTAACTGGTCTATACTATCCGGGGAGATAAACCATTCTATCCCCTTTTTTGAAAAAATGCGAATAAAAATATTTATGCTGTAATCAAAATTTAAAGTGACTCTAATTGTTTTAAGTGTCCTATGCAATGCTCAGATAAAGGCAACTCGAATTTATTTAGTGACTCTGAGTGTTCTTAAGTGTTTTAAATGTTTTAAGTGCTCTAAAAACAGGGCAAAACAAATTATCTAGTCGGAATAAACATACGTTAGTGTCATTGTTCAAAACAAAGCAGGTGAAAATTAATTTGCAAAAAAAACTACACACGGAAGCGGTTTTTTCGACTTTTTTAATTTTGGGGGGATACAATTAATACGGGGGATACTCTATTTCGTGACACCGGCTAACTCCTACCTCTGAGTTGGAATAACTTTATATATAGCATTGCTCGCTAAGCTCGAGCCATGCATACGGAATTAATCTCGCAGTATTCCCGAATAGGCCAGATTTATGCTATATATATAAGAGTTATACCCTCATATGCATACGGGTCCAGGTCCATTAACATGAAGAACTCCTGATACTTTCAAAAATCTAGTCACATAACTAATTAGCAAAACTGGAAAAAATTGCAAGTTTAAAATGCAACTCATCATTTTCAAAAAAGCAATTACAATGTTTCTCTGAAATAGTCAATAATTATGTAATTTTCTGTTGAATGTCTTAACGACGCAATAATGATTGCAAAAGGTTCCTCACACTTTTTAAATTTCAAACACTGCACAGTGAAGTCCACTGAAAAAAGGTCTAAAACCGAAATTTGTCACATTAGTAAATTATAAGAATGATCAGACATTTTACAAAATCAGAACTTGAATTCTTACACTCTTTGCATGAAAGTTCTCAGAAGATTGCTGTTGTCAACAGCTCTTCCATCCACATTTAAATTGCCTAGGCACATGCTGAAGCTGTTGTTTACTATGGTTTTAAACCAGATCTCTGTCTTTTGTGACAGTGTTTAGCGATTTTGAGCAATTTAAATTATTTAATTCTTCATTTTTTTCATTTGATATAACAAATGCACTTGAATGATATGTAACAAAATTCACACATGACTGCCTTTTCCTCTATGTCAATAATCATGTGTTAAATTGCATAATTATTATTCTTCATTGTATCATTTGCACATGTGTGATCTTCCCCAGTAGGCTACTAGTTCTTGAATGAATTGAAGCTGACAAAGGTGTGAAATGTGTTGCAACATAAACGGCAAGCTATGTCTTTTATCCAGTGTGAACTCTTCTGTGTTTGTCCAGTGAGCACTTCCGTGCAAATGCTTTACCACATAATTCACATACCAGTATGTATAACTTTGCCCCAGTGTGCATTGTCTTGTGTCTTTTAAGATTACAAGTTTCTGAAAATGTCTTACGACAAAATTCACACATGTATGGCTTTTCTCCAGTGTGTGTTCTCGTGTGCGTTTTTAGGCTACCATTCCGTGCAAATGCTTTGTGACATAGTTCACATGTGTATGGTTTTTCTCCAGTGTGCGTTCTCGTGTGTCCTTTAAGACTACAACTCTTTGAAAATGTTTTTCGACATAAATCACACACATATGGCTTTTCTCCAGTGTGTGTTCTGGTGTGTCCTTTAAGATCACTGTTCCGTGCAAATGCTCTGTGACATAAGCCACACACATATGACTTTTCTCCAGTGTGCGTTTTCATGTGACTTTTAAGGGCACTGCTCTGTGCAAATGTTTTGAGACATAATTCGCACAAGTATCGCTTTTCCCCTGTGTGATTTTTCATGTGTTTCCTAAGAACAGAACTCTCTGCAAATGCCTTTTGACATAATTTACAGATGTATGGTTTTTCCCCAGTATGTGTTTTCATGTGGTTTTTAAGGCGACTAATCAGTGCAAATATTTTGAGACATAATTCACACATGTATGGCCTTTCTCCAGTGTGAGTAATCATGTGCGTTTTAAGGCCACCATGCGTTGTAAATGCTCTGAGACATAATTCACAGATGTATGGTTTTTCACCAGTGTGTGTTCTTGTGTGTCTTTTGAGAGCACTGTTCTGTGCAAATGCCTTGCGACACAATTCACACATATACGGTTTTTCTCCAGTGTGCAATTTCTGATGTGTTTTAAGGCCAATACTCCATGCAAATGCTTTGTGACAATATGCACACATGTATCGCTTTTCTCCAGTGTGTATTTTCATGTGACTTTTAAGACCACAACTCTCTGTAAATGAGCTGGGACATAATTCACACACGTATGGGTTTGCTCCAGTGTGTGTTTTCATATGTCTTTTAAGACTACGTCTCTCTGCAAATGAGCTGTGACATAATTCACACATGTGTGGTTTTTCTCCAGTGTGTGTTTTCATGTGAATTTTAAAGCCATCACTCCAGGCAAATGTTCTAAGACATATTTCACACATGTATGGCTTCTCTCTAGTGTGTGTTTTCATATGTCTTTTCAGACCACAACTCTCTGCAAATGAGCTGTGACATAATTCACACATGAATGGTTTTTCTCCAGTGTGTCTTTTCATGTGTATTTTAAAGCGGCTACACCATGCAAATGTTTTGAGACATATTTCACACATGTATGGTTTTTCTCCAGCGTGTGTTTTCATATGGCTTTTAAGATCAAAACTCTTTGCAAATGAGCTGTGACATAATTCACACATATATATGGTTTTTCTCCAGTTTGAGTTTTCCTGTGTGTATTAATGTTGCTACTCTGTGAAAATGCTTTGTGACATAAGTTGCATTTATCAGGGTTTCTTCTGTATATGTATTCTTGTATGACGTGTCAGACTCTGTCTATGTACACAAACTTTCTGGCATAAGTCACACTTGTACGGCTTAAATTCTCCATCGTGTTCTTGTGCAGCTGTTGCTACACTTTTGCAGAAATGCAAATACATATATAGTACATTTATACGATTTTTCTCCAGTGTGTATTCGTATGTGCATCTTGGGATAACTGCTTTTTATAAATGCATTTTGACATAAAATGACCTTTCTGTGTTTTTGCCACTGTGGCATTTTGAATACAGGTAGAGATTCTTAATTCCTAAAAAGATTAGATTGCAGAGGACGGGAATGTGATGCTGTTCTCTCTGCTGTGCTTTTTTTGTGATATTCCATGCTACTGCGTTCTGTATGTGATCTTGAACCTAAATTGCACTTTTGGTATTTCTTCAGGATGGATTTCTCGAGAAATTCAAGATACATTTCCGGACAAATGTTTTGTAGTATAAATTGCATGCATGGCCATTCACTAGTGTGGGTCGTTCAGGAATTGCTGTTGAAAGTCTATTCAAAAGTCTGGTCACAAAATAAACAGGTTCTAGGACAAAATGGTAGCGGACAAAATGGTACGGACAAAACGGTATGGATAAATTGAAGCTGGATGAGGGTATTTTATTACTGAAATAGATGATGGATGGCTTTTTGTGGCTGAAATACAGCTCTAGTGAAGAAAAAACTTGAGAAAAGGAAGCCGGATTGGCAAAAAATGCTTGAGAAATGGAAGCCGGATGGATGTCTTTAATTCATGTGTTTCATGATGTATCCAGCTTCAATTTATACTAGCTACTTCTATTTAATAAAAACAATCTCATCGATCCAACTACCATTAATTTGGCAACAATTCCTGTCGTCAATTCAAATCGCATTTGACCCACGCTGAAACTCATGCAACTATAAATAATTTACGACGCTAAAATACACGTTTACCAAATAATAATCCAGCAACGAGTGAATAATTTCCGACTCTAAAAGCAGGTTTTTACTGACTGCACCTAACAGACGACAAGAGCGAACTGCCACAACGTAGATAACAGGAGATAATTACCGTTTTGGTAATCTATCCTTTTAGCGTCGGTAATTATTCGCTAGTTGCAGCATTGTTATTTTTAACCAATCCAACTTCTAGTTTGGCGAGAATCCTTTTCATCGATCCAGCTTCTGTTTAGGCAAGAATTAGTCTGATCAATCCCGCTTCTATTTCGCCAGCAAATACTTTTCATCAATATAACTTTTATTTAATTCAAAATTATTGTTCATCATTCTAGCTTCAATTTCAGCAGGATAATTTTTTATTAAGTTTATTGTTACTGACGTCTCGGTAGGAAGTAAACAGTATGGCGGTCACAGATAGGCTACACGCAGAATAGAGCGGCCTCAACTCCGGCGATCGATAGCCCACTGTTTCCGCGCGAAACATTGGGGTCCCGCTTCAGTCAGTGATGTTGTGTGAAGTAAGTAAGTAAGTGATGAGGGTATTTCTAGATCTGAAATAGAAGTCGGATTGATGAAAAAACGCTTAAGTAATGGAAGCTGGATGATGGTATTCTTATATTTGAAATAGAAGCTGGGCTGACGAAAATAACAGGCGAGAAACAGAAGCTGGGTTAATAAAAATATTATAGCTTAGATTGGAGCAGGATTGATGAAAATGTTGTTGATTAAATTAGAGCTGGATGGATAAGGATCTTCTTAATTAAATAGGAGCTGGATTGATTAAAATGTTTCCGATTAAATTGGAGCTGGATTGATGAAAAATAATCATTATTGAAACAGAAGTTGGATTCATAAAACCGCTGATGCAATTGAAAAAGCTGGACTTTTACTTACTTACTTATTTTTGCATGCTGTCTTATTGCACACTTGCCATGTCTTTTGACCATTGACTATTAAGCGGAAACATTGGGCTATCGATCGCCGGATTTGAGGCCGCTCTATTCTGCGTGTATCTGCGACCGCCATACTGTTTACTTCCCACCGAGACGTCAGTAACAATATCCTTTATTAATCTCGCTTCTATTTCATACAAATTATTTTCATCAATCCGACTTCTATTTATCAATGATTATTTTCCTCAACCCGACTTGTGTTCGGTCAACGCTAAGACCCATGCAATGGCGAATAATTACCGACGCTAAAAGGATAGATTACCAATCAATCAATCAATCAATCAATCAATCAATCAATCAATCAATCAATCAATATACTTTATTGATCATCATGTATATGTATACATACAGTATAGCACAAACAAACAGTAGTTGAAAATGTCACATGCATTGATGTCAAAGGGTTAAGCCCAAAGGAACGTAAGGTTCCGCTAACAGGGTTGCCCTAATTACATGAAGAATCAATCTATCATCAACTTTCTGCATAACAGTATATGTGTATAGACAGTTGTATATGATCAAGATGTAAAACAATCTCTTCCATTTTACAAGTTTATCGAAATGCATTGAATGTAAGTTATGCAACTTAAACAAGTGGGGGAAAACAAAATAACAAACAGACTAAACTAAACTAAACTAAACTAAAAAAGCTAAAAACACAACAGTTAAGAGAATACAACAGTGCACGTGTAGGTAGTGCACTTCAAAACAAAACCATTTTGTGCAATTATGCAATAGTATCCAAAAGAAATAATTTCAATTTGTATTTGAATTGGTACATTGTAGTTACACAAGTAAGATCAATAGGCAGAGAATTCCACATCGACGGTCCACATATTCTAATACTATGCAGTCCAGTAGTGGTACGAACACTTCTTTGGTGGTATCTATTTACAGATCGTGTATAATGTCCATGAACGTCTGAATTTTTACAAAAGCAGTGGTTGAAGCTTGTTATGATTAGATTTCTGTGAAGTTTGTACATAAATACTCCAATTTGTAGTTTATTAATGTAGTCAAAAGGCAGAATTTTCAAATCACTGAATAATGGTTGTGTGTGGGCTCTAAAAGGTGCATTGCATATAATTCGAACAGCTCGCTTTTGTAGGGTTGTCAAAATAGTTAAACGAGTGTGGTATGTGGAAGCCCACGTAATATTACAATATGACATATAAGGGTATATCAAAGAGTAATATAAATTCACAAGTATATCTCGCGGCATAAGGTGTCGAACACGAGAGATTATGCCTATATTTTTGGATATCTTTTTGGATATAGAGTTTATATGCTCCCTCCATGTTAATTGTTCATCAATGTGAACACCCAAAAATTTGGTTGATGATACCCTACAAATACATTGTTCATCTATTTTAATTGATATATTGCAATTTGTTGCTGTTCTAAGTTTAATTTTAGAGCAGAACAAAATAAAGTTCGTCTTCTCAAGGTTCAGCGATAATTTGTTGGCTTTGAACCAATCGCCTACAAGTTTTAATTCGGCATTAATTTTGTTAACCAAGACTTCAATAACTTTATCTGACATAAACACATTGGTGTCATCAGCAAACATGACAAAGCTGAGTAATGACGAGCTGTTCGAAATATCATTCACATATATTAGGAACAAAAGTGGACCCAATACGGGACCTTGTGGCACACCACAAGTAACATCAGTTTCATGTGAAATGTTCCCGTTATATAAGACACTCTGCTTTCTATTTCTTAAGTAATCTATAAGCCAATCAAGACATACACCTCTTATGCCATAATGTTCAAGTTTGCTTATCAGAATTTTATGATTCACCGTGTCAAATGCTTTAGATAAGTCAAAGAAGACACCCATAGAAAAGTGGTTTTCCTCCTTGGCTTCAGAGATTTTATCGTACATTTCCATTACGGCCATGTATGTAGAGTGGCCTGTTCGAAAGCCATACTGACTTGTGTACAATATATTCTTTACTGTTAGATATGTCATTATTCTTCGGTAAATAATCTTTTCAAAAAACTTGGAGAAATATGGCAAGATAGATATTGGTCGATAGTTACTTAATTGATTCCTATCTCCGGCCTTAAAGATGGGAATTATTTTGGCAATTTTCAAACTATTAGGAACAATTCCACTAACAATGGAGCAATTTATTATTTCTGTCAGAGGAATTGAAATAGCTTCTATGACATATTTGGCTAACTGGGGGTCAATCTCATCTAGCCCTCTACTGTGAGTGGTTCGGAGTTCATAGGCAATCGATTTTTTAATGTTTTAAAACCACAAAACAAATCAAGAAATTCATCAAAATACGGTCATCTTGACATAAATGTGCGTCAGTTTCAATTAAATTGGGTTATATTCTATAATGACTCGGTAGCAATTACCTTTTTTTAAAATAATTTTGATGAAAAATATTTCCTGACAAATTGAAGCGGGATTTATGGTGTGAGGGTCGGTTAGGGCTCAGGTTAGGGGTCGTGAGGGTCGGTTAGGGTTAGTTTTAGGGTTAGTGCAGTCATTCTGAAGCTGGATTGATGAGCAATAATTTTCAATGAAAAATGGATGAAAAATATTTGCTGACGAAATAGAAGCGGGATTTAGCGAACAAATTCTTGCCTAAAGAGAAGCTGGATGGATTAAAAGGATTCTCGGCAAACTAGAAGTTCGATTTATTAAAGATAACAACGCTGCAACGTTAGTTCTTGGTGTCTACCGAGTCATTCTAGAACGTCTACCGAGTCATTATAGAACTCTACCTTAAATTGTTTAAATTGGCTAATACACAAAAATCGGTAATCCTCCAGTTTAGGTACTTTTATTATTTTGCACTGTTATACGGGATAGTTATCAGCAATAGTTTGAAGGAAGACATTGAAAATGTTTTCCCCTTTGAACTATAAAAGAAAGCTGAAATAAAAGCTGGATTAATGAAAAACGCAAGAGTAATAGAAGCTGGATTAATGTTTTAACTGATCTGAAACAGAAGCTGGATGAATGATAAAACTCTTAAGAAATGGAAGCTGGATGAAGGTTTTTATATATATGAAATAGAAGCTGGATGAATGATAAAAAGCTTAAGACATGGAAGCTGGATGAAGGTTTTCTATATTTTAAATAGAAGCTGGATGAATGATAAAAAGCTTTAAAAATGGAAGCTGGATGAAGGTTTTCTATATTTTATGATGGAGATATTAGGTGAAATCGAAGCTGGATGAACGAAGAAGACGCTTAAAAAATAGAAGCAGAATAGAGGTGTTTTTATACCTGACACAGAAGCTGGATTGACGAAAATAACACATTAACACTGGAAGCATGATGAAGGTGTGTTATTGCTTAAATAGAACCTGGATTGACGAAAATAACGCGGGAGAAATAGAGGCTGGATAAACGAAAAACATATTCTCGCCCCAAAACAGCGACCAAAGACTAAGTGTTGAAGAAAGCAATGCAAAATAATAAAAGTACCTAAACTGGAGGATTACCCAAAAATCTGTGCATTGCGAAAACATTACCGTGAAACAGGAATCACAACCGTTTGTCGTGCAAGCTTTGGACGATTTAAAAACAATTATATAAAAGGGCGCCAAACAGTCTGAATAAAAGACATTAAGATAGAATGATGTTGATTAACCACCGCTGTAGCATACGCGCAATGGATTCTGGTCCATCCAAGGGCAACAAGCTGAAACGTTCCTTTTCGTGTCATGCTAAATTCCACCAGTCAAGAGTCGTTATAAATTAGGCCTAATCGAAGAAATAAATTTGTCTTAGCCTAGCCTACTTGAATTTAGCATTGTAGCAAGGTACGTATGCCTATATATAGGCTATACACGTTCACGTAGCAGGCCGCATGTCAGTTTAGTGTGCAATGAATTTCCTCTATCTAACCAAAAACAGGACTGTCGAAATATCAAAGCCTCTAAATCGCTACTAGTAGCCAAGCGCGGTATACCAGCTTATTCACGAGCGCTGCGTCGCGTCAAAAGGGTTGTCCGTAGGAGTAGGCTAGTCCAAATGTGGTCCGGGTCGATTTACCATTATGATCAGAGGGGCGGAACAGCTGCTGTGTCGGGAATCGGAAGGTGGAGGATCTGATGAGAAAATGGTAAGAGTTCTTGAAGAGGTGTGACTTCAGTTTCAAATGAAAACCCGAGGTGTGAAGGATAGAGGAGCATGTGAAAGGTGATGATGTTGTTAAACCTTGAATACACACAACTTAAAGTGAGATTTGCAATTATGGTGGACGAAATTAACAAGATCGGAATTCAGGAGGCAGATCATTCCAAAGGCGTGGTGTTGTGTTGGATATGGCCCTGTACAGGTTTCAAATTATCCCCCCGGTTTCAAATTACCCATGGGCACTAGATTTGCATCAATCATCGCATTTATTGCACTAAAAAATCAGGAAAATGATCCCGCTTCTTGTTTGGTCTGAAGATTTTCATCCGTCATCCCACTTCGTCACTTCGTGGTTTGTTATCAATATTTTGATCGGAAAAAATAAAAGACTCGAAGCCATTTCTCCATGTAATTTCAGCGGCGATTAGTATTTTAGTTACAGATGCATGAAACAATTGCTAATAAACCACAAAGTGGGATGACGGATGAAAATCTTCAGACCAAAACAGGAAGCGGGATGATTTTTCTGATGTTTTTAGTGCAATAAATGCGATGATTGATGCAAATTACAGCTTGCAGGGGTAATGTTTAGGAGAGGTAATTTGAAGCCTTTACACCGGTTGGAAACTTGAGATGACGTGTGACCTGCGGTCGAGAGAAAAACAGGCGGATGATCGGGTAGAACGGGTTGACTGCAAGGGTGGTGAACAGTTCGCGAAGATAAGCCATCTGGACTGAGAGTATTGTAAAGACTACAGAGTTGCAGGTTAAGTAGAGAACTTTGATGTGGATTCGTTCTGGGATTATCAACAAATGAAGTGACTTGAGGATGGGGTGATGTGATGATCTATGGGTGGTCTTGCGACGAGTCTGGCTATGGGGCCGTCCATAAAGTACGTCACGCTATTTTGACCATTTTTGACACCCCTCCCCTGTCACAAACCATCTCGGACCCCCCCTAAAGTACGTCACACTTTCGAAAAAAAATTAAAACAACAATTTACCTAACCCTCTAAACCCTAGGATACTATCCCTAATCCATCTGATAGTGACATGTGTCCCTAAACGCTTTGTTAGTGACGGGAAATCAACTTTTATCCCGCCAGGCCGGGTTTTAGACACGCCTGGCTGGGCCGGGTCGGATATTAGGTACTAAGAAAAAAAATATATAATAAAGAATTAAAAAAATAAATGTGTGACGTCACACATGGCCTGATCCCACTCCCCCCTGTCACAAACTGTCACACTTTCCTACACCCCTCCCCCCCTGGAGCGTGACGTACTTTATGGACGGCCCCCATAGTGAATTTTTGTATGAGTTGGAGTCACTTAGGCCTAGGCTACATGTAATTAAGTTATGCGTATTCGAGGTTCAACAACAGATTTTCAGTAGGCCTAATCAAGCGTTGTGTGGACGATGGACGAAGCAATGGTGAAAGCGGTTTTGAAATTAAGCATAAGGCTGTTAAGTAGGCTAGACAAACTTCCTGGTGCCGTAAATGGAATTCATAACCTGTATCCAAGAAATAATCGGACGTCCTGGAGAAGCTTTCTTGGTCGACAAATTACTGATAGTCCTAGTCCAGTAGTGGAAGGCGGAGTGTCAGATTTGGACGAATCTAAAGCAACGAAAAAATGCCTTCCTTCGAGGTAGGAAGTAAGCCAGTTCAGAGCCTTTCCAGTGATACCAAAAGCATCTTGCGCACGGGCAACAAGTAATTTGTGGTCCATAGCATCGAAAGCAACCGAGATGTCCAAAAGAGCAAAAAGGTTGCTGATCGTTTATTAGTAGGCTATTAGAGTGAATGTCATTTATGACGTTAAGTGGCCAGACCTGAAACCACATTAAAATGAAATGAGATTTGGAGAGCTTGTAATATGTGGGATAGTCTAGAAAGTGCAAGTTTCTCTAGAATCTTGGAGAAGGTGTTTAGATTTGAAATCGGCCGTAGGTTTAAACAGGTCACATGGATCAAGACCGTCCTTCTTAAGCAGAAGGGTGACATGGGTAGATTTGAAATTTGTTGGGAAGCGACCTGATTGAAAAAAGAGGTTTGCAAGGTGGGCAATAAGCAAGGCAAAAAGGTCATGGCATGATTTGAGGATTTGAGTAGGTACAATTGTAGATAGTCAAGAGGACCTGGTGACGTTTTATGCTTGAGGTTAACTTGAAAACCTCCGCAGGAGTTACCAGGGACAGTTCGGACAGACTCTGTGGAGTTGATGGCAGCTGAAAGTGAATATTGATGTGACGGAGAGGTTCAAGGAAATCCTGGATAGTGGACTTGAATTTGCAAGTTTGCTCTTAAGAACGCGGACAAACTTAAAATCTCAAATATTCACCAGATGGCAGAAGAGAACTTTCGCAATCCAGTTTCTAATATCTACGGGCACTGATGCCACTAATGGAATCACTCGCCATTTTGTACGGATGGAAGGCGGAAGTCCGATTTTCGCTTAAACGCATATTGTTGATTCGATAAATGGTCAGCTCTTAATTGTGCCTTATTGCTCGCTAATACGTTTACACAGAATTTATTTATTTGACAATTCGTTCGCCATCGTTTTTGCGAAATTAATTATTCGTCATTTCATCCATGGTGTTTTAGCGACGGTCGCCTCCAAGGAGTGTAGGACAATTCCCCAGGGCTGGACAACCCCCCCCCGGACAATTCCCCCCAGGGTAGGACAATTCCCCCCTGTCGAACATATTGCGTGTGAGTGGTATTACTATAAAACGGCGGTCCTAAGTGTCCTAAGTTGGATTGATGAAAAGATTTCTTGCTAAATAGAAGCCGGATTGATGCAAAATAATTTTTACTTAAATGGAAGCTGGATTGACGAAAAATTCTTGCTTAAATTGGAGCTGGGTTGATGAAAATATTCTTGCTTAAATTGAAGCTGGATTGATGAAAATATTCTTGCTTAAATGGAAGCTGGATTGATGAAAATATTCTTGCTTAAATGGAAGCTGGATTGGTGTAAATATTCTTGCTTAAATAGAAGCTGGATTGATGTAAATATTCTTACTTAAATAGAAGCTGGATTGATGTAAATATTCTTGCTTAAATGGAAGCTAGATTGATGAAAATATTCTTGCTTAATATTCTTGCTTAAATAGAAGCTGGATTGGTGTATTATTATTATTCGTTTAATAAATTCAATCTGACAAACCGCAGAAAGATTACAGATACAGGTTATACGAAATACGGCCCGCTTCGCACGACACACAGGTCGGCTACCAGCGGGTAGCTTAACACTAAACGACCAAAGTACTGGAACGCTCCTGGTCCGGCCAAGCCAGGAGTGGGAGGGGCGGTCTTATTTTCAGCAGATCCCGAGTCAAACCACGCAACAGCAAAGCGCCAATGGCAGCTAACAGAAAATTCAAATGAATTATTTGCCCTGAGCGAGGCTTGAACCCAAGACGCGATAATGACTAGTGTTCAGTATATCAACCAGCGTTCTCTCAACTGAGCAACCACCCCAGTGGGAAACATCCGTCATAACTAAAGCCTCTGATGTAAACGTTATCATTGATCACGACAGATCTACGATTACATCTTTTCTCGTCACGTAACATGGTTTGTGTTGAACGACATTCGCCAGGTGGCAGAGATGAAGAATTCAAGACGTGACTGACCGGACCAGTAAATATTCTTGCTTAAATGGAAGCTGGATTGATGAAAATATTCTTGCTTAATATTCTTGCTTGGAGCTGGATGGAAAAAATAATTGTTATTTAAATAGAAGTTGGATTAAACGCATTTTTGCCTGAATGGAAGCAAAGGGGGAATTGTCCGGGGGGTTAATGTCCTAGGCTAAATCATGGGGGAAATTGTCCGGGGGATTATTGTCCGGGAAGTTTTGTCCGGGGGGGTTTTGTCCAGGGGGGGAAATGTCCGCGCCCCCCTCCAAGTTGGATTAACGAAGAGAATTAGACCTAAATAGAAGTCGGATTGATGCAATAATTTTTAATAGAATCTGGATCGATGAAAGTATTCTGTCAGAGATTGAATATTGATTGATGAAATTTAATTGCTATTTAAACAGAAGTTGAATTGCTACAAAATAGTTGTTGCTTAAGTACAAGCAGAATTGACTAAAGGAATTATTGCCTAAATGGAAACTGGATTGATGTAAAGGATTCATGCTAAAGTAGAAGTAGCATTGATGGAAAATAATTGTGCTTTTTGCTTCACAGGTATTCATTCGAGAATTTAATTCACTATTACGAAATGGCAGATCGGAGAATTGATTAAATTCGGTAAAGTGATATTTAACTTCAATACAAAGATGATGTCGCTACTTTTGCAGTTCGAACTTTATACTTAAGTCTCTCGTAGGAAATAACAGTTGAGAGCCATACATAAAAAGTGAAGTCACTGGGTGACGTTATACGCATTGTCATGCGATCTCTAATCACCTGAATGCTGGGAGCGTGGACATTTCCCCCCGGACAATAACCCCTGGACAACCCCCTGGTAAAACATATTGCGTATTAATTAGTGGTTGCACTATAAAATGCCGTTCCTAAGTACGCAAGTTGAATTGATGAAAAAAATTCTTGCTAAATAGAAGCCGGATTGATACAAAATAAATTTTACTTAAATGGAAGCTGGATTGATGAAAATGTTCCTGCTTAAATTGGAGTTGGGGTGATTAAAATGTTCTTGGTTAAAAAAAATTTATAGCGTGGGTGAAATTGTGAGCCCCGTGCAGATAGTTATACAATATATCTATTGAACTGGCAGTGGATATCTATCTTTAATACAGTTCCATGACAATTGGTCAACAGACAACTCGTCTAACGACAACTCGTCTACAGACAAATGGTCTAACGACAACTGGTCTACAGACGACTCGTATTGATGAAATAGAGGCTGGATTGATGAAAAAAGTTAAATGGTTTTCTAGCTTAAATGGAGGCTGCATTGATGATTTTCATTCATGTATTTCAACATACGGCTTCTACTTCAGATCTAAAAATACCTTTTATTTCTCGCTCGTTATTTTCGTCAATCCAGCTTCTATTTCAAATATAAAAATACCCTCATCTAGCTTCCATTACTGAAGCGTTTTGCATCAATCCAGCTTCTCTTTCAGTTCTAGAAATACCTTCATCCAGCTATTATTTCTCATGCGTTTTTCGTCAATCCAGCTTCTATTTCACCTGTAAAAGAATGTCAATCCAGATTCCATTTCTCTGCGTTTTTTCATCAATCCATCCTCCAATTCACCTGTAAAAAAACTTTAATCCAGCTTCCATTTCTCAAGCACTGGACCATTTGTCTGTAGACCAGTTGTCGTTAGACGAATTGTCTGGAGATCACTTGTCGTTAGACGAGTTGTCTGTAGACCAGTTGTGACACCCTTTAATACATCATGAAGAATAATTTTATGATTTGTATGTTCTTGAAACAATCTATTACTGAGATGTTGCTTGATTTTAATAGGTACCGGAAGTTCTTTTTATCAAGTGCATGATGACAAGCAACGCAACATCATGTTGGAACTTTTGAGAGTTATTTGATAACGCCCATCATTGATATTCATCAAGTCGAAATAGTCACCAGAATTTTTAACTGATGTACAATTAGACAATTTCCTCTTTTGTTCATACGGCTCTTGGATAGCAAAGCTTGGGAGTCCTATTCTTCAAAAGCTGGATGGCTTGAATATTTCATCACAAAGACAATTGCTTTCAGTGGAGCAAATTTTGGAAAAAAATTCCGACAAGAATTATTATTGACACTTGAAAGAAGTTAAAAGTTTCACTTGCAATGATTGGCCTATGGAGAGAGACAGATTTTACACATACGTGTTGCTTACAAATGGAACTCACCCTGTAATTCAGACTTAATTCAGATTATGCAAAGAATCAAGTGCACACTCTAGTTATTCATGATGACGGAGATCTCATAAGAACCAATTTTGGTGAAAAAGTAGAAATATTGCCAGAAATCTCATTACCCAGGTGAACTTCCTATCAAGAAACATTCTTCTGTGTAACCAGGCAGCTGCCGGTTATATGGGAAAATCATATACGAAAAGACATTGGTTGATGTTGCCATGCAAACCTATACTGGGGAAACTCAATGCAAGCAGCAGCAATGTAAAAGATCATTTGCTCTAAAATATTCATGAAAACGCAAGCATGACAACTCATGCTGGAAAGATACCCGACAAATGTCAGTTATGTCAAAAATCATTTACTACAGGTGCTATCCTAAAAAGGCATTTGAGAATCCATACTGGGGAGAAACCATACAAATGTGAGCTATGCCAGAAATCATTTACTCTAGCTGGTAATCTGAAAGAGCACATGAGAATTCATTCTGGGGAGAAACCATACAAATGTCAATTTTGTCAGAAATCATTTACTGAAAGTGGTTCTCTGAAAAATCACATGAGATTACATACTGGAGAGAAACTATACAAATGTCAGTTATGTCAGAAATCATTTACTAAGGGTGCTATCCTAAACAGGCATTTGATAATCCATACTGGGGAGAAACCATACAAATGTGAGCTATGCCAGAAATCATTTACTCTAGCTGGTAATCTGAAAGTGCACATGAGAATTCATTCTGGGGGGAAATCATACAAATGTCAATTTTGTCAGAAATCATTTTCTCAAGGCAATACTCTGAAAATTCACATGACAATTCATTCTGGGGAGAAACCATACAAATGTCAGTTATGTCAGAAGTCATATACTACAGGTGCTACCCTAAACAGGCATTTGAAAATCCATACTGGGGATACACCATACAAATGTGAGCTATGCCAGAAATCATTTACTCTAGGCAATACTCTGAAAATGCACATGAAAATTCATTCTGGGGAGAAACCATACAAATGTCAGTTATGTCAGAAATCATTTACTCAAAGTAATAATCTGAAAGTGCACATAAGAGTCCATACTGGGGAGAAACCATGCAAATGTCAGTTATGTCAGAAATCATTTACTGAAGGTGGTTCTCTGAAATATCACATGAGATTACATACTGGAGAGAAACTATACAAATGTCAGTTATGTCAGAAATCGTTTACAAAAGCATATGAACTGAAAAGACATGTCAGGACTCATACTGGAGAAAAACTCTACAAGTGTCACTTATGTCAGTTATCATTTGCTGAAAAGAGCCATCTGAAAACACACATTATGAGCCATATAGGCAATAAACCCCACGCATGTCAGTTATGTCAAAAATCATTTACTACAGGTGCTATCCTAAAAAGGCATTTGATAATCCATACTGGGGATAAACCATACAAATGTCAGTTTTGTCAGAAATCATTTACTGAAGGTGGTTCTCTGAAAAATCACATGAGAATCCATACTGGGGAGAAACCATACCAATGCAGGTTATGTCAGAAATCATTTGCTCAAGATAGTAATTTGAAAATGCACTTGAGAATCCATACTGGGGAGAAACCATACAAATGTAAGTTTTGTTATAAATCATTTGCTCAAGATAGTAATTTGAAAATGCACATGACAATCCATACTGGGGTGAAACCATACAAATGTCAGTTATGTCAGAAATCATTTACTCAAAGTAATAATCTGAAAGTGCACATGAGATTCCATACTGGGGAGAAGCCATACAAATGTCAGTTATGTCAGAAATCATTTAATACAGATAGTCACTTAAAAGGACATCTGAGAATTCATACTGGTGATAAACCACACAAATGTAATGTATGTCATAAATCATTTACTCAAGGTGGTTCTCTGAAAATGCACATGAGAATCCATACTGGGGAGAAACCATACCAATGTCAGTTATGCAAGAAATCATTTACTGGAGGTTCTGAACTGAAAGCGCACATGAGATTCCATACTGGGGAGAAACCGTACAAATGTAAGTTATGTCAGAAATCATTTGCTCGTAATAGTCTGAAAGTGCACATGAGAATCCATACTGGGGAGAAACCATACAAATGTGAGTTTTGTCAGAAATGTTTTTCTGACGGTGGTTCTATGAAAGTGCACATGAGAAATCATACTGGCGAAAAACCGTTCATTTGTGAGATTTGTAGCAGAGGATTCATCCAACTTGGAAGTCTATACAAACATAGAAGATCGCATACGAAAGAGGGGCAACACACATGCAATGAATCAAATCATAAAGGCAGTTCTTCAACAAAGCAGAAAGGAATACGCTCCCAGGGTGTCAAAATTATGAAAAGTAAATCCACTGGTGACCTAGCTGTTCAATTCATAACATTAGGGCTACGAAGCAGAGACGTTATGGATAAACCAAATGACCGGCTGTCATGGAACATGCACTCCGATTCCACTGAAGCATCCAAACCCTTTCTAAAAAGTAACAAAGTCAAATCACCTGAGGATTCAAAACCGCACCTGGAAAGACGTTTTGGATGTGGTATGTGCAGTGAAATGCTTGAAAATGAGAAGGAATTTCTTGAGCATTGTTCTATCCATCGCTTTTCCCCACTTGACAACTTATATCTTGACCTGTGCTGATTTCTAGTTCTCAGCACATGTAGCCAAAGGTTGAAGATTGACTACAATCATTTATAAATGTACATAATACATTTCTTTTCGAAGCATCGCAAATATTGGCATGAAAAATTATTTCCCAATTCCTCTTCATCGTGAAAAGTTCTGGCCATCGCAGGAAAACAAGTGGAATCTACAGCTTCTTTTTAGTGAGATTGCTAGCAATCAAACCCTATGACAATTTTACTCTCTTGTTTCTTGATTCTGAAGATGAAGCACTTCCTGCAATGTCGACTGGTGGAGAAGGGATCCCAGATCTGTTGAACTGGATCGAGGAGGGGATGCGAGGCTATTGGTGCACATAGACGTTGCTGTTCGTGTGCATCAGTGCAAGAGACTTGTCGTAGTCTGAAACGACACGGACATCTTCGCATTACTGTTGCACTACACTCATACTTCCTAGACCGGGGTTGCAGGAGATGTGGCAGCAGTAGGCCACTGGTGACAATCGACGTATGCTTCTACTTCATCATGTTGACCGGAGATGACTGCATGAGGAAGGTGGGATCCAGACACGGCCCAGTACAATATCTAAACTTTGGAGAGACAGACACGCTCTTAGAGCAAGATATACAGTGGGTTGGCAGAGAAGTTCTTGGTACGAGTCTGAGCAGGGGCAGGGTCAACTACAACCTGGGAGACGTTCGACAAGCTGAGACAAGACAACTATATCACGTCCACATTCGGAATTGACGCTCTCCCTCCTACAATCAGCGAGATCAGAGGCCATGCACATCCAGCAAAGGGCCTTCCTGGTGCACAGGGCATGCCAAATGCTTGCAGCACACAATGAACGTGAAGTAAAATTAGAGCCATTAAATTTCGGATGGCAGGAACACTTCAATGCACTGCTTCCATCAAAATGCCTGCATATTTGTCACGAAGTCTGCTCATAATAATTATGCAAGTGTGCAGGCAGGTGTGACACTCGACGCTGTGGTTGCCACCCTGCAACACATTTCTGTCATATTTTGTCATGGGAAGATATAAACCTCGTCCTGCATAAACGTACGATGCAAACTTGCTTGCACAGTGCACACATCCAAAACAACCTTAGTGGCTATATTCTGAAGACAACCTTTAATGATGCACCGAAAAATGACATGAAGCAGTGTTGACTGTTACCAAGTCATAATTAGCTGACTAAATTTGTTTCATTCAAGTTATAACACCTGATTCTACTATTGCATTCACTCAAGTAATAATCGACATAATTTATTTGTTTGTTTGTATGTGCACTTGTTATAGCGCCCCTTTAAGTCCTTTACTCAGAGGCACTCCCGACTGCAGCGCGGACACTGCATCGAATATTCACGACAAGGCGCTGAGCAATTGTGAGTGAAGGACTTGCCCAAGTTCCTTACGCGGCGACTTGAAGTGGATTCGAACCTGCAACCTTCCAGCTGCAATCAACGAACATGCTTACCACACCCCACGATGCAACAAAATGACCATAATTATGATCTTCAGATGACCTGGGATGTCAAAAGCTATATCATACATGAATTCTATTTACCTGAATCAGTGATGATAGAGGTATTACACCTGCATAATTATACTATATTATAACATAACATGTGTTTTTAGTGGTTCAGAAGACTCTGGGTCTGTGTTAGAACCACTGCAAATTAACCTGGAACATTTTAATAGCCCAACATTGAAGTGGGTTCGTTCTGGAATTTTCGACCAATGAGTCAGGGCTTTTTTAACGTGCAGTTGTACACAAAATGTGCAGTTCTAAATGCATTTGTGCAGTTGTAGAATGACTTCTGTCACAAGTTTTGTGCAGTTAAAACTAGTAAAAAAGGTCATTGTCATCCGATTGAAAGTAATTTACGATGGAGGATGGGAAGGAAAAGAAGGACTTGTGCAGTTCTAAAAATTCCTTAAAAACAGCCCTGCAATGAGTGACTTGTGGATGGGAGTGATATGATGAGCTCTGAGTGTTCTGGTGACAACGCTGGTTAGCGAATTTTTGTAAGAGTTGGAGTTGCTTAAGTTGTGTGGATTTAAGGTTTAGCAACAGATAATTTCAGTAATCAAATCAAATCAAATTTTATTGAATCGATTCAGAATAAACATACTATTATCACAATGCATATTATCTTGGTACATATAATGAGACAGAAAAATAGACAGGAAGGATTTGAGGTGTGCATTGAGCAGTAGATAATAGAGCAGTGTAGAGAGAAGAATCGACTCATGGAGAGAAGAAGCTAACGCTTATCTAGTCGTCCCCACATTATAAGGTACAAACAATAATAGCATGAAAAAGTAGGAAGAATCGATAGGTGAGTCACATGTTAGGAAGATAACTTAATTAGAGTCTACATAGAATCAGTAGATTTAAGCAGATGTTTTTTATATGTCGACTTAAATGAATTAAGAGAAGTAATGGAGCGAATGTTGGGATCAATAGAGTTCCAAAGTTTGGTGCCTGAGAATCTAACAGTGTGTTGTTTAGTGTTAGTATTGCATGAATTGAGGTGTATATTCAAACGTGATCTAGTGTTATAGCTGTGAACAGAGGCATTAGTTATAAAATAGTCCTTAAATAGACTAGGCAGTAATTGATTCTGGTGACGGTGCATAAATACTGCCAGTTGGAGTTTGAATAAGTCATAAACCGTTAACAATTCAAGATTTTTAAAAAGGCTAGCAGAGGCAGCCAGATAGTGGGAACCAGAGATAATTCTAACTGCACGTTTCTGTAATAGTAGGAGAGGTACAAGGTGGGTTTTGTATCCACCGGCCCAGATGATAACACCATAGTTAAGATAAGGTAAGACAAAGGTATTATAAAGTGTTTTGAGTGTGGGGAAGAGAAGAACATTTTTGAGCCTGTTAATTATTCCAATAGATTTGGCAATCTTATTCTTGACAAGGGTAATGTGGGATTTCCAATTAAGGTGCTCGTCAATGATCAACCCCAAGAATTTAGTCTGAGATACCCGGTTAATAGGGATATTGTTAAGAGTGATACTTTTAGAGGGTTCTTCAAGGATCTTCTTACCCATACTAGAGAATATAATGTAATTAGATTTTTTAACGTTAAGAGATAGGGAATTAGCATTAAACCAAGCAGATAAATGGAGTAGTTCAGAGTTCATGCTATCAAACAGGTCATTTATATTGTTAGAAGACATGAAGACTGTGGTGTCATCTGCAAATAAATAAAATAGGAGCTTAGTAGAGCAATTACAAATATCATTAATATAAATTAAAAAGAGCAGAGGTCCCAGGATGGATCCTTGGGGAACCCCAAAACTTATGGTGGCCAAGTCCGACGTCTTTCCCCGATAGGTTACCAGTTGGTGTCTATTGGATAAGTAAGATTTAAACCAGTCTAAGGCAATTCCTCTAATGCCATACTGGCCGAGCTTATCAAGTAAAATATCATGTTTGATAGTATCAAAAGCCTTAGATAAGTCCAGGAAAACACCAATAGCTGTATTATGGCTATCTATAGCATCCGATATTTTGTCAACAACTTCAAGGATTGCATGAGTAGTAGAGTGTCCTTTCCTAAAGCCAAATTGCTTATCATATAGGATATTAGTTTTTTCAAGGAAATTAGATAATCTAGAGTGCATGGCTCTTTCAAGAATTTTGGAAAAGCAGGTAAGCTTGGATATGGGTCTGTAGTTGGCCATATCCTGACAGTCATTGGATTTAAATATAGGAGAGATGTTAGCAATTTTCATACTTTTGGGGACAATGCCAGTGATAAAAGACTGATTAATTAGGTGAGCAATGGGTTTAGAAATGATAGGCGCAAGCTTTTTAATTATAAGAACGGGCAGTTCACAACAATCATACGGTTTAGTAACTTTAAGGTTAGAGATGATATCGGTAATTTCACAATCATTAACTGGAGTAATAAACATACAGCTAGGGTTGGGAGTTTTTAAGTAGGAGGAATATGGGGTAGAAGTCGGGGGGATATTGGCAGCCATTTTAGGTCCTATGGAAACAAAATAATCGTTAAATAGGTTGGCACATCGTCCACTCAAGCGTTGAGTGGACGATGGGCGTAGCAATGGTGAATGCAGGTTTGAAATTAAGCAGAAGGATCTTAAGTAAGCCAGACTAACTTCTGGTGCCGTAAATGGAATCCATAAACTGTAGGCCTATCTAAGAAATAATAGGGCGTGCTGGAGGAGCTTTCCTGATCAACAAATTACGTCAAAGAATCAATAAATATAGCATGCAAAACGTTTAATGTTGGTCTTAGAACAAAATGGTAGCGGACAAAATGGTACGGAGAAAATGGTACGGAGAAAACGTTTAAATGGAAGCTGGATGAGGGTATTTTATTGCTGAAATAGAGGGTGGATGTGTTTTTCGTTGCTAAAGTAGAGCTCTGGTGAAGTAAAAAGCTTGAGAAAATGGAGGTTGGATAAGCGAAAAATGCTTGAGAAATTGAAACTGAATTGATGTATTTCATTCACGTGTTTCATGATGTATCCAGCTTCAATTTCAGCCACAAGATTCCTTAAATGAACCTCCATTTGTAATGCGTCTTTCGTTAATCCAGCTTCCATTTCAGCTATGAAAGTACCCTGATACAGCTTCTATAAGTAAAGCGTTATTTTCATCAATCCAGCTTCCATATCATGTATAAAAATATTCTTGTAGAACCTTCATCTAGCTTCCATTTCACATGCGTCTTTTCATTAATCCAGCTTCTATTTCATATACATGTATAAAAATTAACTAATCCAGCTTTCATTTCATCCATACCATTTTGTCCGTACCATTTTGTCCGTACCATTTTGTCCGCTACCATTTTGTCCGGTCACCTTTAATGTTCATAGCCTAATATTTTGAAATTAAATAGATTCTTCAGTAACAAGCAGCTTTTTGTTGGATTTTAAAAAAATACTTTGTATATATTATAATATTATTATAATAATTATAATTATGTAGAATTTACTTTTTCCGCTTGATCTCGGCCGGGAGTGTTTTCATTATCAGTAGATAGGCCTATCTTGAGGGACGCTATATAATTCGGATTGATTTTTAAAAACCTCTGTTAAAATGTTCCAAATAGGGTAAAGGAGTTGGGAATTCGCATACTCATATATTTTTATGCTAAAAAGGAAACTGAGGAATCGTCTGAAATCTAAAACATAATGCATAAGCTTAGGCCTACTGTTGACACATTGAAATATTCATGGGCGGAGTTTATCAGGGGCTAGGGTAGGGCTAAACCCCCCAAGAAGACCCAGATTCATTTATATTACCGTGTAAATGGTATATTTCCCCGGGCTTAGCCACAAGAAGGCTTCAGCCCCTCTAAGAACGGAAACCATACTCCGCCCATGGAAATAATTATTGCACCATTACCTCAAACAAAGTGAATGTTTGAGAACTTTTACGAACGTCTATGAAATAAATACGAAGCCTAGGCCTATAATCAAGAGCGAAAGGGTCATGGATTCAATCGGATTAATTAGGCCTACCCAAAGCAATGATTCACAAGGATCGTTCTTTTAAGTAGGCCTACACTATTGTTTTCCTTTGGCCTATTCGATCAGAGCTGTCAAATCTCTTCTTCATCGAAAACTTCTCCACTTCTCCAACCCCACTGTCAAGATCCATCCCACCCCTCCATGGCTGATACATTCTGTTCATTGTTCTCGGACAAAATCTCATCCCTTCGCTTCACATCGCAATCCCTTCTTGTCTCACAATCCTCCAACATCCATCCACCTCATTTTCCAAATCCTACTCCTCTTGTCTCTCAGTCATGGTTTACAATTCTCACGCCCAGCCTCGAAAATAAGTGCCCGGACGCCGTCCATGAACGTCCTGCCACACTTTAGGCCCTGGTGACGTTTGAGATTCTTCAATGGTGAACGAAATCCCACTTTAAATATTATAGGATGGTAGCCTAATCTATCGTTCTAGCGGAATAAGTGTGTTCAGTTTCCGGATGATCGCATGTTTCTTGAGGACTCTTAATTCTGAAGGACACCGGAGAGGTAGGCTACAATGTATGAAGGAGTTTTTGTTGCTACACAGTTGTAGGTAATAATGGCGATTTTGTATGTAATCCTTTCTTTGACAGGTAGCCAGTGCAGGGATTTCAGAAGTGATGTGCTGCTAGAATGACATGAAGCCTAGTGCGAAGTTGTTTTTGACTCGCTGAGGAGACGTTAAGTGTTTTTTTTAAAAACGTCCAATAGAGATGGCTGTTGCAGTAGTCCAGACGTGAGTCAACTAATTCACATGCGATGGTGTTTGCAATGTCTTTTGTCAGGAAAGGTCGGATGTGTCGCAGAGCACGAGTGTGGAAATTGGTGGAGCGAAGAATTTCAGCAGTTTGGGATTCCATTGACAGAGTCGAGTCAAGTTTCACTCCGCGTATTTTAACAGTCACTGTGGATGATAAATTTAAGGCTGTATTTGAGAAGGTGGGTTGGAGGTGCTGACGTTTGTCGATTTGCGACCTGGTCCCAAAGACTGGTTTCGGTTTTTGATGGGTTTAGGAGAAGACAATTTTCCAGGAACCAATTAACGGTTTACAGCTTCTGCACAATTAGTAGACAACCCGGTAGGCTATGTTATAGCCTATGCTTATAGCAGGTGGTATTTCCAGAGGTAAGAGTGGTATATAGCTGTGTGTCATCTGCATATTGGTGGTGTTTGATCCCGAAAGATGAAGTTAACTGGTGATATGAATACAGAGAAAAGAAATGGGTCAAGGCCACTACCCTGAGGTACTCCAGCAGTGGAAGGCAGAGTGTCAGATTTGGACGAATCTAAAGCAATGAAAAATGCTTACCTTTGAGGTAGGACGTAAGCCAGTTCAGAGCATTTCCAGTTAGGCTATACCAAAAGCATCTTGCGCACGAGCAACAAGTAATTTATGGTCCGTAGCATCGAAAGCAGCCGAGTTGTCCGAAGAGAGCAAAAAGGTTGCTGATCCTTTATCAGTATTAGATTGAATGTCATTTGTGACTTTAAGGACGGTTATCTCAGTTGAGTGGCCAGAGCTGAAACCAGATTGAAATGGATTGAAATTTGGAGAGCTTGTAATATGTGGGATAGTCTAGAAAGTGCAAGTTTCTCTAGAATCTTGGAGAAGGTGTTTAGATTTGATATCGGCCGTAGGTTTGACAGGTCACATGGGTCAAGACCGTTCTTCTTAAGCAGAAGGGTGACTTGGGCAGATTTGAAATTTGTTGGGAAGCGACATGATTGAAAATAGAGTTTTGCAAGGTGGGAAATAAGCAGTGCAAAAAGGTCAGGGTCTTGAGGATTTGAGTAGGTAGATAGAAAAGAAAAGATTATTATTTTTATTAGGCTAGTCAAGTGGTGACGTTTTAGACTTGAGGTTAAGGATTAACTTGAAAACCTCCGCAGGAGTTACCAGGGAAAGTTCGGACAGAGTCTGTGGAGTTGATGGCAGCTGAAAGTGAATATTGGTGTGACGGAGTGGTTCAAGGAAATCCTGGATAGTGGACTTGGTTTTTCAAGTTTGTCCTTGAAGCATGCGGACAAACTTAGTAGTTCAAATATTCACCAGATGGCAGAAGATAACTTTCTCAATCCAGCTTCTAATACCTACGGGCACTGATGGAATCACTCGCCATTTTGTACGGATGGAAGGCGGAAGTCCGATTTTCGCTTAAACGCATTTTGTTGATTCGATAAATGGTCAGTTCTTAATTTACATATTTGTGCCTTATTGTTCGCTAATACGTTTACACCGAATTTAATTATTTGACAATTCGTTCGCCATCGTTTTTGCGAAATTAATATTATTATTCGTCATTTCATCCATGGGTTTTAGCGACGGTCGCCTCCAAGTTGGATTAACGAAGAGAGTTAGACCTAAATAGAAGTCGGATTGGTGCAATAATTTTTAATAGAATCTGGATCGATATAAGTATTCTGTCAGAGATTGAATCATGATTGATGAAATTTAATTGTTATTTAAACAGAAGTTGAATTGCTACAAAATAGTTGTTGCTTAAATACAGAATTAGACGAATTGTCTGGACACCACTTGTCGTTAGACGAGTTGTCTGTAGACCAGTTGTCGTGACAACTCGTCTACCGACAACTCGTCTAACGACAAGTGGTCTCCGGACAATTCGTCTACGACAACTGGTCTACGGACAACTGATCCAGCGCTTGAGAACTGGAAGCTGGATGAAAGTTTTAACAGGTGAAATGGAGGTTGGATTGATGAAAAAACGCAAGAGAAATGAAATCTGGATGATGGCTCTTTTACAGGTGAAATAGAAGCTGGATTGATGAAAATAACGCGTGAGAAATAAAAACTGGATGAAAGAATTTCTCGACCTGAAATAGAAGCTGGATTGATGAAAAACGCTTAAGTAATGGAAGCTGGATAAGGGTATTATTTTATTTCTGAAATAGAAGCTGGATTGACGAAAATAACGGGTGAGAAATAGAAGCTGGATGAAGGTATTTTTAGATCTGAAGTAGAAGCTGGATGCATGTCGAAATACATGAATAAAATCATCGATCCAGCTTCCATGTAAGCTAAGAAACCATTTTCATAAATCCAGCTTGTATTTCATCAATACTATTCGTCTGTAGACCAGTTGTCGTTAAACCAATTGTCCGGAGACGAGTTGTCGGTAGACGAGTTGTCTGTAGACCAGTTGTCGTGGAACCCTTTAATACATCATGAACAATAATTAGATGATTTTTATGTTCTTGAAACAATCTATTACTGAGATGTTGCTTGATTTTAGTAGGAACCGGATGTTCTTTTTATCAAGTGCGTGATGACAAGCAACATCATTTTGGAACTTTTGAGAGTTAAATAACGCCCGTCAATGATTTTGATCAAGTCGAAACAGTCACCAGAATTTTTAACTGGTGTACAATTAGACAATTTCCTCTTCTGTTCATACGGCTCTTGGATAGCAAAGCATCATGGGAGTCCTATTCTTCAAAAGTTGGATGGCTTGAATATTTCATCACAAAGACAATTGCTGTGAGTGGAGCGAATTTTGGAAAAAATTCCGACAAGAATTATTATTGACACTTGAAAGAAGTTAAACGTTTCACTTGCAATGATCGGCCTCTGGAGAGAGACAGATTTTACACATACGTGTTGCTTTCAAATGGAACTCACCCTGAAATTCAGATTATGCAAGAATCAAGTGCACACTCTAGAAATCCATGATGACAGAGATCTCATATTAAAGAACCAATTCTGGTGAAAAAGCAAAAATATTGCCAGAAATCTCATTACCCAGGTGAACTTCCTATCAAGAAACATACTTCAGTGTAACCAAGCAGCTGCCAGTTATATGGGAAAATCATATACCAAAAAGTTGATGTTACCATGCAAGCCTATACTGGGGAAACTCAATGCAAGCAGCAGCAATGTAAAAGATCATTTGCTCTAAATATTCATGAAAACGCAAGCATGACAACTCATGCTGGAAAGATACCCTACAAATGTCAGTTATGTAAAAAATCATTTACTCAAGCTGGTTATCTGAAAGTGCACATGAGAATTCATTCTGGAGAGAAACCATACAAATGTCAATTATGTCAAAAATCATTTACTACAGGTGCTGTCCTAAAAAGGCATTTGAGAATCCATACTGGGGAGAAACCATACAAATGTGAGCTATGCCAGAAATCATTTACTCAAGGTGGTGACCTAAGAGTGCACGTTAGAATCCATACTGGGGATAAACCATACAAGTGTAAGCTATGTCAGAAATCATTTACTCTAGCTGGTTATCTGAAAGTGCACATGAGAATTCATTCTGGGGAGAATCCACACAAATGTCAGTTATGTCAGAAATCATTTACTACAGGTACTATCCTAAACAGGCATTTGATAATCCATACTGGGGATAAACCATACAAATGTGAGCTATGCCAGAAATCATTTACTCTAGCTGGTAATCTGAAAGTGCACATGAGAATTCATTCTGGGGGGAAATCATACAAATGTCAATTTTGTCAGAAATCATTTTCTCAAGGCAATACTCTGAAAATTCACATGACAATTCATTCTGGGGAGAAACCATACAAATGTCAGTTATGTCAGAAATCATTTACTCAAAGTAATAATCTGAAAGTGCACATGAGAGTCCATACTGGGGAGAAACCATACAAATGTCAGTTATGTCAGAAATCATTTACTGAAGGTGGTTCTCTGAAATATCACATGAGATTACATACTGGAGAGAAACTATACAAATGTCAGTTATGCCAGAAATCGTTTACAAAAGCATATGAACTGAAAAGACATGTCAGGACTCATACTGGAGAAAAACTCTACAAGTGTCACTTATGTCAGTTATCATTTGCTGAAAAGAGCCATCTGAAAACACACATTATGAGCCATATAGGCAATAAACCCCACGCATGTCAGTTATGTCAAAAATCATTTACTACAGGTGCTATCCTAAAAAGGCATTTGAGAATCCATACTGGGGATAAACCATACAAATGTCAGTTTTGTCAGAAATCATTTACTGAAGGTGGTTCTCTGAAAAATCACACGAGAATCCATACTGGGGAGAAACCATACCAATGCAGGTTATGTCAGAAATCATTTGCTCGACATAGTAATTTGAAAGTGCACATGAGAATCCATACTGGGGAGAAACCATGCAAATGTAAGTTTTGTTATAAATCATTTGCTCAAGATAGTAATTTGAAAATGCACATGACAATTCATACTGGGGTGAAACCATACAAATGTCAGTTATGTCAGAAATCATTTACTCAAAGTAATTATCTGAAAACACACATGAGATTCCACACTGGGGAGAAGCCATACAAATGTCAATTGTGTCAGAAATCATTTAATACAGATAGTCACTTAAAAGCACATCTGGGAATTCATACTGGTGATAAACCACACAAATGTAATGTATGTCATAAATCATTTACTCAAGGTGGTTCTCTGAAAATGCACATGAGAATCCATACTGGGGAGAAACCATACCAATGTCAGTTATGCAAGAAATCATTTACTGGAGGTTCTGAACTGAAAGTGCACCTGAGATTCCATACTGGGGAGAAACCGTACAAATGTAAGTTATGTCAGAAATCATTTGTTCGTAGTAATCTGAAAGTGCACATGAGAATCCATACTGGTGAGAAACCATACAAATGTGAGTTTTGTCAGAAATGTTTTTCTGACGGTGGTTCTATGAAAGTGCACATGAGAAATCATACTGGCGAAAAACCATTCATTTGTGAGATTTGTAGCAGAGGATTCATCCAACTTGGAAGTCTATACAAACATAGAAGATTGCATACGAATGAGGGGCAACACACATGCAATGATTCAAATCATAAAGGCAGTTCTTCAACAAAGCAAAAAGGAAAACGTCCACAGGGTGCCAAAATTATGCAAAGTAAATCCATTGGTGACCTAGCTGTTCAATTCATAACATCAGGGCTACGAAGCAGAGACATTATGGATAAAGCAAATGATCGGCTGTCATGGAACATGCACTCGGATTCCACTGAAGCAATAAATCCCTTTCTAAAAAGTAACAAAGTCAAATCACCTGAGGATTCAAAACCGCACCTGGAAAGACGTTTTGGATGTGGTATATGCAGTGAAATGCTTGAAATTGAGAAGGAATTTCTTGAGCATTGTTCTACCCATCGCTTTTCCCCACTTGACAACTTATTTCTTGACCTGTGCTGATTTCTAGTTCTCAGCACATGTAGCCAAAGGTTGAAGATTGACTACAATCATTTATAAATGTACATAATACATTTCTTTTCGAAGCATCGCAAATATTGGCATGAAATATTATTTGCCAATTCCTCTTCATCGTGAAAAGTTCTGGCCATCGCAGGAAAACAAGTGGAATCTACAGCTTCTTTTTAGTGAGATTGCTAGCAATCAAACCCTATGACAATTTTACTCTCTTGTTTCTTGATTCTGAAGATGAAGCACTTCCTGCAATGTCGACTGGTGGAGAAGGGATCCCAGATCTGTTGAACTGGATCGAGGAGGGGATGCAAGGCTTTTGGTGCACGTAGACTGGGCTGTTCATGTGCATCGGTGCAAGAGACTTGTTGTAGTCTGAAACGACACGGACATCTTCGCATTACTGTTACACTACACTCCATACTTCCTAGACCGGGGTTGCAGGAGATGTGGCAGCAGTATGCCACTGGTGACAATCGGCGTATGCTTCCAATTCATCATGTTGACCGGAAATGACTGCATGAGGAAGGTGGGATCCAGACACGGCCCAGTACAGTGTCTAAACTTTGGAGAGACCGACACGCTGTTAGAGCAAGATGCAGTGGGTTGGCAGAGAAGTTCTTGGTACGGGTCTGGGCATGGTCAACTACAACGTGGGAGACGTTCGACAAGCTGAGACAAGACAACTATATCACGTCCACATTCGGAATTGACGCTCTTCCTCCTACAATCAGCGAGGTCAGCAGGGCCTTCCTGGTGCACAGGGCATGCCAAATGCTTGCAGCACACAATGAACGCGAAGTAAAATTAGAGCCATTCAATTTCGGATGGGAGGAACACTTCAATGCACTGCTTCCATCAAAATGTCTGCATATTTGTCACGAAGTCTGCTCGTAATAATTATGCAAGTGTGCATGCAGGTGTGACACTCGACGCTGTGGTTGCCACGCTGCATCAAATTTCTGTAATATTTTGTCATGGGAAGACATAAATATCGTCCTGCATAAACGTACGATGCACACATCCGAAACAACCTTAGTGGCTATATTCTGAAGACAACCTTTAATGATGCACTCAAAAATGACATGAAGCAGCATTGACTGTTATCATGATGGAGACCAGCCATTCAATATAAATGATTGTTATAAAACATTTGCGCTGAACAGTAAAGAAGAACGTACGTCATACCACAACAAACTGTGGAGAAACACTTTGACCTTGCAATTCGTGTAGCAAAGCCTCTGCAACGAAAGACAGAACCTAAAATGATACACCTTGAAGAGAAACCGTTCACTTGCTTTTCCTGTCTGAAAAAAATTGCGAGGAGTGACATGTCAGAATTATGGAATTAGAGGCTCGCCTCTTAATTGGTTCTGTAGCTACTTATCTAATAGATTACAATATGTTTCTGTTAATCACTCTTCCTCTGCCTCTCTATTTGTGAAATAATTATAAATGATCTACAATCTGTGACTGCCTTGAAATTAATCATGTTTGCTGACGACACGAATATTTTTGCCACTGGGCAGTGTCCTCTCATGCTAGCTAAAACTCTGAATGAAGACTTAAAACTGTTAAGCCACTGGTTTGCCGCCAACTTATTATCTTTGAACTTAAATAAGACTAACTATATGATATTTGGAAATAAGGTGACTCTTGACTCAGATTTTGACATATGTGTAAATGACGTGCATCTCCCTCGTGTACGTGAAACTAAATTTCTTGGTGTTCTTATTACTGAAAATCTTAAATGGAATAAACATGTGGACATGGTCACCAACAAAGTGTCCAAGGTTGTGGGCATTTTACGTAAGGTCAGACATGTGCTACCAACTGAGAAATTGAAGCTTTTATACCATACCTTGCTAGAACCATATATCAATTACTGTTGTGTTGTTTGGGCTTCTCCGTACAGATCCTGCAACTTGGACCGAATTCTAAAGCTTCAGAAAGCTGCATGTCGTATTATCTCTAACTCTTCCTATTTAGCCCATTCCAACCCTTTATTCAGTAAACTTAATATTCTCAAAGTGTATGACCTGTACTATTTGTCTATCGTCGTCCTTATGTACTAATTTGGAAATAATCTCTTACCCCGATATTTAAAAATTATTTTATGACAGTGGCTCAATTTCACTCGTTTAATACTCGTGGATCGAGTAAATATGTTGTTCCTTTTGCACGTACCACCTGTCGCTTTAATAGCTTCCGAATTCTAGGTCCCCGTTTATGGAACTCTCTGTCAGATGATGTGAAGAGGGAAAATAGTGTATGTGCCTTCAAGAAAAATGTTAAAAAGACTTTGTTTTCAAACTATTGCATATGTTGATTAACTTTGGTCTTTCTTTATACCTGCATTTATCTTGCAGCAATCTAGACATTGTATGTTAGTATCCTGACTGTTTATTATGATGTTTCCGAGTCTCTAATCCTTTGTAGACTGTGAGAATTTACTGCTGCAATAATATGCTGTTTCTATTATTTATTATTATTATTATTTTAGTATTATTATTATTACCATTTATTAATATGATTTTATTAATACGATTTAATATTACAATTTTATTATTATCATTATTGCATTGTATGTTTATCCCTATTACTTTCAGTTATGTTCTAATTAATTAAGTATTAATTAAGTCTTAGTTAAGTATTAATACTGACTTGCACTAAAAATAGTCTTGGAGCTAGGGGTCAGGGTTATATAAGCTGTTAGCTTTTTCCTGATTCCTTTTGCACTATGTTTATTGAGGCTTGTTTATACTATTTGACTTGTGTGTGTGTGCAATAAACAAGTTCATTCATTCATATGTCAAAATACACACCGGAGAAAAATCATTCAAGTGCGATTTATGTTCAAAATCTTTTCTGCGTAAGATCACTCTTGACCGACATTACGGACAAGTCCATACTGGCGAGAAACCATTCAAGTGCAGTTTTTGTGAGAAAGCGCTTATTACTAAATGGATACTGACAATATAATCTGACCCATACTGGAGAAAAGCCATGCCTATGCAATATGTGTTCTAAAGCATTTGCACGGAAGAGTGACCATAATTAATGTCCATGAAAAATCTCACTGTGCTGTAAAAATTCTTTTGCATTTTTTTCAAAATCATTTGCAGACAAATCCTGTTTTCAAAGACACATCAGAACACAGACTGGAGATTGTGGAGAAGGACCATACATGTGTCAATTTTGTACCATGTCGTTTTCACAAAAATGTGCGCTTAAAGAGCATGCTTGAACCCGTGATGGATATCAGTCATTGAATAAAAAAAATTTGACAAAATGTTTGCAGTGAACAGTATTAAAAGAAGAATGACATAATTATAAGATCAAATCGTGGAGAAGCACTCTGCCATTCCGATTCATATAGCAAAATTTCTGCAGAACAAGTAATCTAGCAAAACCAATAAATTATTTTAAAAATTTATTTGCCGTAGGCCTACATTCTGCCGAGAAAATCGTTAAATCCCGTGACCCCCTTCCCCTCCGTGGGTACGTAAAGTAACGTAATAGATGAACAGATTCTCATAAAATTGTTTAAGCTGGCGAAAAGAGGGGTTTTTGTTCTCCCAGGTTCCACGACATTTGGTCTACCGACAACTCGTTTAACGACAGGTGGTCCCCTGACAATTTGTCTAACGACAACTGGTCTATAGACGAATCATATAGATGAAATAGAAGCTGGATTTATAAAAAAAACGTTAAATGGCTTTCTAGCTGAGATGGAAGCTGGATTGATCATTTTCATATAATGTATTTCAGCATGCATCCAGCTTTTAGTTCAGATATAATACATTTTGCCCGTTATTTTCGTCAATTCTATTTCAGATATAAAGATACCCTCATCCAGCTTCCATTACTTAAGTGCTTTTTCATCAATCCAGCTTCTATTTCAGAGCTAGAAATATTTTCATCCAGCTTTTATTTCTCATGTATTATTTTCGTCAATCCAGCTTCTATTTCACCTCAATCAATCAATATACAGCGTGGTTTAAAAAAAGTAAGCCAAAGTTTTTTGCATATATCTTTAATACCTGATGACATATCACGCTAACAATTTTCCAAATATTTAGAGGATTGGACCAGGAATATGATTCCAAAATTTCATGAGATGAAGTTGAGCGTATAAAAAGATATGAATCTTTCAACTTCATATGCCGAACTTCCAGTTTACAAGCAATTTTCTGTTAGATTCAATAAAATGTAAGCCAAACTGTTTTTCTTACATCTCTAATGTTTGATGATTAATCATGCTAAAATTGTCCCAATATTTAGATAATTGAACCGAGAATATATTTCAAAATATGTAATAAATTTGAACGGATAGAAAGATATAGAAATTTTAACTTCATCTCCCACACCCCATCCCCACCCACCCCTCCCAAACCCTCACCCCACCCGCCACCCCGACCACACCACACTACACTCCGACCTCCAAAGGTACGCCACCCGTGAAATTTGTATACCGGTATTCGGAAAATTCTCCCACCCCAATCCCTCATACTCCACACCCCTCCCCATCCCCGACCCCACCCCACATCCCATCCCACCCCCACTCCCCACCCCCACTTCTCCACACTCCCCATCTCCACCCCTCCCCACCCACCACCAACCCGCCTACCACTCCACCCCACCCCACCCACCACCCCAACCCCCATCCAATCCCTCACTCCCCACACCCTGCCCACCCCATCCCCACTTCCCCACACAGCCACCCACCCAACCCACCTCTCCCCATCCCCACCCAACCACACCCCACCCACCTCACCCCCACCCGCCACTCCCCGACCACACCACACTACACTCCGACCTCCAAGGGTACGCCACCCGTGAAATTTGTATATTCGGAAAATTCCCCCCACCACTATCTCCCACCCCACCCACCACACCACACTTCGACCTCGACCGGTACGCGACCCGTGACATTTCGGGCCGAGGTGTGGACTGAGTAGAGGAGAGGTGGCCGCGTAAAAATCTGGCTAACTGTGAAACTATGGCAAGGGAATAGAAATTTATTGCGAAAATTAGGGTTTCGCAACCCCCCACCGAGGCCCTTATGGTGGTAGCGATTCGCCAACCACTCCACCGGGTGGCTCTGGTGGACCTCTGTCTAGGTACAAAGTTTCAGAGGATTTACTGAAAACATTGAAAAAAATTGGCGGGTTTCGCCCCCACCCTGGCCCCCATGGTGGTAGAGAATCGCCAACCCCTCGTTGGGGTGTCTCCTGCCGAGACCTACACAATAGTGAATCGTAATCGTAGACTCGAAATTTCTAAAGCGGCGGTCGAGAAAGTGTAAGGCAGCCAGATGATCGACGATTGATCGTGTAGAACGAGTAGGCTGGATGGTGAAGAGTTCGCGAATATAAGTTGGCTGAGAGCATTGCAAAGAGTTGTAGGTAAAGGAGAGAACTTTTAAGTGGATTCGCTCTGGGATTTTCAACCAGTGAAGTGACTTGAGGATGGGGGATGATGTCTGGGTGTTCTGGTGACGGCTCTGGCTAGAGAATTTTGAATGAGTTGGATGCGCTTAAGTTGTGAGGAGTCAAAGCTTAAGAACATAGTGAAGGTTTAGAGTGAAAAGCTCAAAAACTGTGGAAATGCATCCCGGTCAAACAGACAAACAGACAGACAGGCAGACAGACAGACAGACAGGCAGACAGACAGACAGGCAGACAGACAGACAGGCAGACAGACATAATCTTCTCTTTATTTATATAGAATGTCCTTATATTTCATTGCTTGTTATTCGGAAGGCACGTGCATCATTATGGAAATCAATTAATATTCTTATAACTTATAGCCTATAGATTGTTAATCGGACACGGTACGTTTCCATCTATCCAGTCGAACATTCACAAACAAATCATTTTTATCACTGTTTTTAAACTACTTGGACTGTTCTGAACAAACAGAATCATCTGAGCACTAGACGAACGACTTGTTTTGTTTATTCTTCTTTCATCCGTTCATCTTGAAAGGTAGTGATTAAATTTCTCATCCAGAGGTAGCGGATCTTTGCAAAATGAAAGCCTGAGCCTTAAGTCTAGCTAGCTATAGAATCTTTAACGAGAAGGGTTTGTAGGCATAGGGCCTAATTATAGACCCATTCTCGCTATTTGCTTCTTGGAAAATCACAAGTCATAAGATGCGTGAAACAAGAATCAGATGCGTGATTGCTGTTTCAGAAGCAATTTTTCATTTGCAATATACGGCTCTGCAGCGACTTAACCAGCAAACCAGAGCTATGCGCCGGACGCGCCGCCGCCGCCGCCATTTTGTGGGCGCCGCCGCCGCCGATTTTTTTGGGTCGGCGCACCGACACCGCTTCCGCCGAAAATTTGTCGACGCGCCGGCGATGCCACGTTGATTTGTTTTTTTCTTTTTCTTGCATTTTTCATCTCTTGCGTGATTTCGCGAAATCATTGTTGCGTCAGTTCAAAATAGAATATTTTTCTTACCTAGGCTACAGCGATTTTCCTGGCAACACCGTTTTTGCGTCTACGCTATGAAACCTATGTCACCTATTCGTTTTGAATTTTTAATGTTACAACTTTTGTGGATTTTGTGATTCGATATGAATAATGGCGGCAACGAAGGTAAAAAGAACTCCAAGTAGGCCTAAGTGAATAATTGCCATGCGGTGTATGCGTTCTTGCCTGATAGTCCGACCGTACGCTAGGATGAAACAGAACCGTCTGCCCTCTAGTATTAGGATGCACGTTACTATCACGTTGCAAAGAGGTGGCGCTCTGCAATAATTTATGTGGGCAATTATGGCAATAGGTCGCGTCTGCAGGCTTATGATTCTCCATTTCCGACCAGTTACTATCTACTTCCAATTTTGCTCACCATAATCAAACTCCCACGCTGTACGTAATCTATGTGAAATTAATGATTAATTAAGCTTTATATATGCATGTAAACGTCGATGGTTTGTAGGCACTGCTGCAGTGGACACTAATGTAAATTTCACTAAATTACGACAGTCAAAAGGTTTCGTTGCGTTTATTGTATGCATGTGCATTGTGCACTTGATATAGCACCACTTCCAGATACTACTCAGAAGCGCTCCCGAATACAGCGCGGACACTGAATCGGAACCTCCGGCAATTCTCACCCAGATGAAAGTCCGCAGAATGAATGAATGCCAAAGTCTCCACTTTCAGTGTCATTAAATGATGAGACAAGTGGTTCATATTTCCACCTTCTCTTTACTGCTGCTTTGTCGCCATCATCTGGTGGAACCAGAGTGTGAATTGCCGGGAGTGGTTGGGGGTTTCAACCCCCCAGTCATTCTTAGGTCCCCATAGTCGTCTGTGTTTTACACCCTAATCCCAAGTGGATAATGGTCCAACCCCCAGTCATTTTTCCACAATTATCAAAGTGAGTGAAACCATGTACTATCTGTATTCAAACGATCTGAAGATTCCAGTCCAAGCATTACCACAGCTACCTGGTGCGTGTTTCTGCACCATGGATATTTGTTATGAGATCGTTCATTCACTGTGCAACTAAATTGGGAACGGGGAAAGAACATATCCACCTCCGGCCCAATGCCCCTGCCATTACACTCCCCCTCCCTTACCCCCGACCATTACCCCAGTAGCACATTACCCCGAAAGCCATTATCCCCATTTGTTTACAGTTAGGTCCAGTGCATGTATGTATGTATGTATGTATGTATGTATGTATGTATGTATGTATGTATGTATGTATGTATGTATGTATGTATGTATGTATGTATGTATGTATGTACGAACGTACGCACGTACGTACGTACGTACGAATGTATGTATGTATGTATGTATGTATGTATGTATGTATGTATGCATGCATGTATGTATGTATGTATGTATGAATGTATGTATGTATGTATGTATGTATGTATGTATGTATGTATGTATGTATGTATGTATGTATGTTAGGGTGCATCAAGCGCCCCATAATTGTTAAAAAACTTTCAAAAGTTTTTGTCCCTAATTCACTTCTTTTCCTATTACTAAAAAAGTGTGTTTCCCAAAATTTGAGAATTTTCTGACATATTCTAGGTATCTCACCCAGCAACTGAAGTTTTACAATGGCGAACACACTGAACAGATTATGCATTATTATGCTGCAACAAGACTTTAAAGATAGGTCCAATAGTTCTTAACATTATCTGTGCTGTATTAGCCAAGAGCCATCTTCAGAAGTATTGCAAAGATTCTTAGAAGTGAACATATTTATTATTACTATTGTAAAAACATTTATGTTGCGATGCTATTACATGACACATGTCAAGCGGATATTGTCATTCGGAAGTTGGCTTGCGTTTGCGTGTATTGGATTGTCTCTGCCGGTCTTGTTCCACAACTTGAAGCACATCTTCATAATGCTGTTCAGTGCTCAGTCTTTGATGCTTTCAGAAAATCCGAGCTGAGCTTCACTCCCCTCTCAGCACAGTCATTGATTACGTTGAGTGCTTCAATGTTTCTCATAGCAGTTTAATAGTCATTGCGGCTTCGTTGAGGAACTGAGTGTCAACTTGCAGTATATCAAACATATAGGCCTACCACGAGTCAGTCCCTGCAAGATCGGCAAGAGTTGTTGTAGCTGTTATTACATCTGGAAATTTAGGCTTCCCAAAGCCCGATCCAAATCTGTTCTGCTGCAATAATTATTGCAAGCGTTCTTTTGGCTTAACTGAAAGCAGGCGATTAGCAAGGGCACGTCGTTCAGTGTCTGGAACATTATTACTAAACAGTGCAAGTGGCACCATTTCTGCCGTTAAATACCATATAATTTATGTCGTTTGAAGGCACGAACAGCACTCGCGGAGACCTGTGCATTCAGCAAGTCATATTGCAAGAATTATTTGTAGGCTATAGCTTCAAGTCATTCCATGGCGCATCAGTCACCGAACTACAAGTCATCCACCACTTAAAGTCATCTGTATGAAAGGACAACTGTGAACTATAAATCTGTCGAAATTGTTCTCTGCAAATGTCAATGAATGGTTTCGCATTCTCACTGAATACATTATCATCAAAGCGTGATAGTCTTTCTGTTGCTGACCGATGTGTCTTGAGGAGCTGGAAGTTCTTACGAAGCCTTGCGAATAATACCATCTCGGGTGATTTTGAAGTCTCAATTTGAAGATCTTCAAACACGTGTGTAAGAATTACTTCACCAACGTGATGTCGACATCCTGAGAAGAACTCGACCTAACCGCATCTGAATTGTAACACAAGCAGCAGCAACGTGTCCTGTATTTGATCCGGTGGTGTCAATGCCATGTTGACAATGGAGTCACTACATTACCATGAGCGCAGGAGATCAATGGTCAGATCGGCAATGATGTCCCCCGTTTTTCTCTGTGATCCCATTGCATAAGATGGCACACCGAGGAACTTCAGCTCTTTTGCATTCCCAACAACAATTGCAAGGCGCTCATCATTAATATTCTTATTTGACAGCAATGGCATTTGGGAGCGCCTCTGAGTAGTTTCTTGAAGAGGCGCTATATAAATGCTATAAATGAATGAATGAATGAAAACAAGCCTACAAACAAGTCCTGTTAAATCGCCATACAATCCGACAAATTCAATAGTAATGTATGTCGAATGATAATTATGTACATTTTTAAAAATGGAGGTGGGATACCTAAACAATTTTGTTATTTTTATGCTTTTTGATCAGGGATATATTGGAGATAAAAGGAACATTTTAAGCCTAGGGACAATGCATTTAGATAACTTTGGGGCGTTTGATGCACCCTAATGTATGTATGTATGTATATATGTATGTATGCATGTATGTATGTATGTATGCATGCATGCATGCATGCATGCATGTATGTATGTATGTATGTATGCATGTATGTATGTATGCATGTATGTATGTATGTATGTATGTATGTATGTATGTATGTATGTATGTATTTATGTATGCATGCATGTATGTATGTATGCATGTATGTATGTATGTATGTATGTATGTATGTACGCTCGCATGAATGCATGCATAAATACATGTATGTAGGCATGTATGTGTGTAGGCATGAGTGCATGACTGTATATATATAAATATATATATATATATATATATATATATATATATTCATGCCTACGTACATACAGACAAACGTTATTATCTATATGCATATATACATATATATGTATGCGTGTATAAACATACATACATACATATGTTTACATTTAGGTCCAGTACATATATGTATATGTATGCATGAATGTACGCATATATGTATGTATGTATATATGTATGTATGTATGTACGTACTTACGTATGTATATATGTATGTATGTATGTATGTATGTATGTATGTATGTATGTATGTATGTGTGTATGTATGTATGTAAGTATGCATGTATGTATGTATGTATGTATGCAAGCATGTATAAACATACATACATTCATACTTACTGTATATACTAACTATAATGCGTGTACTTATGCGTGTATGACTGTATAATAAACATGCATGCATACATACATACATGTATGTAAGCATGCATGCATACATACATGCAAACATACTTATCTATGTACATACATATATGTGTGTAAACATACATGCATACATACATGCATACTTACATGCAAACAGACGGGGTACTGGGGGTAATGTCCTACCGGGGTCATGGTCGGTGAGGGGTAATGAGCTGGGGGTAATGGCAGGGGCAATGGCCCGGGGTAATGTCCTATGCCATTGGGAACATCTGCAGCATTATGAAATGCATATCTATGATGATTTGCAGACATGCATTTAGGTGTGGTCTCTCATGCCTATACAATCTCATGTACGGGATCGAGCTACTGCCCCTAGCTTTCGGAAATAAAATCATAACTCGCAATTCTGGCAAGTGCGTACTGCGTATTTGTTAAAACACATTGGCTAGGCAAACCACAAATTATTTTTGTCTGATAACAAATGAGTGAATTATTTTTAAAAATCGCTCCTAGCCATTTTCAGACATTTCGAATTTTGAATATTTGTCCAGATTTTACACCATTGCACCTAAAATGTTACAAACTTTGCCAGATCTAAAATTATTGTCTTGAACAACAATGTTAGTTAGTAAATAAAACTAACAAATTTAAATTGCAATCTATATAACTAAAAATGTAAAACGTTTGTTCCTTATGGAATTTCTCGGAAACCTCGATCATGACCGATTCTTTTTAAATTTTTCGCAAAACGCTTCGTTCGAATACGATCGTGTTTGTAAAAGGATTTCCTGGAAAGAAACAAATCTTATACACACAAAAAACACAACTTTCTCCTCGAGTTGACACGTTTATACATTTTTACTTTAGCGCATACTCCGCCATTTTGGCCCGTGTATTTATAAAGTACAGGGATGCCACTCTGAATTTTGAATAAGGTCAGGGATGCCACTCTGAATTTTGACAAAGGTCAGATCCGGTCGAAAAAAAGGCTAGAAAAGGCTACATTGACAATTTTCACACAACGTTCGAGCGGACGGGTTTCTATATGCTTTTCTCGAAAAAACACAACATTGCATTCGATTTCAGCGAATTCAATTTATTTGCATTTGAATGCGGCCGTGTGGGAGGAAGGGAGCGGGAGAGAGCGGGAGGAAGGGGAGGGGAGGGATTGGACGGGATGGAGGGAGGAGAGGGATGGAGGGGAGGGACGGAGGGGAAGAAACGGGAGGGAGGGGGAGGAGGGGATGGATGGAGGAGGGAAGGGGAGAGGGAGGGGGAATGGAGGTAGGGAGGGACAGAGGAACGGAGGGAGGGAGGGAGGTAGGGTAAGGGGCCGTCCATAAAGTACGTCACGCTCCAGGGGGAGGGGTGTAAGAAAGTGTGACAGTTTGTGACAGGGGGAGGGGGTCAGGCCATGTGTGACGTCACACATTTATTTTTAAAATTCTTTTTTATTATTTTTGTTCTTAGTACCTAAAATCCGACCCGGCCCGGCCAGGCGTGTCTAAAACCCGGCCGGGCGGGATAAAAGTTGATTTCCCGTCACCATCAAAGCGTTTAGGGACACACGTCACTATCAGAGGGATTAGGGATAGTATCCTAGGGTTTAGAGGGTTAGGTAAATGGTTATGCTTAAAAAAAATCGAAAGTGTGACGTACTTTATGGGGGGGTGGGGGCGTGTCCGAGATTTGTGACAGTTTGTGACAGGGGGGGAGGGGGTCAAAAATGGTCAAAAATAGCGTGACGTACTTTATGGACGGCCCCTAAGGGAGGGAGGCATGGGAAGGGAAGTAGAGAGGGAGGGTTGGACGGTCTTTTCAGCCCCAGCAGCGCGTGGCCGGGTACAGCTAGTTGGTTTATGAAAATAATAGCATTTTTCTCACCCCATAAAATTATATGCAACTGTAGGCAATAATGGGTCAAGACTTTACGTAATTTCTACTGTATAAATCTTCTATAGTTACAATAACGGCTAGTTTCCATTTCCTGTCACACCCCACCATCCTGATTAACTTCTTCCTGGCATGCACATAGGCTACTCGTCTCTTCTGAGGTGCCTATTGTTCAATAATCTGTCTCCTAATATTTTGCCGAATGAGTTGATACATTGACTATTACAGTCATGTGCTATACTTGTCTGTGAACAATAAATAATTTCGAATAAATTTTGAATAACACTTTTATGGGATTTCCATTTTAGAACCTCTTTAAGTTGTTTGAAATCAATGTTCATTAGATATTTTACTGCAATAAATATGGCAACAACGATATCTGGTTTTGATTTCGCTTATTGAAAGAATGATTAAATTTTAGGCATATGTGCTTAATCAGCGGCGCACCCCGGTTATGTCACATCTGGTACAATAAAATGCATCAAGACCTAAGACAAATCTAACAGACAAGGCTAAAGACATTCTATAGGTAGGTCCTGCAGCTTGGAATGATCTCCCTGTTACACTGCGCTTAATTCCCAGGGGTCACTCCGCTCTGTACCTTAAGAACCTAAAAACTGTTTTATTTAGCCGTGGCTGGGCCGGGAGCGCTTCTGAGTAGCCTACCTTGAAGACAGTGGCGGCGCTAGGGGGGGCTAGGGGGTTAAGCCCCCTAAAAAAGGCCATCCATTTTTTCCCCCTTTAAAAATAATTGTTTTTGACGATTTACACCCTTTAGCCCCCCCAAAACTGAAATCCTGGCGCCGCCACTGCTTGAAGAGGCGCTATATAAGTTTCTGAAATAAATTTATTTATAAAAATTAATATTATATTGTATTTGATCAACTGCTTTTTGCATCTGATAGCGGTGTGTCTATCAGTTTTTGTTGCCATTAAACGACTATAGGCCCACATGTAATAAAAATCAAGATGTCAAAGCCCGAAAGGTGCACTTATACAACAATTATTATTTTAATTACTCAGATTGCTTAGTAAGCAGAAATTTACGACGGATGAGTCATAGCAGACGGTACCTGCACAAGAATGTCTGGTGTTCAAGATTAGCGTCAAAGAGCGATGAGTCATAGTTAATTCAATTATTTTTCAGATTAAAAAATTTATCTGACACAATGTTTCTATTTTCGATTTTTGCTGACTAAGCAAGACGCTGAGTCAGTTAAATGTTCCATGAATATTAATTAGGATTGTTCTCTTCCTATTATTTTGTCCTAGAAATAGTAGATGACGCCACTTGAGCTATGAATACTAATTAGATCATGTGACTATTTTGACGCTTCATAATGGATAGTGTCCTAAATCGATATGAATGGGCATCGTGCAGATACATTTTTTTTATAATTGTGAGCATATGGTATTGAAGTTGCACATAAGGAGAAGGACGCCCCCCCCCCACCCGAAGAGCAACCACTGAAGGCGCACGATCGATTTGAACGGGAAGTGAGCTAGAGCACTTAAACATAGCAAATTATAATTTTGTCTTTTTGTGAAAATAATTTGTTATGCAGAGACATTAGGATAATTTTTAAGCGTCTGACGTTGATGACGCACATGAGATGGATGACCCCCACCACCAATCTCATAGAACAAGCCACTCGGGGCTTGCGAACGATTTGAGCGTGGGGAGTGAGCGAGGGTATTCGAAAGATAGAACAGGTCGCTTCTGTGACAAAGAAATAATATTATCGTCTGTGTGCAGCGATGTTTGCTTGGCTCGGTATTAAAATTAATGGCTTAAGATAAGAAAATAAAAATAATAATTTCTTGTTGCATAAAACCTTGCCTCAAAAGACATCAATCGTCAGTAGCGGCGCATGGAGGGGGCTAAGCCCCCCAAAAAGCCATCCATTTTTTCCCCATGTAGAAATAAAATATTTGCACGATTAACCCCCTTTAGTCCCCCCCCCAAAAAAAAATAACCGTAAATGTACGCACGAGGTTTGGCAGACAGTTTGGCGGATTATGAAAAAGGACCATTTTCGAAGATTTCGATCGAATGACTAAAAAAAGGTCTTCAGAAATTTTGGCGACTGAAAACGGAAATTTTTTCCCAAAAATCTAGCCCCCAAGACGAAAATCCTGGCGCCGCCGCTGTCAATCGCCTGAGCAACAGCTGCAACTGCGTCACTCGAGAACTTCGCTATAGGCTATAGCCTATGTATCGCTTGCTTTCTGTTTGTTGGAATATTGGTGAAGAATCGTTGACTTCAGCAGAAGTTTGACTGAATCATTTTTTCACGGTAAAAGTTTTTGCCGTTATAATTGTCGGTATCATTTTTTCAGTAATTTTTTGCCTTCCGTCCCATAGCGTTGCCTCAATCGTTCGACCAATTCTTCGTAGCACATGATCGGCTGTACTCCGAAGTCCCATAACAATTGCGTTGCAGCTTTCTCTAGCGAACAGCGCAGGAAGTCGATTTTGTCCGAGGCGGTAAATTTGTTGTGCGTCGCACACACCTCGAATTGGGCCAGGAATGACTCGAGTGATCCTGTCCCATCAAATCGTCCGGGCTTCATCTGCATCGGTCGATCTCTCAGCATACCACCAATGTTCTCCATCAGCGTCGGAAGCGTTGTCGATTCATCAGCGTTTTCTCGTCCTCTCGACATCATTGGCCTCTGCTCGTAGAAGTCGCTGCTCTCCAGACGGCGGCTTCGGTCGCGATCCGTCTCCGTCTCCATCGTTCGTCGTCTCTGCACTGGCGATATCGGCCTTCGGTCGTCAGGCCCGATGCTCTCCAGCACGCTATCGATCGTCCGTCTTTTCACTACGGGCGAATAACCACCGGTCAGTCTGTTCTCACCGGGCGACTGTGTGCTGAAAATGGCGTCGTCTTCGTCTCCCATCGGAATTCTTCGTCAGCGACCGGATGTCGATTTCAATTTCCGGCTGTTTCTGCTCCAACGTCGATCGGTTGTCGATTTTCACTTTCTACCCCGCTTGCTGGTGCCAAAATTGTAGCGAACCCAGGGTCGTCAATAATCTTCGCCCCGCTTGCTGAACCAAATTGTGAAGTAACTGTAGCCCTCTTCACTTCAATCTCTCTTCTGTGGACCAAGATGGCGGTCGGGGACTTCCTCTCGGCCCTGGTTTGCTTCCGGTCGGATCCTTCTCTCTCTTTCTCTTCTTCGGGTACCACCAGGATGTCGAGTTGGATCCTTCCGTCTTCTTCTGTCCGCGCGGTAGCACCTTTCCCGTCGGGCATAGGATTTCACGACAATCGATTAATGGTTCGAGCAAAAAACCAACACCGAAAGTAGTTTCAATCGTCTTATTATTCTTCGCCAGCAATCTACACACACACTAGGCCTGCTAAATCGTAATCGTAATCTCCTAATTTCTAAAGCGCCACTGGAAAGCCAAGCGCGGGGCACCGGCTTATTCACGAGCGCTGCGTTGAGTCAAAAGGGTTGTCCGTAAGAGTAGTCCATGGTGGTCCGGGTCGAGGTACCATAGGATCAGAGGGGTGGAACAGCTACTAAGGTGGGTGTCGTCTGAGCCGGGAATTGGAGGGTGGGGGATCAGATGAGACAGGATAAGAGTTCTTGAAAAGGAGTGTCTTTAGTTTCGAGTGAAAGGCCCGAGGTGTGATGGATAGAGGAGCCTGAGGAAGGTGATGGTGTGTGATTAGTGATGATGGAGGAGAAACTGAAAAGGATCGGAACTCAGCAGGCAGATCATTCCAAAGGCGTGGTGCTGAGTTGGATATGGCTCGGTTGGAGAACTTGAGATGACTTGTGACCGGTGGTCGAGAGAGTGTAAGGCAGGCGGATGATCGGGTAGAACGGGTAGGCTGGATGGTGAACAGTTCGCGAAGATATCTGGGCTGGGAGCATTGTAAGGAGTTGTATGTTAAAGAGAGAACTTTGAAGTGAATTCGCTCTGGGATTTTCAACCAGTGAAGATACTTGAGGATGGGGGTGATGTGATGATGTCTGGGTGTTCTGGTGACGGCTCTAGCAAGAGAATTTTGTATGAGTTGGAGGCGCTTAAGTTGTGTGGAATCAAGGTTTAAGAACAGGGAATTGCAATAGTCAAGCTTTGAGTGGACGATGGACGTAGCAATGGTGGAAGCAGTTTTGAAATCAAGCATGGGTCGGATGCGTCGGAGGTCCCGGATGTGCATGAAGCAGGAGCGAGATAGATTAGAGATGTGGTTAGAGAAAGAGAGGTGTGAATCAAACATTACACCAAGATTGCGGACCGGAACATCAGAGGTGAAGGTAAGAGATGAAGAGTTAGTCGATAGGTGTATTGAAGGGTCAGGGATTTTCTTGATTTGGTCAGGAAGGCCTAGAATAATGAACTCTGTTTTGGAGGGGTTGAGGCAGAGGAGGTTGGACGACATCCATTGAGAGATCAGATTGACCACATTGAGAAGTTCAGCAATGGAGGTGGAGAAAGAGCCTGGGGAAAAGGATATGAAGAGTTGGGTGTCGTCTGCATAGAGATGGTGGTCTACAGACGAGGATTTTATGAGATGACTTAAAGGAGTGGTGTAGAGAATGAAAAGGAGCGGACCCAGAACGGAGCCTTGAGGAACGCCGCAAGATAGTGGAAGAGGTTTTGAACAGTGACTGGAGGCTTTAACAGAGAAGGATCTGGAAGACAAGTAGGACTCGAACCAGAGTAGAGCAGTGCCAGAAACGCCAAAGGAAGAAGAGAGTCGATTAAGAAGGAGACTGTGATCGATGGTGTCGAATGCAGCGGAAATGTCAAGGAGACAGAGACAGGAGACTTGCTGATGACTGATGGCCGAGACCAAATCTGAACTAACTTCAACACGCACTCTAGGCGTCCGAATATCAACTGCTCTACACGCACTCAAGGCGTCCGAATATTAACTGCTCCACACACAGAAATGAAATGTTGGGGTTTAACGACTCTTTCATTTCAAAGATGATCAGCGTCGACTCCACGTTTATATTGCGACCGAGCCACCCGCAGTATGTAAAGATCCGACCGGGGAATCGAACCCGCTCCGCCGGCGCGGCGAGCGGGCTACAACCCACTCGGCCACACAGGATCCTCACCCTCATCTCTCTACACACAGAGGCAACGGGCCTCTATTTATACGACAGCATCAAACAGCACACCGCAAATGCAGTTTAAGTACATCAAAGACATCAAAGTAATTCGTTTGTGGGCAACACGCAGACACGCACGCAGACAACAGACAAACCGACAAGGGAAAGGAAGCAGAGGTCCTCGGGTCATGCTAGTGCAGGACACAAACACACGCCAACACGCACACATACAGGCGAACACACGGCAGTCAAGGCAGAGGTGTGATTACGTCACTAGAGATAGCGCGTAGAGCGGCGGCTGCACTTGAAAGGAAAGTAAGACGTCGCTACTCAACCCCTCCGCCGGCTAGATGTGCCCAGGCGGCGATCTTAAAAGGCCAGCCGATCGACGCACGTCAGAGGCCCATGTCGGTTACCATGGTTACCCTTATCCACGCTCGACGAGAGCGTACAAGCGGCGAACTTTAAAGCAGCAACGGAAACGCGTTTAATTGCATGCCCTGAATAACTTTACATTATTTCATTTGCAGCAATCGATTCCATTATTAGATCAATATAATTGTCGAAAGCAATGCAGTTCAGAATTTGCATTAATTTCAAATGCAATCGAAAACTTGTTTGATTCGTAATAATTAGCCTATTATAAGTAAGCTTACACATAGCACTTTTTATGGAATTTGCATTTATCGCTTTGGAACCTCTTTAACTGCTTAGCATAGCCGGAGACCTGGGCCGAGAATTGGGGGGACGGAAAGACGCGAAATCTTACAAAAAATTTCTGACGACCTGCGAAATCTGGAGAAAAAAATTCTTTTCGCCGCCAAAAAAGTTGATGAATTTTTTTTTAGTCATTCGGCCAAATCTCGACGAAATTTTCTTTTTTCGCCGCCCAAAAAAGTCTTGACGCTCAAACATTGGGGGGACAAATGCATGGGCCGTCCCCCAACACTTTTATTGGGAGGGACCGTCCCCCCTGTCCCCCCCCCTAGGTCTCCGCTCATGCTGCTTAGGAATTTAACTGCTTAGGAATCAATGTACAGCAGATAGCCAACTTTGCAATGATAGCCAGTGTTTGATCTAGTCCCATTCCTCTGGGGGAATTGAGGTTTCTGGGGGAGGAGACAATTCAGCGTCCGATGGACGCTCGTGATGCGCGTAGCACCGAGACAGGGATGGGAGGGGTATGGGAGGGGATGCGCCCCTCCCACATCAGAAACTTTTTGAATTTCCACATTGCAATGGCAGCATTTTAAGGTGTCGTCTTAACAAAATAGCTGTAGGCCTACTTTTTCAGTGGCCCATTAGAAAATTTTTGAATTAACACACTGCAGTGGCAGCATTTTAAGGAGTCATCTTAACAAAATAGCTGCAGGCCTACTTTTTCAGTGACCCATTAGAAAAATTTTGAATTTCCACATTGCAATGGCTGCATTTTACGGTGTCATCTTAACATGATAGTATCATATAATTATAGTAGTAAATAATGTCATTATAATCCTATAATAATAAATAATATCACGGTATATTATAATACTTCATGCAAAACAATGATAAAACAGTAACTAAAAACCAATATCATTTCGCCAAATTTTTCTGGGGGGGAATGTCAATCCTGGGGGGAACTTTCCCCCCAGAGACGTCTAGATTAAACACTGAATGATAGCAACAACCGATGTTCTTGCTCTGCTTTTTGTTGTTGTTTCAGATGAAGACATTCCTGTTGCTCGTGTTCTGCCTTCTTCTGATTGTCCAGGGTAAGACAATCAACATCGAAACACAATCAACACAAAACCGTCATATCATTGTGAATAATTTTCATTTCAAGAACAGTACTTAAGAACTGTGTTGGGAACACGAGCATGTCCATCGCGCGCAAACGCTGTTATATATAAATAAAATATAGATTTAACTCATTATAGTATTTATATAGCAATTCCTCAAGCCAGCAAGTCACAAGTAAAGAGAGCAGTTTCAACTGTTTACAGAATTATTGTCAGAGAGTTACCTAGTCATAAATATTATTATATTGAGAGCAAGCGAATCTCATGTGGAAGGTCTTTCCATCTATAGCGAAGGACCAGCCATGGCACAGAAAAAGCACGACTTTGTCTCATGGAGGAATGAGCAAGCTCAACTGAGAACACTTCCTGTCCCACTAAGCCGGAGCGACTGAGACACTGATTATGAGGTGTAGATGTAGAGGTCACAGAACAAGAAAAATAAGTTATATTTGGGAGAGGACTTGAAGATCAATTATTATCCAATGTTGGAATACTTTACTTGATGGATGAAGCAAACGATTTTGTTGCTTAGAGTGAGTAACCTACTTAAACTCAAGTCGTGTACTGAATAACGATTTCAACCGTTCTACATGCATATTAAATTCAGCTTTGTGTCTCATTGTAGGTCTAGTGTGCAGTGAGCTTACAGAATCAGATCGTGCATACCTGGCGAAAATTTGCCATACTAAATACAAGAAATGCCAAAAAAATGCCAAAACTTCACAGTTCCGTAAACTTTATTGTGAGTATTTACATTTGCCTCAAAATGGCTTTTGTCATTCTATTAATGATCCCGATGATGAAAAAGATGAGAATGAAAAAGATGATAATAAAGACAATGGTGAGATGGCTAAGATGATGATGATGATGATGATGACGACGACGACGACGATGATGGTGGTGGTGATGATGGTGATGATGATGATGGTCATGATGATGATGACAATGATGATGATGGCGATGATGATGATGATGACGATGATGCTGGTGATGCTGCTGATGATGATGATGATGACGATAATGATGATGATGTTGATTATGATGATGATGACTATTTTGGTGTGGGATTGCTCAGCGTGTATCACTTTGCATCTCTCGTTTTCGTTTAGGTGAATCTGATCTCGCTCATTGCCTGGAGTGAGACAAACCATGCGTGTCAACACTGGTAATCATAATTATGTCGACATAATGTTTTGTGCAAACATGTTGAGCATTGCTATTTTATGCATTACGCATGATTGTATTCGTGTGCGTTTGAATCTGTTTGCACGTGTCTATGTGTGCTTGCATGCAAACACGCATAGAGGACATGATTCTCTGCATGTATTTTCGTATTTATAAATGTTATGTAGCATAGGGCCTATCCATTATAATAATACGTATGTGCCAATTCACATGAAGAAAAATATTTTTTCTTGAAAATGTTTATGGAGTCCAGATAAAAAGTCCATGCGATCAAAACATAACACCTGCATAATGTTATGACATAAAATAAAGTATTTTGGAGTTCTCAAGGCACCCACAATTCATCAAATTGGCATATTTTTTATCGCTGTTGTTTCTAAGTTTTAAATGGTTTTATAACCTTTGATCCAACGATAACATGTCAAATGCCACTAACAGAGCAGTAAAATGGCGGAATTTACATATTACAGATATCTAAATTTTATTGGATGCAATTCGATATAATTATCGATATTATTGTTTTACGAAAAAAATGCAAAATACAAGATTTATGGACTTTCACACCATTAGTAGGTTATTTGTATCTATTCAGTAGGAGTAGGCTTAGTGAAAAATATCTTTCGCAATACAACAAGCCGTGGTTTCAGCTCATCCAAACCATCACCTGCTTCAGGGTGACAATTCCCGAGGGTTCAGAGGATCATGCTTCTAGTATTTCATAGGACCTCACAGTGGAGTCTTAATTCAAGCCCCACGCGAATCAACGTCTGGCCCTAGTTATTTTTCCACTATTCTCGTATGAATCTGCTTGCTATACATCACTACTATCATGTTGCGCTTATTATTCAGCTATACAATCTACAATTCTGCATATCAACAAGATTTTTCACAATTGCATTTAGACATTGATATCGACACTGCATCGTCCTTAGAATTGTCATCAGTCCAGCATCGTATAATAACACAGTCATGCAGCTTCTGGATAAATTGATTGACAGCAACGACTCAATATTAGAACAACAATAATATTGAAAGTTGATGTCAACTACAAATCTGCAAATCACTCGATAGTCTGTAACTCACGGGTCGTCAACTTCCTGCATGAGAGATTCCTTTCTATCTGAAAAGCAATTCGGTACTCACTGAGTAGGCCTACTGGATCTATTGACCTATATTGACATCGCCATCCAACGCGCTCTGTCATGGGCACAAGGCTTGCGAACCGCTCCCGAGCTGCTTAATCCAACCATTGATAGCGGAAGAAAATCCTGACAATCGTTTCAAAGATGGCCACGTTCAATTCAATTCAATTTAAATTGTTTAGCCTATTCAAAGAGATCAACTAAATCAATTATCAAATCAACAAACTGACAAAATAAGCGTGCAACAATGTACATCAAGAGCCAAATAACATCAGATAAAGGTAAATGATCCCTGTGAAAGCAGGGCCGCATTAAGACTAGTGCGGGCCCGGGTGCTGTGATATCTTTGCGGGCCCTCTTCTGTCAGCCCCCAGTCCACCAGGCACGTGATTAGGCTACACCATGTAACCATGTTTACTAGTAAAGCATAAGGATTCTTTTCATGTGTTTTTTTCTAAGGAATGGTCTCAGACAGTGACAGAAGGAACGAACGACTTCATATGTGAAACAATACAGTTGTAGGGCCTATTCATGATTATGTTCCATCCAGTTGATTTTTTAAATTGCTTTCTTGTCCACATTTCAAAGAGCTACAGTGTTCATATTATTTTATCCTTTTTATTTTTCATGGTCCATATCCCTTATCGATACAGCACCACACTTCATATAGGCCTATGTTTTATCATCCCGTTCTTCGGATTCCTGCTAATTTTTTTTTCTCAGTTGATCATAAAATAAATTCATAATTCTTACATTTAAACTTTTTAAGTCCTATTTCCTATTTTTGGGTCTAGTCAAATTAAACATCCGATTTATTTCGCAGATTCCAACAATGTCTTGGTAAGCCGCTCTTTAGAGCGTCATGATCTTCTTGTATCAAGGTCTCGGAATGACTCGAGAAGAAATAGGAAATGGGAAAAAATATACTGTAGTGCACGCGGTAAAGAGAGACAAAGGAAGTGGATAGGACACAGACTGAGAGCAGTCCCACTGCTAAGAACGGTCGTCGAAGGAAGAATGAAGGGGAGGCGAACAAGAAGAGGACCACGACAGATGATGTTGAATTGGATAATGGTAAATGGATGTGGAAAGTTCAAAGAAGGGACCATCATCGAGATGGCTGGCGTCGTTGAACACTTTATCCTGCCTATAAGAGGCAGACAACTAGAGAAAAAATTATAGACTAGGCTTATAGATTTAAGAAATTAAGAGTCAACCAATAACATATTTCTTCTAACTTTTTTCCTCTTATTGACCTACGTAGCCTACTCTGTGACATCACTTTTGAAAGGTCATAGGCCTACTTCCCAAAGATAAAATTATAATAGCCTGGTAATGTGTTTCTGCGATATAAAGTAATTCATAAGCAGTTAGTTCGAGCTAATAAATCTGATGTATGAGAGAACTTTGCAAAATTTCGTCAACGATGCATTCATAGGCATATTATTAATTTTGCCGCATTCTTGCTAAGAAATTTCATCATTTCAAAAAATGCGAGCCCCTCAAAGCTGCGGGCCCGGTGCTGCAGCACCCTTAGCACCTACCTTAATGCGGGCCTGTGTGAAAGGTTAACCCAAAAAGGGAGCGATCCCGTTAGCCTATGTACCCACAAGCAGGAATTAGTATCAAGACGGCCGATAGTGTAATTGGCTCGTAAGCAGAACGGAGAGAAGAAGTAAGAGCTAAGGAAAAGTAATAGTGATTTAGGCTTGATGTGCATTCACGAAGCCAAGACAGATGGGCAGAAGAAGTGGGAATACAAGTAGACCTAGCATTGACTGTGGACTGAAGGATAAAAATAGCATGCAGTAGTCAGTGACTATAGTGAATTCTAGACATAATGTAGGATATGTGATATTAGTTCACAATGAGAAACCTTTTAAAGCAGCTTTTGAAGAGGCAGATAGATTGTAGAGAAATTATGTAAGTTGGGAGACCACCCAAATCTTATAGGACCCAAATATTTAATTGAAAATTTTTTAATTTTTAGGCGCGCATACTCACTACGGTAAAAGTTGGCATGATCATGAAGTTTAGAGCCAGTAGTAAAATAGTTATGAAAGAGTTAGGCAGTAAATTATGGTGATAAAAATTAACGATACATAAAGAAGCAAATTTGAAATTTATTGATGTTCAATAGAGAAAGCAACATATGATTTAAGTACAGAGAAGCAGTGCTGGACCTCCAATGAGCGCCACAAATAATTCTTATGGCTCGTTTATATGTAGTGTAATCAAAGCTTTGAGGCGGGAGAGATGGTTGGAGCCCAGGATATAATTATTATAATAAGACAAGTAAGGATAAATATAAGTGCATAATAGAGATCAATGAGAACTGGTTTAGGAAGGCAATGTTTAATCCTGAGTAAGACCACAATATTTTAGGCAATTTTTTTTAATAGCTGAAAATAAATATGATCCTGCCATGTCAGATGACTATCTATGATGACCCCAAGAAATTTAGAAGAATTAGTTTGGGTGATAGGGATATTATTCATTAGAAGCGGTCTATTCACATAATGGAAATTTTTTTTGGTATGAAATAAGATGAAATTGGTTTTATCTAATAGTAAGGGACAATCTATTAGTTTTGAACCATTCCTCTATTATAACTGGTTCATTATTTGCTACTTCAAATAGGTGGTGTAGGGGGATGATGAGAAAGAAAGACATTAGTATCATCAGCAAATAGAATAAATTTAAGTATGGACGTGGACATGGACAAGTCATTATTGTAAAACAGGAAGAGAAGCGACCCCAACATAGACCCTTGGGGGACACCACACAGAACATTCATGGTTAATGATTTATGACCGTTAAAATAAGCATATTGTGATCTATTACTTAAATAGTCAAAGAAGCAATAATTACTAACACCACAAAAACCATGATACTCAAGTTTTTTACCAGAATTTTTGATTGACAGTGTCGAAAGCTTCTGAGAGATCAAAAAAAGATACCTAATTGTTTATCATCCATAGAATCAGTAAGCTTAATATTGCATTGCAGGTCCAGCAAGGTCGTGTACTAGTCATCTTCTTATCTCCAGTTTTGTAGATTGAAGAGATTTTAGCCGTTTTTTATAGCTCATTGGGAACTAATCCAGTAGAGAATAAAGCATTTATTATACTACTCAGGGGTAGCAATAGCATGTATTGAGGATTTAGCTATTGATGGACTAATGTCATCAGGGCTGGATGAAGAGGATCTTAGTAAACTAGAAACCTGAATAATCTCCAGTTAGGAAGTTGGGGCTATGCCAAAGGAGCACATTGGTGGGGTGGACATAAAGTGCTCAAAGGAAGTAATGCTTTTGGGATTTTTGCTGCAAGTGTAGTTCCCTTAGTAGTAAAGTGGCTGTTAAAAGCATTGGCGATAAGTACCGGGTCCTGCACTAGTTCAGATCCAACATGAAAGGAAGACAAGATTCTTCTTTTGTACTAAGAATTTGTTAAATCATTTTCCAAGTCTGTTTGATAATGAACTCCTTCACTTTGTTAAATGCAGACTTAAGTGGCAATATTTGATGTTTTGGTTGACGGTGGACCAGATCGGACCATTCATCTCTAAATCGCTTGAAGGATAGAATCATAGTCCCAGTTGACGGACAAGCTTTACCAAGGACACTAAAAAATGTATCGGTGTAATGTTTTAAAGATGATTGCCGTGCGTCTCTTATTTAACTCTCGCCAATCATCTAACTAAAACTATTCTTGGTGACAGCGGTGATGGTATTCAGTCTCCTCCAGTCTCCTCGGGTATCGGTAGCGTGGTTTCTTTGAACGACAATAGATGAGTAGAATAAAACAGAGTTTGATTTTTTCCTTTCTTATTATATACGTAACTTGATATCTTACAGTGTTTTATTTATAGTTATTAATATTCAGTTTTTATGACGCGTTCTTTAAGTCTTCTTATAGTCTGTTTCCTACACTTCGTTCCTTCCTTTCTTTTCTCACACTTCGTCCCTACACTCTCTGTTGATCACCTAACGTACCGCCTTTCCTAGCAGTCTCATTAGCGCAATCTCTTCCTTGAGAGCGGGTTCTTTTGTTGATCGTTCTCGCCCTACGCCTTCTGAGAGTAAAATCCCTTTTTAGAGTGGATTTCTCTACCGGTCGTATCGCCCTGACGATTCCTAAGAGTGAATCCCTTTTCGAGTAGATTCCTCCTCCCGTTCGTTTCCTCCGGCCGTTTTCTCAGAGTGAACCCCGACTCAATATTTTCGTCCCTTATTTATCCATTCCTTCCATTGCCTGCCTCAGCCCCTTTCTATCTATCCATTTTTCTCTCCTTATATGGTCATCTTCACTCCTTTTATGGTCATAATTCATACCTCCGTTTCTTCTACCCTAGGCTAGCTCTGCACAGTCCCCTTGCTATTGCCTTTCCGCCTGCAGTGTACTACTGTCTGCCTGCTCTGAGTCAGTCTGCATCTTCCAGTCTGCATCTCTGTGTATCTATATTTATACTATATATTTATATCAACCTAGAGTTCTTTAGTTTCTATTCCTTCTTATTCTATATATAATGTTTATTTTCATGCCTACAGTGTTCAATCTAATCCACTTAATCGTCTTTACTTCTTCTAAACATAATGTTCAGTTTCATCCATATTAAAAGTTCTCTACATAATGTCCATAGGGCCTACATATTAAAAATTCTCTACGCAATGTCCGGTTGCCTATACAATATTCAAATCCATCCTTCATAACCCAGCCCCCTCTTCCATTACATCTTCCAACTTCAAATGCTTCTGGCTCCAGGTCGAGCATCAGATGGAATGAACTGTATGGCCGAGGCTCGTTGGACTGCGGTTATGTTACATGAGCACAGGTGATATCCGTTCGTCACCAGGCCTTCGTAGCAACCGTTGCGTAGACTCCTCACATAAAAATACACACAAACAGAATCGGCTAATATGCAGCATATAATATCTATCTAGGCTACTTAACAAGTTACAATGTAGCTTCAGCATAACTCCAACATTAGTCTATATAAAGACTATTAGCCTTTAACACATTTAGTTATCAGAGTGTGCCCGAGATAAGCCATCTGCTAAACCATTATGTTTCCCAGGCACATAATTAATGGTTACGTCATAGCGTTGGATGGCTAGACTCCATCGGGTTAAACGTGGGTTTGTATTGGCCATAGTTTGTAGCCATCTTAAACAGTTGTGGTCTGTGTAGACATCCACCTTGGCTCCATACGTGTACTGTTGATAGTGATTCAACGCCCAGACAACACATAACGTCTCTCGTTCAACAGTGCTCATTCTGAGTTCTCGGTCCAATAACTTGCGACTGGCATAACTGATGGGTCTTTCAATCCCTTCTGCATCTTTTTGTAAAATCGCCGCTCCTAAACCCGTTCCAGAAGCGTCGCACCTCAAAATGTATGGCTTTGTTACATCTGGCGGTACAATGAATCTGTCTGAAGTCATTCCTGCCTTTAATGCTTTGAACGCTGTGTCTTCAATTTCAGTCCACTTCACACGATCTGCCTTGTCTTTGCGTGTTAACTCTGTCAATGGAGCTACTATTTCCGCGAACTTCGGTAGATGGCGCCTGTAGAAATTTGCTAAACCAAGAATGGCACGAAACTGTCGTTTCGTTTTCGGTATCTGATAATCACGTATCGCACTAATCTTTTCAGGGTCCGGTTTGATCATTCCTTGTTCCAGAACATGACCTAATACCTTTATCGATCTCTGCCCAAATCGGCACTTTTTCAAATTTGCAGTAAGGTTTGCTCTCCTGAGACGCGTTAATATGTCTCTCAAATGCTGTATGTGAGCTTCCCATGTCTTTGAGAAAATTATGATGTCATCAATATGCGCAGCTGAGTACTCTTCAGCACCTTTTAGCACTTGATCGGCTAACCTTTGAAAACACTTGCTTGCATTCCGAGCTCCATTAGGTAAGACTGTGTACTGAAACAATCCAAACGGTGTTCTAAACGCAGTGTATGGCCGACTGTCTTCCTCTAACTCCACCTGATAAAAAGCTTGTTGTAAATCGAGTCCCGTCACATACATAGCTCCTGCTGCCCTTTCCAGTATGTTCCTCATGTCACTTGCTGGGTATTCGTCTGGTTCCGTTATACTGTTTATCGATCTCATGTCTGAACATATCCTAATCGATTTATCTTTTTCATGACACATACAATTGGACTAGCGTAGGCAGACGTTGATTCTTCAATCAAATTATTTTCCTGCATAATTTTGATTTGTTCATGCACTTTGTCCTTTAAACTTTCTGGTATTCGATACATCTTTGGTGCTATCGGTTTGTCCGTTGTCAACTTAATCCTGTGCTTAATCATTGCTGTTCTCCCTAGCTGTTCAGAAAATCTGTCTTCATAATCATGTAAGACTTCATTCAATTGACCTTTCTGTTCTTCAGTTAAATGCTCACTTACTCCACAGGTGGCGTCACTGTCATCAACAACTGGCAATGTTTCATATTCCTCCTGTGGTGGATCAGCTGTCAAGATCACATTCACACTTGGAGTACCTCTCAGTTCTGGTCTCGGAAACCATTTCCGTAAGAGATTAATGTGATACACTTTTGCACCTTTTTCCATGTCAATTTCATAGTTCACGTTCGACAATTTCCTGAGAATTTTGAATGGTCCATCCCATTGTGCCAAAAGTTTATTCTCTGTCGCATGTCTTAATAACAAGACCTCTTCACCCGGTTCCAACTTCCGGTCAGATGACTGTCTGTCATAATAATACTTTGCAGATTGACGAGCTTGCTTCGTATTTTCTGCTGCAATCTCTGCACATCTTTTCATGTGAGTCTGTGTCATCGTTAAGTATTCAATGACGCTTTTCTTCGGCTTTGGGCTGTCCAGTTGTCCCGTCCATGCATCTCTCAGTAATTGCAATGGTCCTACCACATCATGCGAGTAAAGCAATTCAAATGGAGCAAATCCAGTGACTGTTGACGGGATTTGTCTGCAACTGAACGCTAAGAACGGAAGTGCTGCTTCCCATGTTCTCGGCTCTTCACTCGTCACTTTCTTCAGCATGTCTCGTAAGACTCTTATCATTCTTTCTGCGCTTCCGGCTGTCTCATGATGTTCCACTGTGGAAAATATAGGACTTATGCCTAACATTTTCTCCAATCCCTGAACCAACTGATTTTTGAAGTGACTGCCATTATCCGAAATAATGTATTTTGGCACGCCTACACGTGAGAACACTTCAATCATTGCTTTGCATATTCTGTCTGCATTCATGGATCCCAAGGCTATAAATTCAGGCCAATGAGTCATTTGATCAATCATAATCAACACATACTTCTTTCCACTACTGGAAGCAGGTGTGATTGGTCCGCAGAGATCTATCACGACGGTTTGGAATGGCACTTCCACGATTGGAGTCTCTTGTAACGGAACTCTGTGATTTTTAGGTATATTTGCCGTCTTTTGACAAATCGGACATGACCTAACGTACACAGCTATCTCTTCATCCATTCCAGGCCATGTGTATTCCGTTCGCAGGCATGCTCTCGTCGCCTTCACGCCTCTATGCCCCGCCCACCTTGAATCATGACTCATCTCCAACAACTTCTGTCTATAGCAGACTGGTACAACTAGTCTAAGATTCTTTGCCAAATCTTCTGCATTTTTCTCAGCCAGTGTTTCTTTTCGTTTGTACAGTATGCCTTTGCTAATGACATACGGTTCCTTTCCTTCTTTGGCTCGATTCCATACACCTTTTAATGTTGAATCTGCTTCTTGTTCTTTCATGAATTCTTCCGCATCCTTACCAAGATACGTGCTATTTCCCTCTTTCTCTTTGTTAGTTGCATCAGCTTCTGTTGTCTCTGCCTCCGCCGGCTTGACCTTTGAACCGTTCGCATCTTGTGCAATCCGATCCCTGTTCACATCTGGACTCCCGTAGTCTTTCACTCTTGTTGCTATCATAGTCTGCAGCATCTCTTTTTCTAGGTCATCCTTGCTTTCTGATTCTTGTTGACTAGGATTATTTCCTTCAACTGCTGTCTTCGCATTCTCTTCGTTCATTGCACACACAGCCATATCTACCAAATCTCTGTTTTCCACAAACGTATCGTGACCCAGAATCATGTCCACCTTTAGTCCTTGGACTACCCCTGCTTGGATCACGACTTCCCTGTCTGTTCCAAACTGTGGTGAAGAAATTTTGATTTCAGTTATTGCTACAGGTTGAACTTTTCCAAAAGCACATTGTACATTGATAGGCCCCTGCTTAGCAAATGGCTTACCTCTTACAAAGTCAGCATTTACCAGAGTAATCTGAGACCCTGTGTCCCTAAGCGCTTTCAGACAAACACCATCCAACATTACAGGCACAATGAAATTATTTTGATAATCAGCAATGCTGTTTATGTGCGACAAGTCATGCACAAAGTTAACTTTTGCACTATCTCTGCCTGGACATTGCCGCCATTGATGCAAAACACTCTTACACAAGAAACATCCATTTTGTGACTGTGTGTTTGTTTGCCATTGGTTTGACTTTGGCCTATGTGTACTGTTTGCCTTGTTCATCACTTCACCTTGCCTCTGTCTGTCACCTGTTACTTTTTCCTTGACCCATTGCGCGCTCTGCAAGCCTACACTTTTCTCTACATTCCCAGGCTTGGGTTTATTCCATCCCTGCCTCTCTGACGCATTTCCTCTTTTCGCTTCCTTCACACACTCATGATGCAGATCAGCATATGCTGCCACTTCTTCTGCACTTGTAGGTCTTCTCGCCTCAACAAAGAATTTAACCTCGTTTTGAAACGATTCTTTCAACCTTTCGCCCAACATATCATCTTTCAAAGCCTCAAAGTCATCAATCCTTTTTGCTTCCAGATAATACTCTTGGACATCCCTCAATCTACACAAAAATTGAGCATACGTCTCCCTTCCTGTTCTATGCATTGTTCTAAGTTTCTCTAAGTAATACTTAGGATTCATCTGACATGCAGCCAGAATTTCAGTTTTGATTTGCCTATAGTCACAGCAGACTTCGTACGACAAACGGTTATAATGTTGTCTTAGAGTAGCATTCAATAGAGAAGGTAGTAGTTTAGGCAGTTCAGTTTGTGGTATGTCATGTAGTCTCGCTACCTTTTCAAAACTGTGAAAAAAACTTATGGGATCTTCATTTTCATGCATACTCGGCAAAACATTAATCGCTTTTGACCTATTCACTTCTGCTGTACTTTCTGCATAATCATTGTCTCTCGAGTTACCTCGTAAAAGCCCCAGCTGTGCTTTCTCTCGTATCAACGTAAGTTCCATTTCCATTCTGTCTCGTTCCGCTCTCGCTTTCTGTTCTGCAGCCACATATCCTCTTTCCTCCGCCATCAATCTTCTTTCCTCTGCATGGGCTAGTTCAAGTTTTAGCCTGTCATCGCCTGTTCCAGTCTGTTCACGATGTTCCCTTTCTCTCCCCTCTGTAACCCCTTCCCCTTCATCAGCATCCGTCTCAACATCTCCTTCATCTCTTCCCCGCCTTCTCTCATATTCTTTTAATCGCCTCACCATTTCTTTCCGTTCAAGACCAAATGGTTCTATCTTTCTAGCGAGACATTCATCCTCCAAATCCTTTTTCTTCATCGCTTCAAAATCTGTCAGTATCGCTCCATAGTCACAAGTAGCCATTTCTTATGAATATGACAGTTACAATAGAGTTACATTCAGCTTTTACAAACCAGCTCTATTTAACATTCAATCTTACAGGTTAACAAACACTGATTCAGATTATAAACAAAACACCCGACAATCAACAACAGAATCTTCTCACCGGGTACACCGTGTGCAGAATCTTGTCAGCGTCCGTCTCTGTACGGGCGTTGCGTTGATTTCGTCTCGTACCGCGTGCAGTTTGCTCCTTCACTTCTTCAGTCGCTGGCCGTTGCCGTCGAGTATCGGGTTCCGTTGACCTCTCTCGTCCGTGCTCCAGTCTGCAGTCGACACCTCCCTTCGTTGCTACGCCCTCTTTCGGTCGATTCCGTTTGGCTCGGTAATCTCCGTCTGTTGATTAGCCTTCTTTTACAGGTCTAATCCGGTTGATTTAGCGACCTCTACGTTCTCGCGTACACTGTTCAGAACTTTATACGTTTTTCGCTTCCATTTCCAAAGTTCTTTCAGCTACTCCTGTTTCGTCGTCTTTTATTGTTATTTTAAGATTTATTCCTCCTCTAGTCGTCTCTTTGCGCAAGCCCCATGTAATGTTTTAAGATTTATTCCTACTCTTGTCGTCTCCGTGCACTAGCCCCATGTAATGTTTTAAAGATGATTGCCGTGCGTCTCTTATTTAACTCTCGCCAATCATCTAACTAAAACTATTCTTGGTGACAGCGGTGATGGTATTCAGTCTCCTCCAGTCTCCTCGGGTATCGGTAGCGTGGTTTCTTTGAACGACAATAGATGAGTAGAATAAAACAGAGTTTGATTTTTTCCTTTCTTATTATATACGTAACTTGATATCTTACAGTGTTTTATTTATAGTTATTAATATTCAGTTTTTATGACGCGTTCTTTAAGTCTTCTTATAGTCTGTTTCCTACACTTCGTTCCTTCCTTTCTTTTCTCACACTTCGTCCCTACACTCTCTGTTGATCACCTAACGTACCGCCTTTCCTAGCAGTCTCATTAGCGCAATCTCTTCCTTGAGAGCGGGTTCTTTTGTTGATCGTTCTCGCCCTACGCCTTCTGAGAGTAAAATCCCTTTTTAGAGTGGATTTCTCTACCGGTCGTATCGCCCTGACGATTCCTAAGAGTGAATCCCTTTTCGAGTAGATTCCTCCTCCCGTTCGTTTCCTCCGGCCGTTTTCTCAGAGTGAACCCCGACTCAATATTTTCGTCCCTTATTTATCCATTCCTTCCATTGCCTGCCTCAGCCCCTTTCTATCTATCCATTTTTCTCTCCTTATATGGTCATCTTCACTCCTTTTATGGTCATAATTCATACCTCCGTTTCTTCTACCCTAGGCTAGCTCTGCACAGTCCCCTTGCTATTGCCTTTCCGCCTGCAGTGTACTACTGTCTGCCTGCTCTGAGTCAGTCTGCATCTTCCAGTCTGCATCTCTGTGTATCTATATTTATACTATATATTTATATCAACCTAGAGTTCTTTAGTTTCTATTCCTTCTTATTCTATATATAATGTTTATTTTCATGCCTACAGTGTTCAATCTAATCCACTTAATCGTCTTTACTTCTTCTAAACATAATGTTCAGTTTCATCCATATTAAAAGTTCTCTACATAATGTCCATAGGGCCTACATATTAAAAATTCTCTACGCAATGTCCGGTTGCCTATACAATATTCAAATCCATCCTTCATAACCCAGCCCCCTCTTCCATTACAATCGGTTAACATGACTTCAAAGATTTATGTGATGCCAACAAGTGATCTACAGCTTCGGCAGATCACAGCTGATGATGGCGTCTCAAGCAGGACGCAAAGCTCCATCTAAATGCAGTTATACCAGACCATTGTGTCAAAGCAAATGCCAATAACTAATGCATCACAATGCTACGACTTTATAAGGTCCAAACGGCTACCGTTGATGATTTTCCTCAACTTTGGCACACCAAACTGTTTCGTGCTTGCACCAACTGGAGAATAAATCCGTATTGGTGATCTGTCGACTTCATCTGTATTCACTCTATAGTGACGTCAGGCAGCAGCAGCTAGTCTTCACAGTCCAGGACAGATTTGCATCCTCATTCTGTAAACTATCATCTTTATGCTTGAAAACCTCAATCTCATAATTTGCAACAAGGTAGCTAGTTTCTGCAGATATCAGAATAACAGAGCAATCTAATGGAATTAAGCAATAAGTAAACATGCCGATATGGGATCAAAGTGTGGACCTCAGAAATTTTCAAAATCAGAGACGTTTTACGTAATTTGTGACAAATTACACACATTATAATAAACTTTGGAGAAACTCTAAATATTTGTAAACAGTCATAAAATTTGACAGGTGTTATTATGGGACAACAAGTACATTTTTGGAGAGGCAGCATCCAAAGTCTCAAAAGCAATAGTTATATTCCTGTAGTATGTGAAACCCTGCGACACCCTAGTAAGCATGTAGCCTAAAAGTGTGTGTGTGTGTGTGTGTGTGTGTGTGTGTGTGTGTGTGTGTGTGTGTGTGTGTGTGTGTGATTATATGCATGTGTTTTTACCGTTGCGGGAGAATTATCTTCGAATGTCTCCACATATGAGAATTCAGATATAATCGAGGTAGAATTTTGGTAATCGTTTTACGAGGAAAAATAAATTTAGGCCAATAAACGACATCACACTAAAATATCAACATCAGGGACAGTCGTGTTAGCGAGAAGTAAGCAATTCATTTAAAATTATTAACTTTTAAAATAATGTTTTTGAGACATTTGTAAAAAATTGTAAACAAAAGATGAGGATAGGCACGACGTGGAATGTGCAGAGCATGCAGAGCGTGGAATATGAGGCTGGCGGAAATGGAGGAGGGATAAGGATAGCAGGAAGAGTACTGAATAACTTGAGATACGCAGACGATACTACATTATTGGCAGGCAAAATGCAGATTTGTTACAACTGATAAAAAGGCTAAAGAGAGAAAGTGAAAAAGCTGGGGGTTTTTCAACATAAAGAAGACAAAGATTATGACAACAGCTGGAGGAGACAATTTTGAGATAGGCGGGGAGGAAATAGAGGTGGTCTCATGTTTCACATTTTTAGGTTCTGCAATGGAAATAGAGGGTGGGTGCGATACGGAAATAAAACGCAGGGTGGCGATTGGAAAAACTGCAATGAATGGATTGGGAAAAATATGGAAGGATAAGCATGCGAGTACAGACACGAAAAAAAGAGTGGTGAGGGCTTTGATAATAACGACAGTATTATATGATTGTGAGACTTGGACAATGACCAAGAAAATGAGAAAAAATATTAGCGCATATGAGATGTAGATTTGGAGGAAAATGCTGAGAATATCTTGGATGAAAAAAGGACAAATGAATGGATAGGCCTACGCATAGAGATGGGTGCTGAAAACAATGAGTCGCTACAACAAACAGTGCTAAGAAGAAAGTTGGGTTTGTTTGGTCATGTTATACGTTCAAATGGTCTAGAAAAAGATATGATGCTGGCATACGGAGAGGGAAGAAGAAAACAAGGGCGGCCTAGGAAAAGGTGGATGGATGCTCAGGTTCACGAAACAACAGGAATGAGCTAGGAAGAACTAAGGGAAGCGACATCAGAAAGAAAGCAATGGAGAAAATTGATCATGTCGGTCGCTAGAGCTCAGAGAGCTGAAAGCACAAGGTGACAAGGTGTAAAAATTTGGTGTATAAAATGGATTCAAATTGATTGCAAGTCATTCTCACAAAAACATGAAAGGATAAAACAAAGCAATAAGCTTACACAATTATTTGCGAGTGAACTCGTTTCAATGTAAACACTTTTTATTCCCTCGACATACAACACTATGCATGCAATACTACGAAGAGAGCAGATTATTTATTGTTGAATAGGCCTAATTATCCTTCTTAGAGATGAGCATGATAGGATAGGCCCTACTATTTAAATGTATTCATTGTATGAAAATGTCCTCGTTCCAGTTTTTCTATCTTTTACCTGCTCTTCCAGTGTTTGAGTGTTTACTCATCTTACTTTCATATTTCGTATTTCATATTTTTATTTCGTATCTATCAATCATCTTTCATGATTAGGCTATACGAAAATGTTTCTGTTGGTTTGTTGCAGGATGAAAGAACCATGGACGAAGCATTCGCCAGAAACACGTGTTCAACATATTTCAAATTTGATATTCAGACAAACTCTAAATTCGTGAAAAAGAAATTCAATTTGGAAGTTACATATCATTGTTGAATTCCGGTGTTTAAAATTAAAACAATAAATGAAGCATTCAATATAATTTATCAGCCATGCCAGTGGTTATTGCTTAATTCGTAGCATTGCTTTTGTATCAAACAGTCCCATGCATTTGGTGAATAAGTTATCAGGCTATGTAAGTTTGTGGGTTTACTGATTTTTTAGTCGGTAAAAAGACACGTTCAAGAGTGTGAGTGAGTGAGTGCATAAATAAGTAGGTCGAACGTGATACAGCAATTTCAGTCCTGTGTCGTATAGTCGTATACCGGGTATAGGAGAGATCCGAAAAAAATAATAGCCTCGAAGCCATTTTCTCCATTGTAACTTCAGCGGCGATTAGAATTTTAGCTACAGATGAAAATATTGATAACAAACCACGAAGTGGGATGACGGATGAAAATCTTCAGACCAAAACAAGAAGCGGGATGATTTTTCCGATTTTTTTAGTGCAATAAATGCGATGAAGGATGCAATTTACAGTTTGCAGGGGGTAATGTTTAGGAGGGGGTAATCTGAAACCTTTACACCGGTGTAAAGGTTTCAATTTACCCCCTCCTAAACATTACCCCCCGGTAGCTTGAAACCGGTTTCAGATTACCCCCCGGAAACTAGATTTGCATCAATCATCGCATCTACTGCACTACAAAAATCAGAAAAATCATCCCGCTTCTTGTTATGGTCTGAAGAATATCATCCGTCATCCCACTTCGTGTTTTGTTATCAATATTTTGATCCGAAAAAATAATAGCCTCGAAGCCATTTTCTCCATTGTAACTTCAGCGGCGATTAGTATTTTAGTTACAGATGAAAATATTGATAACAAGCCGCGAAGTGGGATGACGGATGAAAATTTTCAGACCAAAACAAGAAGCGGGATGATTTTTCCGATTTTTATTAGTGCAATAAATGCGATGATTGATGCAATTTACAGTTTGCAGGGGGGGGGGGTAATGTTTAGGAGAGGGTAATCTGAAACCTTTACACCGGCTTTTAGGTCAGGCGGCACCCAATTAAGCTTTCAAAAGAAAAGAAGACATGGTGGTCTTTGCGCACAACCCAGATGACTTTAATGCTGTTGATGATAGTTCTTGAAGCAACTTTTCAGCAAACAAAGCTGACAGTGGCTGATGATCATCATCAGAGAGAATAATTAAAGGCAGCAATCCAGAAGATGAAGTAGAAGGAATAGCCAATTAGTGGGTGGATAACTAAACTTTTGCTGAGCTCTTTCTGACGATACAGGCTATTCCTGTGGATGATGAAAGACTTTTGAGATCTAGTGGCACTAGGTAACATTATGTGCGGGTAGAAGCGACCGGAAGATTGCGATCACCAGGTCTTCTCGAGTTTTAAAATTGATTTAACATAACGCCGGTGTAAAGGTTTCAAATTACCCCCGGTAACTTGAAACCGGTTTCAGATTCCCCCCCCCCCCGGACACTAGATTTGCATCATTCATCGCATTTATTGCACTAAAAAATCAGAAAAATCATCCCGCTTCTTGTTTTGGTCTGACGATTTTCATCTGTCATCCCACTTCGTGGTTTGTTATCAATTTTTTGATCGAAAGAAAAATAATAGCCTCGAAGCCATTTCTCCATTGTAACTTCAGCGGCGATTAGTATTTTAGTTATAGTCAATAAAAAAAACTTGTTAGTAGGCCTATGGGCAGTATAAGGAGAGCCAGTTATGATACGAACAATTTTTTCTGGAGTATTATTGACATTTGAAGTCAATATTTTCTTCTGTAATTAAAATACTAATCGCCGCTGAAGTTACAATGGAGAAATTATTTTTTTTCGGATTTTTTAGTGCAATAAATGCGATGATTGATGCAAATCTACCGTCCGGGGGGGTAATCTGAAACCGGTTTCAAGTTACCGGAGGGGGGGTAATGTTTAGGAGGGGGTAATTTGAAACCTTTACACCGGCCAAGGTAATCTAGCATAGTGCCTATACCCGACTTAACAACTCCCGACTTAGCCATTGGAATTTATCCGTATGCACGAGACAAAATAGCAAGGAACATAACTAATCTACACCTTCCTTGCACCCGAAGATGCATGACGCTTGCTCTTCCCCCAACTCAATCGGTTTTAGCTGAGCGCGCACGCGTGAAATATATTTATTTGCAGGTCGTTGCCAGCGTGGGGTAAGAAGATTTAGACCTACAGACGGGCCACAGGGAAATATCGACGGCTGCCTATTGTTCGCGCTGTCCAGCCAAAGTCGTCCGTCTACTGTTCACAATGGGAATAGCCGGCTAACTCCTACCACTGAGTTGGAATAACGTTATACCTAGCATTGCTCGCTAAGCTCGAGCCATGCATACGGAATTAACCCATTATTCCCGAATAGGCCAGATTTATGCTATATGTAAGAGTTATACCCTCATGTGCATACGGGTCCAGGTCCATTAACATGAAGAAGTCCTGATACTTTCAAAATCTAGTCACATAAATAATTAGCAAAACTGGAAAAAATTGCAAGTTTAAAATGCAACTCGTCATTTTCAAAAAAGCAATTCCAATGTGTCTCTGAAATAGTCAATAATCATGTATTTTTCTGTTGAATGTCTTAACGATGCAATAATGATTGCAAAAGCTTCATCAGGCTTTTTAAATTTCAAACACTGCACAGCAAAATCCACTGAAAATGCTATAAAACCGAAATGTTTCCCATCAGTAAATTATAAGAATGATCAGACATTTTACAAAATCAGGACTTGAATTCTTACACTCTTTGCACGAAAGTTCCCAGAAAATTCCTGTTGTCAACAGCTCTTCCATCAACATGCTTAAAATTGCCTGGGCACATGCTGAAGCTGTTGTTTACTATGCTTTTAAACCAGATCTCTGTCTCTTGTGACAGTGTTTAGCGATTTTGTGCAATTTAATTCTTCTCCATTGTTTTTCATTTGATATAACAAATGTGCTTGAATGAAATGTAACAAAATTCACACATGATTGCTTTTCACTCTATGTCAATAATCATGGGTTAAATTGCATAATTATTATTCTTCCTGGTATCAATTCTGATCTACCCTAATACTAGTTCTTGAATGAATTGAACCTGACAAGGGTGTGAAATGCGTTGCAACATAAACGGCAAGCTATGTCTTTTCTCCAGTGTGAACTCTTCAGTGTTTGTCCAGTGAGCACTTCCGTGCAAATGCTTTACCACATAATTCACATATGTAGGCTATTACTTTTCCCCAGTGTGCAATGTCTTGTGTCTTTTAAGATAATAACCTTCTGAAAATGTCTTACGACAAAATTCACACATGTATGGCTTTTCTCCAGAGTGTGTTCTCATGTGCCTTTTTAGACCACCATTTAGTGCAAATGCTTTGTGACATAGTTTACATGTGTATGGCTTTTCTCCTGTGTGTGTTCTTCTGTGTCCTTTAAGACTACAACTCTTTGGAAATGTTTTTCGACATAAATCACACACAAATGGCTTTTCTCCAGTGTGTGTTCTGGTGTGTCCTTTAAGAACACTGTTCTGTGCAAATGCTCTGTGGCATAAGCCACACACATATGGCTTTTCTCCAGTGTGCGTTTTCATGTGTGTTTTAAGGTCACTGCTGTGTGCAAATGTTTTGAGACATAATTCGCACAAGTATGGCTTTTCTCCTGTGTGTTTGTTCGTGTGTTTCCTAAGAGCAGAACTCTGTGCAAATGCCTTTTGACATAATTCGCACAAGTATGGCTTTTCTCCTGTGTGTTTGCTCGTGTGTTTCCTAAGAGCAGAACTCTGTGCAAATGCCTTTTGACATAATTCACACCTGTATGGCTTTTCTCCAGTGTGAGTAATCATGTGCGTTTTAAGGCCACCATGCGTTGTAAATGATCTGAGACATAATTCACAGATGTATGATTTTACACCAGTGTGTGTTCTTGTGTGTCTTTTGAGAGCACTACTCTGTGAAAATGCTTTGCGACACAATTCACACATATACGGCTTTTCTCCAGTGTGCATTTTCTGATGTATTTTAAGGCCAATACTCCGTGCAAATGCTTTGTGACAAAATTCACACATGTATTGCTTTTCTCTAGTGTGTGTTTTCATGTGACTTTCAAGACCACAGCTTTCCGTAAATGAACTGTGACATAATTTGCACACAAATGGTTTTGTTCCAGTGTGTGTTTTCATATGTCTTTTAAGACCACATCTTTCTGCAAATAAGCTGTGACATAATTCACACATGTGTGGTTTTTCTCCAGTGTGTGTTTTCATGTGAATTTTAAAGCCACCACTCCATGCAAATGTTTTAAGACATATTTCACACATGTATGGCTTCACTCTAGTGTGTATGTTCATGTGTCTTTTAAGACCACAACTCTCTGCAAATGAGCTGTGACATAATTCACACATGAATGGTTTTTCTCCAGTGTGTCTTTTCATGTGTATTTTAAAGTGGCTACACCATGCAAATGTTTTGAGACATATTTCACACATGTATGGTTTTTCTCCAGCGTGTGTTTTCATATGGCTTTTAAGATCAAAACTCTTTGCAAATGAGCTGTGACATAATTCACACATATATGGTTTTTCTCCAGTGTGAGTTTTCATGTGTGTATTAATGTTGCTACTCTGTGAAAATGCTTTGTGACATAAGTTGCATTTATCAGGGTTTCTTCTGTATATGTATTCTTGTATGACGTGTCAGACTCTGTCTATGTACACAAACTTTCTGGCATAAGTCACACTTGTACGGCTTAAATTCTCCATCGTGTTCTTGTGCAGCTGTTGCTACACCTTTGCAGAAATGCAAATACATATATAGTACATTTATATGATTTTTCTCCAGTGTGTATTCGGATGTGCATCTTGGGATAACTGCTTTTTATAAATGCATTTTGACATAAAATGACCTTTGTGTTTTTGCCACTGTGGCATTTTGAATACAGGTAGAGAATTCTTAATTCCTAAAAAGATTAGATTGCAGAGGACGGGAATGTGATGCTGTTCTCTCTGCTGTGCTTTTTTTGTGATATTCCATGCTACTGCGTTCTGTATGTGATCTTGAACCTAAATTGCACTTTTGGTATTTCTTCAGGATGGATTTCTCGAGAAATTCAAGATACATTTCCGGACAAATGTTTTGTAGTATAAATTGCATGCATGGCCATTCACTAGTGTGGGTCGTTCAGGAATTGCTGTTGAAAGTCTATTCAAAAGTCTGGTCACAAAATAAACAGGTTCTAGGACAAAATGGTAGCGGACAAAATGGTACGGACAAAACGGTATGGATAAATTGAAGCTGGATGAGGGTATTTTATTACTGAAATAGATGATGGATGGCTTTTTGTGGCTGAATTACAGCTCTAGTGAAGAAAAAACTTGAGAAAAGGAAGCCGGATTGGCAAAAAATGCTTGAGAAATGGAAGCCGGATGGATGTCTTTAATTCATGTGTTTCATGATGTATCCAGCTTCAATTTATACTAGCTACTTCTATTTAATAAAAACAATCTCATCGATCCAACTACCATTAATTTGGCAACAATTCCTGTCGTCAATTCAAATCGCATTTGACCCACGCTGAAACTCATGCAACTATAAATAATTTACGACGCTAAAATACACGTTTACCAAATAATAATCCAGCAACGAGTGAATAATTTCCGACTCTAAAAGCAGGTTTTTACTGACTGCACCTAACAGACGACAAGAGCGAACTGCCACAACGTAGATAACAGGAGATAATTACCGTTTTGGTAATCTATCCTTTTAGCGTCGGTAATTATTCGCTAGTTGCAGCATTGTTATTTTTAACCAATCCAACTTCTAGTTTGGCGAGAATCCTTTTCATCGATCCAGCTTCTGTTTAGGCAAGAATTAGTCTGATCAATCCCGCTTCTATTTCGCCAGCAAATACTTTTCATCAATATAACTTTTATTTAATTCAAAATTATTGTTCATCATTCTAGCTTCAATTTCAGCAGGATAATTTTTTATTAAGTTTATTGTTACTGACGTCTCGGTAGGAAGTAAACAGTATGGCGGTCACAGATAGGCTACACGCAGAATAGAGCGGCCTCAACTCCGGCGATCGATAGCCCACTGTTTCCGCGCGAAACATTGGGGTCCCGCTTCAGTCAGTGATGTTGTGTGAAGTAAGTAAGTAAGTGATGAGGGTATTTCTAGATCTGAAATAGAAGTCGGATTGATGAAAAAACGCTTAAGTAATGGAAGCTGGATGATGGTATTCTTATATTTGAAATAGAAGCTGGGCTGACGAAAATAACAGGCGAGAAACAGAAGCTGGGTTAATAAAAATATTATAGCTTAGATTGGAGCAGGATTGATGAAAATGTTGTTGATTAAATTAGAGCTGGATGGATAAGGATCTTCTTAATTAAATAGGAGCTGGATTGATTAAAATGTTTCCGATTAAATTGGAGCTGGATTGATGAAAAATAATCATTATTGAAACAGAAGTTGGATTCATAAAACCGCTGATGCAATTGAAAAAGCTGGACTTTTACTTACTTACTTATTTTTGCCTGCTGTCTTATTGCACACTTGCCATGTCTTTTGACCATTGACTATTAAGCGGAAACATTGGGCTATCGATCGCCGGATTTGAGGCCGCTCTATTCTGCGTGTATCTGCGACCGCCATACTGTTTACTTCCCACCGAGACGTCAGTAACAATATCCTTTATTAATCTCGCTTCTATTTCATACAAATTATTTTCATCAATCCGACTTCTATTTATCAATGATTATTTTCCTCAACCCGACTTGTGTTCGGTCAACGCTAAGACCCATGCAATGGCGAATAATTACCGACGCTAAAAGGATAGATTACCAATCAATCAATCAATCAATCAATCAATATACTTTATTGATCATCATGTATATGTATACATACAGTATAGCACAAACAAACAGTAGTTGAAAATGTCACATGCATTGATGTCAAAGGGTTAAGCCCAAAGGAACGTAAGGTTCCGCTAACAGGGTTGCCCTAATTACATGAAGAATCAATCTATCATCAACTTTCTGCATAACAGTATATGTGTATAGACAGTTGTATATGATCAAGATGTAAAACAATCTCTTCCATTTTACAAGTTTATCGAAATGCATTGAATGTAAGTTATGCAACTTAAACAAGTGGGGGAAAACAAAATAACAAACAGACTAAACTAAACTAAACTAAACTAAAAAAGCTAAAAACACAACAGTTAAGAGAATACAACAGTGCACGTGTAGGTAGTGCACTTCAAAACAAAACCATTTTGTGCAATTATGCAATAGTATCCAAAAGAAATAATTTCAATTTGTATTTGAATTGGTACATTGTAGTTACACAAGTAAGATCAATAGGCAGAGAATTCCACATCGACGGTCCACATATTCTAATACTATGCAGTCCAGTAGTGGTACGAACACTTCTTTGGTGGTATCTATTTACAGATCGTGTATAATGTCCATGAACGTCTGAATTTTTACAAAAGCAGTCGTTGAAGCTTGTTATGATTAGATTTCTGTGAAGTTTGTACATAAATACTCCAATTTGTAGTTTATTAATGTAGTCAAAAGGCAGAATTTTCAAATCACTGAATAATGGTTGTGTGTGGGCTCTAAAAGGTGCATTGCATATAATTCGAACAGCTCGCTTTTGTAGGGTTGTCAAAATAGTTAAACGAGTGTGGTATGTGGAAGCCCACGTAATATTATAATATGACATATAAGGGTATATCAAAGAGTAATATAAATTCACAAGTATATCTCGCGGCATAAGGTGTCGAACACGAGAGATTATGCCTATATTTTTTGATATCTTTTTGGATATAGAGTTTATATGCTCCCTCCATGTTAATTGTTCATCAATGTGAACACCCAAAAATTTGGTTGATGATACCCTACAAATACATTGTTCATCTATTTTAATTGATATATTGCAATTTGTTGCTGTTCTAAGTTTAATTTTAGAGCAGAACAAAATAAAGTTCGTCTTCTAAAGGTTCAGCGATAATTTGTTGGCTTTGAACCAATCGCCTACAAGTTTTAATTCGGCATGTCAGGTTCCACAATCACTGACGATTTCTCCAGTCTCTTCTTATTGTTCTGTAGCGCAGCCTAGCCCTAACCTATTCCCTGTATGACGGTATCTAAGGCTAGTGTATAAGTTTCTAAAGTTCTTAACTTGTTCACTTACAACCAAGATCTGTTTCTTGTATTTTCTTCTCCGTTTTAATATTCGCAAATAACACAACAATGCATCAACGACGACAAGCGATTCAATTCTGTGACAGCAACGCAACCTTAATATCTTACTGCTCTCTAAAGTTTTTCAACACACACACTCCACTGTTCTCTAAAACGTCTTACACACTAGCACTCCTTCAACAACTTATCTCACTGTCTGGGCGTACACTCTTCCCCCTGCCGCTCTGTCCTTCTCTCTGCCTCTCTCCGTCTGTCTGTCTGTCTGTCTGTTTCTCTCTCGCGCGCTCTCCGGCGACGGTCGGCCGAGCCGCGCCAACTTTCCCGCCAGTCTGCCACCTGCAAGTCTGTCTGTCCGTACGCTTAACAATTAGCTGACCTTGAGCTGGTCTATTCGTACGCTCACCCCTTAGCTGACCACATACACTATACAAAATTAGCTCACATTACCTCCCTCCTTTCTTTTAAAGAGAGCTAATTATCTATAAAAATTAGCGAACGTATCTTAACTAAACAATGCAAATAGTCCATAACATAATACATCATAAAATATCTTACACTACAATCTAGACAGACAATCGGCTACTACATTCAATTTACCTTTCTTATAGTTCAATAGAATGTCAAAATTTTGCAATGATAAAGACCATCTGACTAATTTAGCAGATTTCGACATTGATTCAGTCAAATAAACTAAAGGATTATGGTCTGTAAACACATTGATTTTAGAACCAATAAGAATTTCTTTCAACTTGTTTAAAGCCCATATGATTGCATAGGCTTCCTTCTCAATCGTCGCCCATCTCCTCTGGGTATCTGTCAGCTTCTGACTGATAAATGAAACGGGACGTTCTATCCCTTCCTCGTCCACCTGAGACAGAACAGCTCCCACAGCAAAATCACTGCTATCACAGTACAAATTAAATGGTTTCCCAACCTCAAACATATATAGAATCACATTTGACAAGACAATCTGTTTAAGGGAATCAAAGGCTTTCTGATGTGCATCAGTCCAAACAATGTTCTCAGGTACTTTCTTGCTGGTTAAGTCTGTCAATGGTTTAGCAATTTCAGCAAAATTACAAATAAACTGTCTGTAAAACCCAAAAAATCCTAAGACTTGCTTCACTTCCTTCCTGGTTTCAGGTTTCTTCAAATTAATTAAACTGTCAATCCTGTCTGGATTCATCATCTTCTTCCCTGATCCTATAAGGTGACCGATGAACTTCACCTTACTCTTACCAAACACACATTTCTTCAAGTTCAATGTTACATTATGCAGTCTTATTTGTTTCAAAAATAACTCCAAATGTCTCAAATGAATGCCCCAATCATTAGAATGCACTGCAATGTCATCAACATAAGGTTCAGTAAAATCATGAATCGGTTGCAAAATCATATTTATCGCTTTTACAAAAGTCCGTCCAGAGTTAATCATTCCAAAAGGAACACGCGTAAATTCATACAGTCCATTATGTGTAACAAACGCAGTCTTCCATTGGTCACTTTTTTTCACAGGACAAGTCCAATATGCGCTGCGACAGTCCATAACAGAAATGAACTTGGATTTTCCGACTTTACTCAAGACATCGTTGACGATTGGCATAGGATATCTGCAGTTCTCAGTAAAAGAGTTAATGTATCTGTAGTCACAAGCCAATCTCAAGGATCCATCCTTCTTTTTGACAATGACAAGTGGACTTGCCATTCTGCTTGACGATGGTTGGATGATGTTTTCTTTCAGCATCTCTTGTATTTGTTTTTCCACTTCTGCTCGGTATATTAGTGGTATTCGATATGCCATGAATTCCTTTTCTCGAAAGTCTGGTCTCAGCACCACTTCGTGTTCTACTAATGTACATAGTCCAGGTTTATCTGAAAATCTGTCTGCATATCGATTCAGTACATCAAGTAATTGTTTCTGCTGTTCGCTCGTCAGATGTCCAATTTGTTCGTAATCCAATTGGAGTGACTTCTGTTTTGTCTCTGAATAGTCTTCCTTCAGCGGTATTTCTACCACTGATCCAAATTCGTCATCCTCTTCCACGATCAGACCACAAGACAATGTTCTCGTAATGAACTTCCTCATCTTGTTAGCATGAATAATCCGTCGACCGTTTTCGTTCATGTCCACCAGATACGAATATTTGGATCTTCTTTGCAAGACCGTGCATGGACCATGCCATCGCGAGATCAATTTATTGGTTGACGTTGGATACAGCACGATGACGTTTTCTCCTGGTTCGAATTCTTTATCTTTTGCTCTTTTGTTATATTGACTGGCGTATTGTTTTTGCTTTTCTTCAGCACAGCTCTCAGCGAATGTCAAGGCCTTTTCCATGTCTGCTCTTAAATTCTTCAGGTACTTTGCCGGTTGCACTCCAATGTTCGGTGGTAGATTTATCTCTTTGGTCCAGCTTTCTTTAAGAATGGTTAGTGGCCCTCTCGGCAACTTTCCATAGACTAGTAGATACGGTGCCACTCCGGTAGTTGCATTAGGCACTTCTCTCAATGCCCAAACTGTAAATGGAATAATTTTATGCCACTGTCTCGGATTTTCCACAACGACATGATGAATCATCTTCTTGAACGTTTGATTCCATCTCTCCACCAATCCTGCCGCTTCTGGATGTCCTGGCGAATCGAATCGAGGACAACACCCCATCAGTTTCAGAAATTCTCTTGTTAGACTGGCTGTAAAATTCGTTCCTCTATCACTCGTTATCACTGACGGAACTCCCACATCCATGAACAGCTTCATCAAAGCTTCGCATACAGCCTTAGCAGTCAATGATTTCATCAAGAATATTGTCGGCCATCTTGTACATGAGTCCACGATGCACAGGCAATACTTATGCCCTGCTGCTGACGTCGGTTCGATTGGTCCTACGACGTCCATGGTCATTCTTCTGAACGGCACATCCTCCCTTGGTATTGGTGTAATCGGCACTCGATCCATCACCAAACTTCGTGCTTTCAACTGACACTTCTCACAGGACTTGCAGAATTTCACCACATCTCTACGCATTCTTGGCCACACAAAGGACAACTTGATACGTTCCCTTGTCTTCTCTTCTCCCAAGTGTCCGCCAAATACTGACTCGTGCGCCAATTCCATCACCTGAATTCTTCTTTCCTTCGGCAACACCAACTGATACACCAACTGATCCAACATTTGATGCTTCTTATACATCAAACCATTCACCACACTAAACTCTGATCCTTTGTCTTCAGCTATCCTCCACCACGACCTCAGTGACTCGTCATTTCTCTGTTGCTCTTCAAACTTCTTCGCGTCGCCCAATTGTCTTTCATCACTTGTGTTCTCGGCAAACAAATCTCTTATACTCGTGTCCATTTCACCATCACTCCCAAAATCATCATAATCATCACGCTCACATGCAACCATCTCTTCTTCAATTTCATTGTTCCCGGATGTTACTCCTTCTTCTTCTTCTTGAACGCTTTGTTCATCATCGCTTTCGGTGTCCTCATCTAGCAAACTTTCATTTGACTTTTCCTCTTCTCCTTCTTCCACTTCTCTTCTCCGACTCTGTGCTCTTGTAGTCACATTCGCTTGCAATTCTCCTTGCAATACACTCACTGGTGGAACCTCTTTCAGTTCTGCGATTATCTCTGGATGCAGCAAGAACTTTTCTTTGTTATCTTTGCACAAGACTGCCGGAATGCTGGCACACACCAAGGTTAAATATGGTGCAATATTTACTCCCTTGTCTTTCAGATCTCCTCCTTCGTTATGACAACTCATCCGCACTTCGATTTTCACCAACTTAGCTGGAATGGGTTCTCCAGCCACACATTGCAAATGTACTCTACCAATTTCTTCCACTGTCGCTCCTTTCAACAATTCCTCATTGATTACTGGAATCTCAGTACCAGAGTCAATCAGCGCTTTGACTTGCACAGGCTGACAACTGTCATCATTTCCACGTATCTCTACATTGACATGCTGTAGTAATGACTTCTTTGTACGTTGACACTCATCTTTGCTTTCAGTTTCTCGACCAGTATCTTTGATGGGAGCAGAATTTACTATTTCTCTCTGTATAGCAAATTGAGGCGTGCACTTCATTACTGACTTTACTTCCGTTTCGCGGTTGTCTTGTTCTTCCGGCTGATTCGGTGCATTCATTACTTGGATCTGATTTACTCTGAGATTTTGTGCACTTCGAGTAAATCTATTTCTCAGATTTGTCATTCTTGGTGGTACTTGACAATCCTTTATCAGATGTTTGTCTGACTGACAATTATGGCAACGTTTCTTACCAATCCCTCTCTGTTCAATGCTCTCCCGCCTGTAATTGTACGCTGCATTGTTTTCTCTTTGGCGTCCCATCACTGGAATTCGACTGTATATTTGTCTGTCACCCGTTGCTTCTCTTCTATCTTGACTAAACTGTCTTCCAGGAGCACCATTATTCCTTGCTTCATTACTTCTGGCTTGGTTTCCTGTTTCTTTGTTATTACTATTCCACCTGGGTTGCTTCGAACTATTACCCCATGCTTCATATTTCGGTTTGTCTTGAAACATTAGACCAATTCGATTGTTCACGTGTATGTCTGCGAGTTCTGCAACATTACTAGCGTCGAAGCATTCAGTACCCTCTTTTGCTAGTACGAACTGTAGTGGACCCGGTGGTAGACATTCTTTCAACTTATCCGCCACCAACAGATCAAATAACTTCTCATAGTCTTTGCCCACTCGTCTACTTCTGACATAATAGTTCAACAGATTCTTCAATCTTGCTGTAAACATAGTGTATGTCTCTTCTGCCGTTTTCTTCGCTTCTCCAAATCGTGATCGATATTCTCTCGCTGTCAATTTGAATTCTTTCAGTAAATGTTCTTTCACTATGTCGTAATCGTCTAGATCATCAAAAGACAATCGGTTCAACACCGTTCTCGCTCTTGGCGTCATTAGTGGCAACAGCAATTTGACCCAAAACTGCTTTTCCACCGTAAAACTGTTGAATGCATTCTCAACTGTCTCAAAATATAATGGCACCTCCATCATATCATATGGCATCTTAGGTAACACGTGTTTCATTGCATCACCTATCTTTTTAATCTTGGACACCATTGTCTCACTTTCTCTGATCCTATTTCGTTCTAACTCCTCACGGCTTCTTCTTTCGTCTTCATTTCGTTCCCTCAGTCTATCTTGATCTTCTACCCTACGCAGTTCTTCTTGTTCTATCTTTTGCTGCAACAATTCTAACTGCCTTCTGCGTTCCTCCTTTTCTATAGCCATTTCTCGGAGCTGAGCTTCCTTAAGAGCGAGTTTCTTTTGTTCTAATTGTACTTGTTCTTCCCTTTCTCTTTCCGCTTTTTCCAAACTTTCTTTCTCCATTTTCAATTCTTCCTGTCGAATCTCTTCGGCTCTTTCCAATTCTGCCAAACGCATGGCTTCTTTGTCTTCCTCGCGAGCCTTTTGCTCTTCAACCTGTTGTTTTCGTATTTCTTCATCACTTTTCCTTGCTCTCTCGTATTCTATCATTAGTTCCATCCTTCTTCGTTCAGCTTCGTCACGATCTCTTTTCAATTGTTCTAACTGAAGCTGGAACTGCTGCTTCTGTATCTCTATCTCTTCTTGCCTCAACCTTTCTGCCTTTTCCACTCTTTCTTTCTCTTCTTGCCTCCGTTCTTTCTCTTCTTGCCTCTGTTGTTCCTCTTTCTCCTGTTTAGTCTTTTCTGTTTGTTCTGCTCGTTCTTTCTCTTCTTGTCTGCGTTCTTTATCCTCTCGTCTCCGTTGCTCCTCTTTCTCTTTCTCTTCTTGTTTCCGTTCTTTCTCCTCTTGTCTCCGCTGCTCCTCTTTCTCTTTCTCTTCTTGTTTCCGTTCTTTCTCCTCTCGTCTCCGTTGCTCCTCTTTCTCTTTCTCTTCTTGTCTCCGTTGCTCCTCTTCTTGTCTCCGTTGCTCCTCCCTCATCATCATAAATTGCATCAACGCCTCCATAGACATAGCCTGTGGTTTCTCTTCAACACCACCTACAGCGCCTTTCTCTTCAGCTTCCTTTTTTAGCCACACCTCTGCTAGAGCTCTCATCAAATTTTCCCTTGACATCTCTTCGACTTCTTCCACGTCTAGATCAGCTTCGATTAATAATTTTATTATTCGATCAGAAGACATCTTCTTTATATTAGCTTGCTTTTGTTCTGTAAGTTTCTCCATCTTACTTCCTTACTTCAATGATTTGCGTGAAGAAATCGAGGGAGTGGCTATGCTTTCTGTGATTGGTTGACTGTAATTTCAATTACTTGTTTATTCAAGGAGCGAGTTTTGTATACCTCTCTCTGGCGTTGTGTTGTCGTAGTGTCGTTCGTATGCCCGTTGTATCTTCTCACCAGTTGTTCGGATGCTCGGACTGCTTCTCCGGTTGTTCAGATGCTCACTCTCCTTCTCCCGTGTGGTCGGCGTCTCGTAAGGCTTCAAAATCCACTGTCCGTAGCTTGGATACGACTATCCCAACGTTCGTTGCTTGACTTCGCAATTCACCGTTCGTAAACCTGGATACAATATCCCGACGTCCGTTGCTTGACTTCGTATTCCACCGTCCGTTGCCTGAACTCGATATCCCACCGTCCGTTGCCTGAACTCGATATCCCACCGTTCGTTGCTTGAATTCGCTATCCCACCGCTGCCACCAAATGTCAGGTTCCACAATCACTGACGATTTCTCCAGTCTCTTCTTATTGTTCTGTAGCGCAGCCTAGCCCTAACCTATTCCCTGTATGACGGTATCTAAGGCTAGTGTATAAGTTTCTAAAGTTCTTAACTTGTTCACTTACAACCAAGATCTGTTTCTTGTATTTTCTTCTCCGTTTTAATATTCGCAAATAACACAACAATGCATCAACGACGACAAGCGATTCAATTCTGTGACAGCAACGCAACCTTAATATCTTACTGCTCTCTAAAGTTTTTCAACACACACACTCCACTGTTCTCTAAAACGTCTTACACACTAGCACTCCTTCAACAACTTATCTCACTGTCTGGGCGTACACTCTTCCCCCTGCCGCTCTGTCCTTCTCTCTGCCTCTCTCCGTCTGTCTGTCTGTCTGTCTGTTTCTCTCTCGCGCGCTCTCCGGCGACGGTCGGCCGAGCCGCGCCAACTTTCCCGCCAGTCTGCCACCTGCAAGTCTGTCTGTCCGTACGCTTAACAATTAGCTGACCTTGAGCTGGTCTATTCGTACGCTCACCCCTTAGCTGACCACATACACTATACAAAATTAGCTCACACGGCATTAATTTTGTTAACCAAGACTTCAATAACTTTATCTGACATAAACACATTGGTGTCATCAGCAAACATGACAAAGCTGAGTAATGACGAGCTGTTCGAAATATCATTCACATATATTAGGAACAAAAGTGGACCCAATACGGAACCTTGTGGCACACCACAAGTAACATAAGTTTCATGTGAAATGTTCCCGTTATATAAGACACTCTGCTTTCTATTTCTTAAGTAATCTATAAGCCAATCAAGACATACACCTCTTATGCCATAATGTTCAAGTTTGCTTATCAGAATTTTATGATTCACCGTGTCAAATGCTTTAGATAAGTCAAAGAAGACACCCATAGAAAAGTGGTTTTCCTCCTTGGCTTCAGAGATTTTATCGTACATTTCCATTACGGCCATGTATGTAGAGTGGCCTGTTCGAAAGCCATACTGACTTGTGTACAATATATTCTTTACTGTTAGATATGTCATTATTCTTCGGTAAATAATCTTTTAAAAAAACTTGGAGAAATATGGCAAGATAGATATTGGTCGATAGTTACTTAATTGATTCCTATCTCCGGCCTTAAAGATGGGAATTATTTTGGCAATTTTCAAACTATTAGGAACAATTCCACTAACAATGGAGCAATTTATTATTTCTGTCAGAGGAATTGAAATAGCTTCTATGACATATTTGGCTAACTGGGGGTCAATCTCATCTAGCCCTCTACTGTGAGTGGTTCGGAGTTCATAGGCAATCGATTTTTTAATGTTTTAAAACCACAAAACAAATCAAGAAATTCATCAAAATACGGTCATCTTGACATAAATGTGCGTCAGTTTCAATTAAATTGGGTTATATTCTATAATGACTCGGTAGCAATTACCTTTTTTTAAAATAATTTTGATGAAAAATATTTCCTGACAAATTGAAGCGGGATTTATGGTGTGAGGGTCGGTTAGGGCTCAGGTTAGGGGTCGTGAGGGTCGGTTAGGGTTAGTTTTAGGGTTAGTGCAGTCATTCTGAAGCTGGATTGATGAGCAATAATTTTCAATGAAAAATGGATGAAAAATATTTGCTGACGAAATAGAAGCGGGATTTAGCGAACAAATTCTTGCCTAAAGAGAAGCTGGATGGATTAAAAGGATTCTCGGCAAACTAGAAGTTCGATTTATTAAAGATAACAACGCTGCAACGTTAGTTCTTGGTGTCTACCGAGTCATTCTAGAACGTCTACCGAGTCATTATAGAACTCTACCTTAAATTGTTTAAATTGGCTAATACACAAAAATCGGTAATCCTCCAGTTTAGGTACTTTTATTATTTTGCACTGTTATACGGGATAGCCTAGTTATCAGCAATAGTTTGAAGGAAGACATTGAAAATGTTTTCCCCTTTGAACTATAAAAGAAAGCTGAAATAAAAGCTGGATTAATGAAAAACGCATGAGTAATAGAAGCTGGATTAATGTTTTAACTGATCTGAAACAGAAGCTGGATGAATGATAAAACTCTTAAGAAATGGAAGCTGGATGAAGGTTTTTATATATATGAAATAGAAGCTGGATGAATGATAAAAAGCTTAAGACATGGAAGCTGGATGAAGGTTTTCTATATTTTAAATAGAAGCTGGATGAATGATAAAAAGCTTTAAAAATGGAAGCTGGATGAAGGTTTTCTATATTTTATGATGGAGATATTAGGTGAAATCGAAGCTGGATGAACGAAGAAGACGCTTAAAAATAGAAGCAGAATAGAGGTGTTTTTATACCTGACACAGAAGCTGGATTGACGAAAATAACACATTAACACTGGAAGCATGATGAAGGTGTGTTATTGCTTAAATAGAACCTGGATTGACGAAAATAACGCGGGAGAAATAGAGGCTGGATAAACGAAAAACATATTCTCGCCCCAAAACAGCGACCAAAGACTAAGTGTTGAAGAAAGCAATGCAAAATAATAAAAGTACCTAAACTGGAGGATTACCCAAAAATCTGTGCATTGCGAAAACATTACCGTGAAACAGGAATCACAACCGTTTGTCGTGCAAGCTTTGGACGATTTAAAAACAATTATATAAAAGGGCGCCAAACAGTCTGAATAAAAGACATTAAGATAGAATGATGTTGATTAACCACCGCTGTAGCATACGCGCAATGGATTCTGGTCCATCCAAGGGCAACAAGCTGAAACGTTCCTTTTCGTGTCATGCTAAATTCCACCAGTCAAGAGTCGTTATAAATTAGGCCTAATCGAAGAAATAAATTTGTCTTAGCCTAGCCTACTTGAATTTAGCATTGTAGCAAGGTACGTATGCCTATATATAGGCTATACACGTTCACGTAGCAGGCCGCATGTCAGTTTAGTGTGCAATGAATTTCCTCTATCTAACCAAAAACAGGACTGTCGAAATATCAAAGCCTCTAAATCGCTACTAGTAGCCAAGCGCGGTATACCAGCTTATTCACGAGCGCTGCGTCGCGTCAAAAGGGTTGTCCGTAGGAGTAGGCTAGTCCAAATGTGGTCCGGGTCGATTTACCATTATGATCAGAGGGGCGGAACAGCTGCTGTGTCGGGAATCGGAAGGTGGAGGATCTGATGAGAAAATGGTAAGAGTTCTTGAAGAGGTGTGACTTCAGTTTCAAATGAAAACCCGAGGTGTGAAGGATAGAGGAGCATGTGAAAGGTGATGATGTTGTTAAACCTTGAATACACACAACTTAAAGTGAGATTTGCAATTATGGTGGACGAAATTAACAAGATCGGAATTCAGGAGGCAGATCATTCCAAAGGCGTGGTGTTGTGTTGGATATGGCCCTGTACAGGTTTCAAATTATCCCCCCGGTTTCAAATTACCCATGGGCACTAGATTTGCATCAATCATCGCATTTATTGCACTAAAAAATCAGGAAAATGATCCCGCTTCTTGTTTGGTCTGAAGATTTTCATCCGTCATCCCACTTCGTCACTTCGTGGTTTGTTATCAATATTTTGATCGGAAAAAATAAAAGACTCGAAGCCATTTCTCCATGTAATTTCAGCGGCGATTAGTATTTTAGTTACAGATGCATGAAACAATTGCTAATAAACCACAAAGTGGGATGACGGATGAAAATCTTCAGACCAAAACAGGAAGCGGGATGATTTTTCTGATGTTTTTAGTGCAATAAATGCGATGATTGATGCAAATTACAGCTTGCAGGGGTAATGTTTAGGAGAGGTAATTTGAAGCCTTTACACCGGTTGGAAACTTGAGATGACGTGTGACCTGCGGTCGAGAGAAAAACAGGCGGATGATCGGGTAGAACGGGTTGACTGCAAGGGTGGTGAACAGTTCGCGAAGATAAGCCATCTGGACTGAGAGTATTGTAAAGACTACAGAGTTGCAGGTTAAGTAGAGAACTTTGATGTGGATTCGTTCTGGGATTATCAACAAATGAAGTGACTTGAGGATGGGGTGATGTGATGATCTATGGGTGGTCTTGCGACGAGTCTGGCTATGGGGCCGTCCATAAAGTACGTCACGCTATTTTGACCATTTTTGACACCCCTCCCCTGTCACAAACTGCCACAAATCTCGGACCCCCCCCCCTAAAGTACGTCACACTTTCGAAAAAAAATTAAAACAACAATTTACCTAACCCTCTAAACCCTAGGATACTATCCCTAATCCATCTGATAGTGACATGTGTCCCTAAACGCTTTGTTAGTGACGGGAAATCAACTTTTATCCCGCCAGGCCGGGTTTTAGACACGCCTGGCTGGGCCGGGTCGGATATTAGGTACTAAGAAAAAAAATATATAATAAAGAATTAAAAAAATAAATGTGTGACGTCACACATGGCCTGATCCCACTCCCCCCTGTCACAAACTGTCACACTTTCCTACACCCCTCCCCCCCTGGAGCGTGACGTACTTTATGGACGGCCCCCATAGTGAATTTTTGTATGAGTTGGAGTCACTTAGGCCTAGGCTACATGTAATTAAGTTATGCGTATTCGAGGTTCAACAACAGATTTTCAGTAGGCCTAATCAAGCGTTGTGTGGACGATGGACGAAGCAATGGTGAAAGCGGTTTTGAAATTAAGCATAAGGCTGTTAAGTAGGCTAGACAAACTTCCTGGTGCCGTAAATGGAATTCATAACCTGTATCCAAGAAATAATCGGACGTCCTGGAGAAGCTTTCTTGGTCGACAAATTACTGATAGTCCTAGTCCAGTAGTGAAAGGCGGAGTGTCAGATTTGGACGAATCTAAAGCAACGAAAAAATGCCTTCCTTCGAGGTAGGAAGTAAGCCAGTTCAGAGCCTTTCCAGTGATACCAAAAGCATCTTGCGCACGGGCAACAAGTAATTTGTGGTCCATAGCATCGAAAGCAACCGAGATGTCCAAAAGAGCAAAAAGGTTGCTGATCGTTTATTAGTAGGCTATTAGAGTGAATGTCATTTATGACTTTAAGTGGCCAGACCTGAAACCACATTAAAATGAAATGAGATTTGGAGAGCTTGTAATATGTGGGATAGTCTAGAAAGTGCAAGTTTCTCTAGAATCTTGGAGAAGGTGTTTAGATTTGAAATCGGCCGTAGGTTTAAACAGGTCACATGGATCAAGACCGTCCTTCTTAAGCAGAAGGGTGACATGGGTAGATTTGAAATTTGTTGGGAAGCGACCTGATTGAAAAAAGAGGTTTGCAAGGTGGGCAATAAGCAAGGCAAAAAGGTCATGGCATGATTTGAGGATTTGAGTAGGTACAATTGTAGATAGTCAAGAGGACCTGGTGACGTTTTATGCTTGAGGTTAACTTGAAAACCTCCGCAGGAGTTACCAGGGACAGTTCGGACAGACTCTGTGGAGTTGATGGCAGCTGAAAGTGAATATTGATGTGACGGAGAGGTTCAAGGAAATCCTGGATAGTGGACTTGAATTTGCAAGTTTGCTCTTAAGAACGCGGACAAACTTAAAATCTCAAATATTCACCAGATGGCAGAAGAGAACTTTCGCAATCCAGTTTCTAATATCTACGGGCACTGATGCCACTAATGGAATCACTCGCCATTTTGTACGGATGGAAGGCGGAAGTCCGATTTTCGCTTAAACGCATATTGTTGATTCGATAAATGGTCAGCTCTTAATTTACATATTTGTGCCTTATTGCTCGCTAATACGTTTACACAGAATTTATTTATTTGACAATTCGTTCGCCATCGTTTTTGCGAAATTAATTATTCGTCATTTCATCCATGGTGTTTTAGCGACGGTCGCCTCCAAGGAGTGTAGGACAATTCCCCAGGGCTGGACAACCCCCCCCCCCGGACAATTCCCCCCAGGGTAGGACAATTCCCCCCTGTCGAACATATTGCGTGTGAGTGGTATTACTATAAAACGGCGGTCCTAAGTGTCCTAAGTTGGATTGATGAAAAGATTTCTTGCTAAATAGAAGCCGGATTGATGCAAAATAATTTTTACTTAAATGGAAGCTGGATTGACGAAAAATTCTTGCTTAAATTGGAGCTGGGTTGATGAAAATATTCTTGCTTAAATTGAAGCTGGATTGATGAAAATATTCTTGCTTAAATGGAAGCTGGATTGATGAAAATATTCTTGCTTAAATGGAAGCTGGATTGGTGTAAATATTCTTGCTTAAATAGAAGCTGGATTGATGTAAATATTCTTACTTAAATAGAAGCTGGATTGATGTAAATATTCTTGCTTAAATGGAAGCTAGATTGATGAAAATATTCTTGCTTAATATTCTTGCTTAAATAGAAGCTGGATTGGTGTATTATTATTATTCGTTTAATAAATTCAATCTGACAAACCGCAGAAAGATTACAGATACAGGTTATACGAAATACGGCCCGCTTCGCACGACACACAGGTCGGCTACCAGCGGGTAGCTTAACACTAAACGACCAAAGTACTGGAACGCTCCTGGTCCGGCCAAGCCAGGAGTGGGAGGGGCGGTCTTATTTTCAGCAGATCCCGAGTCAAACCACGCAACAGCAAAGCGCCAATGGCAGCTAACAGAAAATTCAAATGAATTATTTGCCCTGAGCGAGGCTTGAACCCAAGACGCGATAATGACTAGTGTTCAGTATATCAACCAGCGTTCTCTCAACTGAGCAACCACCCCAGTGGGAAACATCCGTCATAACTAAAGCCTCTGATGTAAACGTTATCATTGATCACGACAGATCTACGATTACATCTTTTCTCGTCACGTAACATGGTTTGTGTTGAACGACATTCGCCAGGTGGCAGAGATGAAGAATTCAAGACGTGACTGACCGGACCAGTAAATATTCTTGCTTAAATGGAAGCTGGATTGATGAAAATATTCTTGCTTAATATTCTTGCTTGGAGCTGGATGGAAAAAATAATTGTTATTTAAATAGAAGTTGGATTAAACGCATTTTTGCCTGAATGGAAGCAAAGGGGGAATTGTCCGGGGGGTTAATGTCCTAGGCTAAATCATGGGGGAAATTGTCCGGGGGGTTGTTGTCCGGGAAGTTTTGTCCGGGGGGTTTTGTCCAGGGGGGGAAATGTCCGCGCCCCCCTCCAAGTTGGATTAACGAAGAGAATTAGACCTAAATAGAAGTCGGATTGATGCAATAATTTTTAATAGAATCTGGATCGATGAAAGTATTCTGTCAGAGATTGAATATTGATTGATGAAATTTAATTGCTATTTAAACAGAAGTTGAATTGCTACAAAATAGTTGTTGCTTAAGTACAAGCAGAATTGACTAAAGGAATTATTGCCTAAATGGAAACTGGATTGATGTAAAGGATTCATGCTAAAGTAGAAGTAGCATTGATGGAAAATAATTGTGCTTTTTGCTTCACAGGTATTCATTCGAGAATTTAATTCACTATTACGAAATGGCAGATCGGAGAATTGATTAAATTCGGTAAAGTGATATTTAACTTCAATACAAAGATGATGTCGCTACTTTTGCAGTTCGAACTTTATACTTAAGTCTCTCGTAGGAAATAACAGTTGAGAGCCATACATAAAAAGTGAAGTCACTGGGTGACGTTATACGCATTGTCATGCGATCTCTAATCACCTGAATGCTGGGAGCGTGGACATTTCCCCCCAGACAATAACCCCTGGACAACCCCCTGGTAAAACATATTGCGTATTAATTAGTGGTTGCACTATAAAATGCCGTTCCTAAGTACGCAAGTTGAATTGATGAAAAAAATTCTTGCTAAATAGAAGCCGGATTGATACAAAATAAATTTTACTTAAATGGAAGCTGGATTGATGAAAATGTTCCTGCTTAAATTGGAGTTGGGGTGATTAAAATGTTCTTGGTTAAAAAAAATTTATAGCGTGGGTGAAATTGTGAGCCCCGTGCAGATAGTTATACAATATATCTATTGAACTGGCAGTGGATATCTATCTTTAATACAGTTCCATGACAATTGGTCAACAGACAACTCGTCTAACGACAACTCGTCTACAGACAAATGGTCTAACGACAACTGGTCTACAGACGACTCGTATTGATGAAATAGAGGCTGGATTGATGAAAAAAGTTAAATGGTTTTCTAGCTTAAATGGAGGCTGCATTGATGATTTTCATTCATGTATTTCAACATACGGCTTCTACTTCAGATCTAAAAATACCTTTTATTTCTCGCTCGTTATTTTCGTCAATCCAGCTTCTATTTCAAATATAAAAATACCCTCATCTAGCTTCCATTACTGAAGCGTTTTGCATCAATCCAGCTTCTCTTTCAGTTCTAGAAATACCTTCATCCAGCTATTATTTCTCATGCGTTTTTCGTCAATCCAGCTTCTATTTCACCTGTAAAAGAATGTCAATCCAGATTCCATTTCTCTGCGTTTTTTCATCAATCCATCCTCCAATTCACCTGTAAAAAAACTTTAATCCAGCTTCCATTTCTCAAGCACTGGACCATTTGTCTGTAGACCAGTTGTCGTTAGACGAATTGTCTGGAGATCACTTGTCGTTAGACGAGTTGTCTGTAGACCAGTTGTGACACCCTTTAATACATCATGAAGAATAATTTTATGATTTGTATGTTCTTGAAACAATCTATTACTGAGATGTTGCTTGATTTTAATAGGTACCGGAAGTTCTTTTTATCAAGTGCATGATGACAAGCAACGCAACATCATGTTGGAACTTTTGAGAGTTATTTGATAACGCCCATCATTGATATTCATCAAGTCGAAATAGTCACCAGAATTTTTAACTGATGTACAATTAGACAATTTCCTCTTTTGTTCATACGGCTCTTGGATAGCAAAGCTTGGGAGTCCTATTCTTCAAAAGCTGGATGGCTTGAATATTTCATCACAAAGACAATTGCTTTCAGTGGAGCAAATTTTGGAAAAAAATTCCGACAAGAATTATTATTGACACTTGAAAGAAGTTAAAAGTTTCACTTGCAATGATTGGCCTATGGAGAGAGACAGATTTTACACATACGTGTTGCTTACAAATGGAACTCACCCTGTAATTCAGACTTAATTCAGATTATGCAAAGAATCAAGTGCACACTCTAGTTATTCATGATGACGGAGATCTCATAAGAACCAATTTTGGTGAAAAAGTAGAAATATTGCCAGAAATCTCATTACCCAGGTGAACTTCCTATCAAGAAACATTCTTCTGTGTAACCAGGCAGCTGCCGGTTATATGGGAAAATCATATACGAAAAGACATTGGTTGATGTTGCCATGCAAACCTATACTGGGGAAACTCAATGCAAGCAGCAGCAATGTAAAAGATCATTTGCTCTAAAATATTCATGAAAACGCAAGCATGACAACTCATGCTGGAAAGATACCCGACAAATGTCAGTTATGTCAAAAATCATTTACTACAGGTGCTATCCTAAAAAGGCATTTGAGAATCCATACTGGGGAGAAACCATACAAATGTGAGCTATGCCAGAAATCATTTACTCTAGCTGGTAATCTGAAAGAGCACATGAGAATTCATTCTGGGGAGAAACCATACAAATGTCAATTTTGTCAGAAATCATTTACTGAAAGTGGTTCTCTGAAAAATCACATGAGATTACATACTGGAGAGAAACTATACAAATGTCAGTTATGTCAGAAATCATTTACTAAGGGTGCTATCCTAAACAGGCATTTGATAATCCATACTGAGGAGAAACCATACAAATGTGAGCTATGCCAGAAATCATTTACTCTAGCTGGTAATCTGAAAGTGCACATGAGAATTCATTCTGGGGGGAAATCATACAAATGTCAATTTTGTCAGAAATCATTTTCTCAAGGCAATACTCTGAAAATTCACATGACAATTCATTCTGGGGAGAAACCATACAAATGTCAGTTATGTCAGAAGTCATATACTACAGGTGCTACCCTAAACAGGCATTTGAAAATCCATACTGGGGATACACCATACAAATGTGAGCTATGCCAGAAATCATTTACTCTAGGCAATACTCTGAAAATGCACATGAAAATTCATTCTGGGGAGAAACCATACAAATGTCAGTTATGTCAGAAATCATTTACTCAAAGTAATAATCTGAAAGTGCACATAAGAGTCCATACTGGGGAGAAACCATGCAAATGTCAGTTATGTCAGAAATCATTTACTGAAGGTGGTTCTCTGAAATATCACATGAGATTACATACTGGAGAGAAACTATACAAATGTCAGTTATGTCAGAAATCGTTTACAAAAGCATATGAACTGAAAAGACATGTCGGGACTCATACTGGAGAAAAACTCTACAAGTGTCACTTATGTCAGTTATCATTTGCTGAAAAGAGCCATCTGAAAACACACATTATGAGCCATATAGGCAATAAACCCCACGCATGTCAGTTATGTCAAAAATCATTTACTACAGGTGCTATCCTAAAAAGGCATTTGATAATCCATACTGGGGATAAACCATACAAATGTCAGTTTTGTCAGAAATCATTTACTGAAGGTGGTTCTCTGAAAAATCACATGAGAATCCATACTGGGGAGAAACCATACCAATGCAGGTTATGTCAGAAATCATTTGCTCGAGATAGTAATTTGAAAATGCACTTGAGAATCCATACTGGGGAGAAACCATACAAATGTAAGTTTTGTTATAAATCATTTGCTCAAGATAGTAATTTGAAAATGCACATGACAATCCATACTGGGGTGAAACCATACAAATGTCAGTTATGTCAGAAATCATTTACTCAAAGTAATAATCTGAAAGTGCACATGAGATTCCATACTGGGGAGAAGCCATACAAATGTCAGTTATGTCAGAAATCATTTAATACAGATAGTCACTTAAAAGCACATCTGAGAATTCATACTGGTGATAAACCACACAAATGTAATGTATGTCATAAATCATTTACTCAAGGTGGTTCTCTGAAAATGCACATGAGAATCCATACTGGGGAGAAACCATACCAATGTCAGTTATGCAAGAAATCATTTACTGGAGGTTCTGAACTGAAAGCGCACATGAGATTCCATACTGGGGAGAAACCGTACAAATGTCAGTTATGTCAGAAATCATTTGCTCGTAATAGTCTGAAAGTGCACATGAGAATCCATACTGGGGAGAAACCATACAAATGTGAGTTTTGTCAGAAATGTTTTTCTGACGGTGGTTCTATGAAAGTGCACATGAGAAATCATACTGGCGAAAAACCGTTCATTTGTGAGATTTGTAGCAGAGGATTCATCCAACTTGGAAGTCTATACAAACATAGAAGATCGCATACGAAAGAGGGGCAACACACATGCAATGAATCAAATCATAAAGGCAGTTCTTCAACAAAGCAGAAAGGAATACGCTCCCAGGGTGTCAAAATTATGAAAAGTAAATCCACTGGTGACCTAGCTGTTCAATTCATAACATTAGGGCTACGAAGCAGAGACGTTATGGATAAACCAAATGACCGGCTGTCATGGAACATGCACTCCGATTCCACTGAAGCATCCAAACCCTTTCTAAAAAGTAACAAAGTCAAATCACCTGAGGATTCAAAACCGCACCTGGAAAGACGTTTTGGATGTGGTATGTGCAGTGAAATGCTTGAAATTGAGAAGGAATTTCTTGAGCATTGTTCTATCCATCGCTTTTCCCCACTTGACAACTTATATCTTGACCTGTGCTGATTTCTAGTTCTCAGCACATGTAGCCAAAGGTTGAAGATTGACTACAATCATTTATAAATGTACATAATACATTTCTTTTCGAAGCATCGCAAATATTGGCATGAAAAATTATTTCCCAATTCCTCTTCATCGTGAAAAGTTCTGGCCATCGCAGGAAAACAAGTGGAATCTACAGCTTCTTTTTAGTGAGATTGCTAGCAATCAAACCCTATGACAATTTTACTCTCTTGTTTCTTGATTCTGAAGATGAAGCACTTCCTGCAATGTCGACTGGTGGAGAAGGGATCCCAGATCTGTTGAACTGGATCGAGGAGGGGATGCGAGGCTATTGGTGCACATAGACGTTGCTGTTCGTGTGCATCAGTGCAAGAGACTTGTCGTAGTCTGAAACGACACGGACATCTTCGCATTACTGTTGCACTACACTCATACTTCCTAGACCGGGGTTGCAGGAGATGTGGCAGCAGTAGGCCACTGGTGACAATCGACGTATGCTTCTACTTCATCATGTTGACCGGAGATGACTGCATGAGGAAGGTGGGATCCAGACACGGTCCAGTACAGTATCTAAACTCCGGAGAGACAGACACGCTGTTAGAGCAAGATGCAGTGGGCTGGCAGAGAAGTTCTTGGTACGAGTCTGGGCAAGGTCAACTACAACCTGGGAGACGTTCGACAAGCTGAGACAAGACAACTATATAACGTCCACATTCGGAATTGACGCTCTCCCTCCTACAATCAGCGAGATCAGAGGCCATGCACATCCAGCAAATGGCCTTCCTGGTGCACAGAGCATGCCAAATGCAACACACAATGAACGCCAAGTAAAATTAGAGCCATTAAATTTCGGATGGGAGGAACACTTCAATGCACTGCTTCCATCAAAATGTCTACATTCTTTGTCACGAAGTCTGCTCATAACAGTTAGGCAAGTGTGCAGGCAGGTGTGACACTCGTCGCTGTGGTTGCCACGCTGCAGCAAATTTCTGTCATATTTTGTCATGGGAAGACATAAACGTATACGATGCAAACTTGCTTGCACAGTGCACACATCCAAAACAACCTTAGTGGCTATATTCTGAAGACAACCTTTAATGATGCACAGAAAAATTACATGAAGCAGCATTGACTGTTATCATGTCATAATTAGCTGACTAAATTTGTTTCATTCTAGTTATAACACCTGATTCTACTATTGCATTCACTCAAGTAACAATCGACATAATTTATTTGTTTGTTTGTATTAGGGAATGTAATCCCGGGATCTCGAATACCGGGATCCCGGGAATCCCGGACATTTTTCAATCCCGTAATCCCGGGATTGACACACATGGAATCCCGTTTTTCGGGATTACCGAAAATTCGGACTTTTTTCTAAATTACTTGACCAATTTTGCAACAATTCCTTGGCCAATAGACGCCAAAACGACTGATAAGCAGACGCCCTAATGGAGGTAAGCTGGCGGCCAGCAGAAAACCCAGAGGAGTGACTGGAGGTAGGCGTTTCTGAGTGATCAGGCAAGAGATTTAGATTTTGCCCCTCCCCATTCCTTGCTTGGTTCATGAATATAGACTTTAGAGTTCTCCTCACACTAATCATCCACACCCCATTCAATTGACTGATAGAACATAAACAGATGCCAGCAGAGATGACCGACTAGGCAGGGGGCAGGTCACAGCGCCTAACTCCGATTGACGTGTGTTGATGACACCCCCTCCCGTATAATTAAGCCGATTGGTGAAAGGACCTGGACAGCATGCAGGCGGGTTCCTGCTGCCTTAATATCAGAGGACTGCAGCTAGGCTAGCCTGCAAGTTCAGTCACTCGCTGGTGAATCTTAGCTAGCATGCTACCTGTTGTGTTCCTGTGGTCAGTCGGTGCACTGGTCACCTCGTATCGTCTGACCTAATTCCGGGTCGTCGTATGCAGAGGTTAATTACCCTATTCAGAGTGATCGCAACTTAAGCCCAGTTAAAGAGGGGAATCTGAAATGAGCTCAACTCACGGAAATCTGGGTCAAAGAGAGACATGAGAGGGCAGGCCAGGGCGGGAGGAGAGGGGTCTAACTTGTTTGTTTAGTGGGGATAGAAGCCACTGGCCGTAGACCTATCACTCTCAAGTTTCAAACAAACCCCACAGTTGCCAGGGACCAATGGCCAAAGCCCTTGCCGCGAGTCATAATTGATCGCGGTTGAAGTACCTTAAGCAAAGAGAAAGCTGTACTGTATTTGGCCTACTATTATACTATGTCTAAGAATTTTTTGAATTGCCATTTTAAGCCAATCCCGGGGTCCCGGGATCCCGGGACTGACTCATTCATAATCCCGGAATCCCGGGATTGAGCAAGTGCCCCGGGATTACATTCCCTAGTTTGTATGTGCACTTGTTATAGTGCCCTTCAAGCCATTTACTCAAGTCCTCCCGACACTGCATCAGATATGCACGCCAAAGCGCTGAGCAATTGCGAGTGAAGGACTTGCCCGAGGTCCTTACACGGCGGCTTGAAGTGGGTTCGAACCTGCAACACTCCAACTGCAATCAACGAACATGCTTACCACACCCCACGATGCAACAAAATGACCATTTGACTACCAGATGACCTGGAATGTCAAAAGCTATATCAGAAATGAATTCCATTTATCTGAATCAGTGACAGTAGAGGTATTGCACATGCATATACAATACGTAAGGTATGAAAAAGATTAAACTCGTTGACCAATGAATCCTGCATACCTTGGCCATGACCTTATTATAACCTTCTGATAACCTCGGATGACAAAAACAATGTCGTAAATGAATCCTGCATACCTCAGTAAGATTCGAAATTTTACACGTGTATATGCTGTAAGAAATTATATAGATATATTTTCCAATATGGCCGGTGGTGGCCATATTGAATTTGGCCATTGCGACATGCGTATACCCGAATCCCAAGCCGTATAGCATCGTAAAATTATTTAAAACATGTCTTAGCCATTTTTTCATCGCTCATCCAACTTCTAATGCTACTATATCACAGTTCCGCCATTCATCCAACATTTACTTCAACTAAAAATATTTTGATCGTTCATCCAGCCTCTAGTTTTACGGTTGCAATTTATCATAAAAACATGATTTCGCCGCTCATCCAACTTCTGCTTCTGTTAGTTAATATGCTCATCCAGCTACTCATTACTGCAATACATCAGCAGTAATGTCATCTTTTCATCGTTCATCCAGCTTCCAGTTTACGGAAATAAAATATATCTGAAGTGCTATAAGGCTTGGGATTCGGGTATATGCTTAAGGCATTCGCGGCGACAGAGCGAACAAGCGACTCGGTGATTTTGAATGTGAATGGTTGGAAGTGAGAAGCTCCCAACACCAGTGATGCCACAGCTGGGTTTTTCCACTAGATCTGTTTTTTTGCCTTCGTGTGGGTTTCTGGTTTTTCTATTGGCAAAATCTGGGTTTATTTTGGTGAATTGACTAGGCTATTTGTACTAGCAACTGTTACACATGAATATTCTGTGAAATTCAATGTAAAAGGGGTCATTGCATAATTACGTAACGCTCGAGGGTGGGTGGGTGGGTGGGGTCATTGAAAGCGTTACGAAACGTTACGAGGGTGGGTGGGTGGGGGGGACTGAGCGTTACGTAACGCCATGAAAAAAATTAATTATTATTAAATTACCATCGAAAGATTCGAATAATGCTTCAGACATGATGTGGTCGAAGTTTAAACTTTGTGACATTGATTTAAAACTTAACCGAAGTAGGTTTGGTTATATTCTATAATGACTCGGTAGACGTTCTAGAATGACTCGGTAGACACCAAGAACTAACGTTGCAGCGTTGTTATCTTTAATAAATCCAACTTCTAGTTTGCCGAGAATCCTTTTAATCGATCCAGCTTCTCTTTAGGCAAGAATTTGTTCGATAAATCCCGCTTCTATTTCGTCAGGAAATATTTTTCACCCATTTTTCATTGAAAATTATTGTTCATCAATCCAGCTTCAGAATGACTGCACTAACCCTAAAACTAACCCTAACCGACCCTCACGACGCCTAACCTGAGCCCTAACCGACCCTCACACGAAAAATCCTGCTTCAATTTCGTCGGGAATAATTTTTCATCAAATTTATAAAAAAAAGTTACTTGCTACCGAGTCATTATAGAATATAACCGTAGGTTTATTTATTTGAATAAGATCCGGCAGCAGACATCAGTTACATGCCAGGTCAATTATGTTCTCCTAAATTTTGTGCAAACCGGAAACCGTCTTCGAGTTGTTTGGATCTGTGATAGCTTTACCAACGGAACGACGTGGTAGGCCTAATTGCCCTTGAAATCCTGACATCGAAGAACCACTTTGAAGCATGTTTTACTTAGACACGATCCCAAACATTTAAAATTAATGCTCAACAAAACTCGGCAATATTTCTATTAATAATAATTATCGAAGTGCCCAGACTAAGCAAATAATTAGTTCATCCTAATTGAGTGAAACTTTTCAGCAGTGTAAAATTTTATTCCTGCGCTATATTATTTAAGAAAATTGCAGTTCACGCATGGCTGTTATTTATATGAATAGAACATTGTGCATATTTTAAACTTAGTCTACTGTCAAATTAGCCTATAATTCACATACACTGTGAAAATATGAATTATAATTAGTCTACGCGCTCACATAAGCCAATAATAGACTTTAATCTCAACTGGATTTTTGTAACAATCGTTACGTAACGCTGGGGAGGGTGGGTGGGTGGGTCAAGAGCAACGTTACGAAGCGTTACAGGGTGGGTGGGTGGGTCGAAAACGGTCATTTTCTGCGTTACATAATTATGCAATGACCCCAAATGGTTATGTGTACATAATTTTTTCACTAATTTTAGTTTTAAACTCCACAATCAAGATCTCACGTTTTCAATTCACAAATAATTTATAACCTGAAGAATTGCTCTGCATAGTAATAAACCATTTTGACATCTCAAAATAGGCCAGGGCTTTACACTTTACAGCATATTCTGTTGATGTGAGCCTCAAAGCCAATTCGATCAGATATTATGGTGACACCTAAAACAACCATCTTCTGGACCCTCTCGATGACCAAGATGGGGGGAGGATAGCAATTATAGATTTAGACCTAGGTTACCTGATCTTAGCTTGACTTTCACTGGTCTTAGCTTGATTTAGGTTTAGATTGCTAATGGATGCCCACTGTGATAATTAGGCCTATATGGTCAAGTTCAGGAAGAGTGGTGTCAATGCAAGAAGCTGGGATCAGCAAGTAGATCATATGGCATATTTAGCCAAGGGTTTCCACTGAATTAAGGTTTGAGATTAGAAATGGCTATGACAAAATATCAGTCGGTTCAAGGTCAGAGCCTTGCACAGCACTAGCATTGATGGTAGGGCCTACAGAGCGGAGAGATTTCACACCACTCCACCCCCAATTTGTTGCAGTGTTGACGCTCGTGCAGGAGAGCAAGCACCATGCAGATGTATACAAAAGCATATAGTTGTTATGTTAATTGATCGGCGAGGTGCTTTTGTCTAATAGTGCCGAAAGCCTTGCTAAAATCAAGGGTCAGAAAACTTACATAGGGTTCATAATCGAGCATGGTTTGACGTTCATGAGTAGGCCTAATTGAAAGGCCTATTTCAATTTTATCGATTGGCGCAGCATTATTTTTTGTCAATCCGACTACTAGCCTACTTCAAAACGAATCATTCTCATCAATCGGGCTTTCAGTTAGACCAGAAATCGTTTTATCAATCCTGCTTCTATTCCAACAATAATGTTTCACCAATAAAAATCCATTTAAATAACATTTATTTTCCATTAAAATTTAGCTCCGATTTCAGCAATAATGTTTTCATAGATCGCACGTAGGCCTACTTCAGGTACTATAATTTTAATTCACCTTTTTTTCGATTTAATTTCGCCAACTTCTAGTTTGTCCAGAACCATTTTAATCGATCCAGCTTCTGCTTAGACAAGAATTTGTTCGATAAATCCCGTTTCTATTTTGTCAGTATATCTTTTTCATCAATTTTACATTGAAAATTATTCTTCATCAATCCAGCAGAATGACTGCACTAACCCTAAAACTAACCCTAACCGACCCTCACGACGCCTAACCTGAGCCCTAACCGACCCTCACGCGCTAAATCCCGCTTCTACTTCGTGAGGAAATATTTTTCATCGAATTTCTATTTCTGTGGGTCGTACACGAAACCTACATCGACACGCGGAAAATAAAAAAAAGGTGAATTAAAATTATAGTACCCTACTTTCATTTCAAGTAAAAAAAATTTCGTCGATCGTACTAGTTCTATTTTTATCAAGAATTCTTTTCGTCAATCCAACTTCTATAGATATACCATTAACGCAAAATTCCATGCAAAGCGATTAATTCATTCATGCATTCATTCATTTCGAAAATTTATATAGCGCCTCTTCAAGAAAGCTATTCAGTGGCGCTCCCAGTCCAGCCACAGCTAAAAATGTAGGGTTTGAGAGACTTAAAAATTCAGGGGAATTTAGCTAGGCATAAGTTGCAAGTTTCGTGGGAAGCCATTCCAGATAGCGAGACACACAACAGAAAAGGCCTTGCGTGTCTGATAGAAGTGCGAGTTCGTGAAACCAAAAGCTCACCCGTTACCCTTGAAACGAAAGAGATTAGCCTAATTACCTTTAAGCCCACTCAAAAATCGCACGGGAGGTTCGTTGGTCTCGTGCCGCTCACACTTAACTCCAAAATTAATAATTTTAAATTATCAGTGTTTAATGGCATCGGAAGCGAAATTTTGTTTAATCGCAAGAGGGCACAGACCTTGGAAGTCCAGCATCTCATTTTTAGATTCATGGTAAAGTCACCGCCATTTTTACGAGCTGATTGTAATTCGTTTATTAATTTTTACAAATCCGATTCATTCTGTCGTTTTTGTGGGTTTTTTTATTACTGGCTGTAAGTTGCAAGATTCTATTGTTGTGAGTTTCATTTTGTTAACACTCATTATTTATTGCTGGCTGTAAGTTGCAGGATTCTATTGTTGTTTCATTGTGTCAACATTCATAATTATCTAAGCTGGTAGCGTTCTACAATGACTCGGTAGCAAGTAAGTGTATTTTTATAAATTCGATGAAAAATATTTCCTCACGAAATTGAAGCGGGATTTTGCGCGTGAGGGTCGGTTAGGGCTCAGGTTAGGCGCCGTGAGGGTCGGTTAGGGTTAGTTTTAGGGTTAGTGCAGTCATATATGCTGAAATTGAAGCTGGATTGATAAACAATAATTTTCAATGAAAAATGGCTGAAAAATTTTTGCTGACGAAATAGAAGCGGGATTTATCGAACAAATTATTGCCTAAAGACAAGCTGGATCGATTAAAATTATTCTCGGCAAACTAGAAGTTGGATTTATTAAAGATAACAACGCTGCAACGATATCTACCGAGTCATTCTAGAACGATTTACCGAGTCATTGTAGAACGCTACCATCTAAGCTTAAACTGTGCAGTTGTTTGTATTCTTTTTTGGTATTTTTTAGCTCCTAACTTCTACACAGACTTAGGTAGGCATATTATAAGAGCATTTGGAACGACTTTGTACTAATCTACTGCTTTAAATAGCTTTCCAAATTATTCGCCCGCACAACATAATATTATTTTCGGTAATTGGGTAGTTTAGCGTCCCAAATTATTCAGGTTATTGCCGAGGCTTGGAATTTCTCGTCAATCCAGCTTCTATTTTATCAAAACTGGAACCTTCATCCAGCTTCCATTTCTTTATCGTTCTTTTCATAAATCCAGCTTCTATTTTTTAGATCTATAAAACATTCATCCAGCTTCCACTTCTTTATCCTGCTATTCATGAATCCAGCTTCTATTTCAGATCGATGAAAACTTGTATCCAGCTTCTATTTCAACTACTATTACAGAACCTTGATCCATCTTCCATCTTTGAAGCGTTCTTTTCATCATTTTAGCCATAAGAAATTCTCATCCAGCTTCCATTTCTACGCGATAGTTACCCCGTTTGGGACTTCCTTGAGGTTTTCAAGCACACATTTTATGATTTTCTCAATTAAATATGTCTTATTGTATATGTCTTTCAGTTATTATTGCAAAGAAATGGTCAAAATAATTTGGGACGCTAAACTACCCGATTACCTTATTTTCATCCATCTGATTTATATTTTAGGGTACAACTCAGTTGCTTTAGCGATCTATATTAAGTTTCATCAGTCCAACTTCTACTTTGGCATGAATCATTTTCACCAATCCAGCTTCCATTTCGAAAAAAAATTATTTTAATCGATCCACCTTCTATTTAGTCAACAACTATTTTTATCAGTCCAGGCTCTACTTTAGTGACCAGAATTGTTTTATCCAAATTATCCAGAATCATATTATCAATAATCTTTTCATCGATACCACTTCTATTTAATAAAAATAATAATGACGACAATTTCTATGACGCCATAAAGGGTACTTGTGGGTTTGACGACCACAAGAAATATCTGTAGTGGTGGATGTATTCGCGCATGTATGAATACAACATATGTCATTTTATTAATCCAGCTTCTATTTCACCATTAAGGAACCTTCATCCAGCTTCCATTTTGCAAGCTTTTTTTATTAATCCAGCTTCCACTTCGGATATAAAAATACCCTTATCCAGCTTCTATTTCTGATGTAGAAATACATTTATCCAGCTTCCATTACTCAAGCGTTTTTCATTGATCCAACTTCCATTTCTCAAGTGTTATTTTCGTCAATTTAGGTTCTATTTCAGAATATAACATACCTTCATCATGCTTCCATTTGTAATGTGTTATTTTCATCAATTCAGCTTCTTTGTCAGGTATAAACACACCTTTATTCTCATTCTATTTTCTAAGCGTGTTCTTTGTTAACCCTGCTTCGATTTCACCTATTATGTCCATCATCCAGCTTCCATTTCTTACGTGTTCAATTCATGAATCCGGCTTCTATTTCACCTGTAAAAGTACCTTCATCCAACTTTCATTTCACCTATAAATACCTGTCATTCACCTTCCATTCATCATGCGTTCAGATCACAAATGTATCCAGCTTCTATTTCACCTGTAAAATAACCTTTATCCAGTCTTTATTTACTAGATTTCGAAAACATTGTAATATTCATTAGGTCACTTCATTTAAAGTAATGGATGACGTGTAATAAAAGTAATATTTAGGTGGGGTCGTCAAACCTGGGAAGACGTATAATTAGAGTAATATTTCTGTGTGGTCGTCAAACCCACAAGTACCCCATAAAGCAGCCATGCTGCTACAAGGGCACCTTGACAACAACAAACACACATTCAGAGACAAGCGATTGACGGACTCTAAGTAAAAACTATTTCGTCAAATCGACTTCCATTAAGCGAGAACTTTTTAACAATCTTGACTACCATCAGATGAGCAACCCTGAAAAACCGAGAACTTATAACTATGTTAGGTATGAAACCTTTTCATCAATTCAACTTATATTTAGTCAAGAATTCGCATTATCAATCCAGTTTCTATTTCAATGGCAATTGTTGCTCATCAATCCAGCTTCAATTTAGGCAATAGTTCATTCTTTGATTCCACGTTTATTTAAGTGAAAATTCTTTTCATCAGTTAGACTTCTCTCTAGCAAAAATTCTTTTCATCAATCCTGCTTGAATGGTGAATAATTTTGAACTCTAAATCAATAGATTTCCAAATGTGTATTTAAGCATAGTAAATTATTCAATCGTTGCGGCATTATTTTTAATCAACCCAATTTCTTGTTTGTCAAGAATCCTTTTTATCACTCTATCTTCCGCTTAGGCGGCCACTACAATTTAATCAACATAAGATCTAGTTAATTAAAAATTATCGCTCATAATTTCAGCTTCGATTTCAGCGAGATTGCTTTCATAAATCCCACAACTTTGAAAGTAAAAATTATTTTAACTTATCCGACTTTTATTTTGCAACAATTCTTTCTGTCAATCCAACTTGTATTCGACCAATGCTATGGTCCATGCAATGGCGAATGATTTATGATGTTAATACAATAGATTGCCTGTAAATCTTTGCTTTCTTCTTAAATGGATATTGAATCAAAATATGTTCCCACCATTGTAACTGTGAAAATTTCTGACTCCTGCAAAATTATTTATTTAAGGGTTTGACTTTGCTGAAGATTCGGAGACGAATTCAAGCATCGATTACAACGAATAACGATATCAACGTGAAGTTTGCAAGAAACCGTAAACTCCAAAAAAATATCCCAGTCTTTTAATAAACTGTTCCGGAGTGCTTTTGTGTCAAAGCAGTTATCAGAGATGAGTAAACACAGTACAAAAAGAAAAGTTGGTGAAGGTGAGCACCCATTAGAATGCGGTATTTGTAACAAGACATTTGCACTAAAGCGTGATATGTTCGAACACAGAAATGTCCACACAGGCGAAAAGCCATACGCTTGCAATTTGTGTAACAAAAAATTTGCACGACAGAGAAACCTTGCGGAACATAAAATGACCCACAACACAGAGAAATCGTTCCGTTGCTGTTTGTGTGAAAAAGCATTTGCATTGAAAAGCTATCTCAGACAGCACATGATGACACACATGGGTGATAAACCATTGACAGGCAATTTATCTAACAAAGCACCGGCAGATAAGGGAGTCACAGAATATGAAACTAGCACACACACAGTAGGACTACCGAATAACAATGATCTTTGCCAAAGCGTCTCTTTGCAGAATTTTAATCTAGATCAACTCGGACAAGACAAGCCATTCAAATGCACTTTATGTGAGAAAGCATTTCTCAAAAAGGACAAACTGAATGACCATCTGAGGGCACACAGTGGCGAGAAGCCGTTCGTTTGCAATGTGTGTTGCAAAGCATTTGGACGTAAGGAAATACTAACCACTCACCTAAAGCTGCACAGTGGAGAGAAACCTTACTTGTGCAGTGTGTGTAACAAAGCATTTGCACAGAAAAAGACACTCGTTGCCCATCAAAGGATCCACAGTGAAGAAAAGTCTTACTTGTGTAATGTGTGTTGCAAAACATTTTCACAAATAAACTCTCTAAAAAAGCACATGATGATACACATGGAAGAAAAGCGACACAGATGCAATAAATGCCAAGCTGCATTTGTACAGGCTTCGGATCTCAAAACCCACCGGAGAATGCACGTTGGAGAAAAACCATACAAATGCGAAGTGTGTGATACTTTGTTTGCGAAGAAGAATGGATTGGAAAAGCACTTGAGAATACATACTGGAGAAAAGCCAAACAAGTGCAATTTATGTGAAACTTCATATCTTCAGACGTATGATCTGAAAATGCACATGAGAAGTCACAGAGGTAAAAAAAATGTCAAGGGCTCATCACGTGATAAAGAATTTGCTTGGAACCATGTTCCTAAAGAGCACATGATATCACACACTGATGACAAACCATTCCAGTGCAATTTGTGTCCAAAGAATTTTACGAAGAATAGTGATCTAGAGCATCATAAAAATAACCATACTGGAGAAAAGACATTCAAGTGTTATTTATGTGACAAAGCATTTCACGAGAAGGTTGAACTTGAAGACCATATCAAGACTCATTTTGAAGAAAAAACGTATGTGTGCAATGTCTGTCACAAAACATTTAAACAGAAGAAAAGACTAAACACTCACCTAAAGATCCACAGTGGAGAGAAACCGTACTTATGCAATGCCTGTCCCAAAGCATATGTCACGAAGAACGCCCTGAATATCCATCTAAGAATCCACACTGGAGAAAGGCCTTACTTGTGTGATGTGTGTTGTAAAACATTTGCCTGCAGTTCCACTCTTAAAAGACACCTGAGAATGCACCGTGGGGAAAAACTATACAAATGTGACTTGTGTAAAATTGCATTTACACAGAAGAGTGGATTGGATGAGCATATGAGAATACACACTGGAGAAAAACTGCACAAGTGCAATTTATGTGAAGCTGCATTTAGTCGGGCTCGTGATGTCAAAATCCACATGACAAGGCACACTGGGGAAAAGTCATACAAGTGTTTTTTGTGCGATAAAGCATTTGCCCGGACTAGTTTTCTTAAAAAGCACATAAAAAGGCACAAAGTAGAGAATCCATAGAAATGTTTATCATGTCACATAGCATTTGCTTGTGCTCTGGAGAAGTACAGTATTTACATAGACCAAATAAGATCTATACAAATGTGAATTTTGTTATGAAATACTTACTCGAATCTGTAATGGGGAATCATAATCTGAAAGCTTCTAAGGCGTCACTCAAAAGCCAAGCGTGGGCATCAGCTTATTCACAAGCGTTGCGCTGAGTCAAAAGGTTTATCAGTAAAAGAGGTCAAAAGGACGTCCGGGTACGGCTGCCATAATGATCAGAGGCGTGGAACAGCTACTATAAAATCGGGTGTCATCTGGGTCGGGAATTGAAAAGTGAAGAATCAGATGAGACAGGGTGAGAGTTTTTGAAGAGGTGGGACTTCAATTTCGAATTAAAAGTCTGAGGAGTGATGGATAGCATAGCCACAGAAAGGTAGTGGTGGTGGCCTGACAAAATGTCGTAGATAATTCTACTTGCTAAGTGCATAGTGCGTGGAATAAATGGCTTCGATCTATCCGATGTTTGAAGTATACTTGTACGAGGAGGTAGAGCATGGATGCGGACCAGGATTAAAGAAGACGGACCTGAGACAAAGTTTGTCGGTAGTACACAGCACAAAGGATCAATGGACATCAAAGAGAAAAGAAATGCAGAAAAACCGGGTCGTAAACTTCAACCAGAGCAGCATAGTATGGCTCTCTTGCGTCGTCAACTGGATCTTGGGGTTCCACTAGGAAAGAAGAAGGCGTACGTTAGAGTGAACGAAGGACTTCGCACTATCGTCACTGATTACAGGGAGACATCGCAAGAATTCTTGATATCAATATTGTGTGACATTAACAAATTGAATATTAATTTCACTTTAGCGTTAGAGTAACATCATGTATTTATAGTCTGTTTGCACACTTTGTAGCTTTGTATTTATATTTCTTGCCATTCATCACGTACATTTTCGTATAGGCTACATTAACACATTTAATATTAACATCACTGTATGCCTAGCTGTATTTGTAACTTCATGGAATGAGAGTTAGTTCGCACACTTTTTGGCTTTTGAATTTTTTGCAGGCTTTCTTCGTTGACATTTTTAGTTGGAATGTGTGTCCGTTGACACTACTATTAACAAGTTCATTCAATGTTTTTTTTAAATGGTCGATTTGTGCAATAAAAAACTGTTTTACTCATTTACGATTGCGACACTTTTTAGCGACATTTTGTCTTACGACATGTTGTCTCTGCGACATTTTGTCGTGCGACAAAATTGTAATCCGTAAATTGTCATGGAACCGTAGTGGTGTGTGGTTAGTAATGATGGTGGGGAACTGAAATTGGGCGGAAATCATGGGACAGATCTGAAAACTTGTGATGCAAAACTCCAAGCTAGTCTAATTATATATTAGATGAATTGTGTGCTCAATTATTTTATTTTCATACGAATGTGGATTATGTCCAGGCCTGCGGTTGGCCATGTCAAAGAATTGCCAATGCAGACAGTATAATAATTGCCTAACATATTTTTTTTATCAGTTTGAATAAAAATGGTAACTCTGCTGCTGGAAATAATATGTCATCGATGAAAACTATTGGACATGAATTCATTAAGCCATTGTGTCCATTTCACGGTCCATTTCACCTATAGAGGTTCTCTATAGGTGAAATGGAAGCTGGATTGACGAAAACAACGTTTGAGCAATGGAAGCTGGATGAAAGTTCTCTATAGGTGAAATGGAAGCTGGATGAAGGTTCTCTATAGATGAAATGGAAGCTGGATGAAGGTTCTCTATAGGTGAAATGGAAACTGGATGAAGGTTCTCTATATGTGAAATGGAAGCTGGATCGTTGTTTTCAAACGTTGTTTTCGTCAATCCAGCTTCTATTTAAATTAAATAACTTTTCACTGGGGGTAACATGAAACCGGTTTGAGATTACCCCAGGGGTAATCTGAAGTTGGACTTTATTTGGAATTGAGAGGTAATTTTTGTGCTTTGTTATCCGGCCAAAAAATGATAATCTCAATTTTCATAAACCTCAAATAAAATATTGAATTATATTAATTATATAGAATGGTTTGAGGTTAACTTGCATAATAAAATGCAACTGTAACAAAAGTTATAGCCATACTATAACTCGTGCCGAGATCATATCTGGGGCACTACTGTTTCTGCCTGTTCTGTTATGACTTTTATTTTCGGATGGGTTCTTTGATCTGGGATCTGATTAGTTTGTAGTGTAGATGCGTGTTATACAATGTAAGTACTTAAATGGGAGCAGAAAAGTAGCTGCAATAATTATCAGGAAATCTAACGTGTAATGTATAACTTGTCACGTAGGCCTATGTAAGCTGATATTTTGAACCACTTGTTGTGTGTGGTAAGTTTTGGTAACAAAGTCTGAGAGATTCTCTGGCATACAAAACTCAACTGTAAATTCAGATGTTTACAATGTAAAGTAATAGGGTTGCCAGGTTGCCTTCAGGAAATTACCGGACAATGTTACGGAGCCATATTATATATTTGTATATATATATATAATATATATACATAAATATATGCACACACACACATATTATGTGTGTGCATATATTTATGTGTGTGTATATATATGTGTGTGTGTGCATATATCTATGTATATGTGCGCGTATGCGATGGAGGGTGAGGAGGGCGGAGTAGGAGCGGGGTGAGACGTTGCGGGGGGCGAAAGCCGATATTTCTCGGGCAACATCGGGTAATTCAGCTAGTATAGGCTATATATAGCCCTACATATTACATACGGTGCCGGAGACTGTTTGAAAGTTGCAATGTGGAAACTCAGCCAAGTGCAGACCTATGAATCAGACCTATGAATCTATAGGGTGGATAAAATTATGCATAGGCCTATCTAGTGGCTGATTTTAAAATCTGGCGCCAAGACGAATGACTGATTTCGGATATTAAACAATATTAAAAACACATTTAACAATTTTATCACTCAGTTCCATCATATAGATAACCCAGTTGACCTATAGACATGCAATGCAAAATGTGAACGGATCATTAGGACGCGAATTAATCTTGGTACTCGAAACAATAATAATCAGGCCTACTCAGTGTGGGGTTTATAGGACAGGCTTGAAAGACCAGAGAGAGAGAGAGAGGGAGGGAGGGAGCCTAGAGTGGCAGATTGGCACAGTTAGAGAGAGACAGAAACAGACAGAGATAGAAAGGCAGGTAAGCACAGATAGATTGCAAGCGTCCGTGTTTAAGGGAAAAGAGGAGATAGACATACTAAGAGGGAGAGATCAATTATTGTGCTGAGAAAGACAGACAGACGAAAAACAGACAGACAGACATGCAGACAGAGAGATATGGCATTATAAACACTCAGATTCGGTTCAATTGCGACCTGAACTCTGTGTCAACCCTCCAGCTTTATGCACAAGGTATAAAGTATGATCCGTACATCATTTTCTCTGCTACACAAGGCAATCTATTTTACGTTGGAAAATCGTAAGCAGGTATCTTTTCATGGCCCCAAGAGACAATTAACACTGCAAGTAACCAACACTTGTTGCTAGCAATAGGGTAAGTGGGGGCAAGTTGACAGGGTTAAGAGTTTTTTGGCCTCTGATCATCTTTGATGCCAACAAAGTTGGGTTTTTTCCACAACGTATTGATTGATAACACCTACATTATAGCACAAAATCAGGCATAACAAAAGGCATACCTGGGAACGGCGGTCCCAAATTCTGAAACATGTGTTTTCGTCAGAGGAAGAGCCAACTACAGTTAAGGCTCCATTTATTCACTTATTTTCTTCATTCTTTACTTACTCACTAACTTACGAGCTTCTCGGGTTTTTTACGTCATTGTTTACGTTGTTTTGACGGCATTCCGTTAGGAAACAAATCAGCCTGACGTGTCGTAATAGCGCGGTGTATAGGATGGGCGCATAGAAATCACGCTTGAGAAATAGAAGCTGGATGAAGACCTTTTACCGGTGAAATGGAGGCTGGATTGATGATAAAACGCAAGTGAAATAGGAGCTGGATGAAGACCTTTTACAGGTGAAATGGAGGCTGGATTGATGATAAAACGCAAGTGAAATAGGAGCTGGATGAAGACCTTTTGCAGGTGAAATGGAGGCTGGATTGATGATAAAACGCAAGTGAAATAGGAGCTGGATGAAGGCCTTTTACAGGTGAAATGGAGGCTGGATTGATGAAAAAACGCAAGAGAATTGGAATCTGGATGAAGGTTCTTCTGCAGGTGAAATAGAAGCTGGACTGACGAAAAGAATGCATGAGAAATAGAAGCTGGATGAAGGTATTTCTAGATCTGAAATAGAAGCTGGATTGATGAAGAAACGCTTAAGAAATGGAGGCTGGATGAAAAACCCACACTTTTTGCCCATCCAATACTCCGCACTAGCGATTTATGGAATTTTATAATTTGGGACCGCCGTTCCCAGGTATGCCTAACAAAATATTCTAAGTTTTCTAAAAATGAACTTTAAAATTTTATAAAAGTCAACCAACTTGCCCCTGTGCTGGGGCAAGTTGGTTGCCTGCTTGGGGCAAGTTGGTTGACAATCTAGACATGCAATTTTTCTATTTTCAATGATGGAAGTTGGTGGTCCCAAGCTTGGGATTGTGGTTGTTTTAGTTTTAAAACCTTCAGCATTAATAAAGATGTAAGAATAAATTATATAAGTAAATTAGCAAGGTATAAAACACTGTAGTGTTCTTGGTTATCAACAAAAGTCTCAAACTATATAAATTTGTGTTGGTTAAGAAATTCAGTTGTGATAAAGACGATAGATAAATTTCTTGAATAAAATGGCAATATCTAAAAATTGCAATGTCTTTTGTTATTAGAAGTCTCAACAAAAGTCGCAAATAAAGCTTCCACATCATTCATAGGCTGAACACGCTTCATGTCACCAGGTTTGGCACTGGTCGAGTTCCGCCAACTTGCCTCCGCCATCTTGCCCCCACAGAGGCACTAAACAAAACCCGGGAGCTATGATTTGTATGCTGGTGATTCGGAAACACAAAATACACCAGTAACGACTCAAAATAAATGCTTAACAAAACAATCTATGTCTCAATTTTTTTGCATTCATGGGGATTAAGATAAACGTTATTTTATAACCACGAAATGTATTAAGAGGTAAATAGGAAACGTTAATTTCAAGAAAAAAACAGCAATCGAAGCATCTTAGCACGTTGTCGCAATTCCTCAAAAGTACGAGCTTGTTTTGTTCTTTATTCCAGATCTTGTTAGACTGGTTTCCTGCCACGCATTATACTATTATAGCGCAACAATTATCTTGCCCCGGCCGTCAACTTGCTCCACTCACCCTAATTATTAATAATGTCTGAAATTTCTGACCGGACAGTTTGTGTAAATACCGGACTGTCCGGTTCATTACCGGACGCCTGGCAACCCTAGTTGCCTTCAGGAAATTACCGGACAATGTTACGGAGCCATATTATATATATATATATATATATATATATATATATATATATATATATATATGTGTGTGTGTGTGTGTGTGTGTGTGTGTGCATATATCTATGTGTATATATATATGTGCGCGTACGCGATGGAAGATGGAGGGCGAGGAGGGCGAAGCAGGAGCGGGGTGAGACGTTGCGGGGGGCGAAAGCCGATATTTCTCGGGCAACATCGGGTAATTCAGCTAGTATAGGCTATATATAGGCCTACATATTACATACGGTGCCGGAGACTGCTTGAAAGTTGCAATGTGGAAACTCAGCCAAGTGCAGACCTATGAATCAGACCTATGAATCTATAGGGTGGATAAAATTATGCATAGGCCTATCTAGTGGCTGATTGGTAAAACTTCATTTTAGGTGCGTAAATTATTTCTCACGATTTCAAACCGGATAGTTGTCTGAAATTATCGTTAACACTGTAAGAAACATGTCCTCATGACGGAATCGGTTGCGGAAGACAAATTCATGGATATAAAACCTTCATCCAGCTTCGATTTCTTAAGCGTTTTATCATTCATCCAACTTCTATTTAAGATCTATCAAACATTAATCCAGCTTCTATTTAAGATATAAAATACATTGATCCCTCCCGCCCCCATTTCTGAAGCTTTTTTGAATCCAGCTCCCATTTAATATTCAATTCAATATTTTATTCAATCAAGCTCCAATTTAAGGCAATACATTTTACTCCATCCAGCTCCAATTTAAGCAAGACGTTTTCGTCGATCCAGCTTCTATTTCATGTGTAACAATATTTATTACGGTTTGCGTTACTCCCGCGGTAATTATTTTCAACGATCTAGTTCCGATTTCATCAAGAAAGCGTATACATGGAGAAATAATTTACGCACCTAAAATGAAGTTTTACCGGCTGATTTTAAAATCTGGCGCCAAGACGAATGACTGATTTCGGATATTAAACAATATTAAAAACACATTTAACAATTTTATCACTCAGTTCCATCATATAGATAACCCAGTTGACCTATAGACATGCAATGCAAAATGTGAACGGATCATTAGGACGCGAATTAATCTTTGTACTCGAAACAATAATAATCAGGCCTACTCAGTGTGGGCCCGGGTTTTATAGGACAGGCTTGAAAGACCAGAGAGAGAGAGAGGGAGAGAGAGGGAGGGAGGGAGCCTAGAGTGGCAGATTGGCGGATTGGCACAGTTAGAGACAGAAACAGACAGAGATAGAAAGGCAGGTAAGCACAGATAGATTGCAAGCGTCCGTGTTTAAGGGAAAAGAGGAGATAGACATACTAAGAGGGAGAGATCAATTATTGTGCTGAGAAAGACAGACAGACGAAAAACAGACAGACAGACATGCAGACAGAGAGATATGGCATTATAAACACTCAGATTCGGTTCAATTGCGACCTGAACTCTGTGTCAACCCTCCAGCTTTATGCACAAGGTATAAAGTGTGATCCGTACATCATTTTCTCTGCTACACAAGGCAATCCATTTTACGTTGGAAAATCGTAAGCAGGTATCTTTTCATGGCCCCAAGAGACAATTAACACTGCAAGTAACCAACACTTGTTGCTAGCAATAATTATTTACCGGACACAGCCATGTCCGGTAATGTCTGAAATTTCTGACCGGACAGTTTGTGTAGTCCTAAATACCGGACTGTCCGGTTCATTACCGGACGCCTGGCAACCCTAATATCGTATGTCAATGACCACAGACGAATGGCGGATTTTCATTCATTCATTTGTTACCAGAATGTGTTTAGCATCTCTTCAGGGAACCAGTCAGAGGTTTCAAATTACCCCCTCCTAAACATTACCCCCTTGCAAACTGTATTTTGCATCAATCATCGAATTTATTGCACTAAAAATATCATAAAAATCATCCCGCTTCTTGTTTTTAAAAACGATCTTCATCCGTCATCCCACTTCGTGGTTTGTTATCAATATTTTCATCTGTGACTAAAATACTAATCGCTGCTGAAGTTACAATGGAGAAATGGCTTCGATGACTTCGAGGCTATTATTTTTTTTTCGATCAAAAAATTGATAACATACCACGAAGTGGGATGACGGATGAAATTCTTCAGGCCAAAACCAGAAGCGGGATGATTTTTCTGATTTTTCCAGTGCAATAAATGCGATGATCGATGAAAATCTAGTTTCCGGGAGGTAATCTAAAACCGGTTTCAAGTTACCGGGGGGTAATGTCGCCGCCGCCGCTTTTTTAATCTCAAATTTGCTGGCGCGCCGCCGATGCCACGTTGATTCGTCTAGTTTTTTGTTGCATTTTTCAACTCATGCATGATTTTGCGAAACAAATTGTTGCGTCAGTAAGAAATAGCCTATATACATGTACTTTCTCTTGTCTACTTCGATTTTTCCTGGCGATTAATGCTATGAAACCTGTGATGCTACCTATCCGTTTTGACTTTTGGAACAATGGTCGCTACTGCAGGCTTGTGATTCCCCATTGCCGGCCAGTTACCATCTAATTCAATTTGTTCTCACCAGTATCAGACTCCCACGTTGTATGTGACCTATGTGAAATTGGTAATTAAGCTTTCGAACATTAATCTATTGTGCCATTGATTAAAATAGTAAATGATATTTTTACAGTCCCACAATCGTAAATTTGATTACGTGACATATTAGGCCTTTAACAGTTCTTGTGATGATGCAAAAATGTAGATAGGCTAGTGTAGCTAAAACTATTACCATTCTGTCAAAATTTTCTATGGGGAAGTAATTTCTGGGGAACTTCACTAGAGATGCCTATAGATTGAACACTGTCCTCCATGGCCGGCTTTCCCCCCCTACCGACGTGAGTTTTGGCTCTTTTCTGATTCCTCTCCCCCTATTTTTCACTGGGCTCAAGCTGCGCCCAACATGTTTAGGGATATAAGCCCCTGGGTGAAAATGAACTACTGAATCGTGGCTTATCGCTCCATCGATAAATGATATTTGTATGAAAATTATTAACATTTATTGCACAGAGAAGTTTAATGCAATCGCCAGAGGGTGGAAGATCAGTAACTGTTATCCAACTTCCTCCTGAGGTACAAAGATCTTTTAATTTAAGTGACGCCATTTTTTTATCTGGCTGAAGAAACAACTCGATCAGTTTCGCCAAAAATGGCTTTCAGAAGATCTCTTTGCAACTCTCATTTCTAAGTCATCTAGGTAAAAATTAATACACTTTTACAACTTGTGTTTAAAACGGTGACCCGATGTTAAGACGCGTACATGATGATGAACTCTTGAAGTAGAAATTAACTGCGAATAATTTAGCACGCTCAAGCGATTAGGCCTACCTACCATATGGCATATACCCGAAACCCAAGCCTTATAGCACTTCAGAGATATTTTTCCCCGTAAACTGGAAGCTGGACGAACGATGAAAACATGATATTACTGCTGACGCATTGCAGTATCATTAGAAGCTGGATGAGCATATTGTTTAGCAGAAGTAGAAGTTGGATGAGCGACGAAATCATGGTTTATGCTAAATTGTAACCGTAAAACTAGAGGCTGGATGAACGATCAGAATATTTTTAGTTGAAGTAGAAGTTGGATGAATAACGGAACTGCGATATAGTAGAACTAGAAGTTGGATGAGCGATGAAAAAATTACTAAAACATGTTTTAAATAATTTTACGATGCTATACGGCTTGGGATTCGGGTATATGCTACCAGATGTGCTTAACACTGGGTTTATTTAAGGCGAATATTCAATAATGATACAATATGGGATAAACGTGCATTTTTCGTCGTAAATATTCGCTAGTTGCAACATTGTTTTTTTAAACCAATCCAAGTTCTTTTTTCCCAAGAATCCTAATCATTGACCTAACTTTGTTCGACAAGAATTCGTTTAATCAATATCGCAACTATTTAAGCATTACTTGAACTATTATTTAATTAAAAATTATTGTTCTTCAATCCAGCTTTTATTTTAAAAATATTTTCATCAATACTATAGGACTTATAGTTGACCAGCGCTGACACCTACGTAGTTTAGCGAATAATTTACCAATTCCTGCTTAGGTGTCAGAGTGTGTAGCTTGTATCTGATTGATTGTGTAATTATGCTTGTGGAGGTACCCTTGTAATGGCATGTGCTGAACTACAACGCCATAGAAAATATCATTATTGTTATTTTTTACCCAGATTCCTCAGATTCCTCGGGATTTCAGGAATTTTTCCAAAGACGTAAGAATGCATTCTGGGACAGATGGAAGTCGTCAAGATTAGACGAATCAAATGAAAGCGGGATTGATGTCTATTTCTGTGGGTATTATTTGCTGAAACTTAGGCTAATTATCCAGTTCGCGCAGCTGTGTCGACTAGTTAGTGTCATAAGGGTAAACACCTGTCGCTGTCATTCAGGCGTGAACTTATAGCTTGTTACTGTCGTTCAGTCACTCCGATATGAAGCTAATTCCTGTTGGTGGAATTTAGGACAGCATGAATCCTTATCATCAATCCAGCTTCCATTTAGGCAAAAATTCGTTTCATCCAACTTCCATTTAAATAACAATTCTTTTCATCAATCCAGCTCACATTTTAGATAGAATATTTTCATCAATCCAGCTCCAATTTAAACAAAAACTTTTTCATCAATCCCGCTTCCACTTAAGTAAAATTTATTTTGTATAAATCCGGCGTTTATTTAGCGAGAATTCTTTTAATCAGTTCAACTTGCGTATTTAGGAACGGCATTTTATAGTACAACCACTCATACGCAATATGTTCTACCAGTTTTTTTTGTCCTACCCTGGGTTTTTTGTCCGGGGTTTTGTCCAGGGGGGGAATGTCCGCGCTCCAACTTCTACACAGTCCTGGATAGGCATATTGGGGCGCGGACATATCCCCCCTGGACAAACACACCCCCCGGACAACAACCCCCCGGACAACAACAACCCCGGACAATTCCCCCCTAGGGTAGGACAATTCCCCCCCTGGAAGAAACATATTGCGTATAAGTGGTTTTACTATAAAACGCCGGTGCTATAAGTACGCAAGTTAAACTGATGAAAAGAATTCTCGCCAAATAGAAGCCGGATTGATACAAAATAAATTTTACTTAAATGGAAGCTGGATTGATGAAAATATTCTTGCTTAAATTGGAGCTGGATTGATGAAAATATTCTTGCATAAATTGCAGCTGGATGGATAAAAGTAATTGTTATTTAAATAGAAGTTGGATTAAACGAATTTTTTTCTAATAGGAAGCTGGATTGGTGACAACGATTCATGCTGTCCTAAATTACCACAACAGGTATTGGCTTCATATCGGAATGAGTGAACGACACTAACAAGCTATAAGTTCACGCCTGAATGACAGTGACAGGTGTTTACCCGTATGACACTAACTAGTTGACACAGCACCGCGAACTGAATAATTAGCCTAAGTTTGAGGAAATTATACCTACAGAAATAGACTATTTGCGCAGCAAGGGGGGAATTTCCGGGGGGTTAATGTCCTAGGCTAAATCGGGGGGAATTGTCCGGGGGTTATTGTCCGGGGGAATGTTCTACACTCAGGCATATTATATGCGACAAACGTGTATTTTGGCATCATAAATTATTCACTCATTACAGCATTTTTTTAATCTATCCAACTTCTAGTTTGGAAAGATTTCTTCTCATCGATCCAGGTTCTGTTTAAGCTAAAATTTGTTTAATAAATCCCGCTTCTATTTAGGTAGCAAATATTTTTCATTAACACAACTACTATTTAATTAAAAAAAACAATTTTCATCAGTCCAGCTTCGATTTCAGCCAGAATTTTTCATAAGTGCCACTTCTATTGAAAGTAAAACTAATTTAATCCATCCAACTATCATTTAGCAACAATTCTTGTCGATCTAACTCGCATTTGACTAATGCCAAAACTCATGCAACTATGAATTATATACGACGCTAATATACACATTTGCCCAATAAGGGCATTTGGAACGACTTTGTACGTAATCTAAGTACTGCTTTAAGCAGCGTTCCAAATTATTCGCCAGCACAACATAATAATTTTCATCCATCTGATTTATATTTTAGGGAATGACTCGGTTTTCCGGGTGGCTTTGGCGATCTAAATTAAGTTTAATCAGTTCAACTCTTCTACTTTGGCATGAATCATTTTCGGTACTTGTGGGTTTGACGACCCCACAGAAATATAAATTCGATGAAAAATATTTCCTGGCGAAATAGAAGCGGGATTTATCGCGTGAGGGTCGGTTAGGGCTCAGGTTAGGCGTCGTGAGGGTCGGTTAGGGTTAGTTTTAGGGTTAGTGCAGTCATTCTGCTGAAATTGAAGCTGGATTGATGAAGATTAATTTTCAATGTGAAATTGATGAAAAATATTTGCTGACAAAATAGAAACGGGATTTATCGAACAAATTCTTGTCTAAGCAGAAGCTGGATCGATTAAAAGGGTTCTGGACAAACTAGAAGTTGGATTTATTAAAGATAACAACGCTGCAACGTTAGTTCTTTCATCGAATTTATATTTCTGTGGGGTCGTCAAACCCACAAGTACCTCATTTTCATCAATGCAGCTTCCATTTGGGCAAAAATGCCTTCAATCAATCCACCTTCTATTTAGTCAACAGCTATTATTATCAGTCCGGCTTCTATTTTAATGACCAGAATTGTTTTATCCAGCTCCAATTTTATCAAGAGTCTTTTCATCGATACCACTTATATTTAAATAAAAAATATTTCGTCAAATCGACGCCCATTAAGCGAAATCTTTTTATCAATCTGAGTGTCATCAGGTGAGCAACCCTGAAAAACCGAGTTATACCTATTTTAGGCATTAAATCGGTTTGAGTCCACTATTCCAAGGGTCCACTATTCCGAACCCTAGACCTAACCCTAAACCTGACTAACCCTAACCCTAACTCACCCCAACCCTAACCATAACCCTAACCATAACTCTTAACCTAGCCCACCCCAATCCTAACCCCACTCTAACCATAACCCTAAACCTAACCATAACCGACCAAACCCTAACTCCAACCCTAACCCCAACCCACCGTAGCCCTAACCTAGCTAACCACCAAGGATAACGAACAAACTATAGCGGATATTCGGAATAGTCGACCTGTGGAATAGTGGACCCTCGGAATAGCGGGCAGACACCCATTAAGTCTTTTCAGCTTATATTTAGGCAAGAATTCGCATTATAAATCCAGTATATATTTCAAAAGCAATTATTGCTCATCAGTCCAGCTTCAATTTAAGCAACAATTTTTTCTTCGATTACAAGTGAAAATTATTTTCATCGATCAGACTTCTCTCTAGCAAGAATTCTTTTCGTCAATCCAACTTGTATGCGGCTGACACTAACTCCTGTGCAATGGTGAATAATTTTGAGCTCTAAATCGATAGAGTTCCAAATGTCTATTTTGGCATCGTAAATTATTCAATCATTGCAGCATTATTTTTAATCAACCCAATTTCTTTTTTGGCAAGAATCCTTTTATCACTCCAACTTCTGCTTAGGCGACCACTGGATTTAATCAACATAAGATCTAGTTAATAAAAAAATATCGCTCATAAGTTCAACTTCGATTTAACCGAGGTTGTTTTCATAAATCCCACATCTTTGAAAGTGAAAATTATTATTTTAACTTATACGACTTCTATTTAGCAATAATTCTTTCTGTCAATCCAACTTGTATTCGATCAATGCCATAGCCTGTGCGATGGCGAATGATTTATGACGTTACGACAATAGATTGCCTTTAAATCTTTGCTCTCTTCGTAAATGGATGTTGAATCAAAATATGTTCCCATCATTGTAACTGAAAATTTCTGACTCCTGCAAAATTATTTATTTAAGGGTATGACTTTGCTGAAGATTCTAAGACGAATTCAAACATCGATTGCAACGAAAAACGATATCAACGAGAAGTTTGCGAGAAATCGTGAACTCCAAAAAATACCCCAGCCTGTAGATAAACTGTTCCAGAGTGCTTTTGTGACAAAGCAGTTGTCAGAGATGAGTAAACACAGTAGAAGAAGAATAGTTGGTGAAGGTGAGCACTCATTTGGATGCGGTATTTGTAACAAGACATTTGCACTAAAGCGGGATATGTTAGAACACAGAAATGTTCACACAGGCGAGAAACCATACGCCTGCAATTTATGTAACAAAAAATTTGCACGTCGGAGTAACCTTGCGGAACATAAATGGACCCACACTACAAAGAAATCGTTTCGTTGCTGTTTGTGTCAAAAAACATTTGCATTGAAAAGCTATCTCAGACAGCACATGATGACACACATGGGTGATAAACCATTGACAGGCTATTTCTCTAGCAAGGCATCTGCACATGAGGCCACTGATTATGGCACTAGCTCACACGCAGCAGGACTACCCAATAACAATGATCTTTGCCAAAGAGTCTCTTTGCAGAAGTTTGATCTAGATCAACATGGAGGAGACAAGCCATTCAAATGCACTTTGTGTGAGAAAGCCTTTCTCAGGAAGGACAAATTGAACGACCATTTGAGGACACATAGTGGCGAAAAACCGTTCGTTTGCAATGTGTGTCACAAAACGTTTGGACGTAAAGAAATATTAAATTCTCACCTAAAGCTGCACAGTGGAGAGAAACCTTATTTGTGCAGTGTTTGTAAAAAAGCATTTGCACAGAAAAAGACACTCGTTGCCCATCAAAGGATCCACAGTGGAGAAAAGTCTTACATGTGCCATGTGTGTTGCAAAACATTTTCACAGAGAAACTCTCTCAAAAAGCACGTGATGATGCACATAAGAGAAAAACCGCATACATTCAATTTGGACCAATCTGCATTTGTACAGGCTTCTGATCTCAAAACCCACAAGAGAATGCACATTGGAGAAAAGTCATACAAGTGCGAACTGTGTGAGACTTTGTTTGGCCTGAAGAGTGAATTGGAAGAGCACTTGAGAATACATACTGGAGAAAAGCCAAACAAGTGCAATTTATGTGAAACTTCATTTCTTCAGACGTCTGATCTGAAAATGCACATGAGAAGCCACAGAGGTGAAAAACCATTCAAGGGCTCATTATGTGATACAGAGTTTCCTGGAAATTATGGTCTTAAAGAGCGCATGATATCAGACACTGAAGAAGACTCATTCCCGTACAATTTCGGTCTGAAAGATTCTTTGAAGAATAATCTGGACCAACATGAAGCAACCCACATAGGAGAAAACCCATTGAAGTATGATTTATGTGCGAAAGCATTTCTCCAGAAGTTTGAACTTGAAGACCATGTCAGGACTCGTGCAAATGCACTAAAGCGTGATATGTTAAAACACAGAAATGTCCACACAGGTGAAAAACCATACGGTTGCAATTTATGTAACAAAAAATTTGCAAGGCAGAGTAATCTTGTGGAACATAAAATGACCCACACCACAGAGAAATTGTTCCATTGCTGTTTGTGTCAAAAAACATTTGCATTGAAAAGCTATCTCAGACAGCACATGATGACACACATGGGTGATAAACCATTGACGGGCTATTTCTCTAGCAAGGCATCTGCACATGAGGTCACTGATTATGGCACTAGCTCACACGCAGCAGGACTACCAAATAACAATGATCTTTGCCAAAGAGTCTCTTTGCAAAAGTTTGATCTAGATCAACTCGGACGAGACAAGCCATTCAAATGCACTTTGTGTGAGAAAGCCTTTCTCAGGAAGGACAAATTGAACGACCATTTAAGGACACATAGTGGCGAAAAACCGTTCGTTTGCAATGTGTGTCACAAAACTTTCGGTCGTAAAGAAATATTAAATTCTCACCTAAAGCTGCACAGTGGAGAGAAACCTTATTTGTGCAGTGTTTGTAAAAAAGCATTTGCACAGAAAAAGACACTAGTCGCCCATCAAAGGATCCACAGTGGAGAAAAGTCTTACATGTGCCATGTGTGTTGCAAAACATTCTCACAGAGAAACTCTCTCAAAAAGCACATAATGATGCACACGAGAGAAATACCGCATACGTTCAATTTGGGCCAATCTGCATTTGTACAGGCTTCTGATCTCAAAACACACCAGAGAATGCACATTGGAGAAAAGCCATACAAGTGCGAAGTGTGTGATACTTTGTTTGCAAAGAAGAACGGATTGGAAGAGCACTTGAGAATACGTACTGGAGAAAAGCCAAACAAGTGCAATTTATGTGAAACTTCATTTTTTCATACGTATGATCTGAAAAGGCACATGAGAAGCCACAGAGGCGGAAAAATATTCAATGGCTCATCATGTGATAAAGAATTTGCTTCGAACCATGGTCCTAAAGAGCACATTTTATCAAACACTGAAGACAAACCATTTCAGTGCAATTTCTGTCCAAAGACTTTTACGGAGACTAGTGATCTAGATCAGCATAAAAGTACCCATACTGGAGAAAAGACATTCAAGTGTTATTTATGTGACAAAGCATTTCACGAGAAGGTTGAACTTGAAGACCATATCAAGACTCATTTTGAAGAAAAAACGTTCTTCTGCGATGTCTGTCACAAAACATTTGAACTGAAGAAAAGACTAAACACTCACCTAAAGAGCCACAGTGGAGAGAAACCGTACTTATGCAATGCCTGTCCCAAAGCATATGTCGCAAAGAACGCCCTGAATATCCACCTAAGAATCCACACTGGAGAAAGACCTTACTTGTGTGATGTTTGTTGTAAAACATTTACATGCAGTACTACTCTTATAAGACACCTGAGAATACACCGTGGGGAAAAACTATACAAATGTGATTTGTGTAAAATTGCATTTACACAGAAGAGTGGATTGGATGAGCACAGGAGAATACACACTGGAGAAAAACTGCACAAGTGCAATTTATGTGAAGCTGCATTTAGTCGGGCTCGTGATGTCAAAATCCACATGACAAGGCACACTGGAGAAAAGTCATACAAGTGTTTTTTGTGTGATAAAGCATTTGCCCGGAATAGTTTTCTTAAAAAGCACATAAAAAGGCACAAAGTAGAGAATCCATAGAAATGTTTATCATGTCACATAGCATTTGCTTGTGCTCTGGAGAAGTACAGTATTTACATAGACCAAATAAGATCTATACAAATGTGAATTTTGTTATGAAATACTTACTCGAATCTGTAATGGGGAATCATAATCTGAAAGCTTCTAAGGCGTCACTCAAAAGCCAAGCGTGGGCACCAGCTTATTCACAAGCGTTGCGCTGAGTCAAAAGGTTTATCAGTAAAAGAGGTCAAAAGGACGTCCGGGTACGGCTGCCATAATGATCAGAGGCGTGGAACAGCTACTATAAAATCGGGTGTCATCTGGGTCGGGAATTGAAAAGTGAAGAATCAGATGAGACAGGGTAAGAGTTTTTGAAGAGGTGCGACTTCAATTTCGAATTAAAAGTCTGAGGAGTGATGGATAACATAGCCACAGAAAGGTAGTGGTGGGTGCCTGACAAAATGTCGCCGACAAAATGTCGTAGATAATTCTACTTACTAAGTGCATAGTGTGTGGAATAAATGGCTTCGATCTATCCGATGTTTGAAGTATACCTGTACCGCTGTACGAGGAGGTAGAGCATGGAAGCGGACCAGGATTAAAGAAGACGGACCTGAGACAAAGTTTGTCGGTAGTACACAGCACAAAGGATAAACGGACATCAAAGAGAAAAGAAATGCAGTAAAACCGGCTCGTAAACTTCAACCAGAGCAGCATAGTATGGCTCTCTTGCGTCGTCAACTGGACCTTGGGGTTCCACTAGGAAAGAAGAAGGTGTACGTTAGAGTGAACGAAGGACTTCGCACTATCGTCACTGATTACAGGGAGACGGTTCCACGACAACTCGTCTACCGACAACTCGTCTCCGGACAATTGGTCTAACGACAACTGGTCTACAGACGAATAGTATTGATGAAATAGAAGCTGGATTTATGAAAATGGTTTTTTTAGCTTAAATGGAAGCTGAATTGATGATTTTATTCATGTATTTCGACATGCTTCCAGCTTCTACTTCAGATCTTATATACCTTCATCCAGCTTCTATTTCTCACCCGTTTTTTGGTCAATCCGGTTTCTAGTTCAAATGTAGAAAATACCCTCATCCAGCTTCCATTACTTCAGCGGTTTTTTTCATCAATCCAGCTTCTATTTTAGATCAAGAAATACTTTCATCCAGCATTTATTTCTCATACGTTATTTTCGTCAATCCAGCTTCTATTTCACCTGTAAAAGAGCCATCATCCAGTTTTCATTTCTCTTGCGTTTTTTCATCAATCCAACCTCCATTTCACCTGTAAAAACTTTCATCCAGCTTCCATTTCTCAAGCAATGGATCAGTTGTCTGTAGACCAGTTGTCGTAGACGAATTGTCCGGGGACCACTTGTCGTTAGACGAGTTGTCGTGACACCCAGGGAGACATCGCAAGAATTCTTGATATCAATGTTGTATGAATTGTTTGAATGCTGTATTAGCATTATTCGTGGACATTTACAGAGACATTAACATATTGAATATTAATTTCACTTTAGAGTTAGAGTACTTAACATCATGTATTTGTAGTCTGCTTGCACACTTTGTAGCTTTGTATTTATATTTCTTGCCATTCATCACGTACATTTTCGTATACATTAACACATTTAATATTAACATCACTGTAGGCCTAGCTGTATTTGTACCTTCATGGAATGAGAGTTAGTTCGCACACTTTTTGGCTTTTGAATTTTTTGCGGGCTTTATTCGTTGACATTTTTTGTTGGAATGTGTGTCCGTTGACATTACTATTAACAAGTTCATTCGATGGGTTTTTAAATGGTCGATTTGTGCAATAAAAAACTGTTTTACTCATTTACGATTGCGCCATTTTGTCAGCGACATTTTTCTTGCGACATGTTGTCTCTGCGACATTTTGTTGTGCGACGTTTTGTCATGGAACCATAGTGGTGTGTGAGTAGTAATGATGGTGGTGGTGGAATTGAAATTGGGCGGAAATCATGGGCCTTAGACTTGTGATGCAAAACTCCAAGCTAGTCTAATTATATATTAGATGAATTGTGTGCTCAATTATTTTATTTTCATACGAATGTGGATTATGTTCTGGCCTTCCTTTGGCCATGTCAAAGAATTGCCAATGCAGACAGTATAATAATTGCCTAACCTATTTTTTTATCAGTTTGAATAAAAATGGTAACTTGCTGCTGGAAATAATTTGTCACCAATGAAAACTATTACACATGAATTCATTAAGCCATTGTGTGATGCCAGTTGCCAGTGACTAAAAGATTCTCTATTTCAATATAATTTTCTCATCATAGACACACACCTTAATTCGTGGGAAGTGTGTCTGAAATTGAAGTGAACTTTATCAGTACTTCTGTTGTCTTCTGCAGAAAGATGCACTTCATGAACTGTTTGAAGAGTGTTTTTGTTTTACTATACTAATTACGTACAAGTTAATTAACCTATGGTTTATTTACAAAGTAATTTGTTCAAAAAGTGTGTAATCTTGTCTTGTGATTTTGCCAGCTATTGCTATTAGCACTGATGGTGGGTTTCTGCAATTGCATTGTATTTTAGGCATTTCTGAAGTGCCATCTTTAGGTTTCACCATTCAGAGGCACTCCCAGTGTGCAAGGCCATGCGAGTAAAAGCAATACAATACTGCTACCACTAACCTACTGTTACTACCACTACTGTTACTTCTACCACTACTACTACTAATACTGCTACTACTACTACTCTCACTGCTACCGCGACTACTACTGCCGCTTCTACTGCTTCTGTTGCTGCTGCCATTGCTATTACTACTACTACTACAGTACTATCATCAGCATCATCATTATAATCAATATCACAATTATCATCGTCTTTTTCAGTAGTAGCTTCCTGTTGCCGGTTTCTATGCACAGTGTCAGTGACTCGATAGAATTGGTTTCTTTCAAGTCACTATAGGCCTATAGCCAAGCCTATTCTTTGACTCCTTATGTATCTTAGAAAATTCCAGGTGCAATTGAGACAGGTAAGTAAGTGAAGTAATTTTGAACAATATTTTAGAAGAATAGACAGAAAAGTCGCGGGCTGAGAGTTTCTACAAGTCCCTTTTATTCCATTCAAGATGTTAAGAAGATACTCATAAAAAGGCAAAGACTAGTATTGGTTGGACGAATATATCAAGACTTGTTTATGCTTTCTGTTACCAATGAAAGCACTTAAGAAGAAGATCCTCTTAAGAAGATCATTGCAGATAGAACAATCTGCGAACCGTAAATCGGCGTTATCCAACCCATGGACCATGGCAAAATCATTGTCAATATTTGATGTTCTAATCTGCTCCTCTTTCATTAGTAACAAGGACAGCATTCTACCTGACTAATTTTCAGTGATATCCTAATTATTAACATTTATTATGAGACAATAGAGACCATTCAATGCCAGGTGGTCAACAACAGACAGGGTGTAGGTCTACTAAACTCTAGAGTTCACCAGACCTACGAGTATGCCTGTGCCTACGGTTTGGCTGCATTTGATTATGTAAGATATCCGCAATAAGCAGTTGAGTTCAGACAAGGGAAGAGTCGCCTTTTATTGCCTCTATTTGCCGTTATAACAATAATCTTCTCTGTGGTTGGCTTAAACATGCCAGAGTCTTTTAATGATGGCTGATCTAAACAGACACATTTGTATTGCATTCAAACCATAGTATTCATATTTGCACCGCAGCATGAGCATAAAAGTGATGCACTTACGATGCTTTTCTCCCATTAGACAAATTACGTCAGCTCGGATGAATTGTCTTTACCGCGTGTGAACAATGACGAAGGCAAAATAATTACGACGTAATAATTACCAAATAACGTCTTTATTTCCAGCCAACAATATAGGTCTATGCGCTATCTACATGTAGCTATAGCCACAGTAACGTCGTCCGCGCAGCAAGACAATCCCAGATCTACACGTCGTACAATCTCTAAGCCAACCCACTATAGGACTCAAACAATCTGTGGCACTATAGATCTATCGGCCTATATTGGCCGCAATAATAATATGAGGTCGTTGAAATTGACGGATGTTTGGTGTTCTGTCGATCAATAATTGTTCTTCTAAGCCCTAAGCTGACACCGATCCAACTTAAATATAGACAATAGTTATTGTACATGTAATAAGTTAGTGTAACTTGCTGTTGACTACCACCGGACAGATGGCGCTACCGATTAATAATTGTGCCATCTTGTACGATCTGTGATCACATAAACGCCACATTATCGGCATCATCGACGGATCTACGTTAATACGACGGTACCCCGTCAAAAGCGCGCAGGACAAAAGCGCGCCGACAAATGCGCGCCGACATAAGCGCGCTGGACAAATGCGCGCTGGACAAATGCGCGCCGACATAAGCGCGACCCGTCATAAGCGCGCCGACAAATGCGCGCCGACATAAGCGCGACCCGTCAAAAGCGCGCTGGACAAATGCGCACCGACATAAGCGCGCAGTCAGCAAGATAATTATGGACTAACATACACAGACCAAAAAAAGAGGAAACCTCACCAACAAATTCATTTGTAATTGTCTTGCAAATTAGCAACCAGTAGGTAGCGAACCTCATAGAATCTTCCGGTTTCCTTATCAATAGGCGTCATGCAGTCGTTTTGCTTTGCATTATGTGCCGAAGTTTAAGCAAATATTCAACCAGTAGGTATGGAACCGCCTTGAATCATTCGGTTTCCTTTGAAGTCTCGTCAATCGGCAATTAAAATTACAAAGCAGTGGCAATCGCCAGAGGGTGGAAGATCAGTAACTGTTATCCAACTTCTTCCTGAGGCACAAAGATCTTTAATTTCAGTGACGCCATTTTTTATATATGGCTGAAGAAACAACTCAAACATTTTCGCCAAGAATGGCTTTCAGAAGATCTCTTTGCAACTCTCATTTCTAGAGTCATCTAGGTAAAATACACTTTTACAACTTGTGTTTAAAACAGTGACCCGATATTATAATAGTGAACTCTTGAAATATAAATTAACTGCGAATAATTTAGTACGCTCTTCAAATCGATTAGGCCTACCTACTAGATGTGCTTAACACTGGGTTCATTTAAGGTTCATTTAAGGGGAGTATTCAACAAAAATACAGTATGGGATAAACGTGCATTTTTCGTCGTAAATATTTGGGTTAAACCGTAGTTTAGGCTGATAAATTATTTGTACCGAAGTTTAGGCTGATAAATTATTTGGACATTATCCGAGGCTGCAAAATGTATATACAAGTTATTTCTGGATCGCCAGGTTCAATCCAGCTTCCATTTCAACTATAAAAATGCCTTCATCCAGCATACATTTCAACTATAAAAATGCCTTTATCCAGCTTTCATTACTCTTGCGTTTTTCGTCAATCCAGCTTCTATTTCACCTGTAGAAGAACCTTCATCCAGCCTCCATTACATAAATGTTTTTTCGTCAATCCAGCTTCTATTTCACATGTTAAAAGGTCTTCATCCAGCTTCCATTACTTAAACGTTTTTTCGTCAATTCAGCTTCTATTTCACCTGTAGGAGAACCTTCATCCAGCTTCCATTACTTAAACGTTTTTCGTCAATCCAGCCTCCATTTCACCTGTGAAAGGTCTTCATCCAGCCTCCATTTCTCAAGCGTTTTTCGTCAATCCAGCTTCCATTTATACACTGCAATTTTTCTTCTCGCGTTTTCAGTTTATATTGCTACTTCCGGTTGCGAAATTTCGGAAATTGGAATAGCGCATTGTATGGCGCGCTATATTCATGATTGGTGGTGTTTCTTAATTTATCTGCCTAAACTACGGAATATCGAAAACGGAAATAATTTATCAGCCTAAACTACGGTTTAACCAATATTTGCTAGTTGCAACATTGTTTTTTTAACCAATCCAAGAACTTTCTATTTTTCCGAAGAATCTTAATCATTGGCGTAACTTTGTTCGACAAGAATTCGTTTAATCAATATCGCAACTATTTAAGCATTACTAGAACCATTATTTAATTACAAATTATTGTTCTTCAATCCAGCTTTAGTTTAAAATTTTTTTTCATCAATACTATACGATTTATAGTTGACCAGCGCCGACACCTACGCAGTTTAGCGAATAATTTACCAATTCTTGCTTCTTATGTGTCAGAGTGTGTAGCTTGTATCTGATTGAATGTGTAATTATGCCTGTGGAGGTGCCCTTGTAATGGCATGTGCTGAGCTACAGAAAGAAAATATCATTATTGTTAATTTTTTACACAATGTAGGCTACCTCAGATCCCTCAGGATTTTAGAAATTTTTTCAAAGACGTAAGAATGCATCTTGGGACAGATGGAAGTCGTCAAGATTAGGCAGATCAAATGAAAGCGGGATTTATGAAAAGGCTATTTAGTCAAATGGAATTTGGATAGATGACATTAATTCTTGCTTAAACAGAATTTCAATTGACATATAAAATGTTATACATAAAAGTGTTGTCTATAAATTGAAGGTTGATTGATGAATTTATCATGGACATTGATAGACTGCTAATTTATCAATGTCAAGGAATTTTAGACATTGCAACAATTTAGCAATATAAACTACAGGACAGCCCATTGCAATTTAATACAGATGTCTGTGACAACTGTCATCAATCCAACTTCTATTTATACAAGTATTATTTTCATCAATAATAGTTCCCACTCTGACAGTATTGTTATCACAAATCTACCTTATATTTAATCAAGATATCTTTTTATCAACACAGTTCCTATTTAAATAGTTCAGGTTTATTGGCTGCCACTTCCATGTAAGCAAAATTGTTTAATTTACCCTACTGTTCCTGAAGCAAGAAAGACTATGAACAAATAATTTGAAACTATTCAATGGTAGATTTTCATAGATAGTTTACATTATGTTAGATAATGTGTTACATTATGTTTTATATTTCCATTACTAAATATTAAACTAGTTTAAAAATGGCAAGTCGGTGTTTGTATATTGATCTTCTGTTTGTTTTTTACATAGATATTCAAATCGTTGTCAAATTCATTTCTACGACTCTCGCAATTTTTGTGACAGAGGTTTTAAATGGCTTTCTCTCACAGATCATAAAGGAACTCACTCTGAAGTAAAATTGATCAAGTGCAGCTTCTGTCAAAGGCATTTGTAAATTACTCTAAAAGTCTATCTCAGATAGTAGATGATGGCACACACAGGAGATGAACTATTAACAAGCAATTTGGGTTGTACAGCTGTGTCTGATCCGAAGCAACGTGGGAGAAATCGCACCAGTGACAAGAAGTTCAATTGTAATTCATGTGAGAAAGTATTTCCTAAGAAGTCTCTGCTGGAGGCTCATTTAAGGACTCATAGTGGAGAAAAACCGTACTCGTGCAATGTGTGTGACGAGGCATTTGCAGTGAAGCGTTTATTGGAAGGCCATCTCAGGATGCACAGTGGAGAGAAACCTTTCTTGTGTAATGTTTGTCCCAAAGCATTTACTCTGAGAAAAGGACTGAACAGCCATCGAGTGGTACACAGTTTAGATAAACCTTATTTGTGCAATCTATGTCACAAAGCCTTTGGCCGTAAAGATGTACTAGGTATGCATCTTAAGATGCACAGCGGAGAAAAACCCTACTCGTGCAATTTGTGTTGCAAAGCATTTGCGCGTAATGACTTACTCGCAAGGCACATGAGAGTGCACACTGGAGAGATGCCATACAAATGTGAAATTTGTAAGAGTGTCTTTCGACAAAAACGTGGTTTGGAAGAGCATATGAGAATACATACTGGAGAAAAAAATCCACACAAGTGCAATTTATGTCAGTCAGCATTCACACGGGCTTACGATCTCAGAAATCACATAAGAAGGCATTCTGGAGAAAAACCATACAAATGTTCTTTGTGTGATAAGGCATTTGTTGTGAGTTGTGATCTCAGAAGGCATGAGAGAACACACAGCGGAGATCATAATTTCAAGTGTCATTTATGTCAGAAAGGATTTGAATACAAGGCTAAACTTGAAGAGCACATTAGGTTGCATACTGGAGAAAAACCATACTTGTGCGATGTATGTCACAAAGCATTGAGAAGTAAAGAAAAACTGAATGCACACTTAAAGATTCATGCTAGAGAAAAACCGTACTTGTGCAATCTGTGTCCAAAAGCATTTACACTCAAGTGTATATTGAACAACCATAAAAGAATTCACAATGTAGAAAAATCTTACTTGTGCAATTTTTGTTCCAAAACGTTTTCGCAATATTCTTGTCTCAAAAGTCACATTACAATACACACCAGTGGAGATAAACAATACAAGTGTCAATTGTGTAAAAGTGCCTTTGCATGGAGGAGTGGATTGGAACATCATAAGAAAACCCATTTGCCAACTAGCGAAAGACCGTACAAGTGCAATTTATGTCAAGGTGCATTTATAGAACCTTCTATTCTAAAAGCTCACAAAAGAACGCACACTGGGGAGAAACCATACAAGTGTGAAATGTGTGACGCTGCCTTTGCGCAAAGGTGTGGATTGCGAGAGCATGAGACAATTCATTCAGGTGAAAGACCATACAGGTGCGAAGTATGTAAAGCTGATTTTCGACGGCTTTATAATCTCAAAATGCACATGAGATGTCATACTAGAGAAAAAACGAATTGATGCTAATGAATTATCATAAAGCAATTGGCTTAAATGATTCTCTTTGGCAGCACATAAAAAGCATATTGTAGAAATGAATAGAAGTGCTTGTTGTGTCATAGGGAATAGATTTGCATACAATGGTACATTTGAAATGAACAGTATTTGCACAAAATGAATAGTTAACAAACAATGTGAATTTTGTGATAACTCGCTCAACCCTGTACATAATATGAGACCATGTAAATCTGCATGATATAATTATTGGCTAGCGAGTGTGAATTATGTCAGTTCATTATTTCGAGCTTGACAGAGTAAAACTAAGGCCAAGCAGATATATTTGCCTGAGGTGTTTGACTGAAAATTGTGACTCTGTTGATATGCGGGCGTTTCGTCAATGGACGATTCGTCAACGGACTTCATCAAATGGAATAAGTTGGATCAATACAGCTTCCATTGGGACACGTTCTCGTTTCATCAATCGAGCTTCAATTTGAGCATGAATTATATCAATTGAAAAGTTTCATTTATCACAGACACCAATTTGATATTTGAAATTGAATGAAGTAACTTGTTGTAGGAACACTTTCAGCAACACAGAAAGATGCACTTCGTGAACCATTTGAAATGCTTGATCTATGCTATGTGAATTAAGTACAAATTAATTAGCATTTAACATGCAGTTTGTTCATTAGACTCATTTTTATAGTTCCTTGTTTTAATCGGGTATTTTTGACCAGCTATAACTGTTGGCATTGACAGTTGGCATTTACCAAAATCCCGGGCTTAAAGTGTGCCTGGACGGTCGTGGACGGCGTCCATGCACTTATTTTAAAACCTGAACGCCGTCCTGCCACTTATTGGACAGCACTGACTGGAAAGGTAAGGGTGTCCAGGCACTTATTTTTCCCACACTTTTAGCACTGCATGCATACAGCATTGTCAAATTATTTTGAGCATATTTAATCCTTGTCTCAATGGCGCATCTAACTTAGAACTACAGCTTCTACTAAAATATTTTCCTTGCTCATCCAGCTTATAGGCTTGCTTCAAATAATTTGGAATAAAAACTGGTTTTATTGCTCACTCAACTGTACTGCTACAAAGTCTTTTAATGTTACCACAATAATTTAGCATTAAGACCATGATTCCATCTCTCATCAAACTTCTGCCTTCACTGTAACATCTTTTATGAAGTGCTGTGCATATTGGGATTTTTTGAGTGCTGACGGTTTGGTTTTTTGGTGTGTGTTGAAGCCATTTGTTCAAGTACTTGACATTACGTGTATCGTTTAATATTATTCATGAATAATATGCAACTTATTCTGTGTTTGAGGCATTTTCGCGTCAGCCACATAATTATTCTGAATGGTGTGCAAATTCTGGTAATCTGGAAATGCATAATATTATGTAATATAATAATAATAATTGGTTCAAGGACAACTGGTTCACTGACAATTCGTTCATCCACAACTGATCCACGACAATTATTTCACAACAATATTATTGGAGCTGGATTGATGAAAATATTCTTGTTCAAACTGAAAATGTTCTTGCTCAAATTGGATATGGATGGGTAAAAATAATTGTTATTTAAATAGAAGTTGGATGAAGCGAATTTTTGCCTAAATGGAAGTTGGATTGATGACAAGGATTCATGATGTCCTAAACTACACCAACAGGTGTTGGCTTCATACCTGAGTGACTGAACGACACTAAAAAGCTATAAGTTCACGCCTGAATAACAGCGACAGGTGTTTACCGGTATGACACTAACTAGTTGACACAGCACCGCGAACTGGATAATTAGCCTAAGTTTGAGCAAATAATACCTACAGAAATAGGCTACGCGCAGCAAAGAGGGAAATTGTCCGGGGGGTTAATGTCCTACTCCTAAAATTAATGGGGAATTGTCCGTGGGTTTTGTCCAGGGGGAAATGTCCTACACTCATTAAGTGTCGCGGGATTATATGTCGAAATACCGAGTGTAGGACATTCCCCACCTGGACAAAAAAAGGACAATAACCCCCGGACAATAACCCCCTGGACAATTCCCCCCTGATTCAGCCTAGGATATTAACCTCCCGGACAATTCCCCCCTTGCTGCGAAAATAGCCTATTTCTGTAGGTATAATTTCGTTTCATCCAACTTCTATTTAAATAATTATTTTTATCCATCCAGCTCCAATTTAAGCAAGAATATTTTCATCAATCCAGCTCCAATTTAAGCAAAAATATTTGCATCAATCCAGCTCCAAATTAGGCAAGAATATTTTCATCAATCCAGCTCCAATTTAGACAGGAATATTTTCATCAATCCAGCTCCAATTTAAGCAAGAATATTTTCATCAATCCAGCTCCCATTTAATCAAGAATATTTTCATCAATCCAGCTCCAATTTAAGCAAGAATATTTTCGTCAATTTTCGTCAATCCAGCTCCAATTTAAGCAAGAATATTTTCATTAATCCAGCTCCAATTTAAACAAGAATATTTTCATCAATCCAGCTCAAATTTAATCAAGAATATTTTCATCAATCCAGCTCCAATTTAAGCAAGAATATTTTCATCAATCTAGCTCCAATTTAAGCAAAAACATTTTCATCAATCCAGCTTCCATTTAAGTAAAATTTATTTTACACCGATCCGGCTTCTATTTAGCGAGAATTCTTTTCATCAACTTAACTTGCGTACTTAGCACCGGTGTAAAGGTTTCAAATTACCCCCTCCTAAACATTACCCCCCTGCAAACTGTATTTTGCATCAATCATAGCATTTATTGCACTAAAAATATCAGAAAAATCATCCCGCTTCTTGTTTTTTAAAAACGATTTTCATCCGTCATCCCACTTCGTGGTTTGTTATCAATATTTTCATTTGTAACTCAAATACTAATCGCCGCTGAAGTTACAATGGAGAAAATGGATTCGAGGCTATTATTTTGTTTCGATCAAAATATTGATAACAAAACACGAAGTGTGATGACGGATGATATTCTTCAGACCAAAACAAGAAGCGGGATGATTTTTCTGATTTTTTAGTGCAATTAATGCGATGATTGATGCAAATCTAGTTTCCGGGGGTAAAAGTTACCGGGGGGTAATGTCTAGGAGGGGTAATTTGAAACCTTTACACCGGCGTTTTACAGTACAACCACTTATAAGCAATAATGTTCTACCGGGGGGAATTGTCCTACCCTAGGGGGTTGGAATTGTCCGAGGTTGTTGTTGTCCTGGGGTTTGTCCAGGGGGAAATGTCCGCGTCCCGTGATACCAGATAAATGTACACCTAAATAATTTTTATAGGTTAGGTTTCAAGATGACGAAAACAATTCTGGTTCAATATATTTCTTCACAATACACCTTATTAATCTATGGTTTTAACCCACATAATTATTCGCCATTGCGCCTTTATTAATGTTCGTCAATCCCAATTCTACATTGCATGAATTGCAGCATCCTTTTCAGCAATCCAGCTTCCCGTTATTCAGAAATTCGTAGAATTGCTGTCTTCTAGAATCCAAGTTCGAATGTGACGGAATTGATTTAGTCACGGATGAAGAAAAGTTTGTCCATTTCTATACGATATCGAAAAGCGATTAATAATCATTTAACATGGAACGTGAATTCAATCGCCAGAGGGTTGAAGATCATTTATCCAACTTCCACTTAAAAAAGTTGCATTTTAAGTTGCGCTATTTTTATTGCATGCATATGAATAAATCGACCCGAAAGACGGCTTTCGGTGAGTTTTGTTCGCCAATCGCTTAAATAATTAAATTGACCATCGTGAACTTCCCTTAATGTATGATTTCTGCACAGCATAATCGACAAGAAAGTCACCAACTAAAATGACTACAGCGGTAAACATATCCCGTAAGAAAAAGGAGAAACGGTAGCATACATCTGCAAAGCTGTGAGCATGTTGTTTAACAACGTCATAAATTGTTTTATAAATACTTCGCCATGTTGTCATTACTCACCCAACTCCAGCTTTTTTTTCAAGATTTTCATCTGCTATGCAACTTCCACTTGTGTTAAAAAATCTTGACTGTTGATCGTGCTTTTGTTTTTACTAGAATAATATGGCATTAATAGGCTACCATATTTTAATTGCTCATCGGACTTCTTATTTTACTGCTATTATTTCTTTCGGTAAAATCTGGTCCTGTAACTTGCTCTAAAGTGCTGTAATATGCCGAGCAAATTTCTGTCCAGGGTAACGACCTCTGTTGTCATAGACCCTGGTCAAATCTGGATCCATCCATCTTTCGGTAAACGTGTTTTAGCGTCGTAGATTTTGGGCTCGCTGCTGCGTTATTTTTAATCAATCCAACATCTAGTATGGCAAGATTCCTTTTCATCAGTCCAGCTTCTGTTTAGACACGATTTTATTTAATCGATCCCGCTTCTATTTAGGCAGCAATTATTTTTAGCAATGATTAATTAAAAGTTAGTGTTGCGCAATCCGACTCCATATCACTGACTATATATGCGGGACGTCTTGCATTGGCTCCCTTTCTCACAAAGGGTCACACACCGGATACCCGAGTCACCGGAAGACCCACATAGAGGGCACTGCAGTAGTCCAGACGAGAGACAACAAAACGAGCTCCAATATCTATTATGCAAGGATTTTTTAATCTACCCTCCTGCTCTTCAATACAATGGGAGAATAATTTAGAATTCTAAGAACGATAAATTACCATACATAGCTATGTTATGTTATGTTTGATATTATGTTGGGTTGTGTTTTATATTTTCAGGATTAGAGTCCATTCTAGTTTTAGAAATGGCACGTCGATTTAGGTGTTGATCTTATGGCTAAAAACTTCTGATTGCCCTCCCCCCATTATTGGGATTGAACGAGTTAATGCAGTCAAGGTTCTGGGTATTACGCTTTCATATAGATTGGGTTTTTCTGAGCACATTGATAACATTGTCTGTAAAGCAAAGCATTCATTTTATGCACTTCGTGTCCTTGTTTCACATGGTTTGACAGGCAGCCGACTCCATGATGTTGTGCGTTCCACCACTGTTGCGCGAATGCTTTATTCTTCACCAGCATAGTGGGGTTTTGCAAATGAGGGTCAGAGGAGTCGTCTGTCCGCTATTATTAGAAAGTTGATAAGACAGGGTTTTTTGCCCTCTAACACCCATACTTTTGACATGTTATGTTCTAAGGCAGATGTATCCCTCTTTTCTTCTATCCTCTGTGACCCCGGGCATGTTCTCCATTATCTTCTTCCACCTGAACGTGTAACTGGTTACTCCCTTAGGCCCCGATCACACAATCTTGAAATACCACGTTGATTGCAAAGGGATTTATCACCAGAATGTTATATAGTTAGCTTGTTTGTCGATGATAGTTTAGTAATTATATTATATTTAACTTTTGATTATAATTTGCACATTTTTATTACCTATTATTACTTCTATGTATTATAATGATGTTCTGTGTCCCATTGTGCGTTTGCAAGTGGAGTAATAAAGAAAATACTTACTTACTTACTTTATATCGTACAAAGAAACTGAAATTGCTATTAAACTTTGCATTCCTATGACAGTTCATTTTGTCCTTTTTCACGAGCTTGTCTTCCTATGGTCAACCTGATATCACAATGCCTGGTCTTATATTTGTTGTGTTGTATTCTTTGATGGTGTATTGAAACTAGTTCAGTGCATTTTACTCTGACATTTCAACATTTCGAACTTCTGACAGATTCTACAGCAATTTATTCAGATGTTGCAAAATTACTATTTATTTACAATTTTGACTCTGTTGAAGATTTAAAGATGGATGCAGGAATCAATAACAATGAGGAACAATACGAATGTGAAGTTTGCAAGAAGACGTTTGTACAGAATTGGACTCTCAAACTCCACAAAATCTCTCACGCTGCAGATAAACTGTACAAGAATGTTTCATCTCATGATGCACTGGCAGAGGAGAGGCAACAGGAATGCGAACGAAAAAGAAACATTGTTGAAAAACCGTTCGAGCTCAACATATGCAACAACACATTTGCTCAAAAGAGCATTATGTTGGACCATACAAATATCCACACTGGAGAGAATCCACAGTCATGCCATCTACGTAGCACAAGATTTACATCCATGAAGAGCACCCCTGCTGAACATACAGGATCTCACTCGGAAGATAAATCATTCAAGTGCAATTTCTGCAATAAAGAATTTGCACTGAAAGTCAAATCTGAAGCAGCACATGATGACTCACACAGGAGATAAACAATTGACAAGCAACTGTCATATCAGAACTGTGTCTGATCTGAAGCAAAGTGGAAGAAGGCACACCAGTAGTAACAAGAGTTTCAATTGCAATTCATGTGAGAAAGTATTTCCTAAGAAGTCTCTGCTGGAGGCTCATTTAAGGACTCATAGTGGAGAAAAACCGTACTTGTGCAATGTGTGTGACAAATCATTCGCGGTGAAGCGTTCATTGGATGGTCATCTCAGGATGCACAGTGGAGAGAAACCTTTCTTGTGTAATCTTTGTCCCAAAGCATTTACTCTGAAACGTACACTGAACAGCCATCTAAAGACACACAGTGGACTAAAACCTTACTTGTGTAATTTGTGCTGCAAAGCATTTGCATACCGTTTCTCTCTTAAAGAGCACTTGAGATTACACACCGGGGAGACACCATACAAGTGTGAATTCTGTACCAGCGCATTTAGACACAGATATAGTTTGAACATGCATAGAAAAATACACACTGGAGAAGAAAATCCATACAAGTGCAATCTATGTCAGTCGGCATTCTTATGGGCTTGCGATCTCAAAATTCATATGAGAAAGCACTCTGGAGAAAAGCCATACAAATGCTCTTTATGCGATAAAGCATTTCCTGCAAGTTGTACTCTTAGAACGCACGTCAGCGTACACCATGGAGTAGATGCATTCAAGTGTGATATATGTCAGAAAGCATTTGGTTATAAGGCAAGACTTGAAGATCATAGAAGGAGTCACACAGGAGAAAAACCATACTTGTGCAGTGTGTGTCAAAAAGCATTCACAACCAAGGGTAGACTGACTGCACACCTACAGATTCATGCTAAAGAAAAACCCTACTTGTGCAATTTGTGTCCCAAAGCATTTGCTTTGATGTCTACAATGTACAAACATCAAAGGATTCACACTGGAGAAAAACCTTACTTGTGCGATGTTTGTCCAAAAGCATATTCGCAGAGTAGCGCTCTTAGAACTCACCTGAGAATACACCGTGGAGAAAAACCATACGAATGTGAGTTGTGTAATAGTGCATTTACAACAAGTAGCCGATTGAAAGATCATAAGAAAATTCATTGGCCCACCAGTCAAAGGCCACACAAGTGTAATTTATGCCAAGCTACATTTAAACGAATTAAGGAACTAAAAATTCACATGAGACGCCACACTGGTGAAAAACCACACAAGTGTGAATTGTGTAACAGAGCATTTGCACAGAGGAGTGGCTTGACATTCCATAAGAGAATTCACACTGGAGAAAAACCACACAGGTGCAGTTTATGTGAAGCTGCATTTCTAACTTCTTATAGTCTCAGAGTGCACATGAGAATACACACTGGTGAAACACCATATAAATGCTCGTTTTGTGATGAAGCATTTGCTCTGCATCATGCTTTAGAAAAGCACATGATATCACACACTGCGGAAAAGCCACACAAGTGTAATTTATGTCAAGCTGCATTTATGCGGACTTGCGATCTCAACGTGCACATGAGAAGGCACAGTGGTGAAAAACCGTACAAATGTGAATTGTGTAATAGTGCATTTGCACTGAAGAGCGGATTGGACGGGCATAAAAAAACTCATACTGGAGAGAAATCACACAGGTGCAGTTTATGTCCATCTGCATTTTTACGGGCTTTTAAACTCAAACAGCACATGAGAAGGCACACTGGTGAGAAGCCATACAAATGTTCCTTATGCAATAAAGCATTTTCTTTAAGTTGTGCCCTTAGCAGGCATGAGAGAGCACTACATGTAGAGAAAGCATTTAAGTATGATTTATGTGATAAAGTTCTTGGTTATAAGGCTAGACTTGAAGATCGTAGAAGTAGTCATCCTGGAGAAAAACCGTTCTTGTGCAGTGTGTGCCAAAAAGAATTCCCAACCAATGGTAGACTGACTGCACACCTTAAGATTCATGTTAAAGAAAAACCCCACTTGTGCAATTTGTGTCCCAAAGCATTTGCTGTGAAGTCTACACTGGACAGGCATCAAAGGATCCACACTGGAGAAAAGTCTTACTTGTGCGATGTTTGTCCAAAAACTTATGTGAAGAGTGACGCTCTTCGAATTCACATGAAAAGACACTGTGGAGAAAAACCATACAAGTGCGAGTTGTGTAATAGTGCATTTATAACAATGAGTGGACTGAAAGATCATAAGAAAATTCATTGGCCTACCAGTCAAAGGCCGCACAAGTGTAATTTATGTCAAGCTACATTTAAACGGGTTAATGAACTAAAAGTCCACACGAGACGTCACAGTGGAGAAAAACCATACAAGTGTGAACTGTGTAGCAGTTCATTTGCGCAGAATTGTGACTTAAGAGTCCATAAGAAAATTCACACAGGAGAAAAACCACACAGGTGCACGTATTGTGAAGCTGCATTTTTAAAGCCTCATTGTCTCAGACTGCACATGAGAATACACACTGGCGAAACACCATATAAATGCTCATCTTGTGATGAAACATTTGCCTTGCACCATGCTCTAGAAAAGCACATGATATCACACACTGCGGAAAAGCCACACAAGTGTAGTTTATGTCAAGCTGCATTTATGCGGACTTGTGATCTCAACGTGCACATAAAAAGACACAGTGGTGAAAAACCGTATAAATGTGAATTGTGTAGCAGTGCATTTGCACTGAAAAGCGGATTGGACGAACATAAAACAATTCATACTGGAGAGAAATCACACAAGTGCGCTTTATGTCCATCTGCATTTTTTCGGGCTTTTAAACTCAAACAGCACATGAGAAGGCACACTGGTGAGAAGCCATACAAATGTTCTTTATGCGATAAAGCATTTTCTATAAGTTGTGCCCTTAGAAGGCATGAGAGAGCAATACATGTAGAGAAAGCATTCAAGTCTGATTTATGTGATAAAGTTCTTGGTTATAAGGCTAGACTTGAAGATCATAGAAGGAGTCATCCTGGAGAAAAACCGTTTCAATGCAGTGTGTGTCAAAAAGAATTCCCAACCAAGGGTAGACTGACTGCACACCTTAAGATTCATTTTAAAGAAAAACCCTACTTGTGCAATTTGTGTCCCAAAGCATTTGCTGTGAAGTCTACACTGGACAGACATCAAAGGATCCACACTGGAGAAAAACCTTACTTGTGCGATGTTTGTCCAAAAACATATGCGAAGAGTGACGCTCTTCGAATTCACATGAAAAGACACCGTGGAGAAAAACCATACAAGTGCGAGTTGTGTAATAGTGCATTTATAACAATGAGTGGACTGAAAGATCATAAGAAAATTCATTGGCCTACCAGTCAAAGGGCACACAAGTGTAATTTATGTCAAGCTACATTTAAACGGGTTAATGAACTAAAAGTCCACCTGAGACGTCACAGTGGAGAAAAACCATACAAGTGTGAACTGTGTAACAGAACATTTGCGCAGAATTGTGACTTAAGAGTCCATAAGAAAATTCACACAGGAGAAAAACCACACAGGTGCACGTATTGTGACGCTGCATTTATAAAACCTCATTGTCTCAGACTGCACATGAGAATACACACTGGCGAAACACCATATAAATGCTCATCTTGTGATGAAACATTTGCCTTGCACCATGCTCTAGAAAAGCACATGTTATCACACACTGCGGAAAAGCCACACAAGTGTAATTTATGTCAAGCTGCATTTATGCGGACTTGCGATCTCAATGTGCACATAAAAAGACACAGTGGTGAAAAGCCGTATAAATGTGAATTGTGTAACAGTGCATTTGCACTGAAAAGCGGATTGGACGAACATAAAGCAATTCATACTGGAGAGAAATCATACAAGTGCAGTTTATGTCCATCTGCATTTTTACGGGCTTCTAAACTCAAACAGCACATGAGAACTCACTCTGGTGAGAAACCATACAAATGTTCTTTATGCGATAAAGCATTTACAGTAAGTTGTGCCCTTAGAAGGCACGAGAGAGCACTACATGTACAGAAAGCATTCAAGTATGATTCATGTGATAAGGCTAGACTTGAAGATCGTAGAAGTAGTCATCCTGGAGAAAAACCATACTTGTGCAGTGTGTGTCAAAAAGAATTCCCAAGCAATAGTAGACTGACTGCACACCTAAAGATTCATGTTAAAGAAAAACCCTACTTGTGCAATTTGTGTCCCAAAGCATTTGCTGTGAAGTCTTCACTGGACAAACATCAAAGGATCCACACTGGAGAAAAACCTTACTTGTGCGATGTTTGTCCAAAAGCATATGCCCAGGGTAATGCTCTTAGAACTCACTTGAGAAGACACCGTGGAGAAAAACCATACAAATGTGAGTTGTGTAATACTGCATTTACAACAACTAGTGGATTGAAAGATCATAAGAAAATTCATAAGCCTAATACTGAAAGACCATACAAATGCAATTTCTGTCAAGCCGCATTTAAATGGGCTTCTTATCTAAAAATCCACAGGAGAGTACACACCGGAGAAAAGCCGTACAAGTGTGAATTGTGTGATAGTGAATTTTCGCATAAGAGTGGCTTGACAGTCCATAGGAGAGTTCACACTGGAGAAAAACCACACAAGTGCACCTTATGTGAAGCTGCATTTACAAAGTCTCATTATCTCAGACTGCACATGAGAACACACACTGGCGAAACACCATATAAATGTTCATTTTGTGATGAAGAATTTGCCTTGCATCATGCTTTAGAAAAGCACATGATATCACACACTGCGGAAAAGCCACACAAGTGTAATTTATGCCAAGCTGCATTTATGCGGAATTGCGATCTCAACGTGCACATAAGAAGACGACACAGTCGTGAAAAACCGTACAAATGTGAATTGTGCAGCAGTGCATTTGCACTGAAGAGCGGATTGGACGAACATAAAGCAATTCATACTGGAGAGAAATCACACAAGTGCAGTTTATGTCCATCTGCATTTTTACGGGCTTCTAAACTCAAAGTGCACATGAGAAAGCACACTGGTGAGAAACCATATAAGTGCTTAATATGCGATAAAGCATTTGCTTGGAACCACACCTTTAAAAATCACATGATAATATCACACACCGGGGAAAGGCCACACAAGTGCAATATATGTGAAGCTGCATTTGTACGGGCTTATGATCTTAAAACGCACAAGAGAAGGCACACTGGTGTAAAACCCTATCTGTGCAACGTGTGTCCCAAAGCATATGCCGATAAGGAGACACGGGACATTCATCAAATGGTTCACAGTGGAGAAAAATCTTTTTCATGCAATGTGTGTTCAAAAACATTTGCACACAAAACCTCTTTTAAAACGCACATGCGGAGACGCCACGGAGAAAAGCCGCACACGTGTGACCTGTGTAACAAGGCTTTTGCCGATAACTGTACGTTTGAAGATCATAAAAGAATCGGGCTTCTGAACACAAAGTGCACATGAGAAAGCACACTGTTGAGAAACCATATAAGTGCTTATTATGCGATAAAGCATTTGCTTGGAATCATGCCTTTAAAAACCACATGATAATATCACACACCGGGGAAAGGCCACACAAGTGCAATATATGTGAAGCTGCATTTATACGGGCTTATGATCTCAAAACGCACAAGAGAAGGCACACTGGTGTAAAACCCTATTTATGCAACGTGTGTCCCAAAGCATATGCCGATAAGGAGACACGGGACATCCATCAAATGGTTCACAGTGGAGAAAAATCTTTTTCGTGCAATGTGTGTTCAAAAACATTTGCACACAAAACCTCTTTTAGAAAGCACATGCGAAGATGCCACGAAGAAAAGCCACACACGTGTAATAATTAGGAGCTGGATTGATGAAAGCAATTGTCCAAATAGAAACTGGGTTGTTGAAAGTAATTCATGATAAAATAGTAGCTGGTTTGACGAAAATAGTTGACTAAATAAAAGTTGGATTGATGAAAATAGTTGACTGAATAGAAGTTGGATTGATGGAAAAATTCATGACTAAATTGACTGAACCTAAAATCTTTTATTGCACATATCATTATTGTACTTAGCATTCAATTATATGCATAAACATTTGATAAAAGTGAAATCAACAGTTCTTGACAAAGATATTAACCCCATCAAGGGACATCTAAAGTCCGTAGATGATTTAATCTATGCTCGATGTATAATCCTTGATGAATAGTCCCTTGATGAGTAGCCGTTGATGAACAATCCGTTGATGAATTGTTCTTTGATCAGTAGTCCCTTGACGATTTGCTCTTTCACGAGAAGTCCACATACCCTTGCTATGTTGAATTACCAAAAAATACTATCAACTATATTCATCACACATACCACATCCAAAACCTATGGACAAAGACGCCTTTTTATTAAGAGAAGATTTTACTTGGTTAGCATTAGAATAATATACAGGCATTCTCCATCTCGAATTCTCTGCCACTGGCCAGTATGTCCGCTTGAATCCAGATGCTTGTTCTTTGAGAAACCTTCAATGTTCCGGTGGCTCGGATTTTGCATGAAATTTAAACTGCTCTGCTGTAGAACAGCTCTTGGTATTCGAATTATTGTGTGAAGGTTATTTCTCAGTGGCATGAGTTCTTCTGTGCTTCAGCAGGTGTCCACTTTTTGTGAATCCTTCAAAACACACTTCACAAGTGTATGATTTTTCGTCAGTATGGATTTTCATGTGTATTTTCAGAGAGCCACCTTGATTGAATGATTTGTGGCATAGCTGGCACCTGTAAGGTGTATCACCAGCATGGGTTCTCAAGTGCACTTTCAGAGAACAAGTTTGATTACACGATTTCTCACATAATTATTGTCAACTGTGTGGTTTCTCTCCAGTGTGTCTTATCATGTGCCTTTTCAGGTTACTATTATCAGCAAATAATTTCCAACATAGTTGGCACATGTAGGCCTATGGTTTGTCCCCAGTATGAATTCTCATGTCCTTTTTCAGATGGCTGTGCTTAATAAATGGTTTCTCACATAGCCTAACTGGCACCTGAAGCTTTTCTCCAGTATGGATTCGCATGTGCATATTCAGAGAACTAGTTCGTTCATATGATTTCTCACATATTTGACACAGGTCTATTTGATTTTTCTCCAGTAGGCTATGTGTTCTCATGTGCATTTTCATGTAACTTTTTTTAGCCAATGATTTCCAACATACATATATCTGGCAATTGTAATGCTTTTCTCCCATATTTTTTTCTCGAGTTCGCCATCACGTCATCCAGTCAATCAATTATATCACTGCTTACTAGATTTTTTTAGAGCGCTCAGTTCAATTTTAGCATACTCGCGTTCTGAAATAAATAACGTCTGGGTGGTGTGCTTCTCTAATCGCGGAATTCAAGACAAGGTTGAGACTTGACTTTATGAAGCACGGGTTGTTGAGTTCCCTGCAAGTAATTGACTTTCTAAATAAAACGTTCTGCCAGTCTTATTCTTATAGCTTTTCCAACACCAGCGGCGTCCAGTTTCTCACATCTATGACAACTCCATGTAATTTTCCATTTCAGAATGCATGCAAGAAGGATCCTTCATCTTTCGAGTGTAAGACAATTTCCCCTGGACAACCCCCACCCCGACAACCCCCCCAGACAACCCCAGGGTAGGACAAAAAACCTGGTGAAACATATTGCTTGTAAGTGGTCGTACTATAAAACGGCGGACCTAATTAAGTACGCAATTTGGATTAATGAAAAGAATTCTCGCTAAATAGAAGCCGGATTTAAACCAAATAAATTTTGCTTAAATGGAAGCTGGATTGATGAAAATGTTCTTGCTTAATTGGAAGCTGGATTGATGAAAATGTTCTTACTTAAATTGGAGCTGGATGGACAAAAATAATTGTTATTTAAATAGCTCCAATTTAAGCAAGACTATTTTCATCAATCCAGCTCCAATTTAAGCAAGATTATTTTCATCAATCCAGCTCCAATTTAAGCAAGACTATTTTCATCAATCCAGCTTCCACTTAAGTAAAATTTATTTTGTACCAATCCGGCTTCTATTTAGCGAGAATTCTTTTCATCAATTTAACTTGCGTACTTAGCACCGACGTTTTACAGTACAACCACTTTAACGCAATATGTTCTACCAGGGGGGGGATTGTCCTACCCTAGGGGAGGAATTGTCCGGGGGGTTTGTCTGGGGGTTTTGTCCGGGGTTTTGTCCGGGGTGCAATGTCCGCGCCCCGAATTGACGACAGCGATTCATGCTGTCCTAAATTACACATACAAATGTATAATTAGCTTCATATCGGAGTGACTGAACGACACTGACAAGCTATAAGTTCATGCCTGGATGACAGCGACAGGTGTATACCTCAATGACACCAATTTGTTGACACAGCACCGCGAACTGAATAATAGCCATAATTAGCCTAAGTTTGAGCAAATTAAACCTACAGAAATAGGCTATTAATTTGCGCAGCAAAAGGGGAATTGTCCGGGGAGTTAATGTCCTAGGTTAAATCAGGAGGGAATTGTCCGGGGGAGATATTGTCCGGGGGGTTTGCCCATGGGGTAATGTCCTACACTCCACTAAATGGTTCCACGACAATTGGTCTACCGACAACTCGTCTACGGACAATTGGTCTAACGACAACTGGTCTACAGACGACTCGTATTGATGAAATAGAAGCTGGATTTACGAAAATGGTTTTTCAGTTTAAATGGAAGCTGGATTGATGATTTTCATTCATTTATTTCAACATGCATCCAGCTTCTACTTCATATCTGTAAATACCTTCAACCACCTTCTATTTCTCGCCCGTTATTTTGTCAATACAGCTTCTATTTCAGATAAAAAAAATACCCCATCCAGATTCCATTGCCTAAGGTTTTTCATCAATCCAGCCTCTATTTCATATCTAGAAATACCTTCATCCAGCTTTTATTTCTCATGCATTATTTTCGCCAATCCAGGTTCTATTTCACCTGTAAAAGAACCATCATCCAGATTCCATTTCTCTTGCGGTTTTTCATCAATCCAACTTCCGTTTCACCTGTCAAAAACTTTCATCCAGGTTACATTTCTCAAGCGCTGGTTCAGTTGTCTGTAGACCAGTTGTCGGTAGACGAATTGTCCGGAGACTACTTGTTGGTAGATGAGTTGTCGTGACACCCCACTAAATCTATCCAACCTTTGCATGCCAGCAAGTTGTAGCTTAACAGCTCAGTATGGTTTTAAATGGTTCCACAACAACTGGTCTACCGACAACTCGTCTCCGGACAATTATTGGTCTAACGACAACTGGTCTACAGACGAATAGTATTGATGAAATAGAAGCTGGATTTATGAAAATGGTTTCTTAGCTTAAATGGAAGCTGGATCGATGATTTTATTCATGTATTTCGACATGCATCCAGCTTCTACTTCAGATCTAAAAATACCTTCATCCAGCTTCTATTTCTCACCTGTTATTTTCATCAATCCAGCTTCCATTTCAGATATAAAACAATGCCTTATTCAGCTTCCATTACTTAAGCGTTTTTCATCAATCCAGCTTCTATTTCAGATCAAGAAATACTTTCATCCAGCTTTTGTTTCTCATACGTTATTTTCGACAATGTAGCTTCTATTTCACATGTAAAAAAGCCATCATCCAGATTTCATTTCTCTTGCGTTTTTTCATCAATCCAACCTCCATTTTACCTGTAAAAACTTTCATCCAGCTTCCATTTCTCAAGCGCTGGATCAGTTGTCTGTAGACCAGTTGTCGTAGACGAATTGTCCGGAGACCACTTTTTTCTACAAAATATAAAAAAATCTCTAGCCTACAATAAGAAAATATCGAGCGCAACTAGGATTTAATCAGCCAAGACATTATTAATTTTTTGAGTAATACAATCTAACCGGGTTTTGGGCATTAAGTAGAATTTCTCATAAATCTGATTTAGACTGTCATCAACACAAGATGGTGAACGATAATAGGTTTTGTTTCATTGACACGAAATCTGGATTTAATGCATGTATGTGTTCTTTCATCTAGCGAATATAGTTTTAAGCGTACAAGCAAGTAAGATTTATTTGTACATGGCGCCTGAATATAATCGCCAGATGGCAGACGATAAGTCATCCAACTTCCACTTGACGCTCTCGTATTTGTTGTGACGCCATTTTATTTAGACGGCTGTGTCATGCATCGACGTCGATGGTGTTAAGTGCAGAAACCTAAAGAAACAAAGTAAAGAAGACGCTTTCAGTGAGTTTTATTTGCCATTCTCGTTAGTTAACCATCAAGAAGATGTTTCTTCAGTTCTGTGCAGTTCAATAGCTTTAAACTTAAAGTAGCCCGACAGATTGGGTGTAAGACATTAACCCCTGGGCAAACACCCTAGGACAAACAACGGCATGGCTGTGTTACGGCGCCATAGAAAGCGTCATTGTTATTTTTTTATTATATACCCCCCGGGTTAGGACAAAAAACCAGTAGAACATAGATTGCGTTTAAGTGGTATTCCTCCGAAAGGCGGCATTAAGTTCAAAACAAAATATTTAATAGGACTTGTGAAAAGAATTGATAATACAAAATTCGGATTGATGCGAAATCCTTTTTACTTAAATGGGAAGCTGGATTAATGAAAATGTCCTTGCTGAAATCGAAGCTGAATTCTTGCTTAAATGGAAGCTGGAGTACTGGTTATTTTATTGCTTAAATGGAAGGAAGCTGGATTGATGAAAATGCATTTGCTTCAATTGAACCTTGATTGGTGTAAATTGTTCCTGCTTAAATTGGAGCATGATTGATGAAAATATTCTTGCTTAAATGTCAAATATCTTACTACACTAAGATACATGTTTGCATGTAATTTAGTTTGACTAGTGAGGGGAACAAGGTCAGGCCTCCTGGGATACATAAAATTGCTGTACATAACACTAATTTATGACAGTTTGTCATTTTAGTGTTATTCTTTGTTGCCCCATGCATTTTCACAATTTTATTCACAAGCTTATAGTTTTACTACTTAAGACAAACCATTTTTATAAATTGTTGTAAATTTTTACAATTTTTTATAAATGTAACTTCTACTTTTAAATAGTTTCATGAATCCACCTTATATTCTGTTAATGAATCCACCTTAGTTTAGGCAAGAAGTATTTCCATCAAACAAACTTGTACTTCAGGAATTATGATTTTCATTCAGTTGACTGCTCTTGGGATAATTACAACATTAGCAAATAATTTTGAATGATGGTGATGATGATAAATAGCCTTTCGCTAGACTGTTAGATATTGTTATGTCATGTTTCATATTTATATGTCTAGATTACAAACTACAAATTAACGTGTCGTTGTTTAGATATTTATCTTAGGGTTGTCTTGTCCTTTTACCGAACTGGTCTTCATTATTATGACACTGATAACACACTTCTTGGTCTTAAATTTATTTTCTGTTTTGCTCCCTTTTACTTTGTTTGATGAATCAAAAAATTCCTAGCATTTTAACTCTTACATTTGTAACCCCTGTCCATAAAGTACGTCATGCTATTTTTGACCATTTTTGACTCCCCCCATGTCACAAACTGTCACAAATCTCGGACCCCCCCCTAAAGTACGTCACACTTTTGGAAAAAAAATTTAAAATCATAACCATTTACCTAACCCTCTAAACCCTAGGATACTATCCCTAATCCCTCTGATAGTGATGTGTGTCTCTAAGCGCTTTGATAGTGACGGGAAATCAACTTTTATCCCGTCAGGCCGGATTTTAGACACGCCTTGCCGGGCCGGGTCGGATTTTAGGTACTAAGAACAAAAGAAATATAAAAGAATTAAAAAAATAAATGTGTGACGTCACACATGGCCTGACCCCCTCCCCCCTGTCACAAACTGTCACACTTTCCTACACCCCCTCCCCCCCGGAGCATGACGTACTTTATGGACGGCCCCTAAGCTGTTCAATGTGAAATCTTATCTATGTTAAGTTTTCACTATATTGATGCTTTTAAAGGGATCGATAACAACAAAGAACGATACGAAAGCAGAGTTTTGTAAGAAAGGTTTCACAGAATTGAAATTTCACACTCCACAAACTATTCTGCACGGGACATACGCCATGCTGTTCACAAGTGTGAGTTGTAAGTGACTTTGACAGGAACTAGTAAACATGTGACAAGAAGTTCATTTGTAATTCGTGTTAGAACGTACTTCCAAAGAAGTCTATGCTGGACGATCATATAAGGACTCATAGTGGAGAAAAACCTTACTTGTGCAATTTGTGCTGCAAAGCTGTTGCATACCATCTCTCTCTCAAAGAGCACACCAGATTACACACTGGGGAGAAACCGTATAAGTGTGAATTCTGTACCTGTGCATTTAGACACAGATATAGTTTGGACATGCATAGGAGAATACACACTGGAGAAGAAAAGCCATACAAGTGCAATATATGTCAGTCAGCATTCATACGGGCTTGCAATCTCGAAATTCATATGAGAAAGCACTCTGGGGAACTGCCATACAAATGCTCTTTATGCGATAAAGCATTTCCTGCAAGTTGTACTCTTAGAACGCATGTCAGAGTACACCATGGAGTAGATGCATTCAAGTGTGATATATGTCAGAAAGCATTTGGTTATAAGGCCACACTTGAAGATCATAGAAGGAGTCATACTGGAGAAAAACTGTTCTTGTGCAGTGTGTGTCAAAAAGCATTCACGACAAATGGTAGACGCAGTGCACACGTGAAGATGCATGCCAAAGAAAAACCCTATTTGTGCAATTTGTGTCCCAAAGCATTTGCTGTGAAGTCTGCACTGGACAACCATCAAAGGATCCACACTGGAGAAAAACCTTACTTGTGCGATGTTTGTCCAAAAGCATATGCGAAAAGTGATGCTCTTAGAACTCACATGAGAATACACCGTGGAGAAAAACCATACGAATGTGAGTTGTGTAATAGTGCATTTACAGCAAAGAGTGGATTGAAAGATCATAAGAAAATTCATTGGCCTACCAGTCAAAGGCCACACAAGTGTAATTTATGTCAAGCTACATTTAAACGAGTTAATGAACTAAAAGTCCACACGAGACGTCACACTGGTGAAAAACCGTACAAGTGTAAATTGTGTAACAGCGCGTTTGCAGGTTGGAGTGGCTTGACATATCATAAGAGAATTCACACTGGAGAAAAACCACACAGTTGCAGTTTATGCGAAGCTGCATATCTAACTTCTTATAGTCTCAGAGTGCACATGAGAATACACACTGGTGAAACACCATATAAATGTTCATTTTGTGATGAAGCATTTGCTTTGCACCATGCTTTGAAAAAGCACATGATATCACACACTGCGGAAAAGCCACACAAGTGTAATTTATGTCAAGCTGCATTTATGCGGAATTGCGATCTCAACGTGCACATAAGAAGACGACACAGTCGTGAAAAACCGTACAAATGTGAATTGTGCAGCAGTGCATTTGCACTGAAGAGCGGATTGGATGGGCATAAAAAAACTCATACTGGAGAGAAATCACACAAGTGTAGTTTATGTCCATCTGCATTTATACGGGCTCTTCAACTCAAAGTGCACATGAGAAAGCACACTGGTGAGAAACCATATAAGTGCTTATTATGCGATAAAGCATTTGCTTGGAACCATGGCCTTAAAAACCACATGATAATATCACACACCGGGGAAAGACCACACAAGTGCAATATATGTGAAGCTGCATTTATATGGGCTTATGATCTCAAAACGCATAAGAGAAGGCACACTGGTGTAAAACCCTATTTATGCAACGTGTGTCCCAAAGCATATGCCGATAAAGGAACACGAGACATGCATCAAATGGTTCATAGTGGAGAAAAATCTTTTTCGTGCAATGTGTGTTCAAAAACATTTGCACATAAAACCTCTTTTAGAAAGCACATGCGGAGACGCCATGGAGAAAAGCCACACACGTGTGACCTGTGTAACCAGGCTTTTGCCGATAACTGTATGTTGGAAGATCATAAAAGAATCCATACTGGAGAAAGGCGACACAGGTGCAATTTGTGTCAAGCTGCATTTATACGGGCTTATGATCTCAAAACGCACAAGAGAAGGCACACTGGTGTAAAACCTTATTTATGCAACGTGTGTCCCAAAGCATATGCCGATAAGGAGACACGGGACATCCATCAAATGGTTCATAGTGGAGAAAAATCTTTTTCGTGCAATGTGTGTTCAAAAACATTTGCACACAAAACCGCTTTTAAAACGCACATGCGGAGACGCCACGGAGAAAAGCCACACACGTGTGACCTGTGTAACAAGGCTTTTGCCGATAACTGTACGTTGGAAGATCATAAAAGAATCCATACTGGAGAAAGGCGACACAGGTGCAATTTGTGTCAAGCTGCATTTGCAAAGGTTTGTGATCTACGAATGCACATGAGACGGCACACGGGAGAAAAACCATACAAGTGTGAATTCTGTAACCAAGCATTTGCAGAATTAAGTGTATTGAAAGCCCATAGAAGAGTTCATACCGGAGAAAAACCATTCACGTGCAATTTATGTCAGGTTGCTTTTAGGCATGCTAGTAATCTCAAATTGCACAGTAGGAGAATCCACAGTGGTGAAAAACCATATACATGTTTATTATGTGACAAAACATTTGCATTGACTGATGGTCTTAAAAAGCACATAAGGATACACTTTGTAGAGAATCCATAGAAGTTTTGTTATATCCAGGGCTTAAAAGTGTGGTTTACCGGTCATGGACGGCATCCAGGCACTTATTTTTAAAGCTCAACACCGTCCTGCCACTTATTTGTACAGCAGAGCATGGAGAAGTGATGTGCATTTAGGCACTTTTATTCTAAACTTTAATCGGTGTCCCGTCATTAGCATGCTGAACAAAAGTGAGCCGACATAAGCGTGCGGACATAAGATCACAGCAAAATTAGCCCTTCAAATGCGCACAGTGTCGACTACAATGAGAAATTTTAAGGCATTTTCAAAAAATTTAAATTCTTTTCATCAATCGAGCTTCTGGTTAGCAAGGATTATTTTCATCGATCCTGCTTCCATTTAATCATGAATTATTTTCATCAATCCAACTTCTGTTCAAGCAAAGTTATTTTCATCAGCCCAGCTTCTATTTAAACAATAACTTTTGTCAGTACAAGAGACATCATTTTTTTCAAGGGGGCAGAAGAAATTTCATGCATGCAGCTTTTAAAATTTTGTATTTAGTCATACGTGTGCAAGAAACTATGTGGTTGAATTATCAAAAATATTTCTTCATGTTCTTATTTATTTCTTACTAAAGAAAAATTATTTTCAACAATACAACTTCTATTCAGCAAGAATTCTGTTCATGTATCAAAAGCACAAATGGAGAATCGGAAAAAGACGTGGACAGACTAATCGGGCTGGCCAGATGAATACTACAGGTGCTGGGTAAGGTTTTGCTGTACAATTCGAAAATTTGGACACTGGGGAAGCACAGAAACAGTGACTGGGGTGTTTGAAATGGTGCGCATACGAAAGATGGAAGTAGTCACGAGAAGGGTTAGGATAAGGAATACAGAGATATACAAACAGACTGAATATTCATTTCCCCCTCCTTTGAAAATGTCTGTTCCGCCCCTGTTCGACATGATGCGAGAGGACTGTCGAGAGATGGGCTGGTTCATACAGGTGGCTACACACAAAGCCAGATAGAGAGAGAGAGAGAGAGAGAGAGAGAGAGAGAGAGAGGGGGGGGGGGAGAGCATCGTCAAGGCTATAAGTCAACTCTTTTCGCCAATGCTACTTGATGTAAAAAATAACCATTGCGCAATAAATGCGATGATTGATGCAATTTACCGCTTGCAGGGGGTAATGTTTAGGAGGGGGTAATTTGAAACCTTTATACCGGTGTAAAGGTTTCAAATTAACCCCTCCTAAACATTATCCACCGGTAACTTGAAACCGGTTTCAGATTACCCCCGGAAACTAGATTTGCATCAATCATCGCATTTATTGCACAGAAAAATCATCCCGCTTCTTGTTTTGGTTTGAAGATTTTCATCCCTCATCCCACTTCGTGGTATGTTATCAATTTTTTGATCGAAAAAAATAATGGCCTTGAAGCCATTTCTCCATTGTAACTTCAGCGTCGATTAGTATTTTAGTTACAGAAAAAAAACAAGAAGCGGTATGATTTTTCTTATATTTTTAGTGCAATAAATGTGATGATTGATGCAAATCTAGTTTTAATTACAGTTTGCAGGGAGGTAATGTTTAGGATGGGGTAATTTGAAACCTTTGCACCGTAATTTGAAACCTTTACACCGGTGTAAAGGTTTCAAATTACCCCCTCCTAAACATTACCCCCTGCATACTGTAATTGGCGGTTTGGGTCCACTATTCCGAGGGTCCACTATTCCGAAGGTCCACTATTCCGAACCCTAACCTTAAACCTAACCTTAAACCTAAATATAACCCTTACCCTAACTCACCCCAACCCTAACCATAACCCTAAACCTAACCTTAACCCACCCCAACCCTAACCATAACCATAAACCTAAGCCTAACCCACCATAACCATACCTCTAACCCTAACTCTCCCCAACCCTAAACCTAACCATAACCCTAAACCTAATCCTAACCCACCCAACCCTAACCCACCCTAACCCCAACCCTAACCCTAACCCACTGTAACCCTAACACTAGGATAACGAACAAAATATAGCCGATATTCGGAATAGCGGACCTTCGGAATAGTGGACCCTCGGAATAGCGGGCCGTTACCGTAATTGGCATCAATCATCGCATTTATTGCACTAAAAATATCAGAAAAACGTCCCGCTTCTTGTTTTGGTCTGAAGATTTTCATCTGTCATCCCACTTCGTGGTTTGTTATCAATATTTTCATCTGTGGGATGAGGGATGAAAATCTTCAGACCAAAACAAGAAGCGGGATGATTTTTCTGATTTTTTTTAGTGCAATAAATGCGATTATTGATGCAAATCTAGTTTTCAGGGGGGGTAATCTGAAACCGGTTTAAAGTTACCGGGGGGGGGTAATGTTTAGGAGGGGTAATTTGAAACCTTTACACCGGTTTTTGATGGTAAGAAAATGGTCACCCTAGTTTAGCCTATTTAACGACCTTGCCTATAGGCTACTGCTGCACATTGGCCTGCTTTGACGAAGTTACAAGTTAGGTTACTGACAGTACTAAAAATTAATAAGAAAATATCGAACACCACTAGGAATTCCCTAATCAGCCAAGCCATTATTAATTTATCGGTAATTGGGTAGTTTAGGGGGCGCGGACATTTCCCCCTTTGGACAAACCCCCGGACAAAACCCCCGGACAAAACCCCCGGACAATTCCCCCTGATTTAGCCTAGGACATTAACTCCCCGGACAATTCCCACCCTTTACTTCCATTTAGGCAAAATTAAGTAAGTAAGTAAGTAAGAATATTCTTTATTTTACCACCAGCAAACGCACAGTAGTTTACAGAGGAAATAAATAATAGAAAAATAGAAAACATTTATGCAAAGTTATATAACATTCGCATAATAAAACTGTTTCTGGCAAAAGAATCAACTCTAGGAAGGGTTAGATTATGTGGCCTTGGTCGAGTATTGTATGGGGTGACCTTAATGGGAGGGAGGAGGTCGTGAAGAATGTGACAAGGATTTAAGAGGATAGACCGGAAAAGAGCAGAGTCAGCTCTAGAACAGAGAGCATCAAAACTAGGAAAATCGATAGGAAGAAAGCTTAAACGGGTTAATTTTCTTAAAAGACCGTTAAGACGTTTACGTTCCATTGCGTTGGCAAATCCCCACCATACAGGGGAGGCATAAAGTAATCTAGCAATGGTAGTTGCTCTAACAACGTCAAACAGACGTTGACCATGAAGGCCGTGGGCGACTAAAACACGCAGAGCAAACATGGATTGCCGGGCTTTACAGCATATTCTGCTAATGTGTGCCTCAAAGCCAATCCGGTCAGAGATGGTGACACCCAAAACGACCATCTGCTGGACCCTTTGGATGCCCGAGATGGGAGGAGGAAGAGCAATAGCTTTAGACCGAGGTCGCCTGATGATCATTTCAATGGATTAAATGCGTTAAATCCAACTTCTATTTAAATAACAATTATTTTGATCCATCCAGCTCCAATTTAAGCAAGAATATTTTCATCAATCCAGCTCCAATTTAAGCAAGAATATTTTCATCAATCCAGCTTCCATTTCAGCAAGAATATTTTCATCAATCCAGCTCCAATTTCAGCAAGAATATTTTCATCAATCCAGCTCCAATTTAAGCAAGAATCTTTTCATCAATCCAGCTTCCATTTAAGCAACAATATTTTCATCAATCCAGCTCCAATTTAAGCAAGAATATTTTCATCAATCCAGCTTCCATTTAAGTAAAAATTATTTGGTATCAATCCGGCTTCTGTTTATCAAGATATCTATTCATCAATCCAACTTAGGACACTTAGGACCGCCGTTTTATAGTAGTACCACTTACACGCAATATGTTCGACAGGGGGGGAATTGTCCTACCCTGGGGGGGGAATTGTCCGGGGGTTTTGTCCGGGGGTTTTGTCCAGGAGGTAAATGTCCTACACTCGGTAGTTTAGCGTCCCAAATTATTTTGACCATTTCTTTGCAATAATAACTGAAAGACATATACAATAACACATATTTAATTGAGGAAATCATAAAATGTGTGCTTGAAAACCTCAAGGAAGTCCCAAACGGGGTAACTATCGCGTAGAAATGGAAGCTGGATGAGGATTTCTTATGGCTAAAATAAGAACGCTTCAAAGATGGAAGCTGGATCAAGGTTCTGTAATAGTAGTTGAAATAGAAGCTGGATACAAGTTTTCATCGATCTGAAATAGAAGCTGGATTCACGAATAGCATAATAAAGAAGACTTAAGAAGTGGAAGCTGGATGAATGTTTTTATAGATCTAAAAAATAGAAGCTGGATTTATGAAAAGAAATATAAAGAAATGGAACCTGGATGAAGGTTCCAGTTTTGATAAAATAGAAGCTGGATTAACGAGAAATTCCAAGTCTCAACAATAACCTGAATAATTTGGGACGCTAAACTACCCAATTACCAATTTATCAACATTGAGTAATACAATCTAACCGGATTTTGGGCATTAAGTAGAATATCTCCTAAATCTGGTTTAGACTGTCATCAACACAAGATGGTGAACGATAATAGGTTTTATTTCATTGACACGAAATCTGGATTTAATGAATGTATGTGTTCTTTCATCTAGCGAATATATTTTTAAGCGTACAAGCAAATAAGATTTATTTGTACATGGCGCCTGAATATAATCGCCAGAGAGCAGACGTTATGATATTCAACTTCCGCTTGACGCTCTCATAATTTTATTTGTTGTGACGCCATTTTATTTAGTAGGCCGTGTTAAGTATCGACATCGATGGTGTTAAGTGCAGAAACCTAAAGAAACGAAGTAAAGAAGACGCTTTCAGTGAGTTTTATTTGCCATTCTCATTAGTTAACCATCAAGAAGATGTTTCTTCAGTTCTGTGCAGTTCAATAGCTTTAAACTTAAAGTAGCCCGACAGATTGGGTGTAGGACATTAACCCCTGGGCAAACGGGGCGCGGACATTTCCCCCCTGGACAAACCCCCGGACAATAACCCCCGGACAATTCCCCCCTGATTTAGCCTAGGACATTAACCCCCAACAATTCCCCCCCCCCTTTGCTTCCATTTAGGCAAAAATGCGTTTAATCCAACTTCTATTTAAATAACAATTATTTTTTCCATCCAGCTCCAAGCAAGAATATTAAGCAGGAATATTTTCATCAATCCAGCTTCGGTAATGTTTGCCTTTAGCGTCCGAAATTATTTCAATGGTTTCAATGGTAGCATCCGATATTATGTACTTCAGGTTTAAATGATCGTTTCACTTAGGCCTAATATTTAGATTACAATTATTTTCGTCAATCCAGCTCCAGTTAGCAAGAACATTTTCGTCAATCCAGCTCCAGTTAGCAAGAACATTTTCATCAATCCAGCTCCAGTTTTAGGCATGAATATTTTCATCAATCCAGCTTCCATTAAAGTAAGTTTTTGCAAACACCCGTCCGTGAACGCGTTAATTTAAACGCTGAAACGGCTCAAAACACGGAGCTGAAGACACGGAGTATATATTATAGGATGCTACATTGAAATAATTTCGGACGCTAAAGGCAAACATTACCCCAGCTTCCATTTAAGCAAGAATATTTTCATCTATCCAGCTTCCATTTCAGCAAGAATATTTTCATCAATCCAGCTTCCATTTAGGCAAGAATATTTTCATCAATCCAGCTTCCATTTAAGCAAGAATATTTTCATCAATCCAGCTCCAATTTAAGCAAGAATTTTTCATCAATCCAGCTTCCATTTAAGTAAAAATTATTTTGCATCAATCCGGCTTCTATTTAGCAAGAAATCTTTTCATTGATCCAACTTAGGACACTTAGGACCGCCGTTTTATAGTAATACCACTTACACGCAACATGTTCGACAGGGGGGGAATTGTCCTACCCTGGGGGAGAATTGTCCGGGGGGTTTTGTCAGGGGGTTTGTCCGGGGGGAAATGTCCTGCACTCGGGCAAACACCCTAAAACAAACAACGGCATGGCTGTTTTACGGCGCCATTGAAATCCTCATTGTTATTATTTTTTTTATATACCCTCGGAGTAGGACAAAAAACCAGTAGAACATAGATTGCGTTTAAGTGGTATTCCTCCGAAAGTCGGTATTAAGTTCAAAACACATATAATATTATGTTGGTGTTTCAAAAAATATTTAATATGACTTGTGAAAAGAATTGATCATACAAAATTCGGATTGATACCAAATCATTTTTACTTAAATGGGAAGCTGGATTAATGAAAATGTCCTTTCTCAAATGAAAGCTGCATTGATGAAGCTATTATTGCTTAAATGTTAGATATTCTTATTTATGTCATGTTTAATATTTATATGTCTAGATTACAAACTACAAATTAACGTGTCGTTGTTTAGATATTTATCTTTAGGTTGTCTTGTCCTTTTACCGAACTGGTCTTCATTATTATGACACTGATAACACACTTCTTGGTCTTAAATTTATTTTCTGTTTTGCTCCCTTTTACTTTGTTTGATGAATCAAAAACTTCCTCGCATTTTAACTCTTACATTTGTAACTCCTGAAAGTTCATTAAGCTGTTCAATGTGAAATCTTATCTATGTTAAGTTTTCACTATATTGATGCTTTTAAAGGAATCGATAACAACAAAGAACGATATGAAAGCAGAGTTTTGTAAGAAAGGTTTCACAGAATTGAAATTTTGCACTCCACAAACAATTCTTCACTGGAGATACGCTATGCTGTTCACAAGTAAGAGTTGTAAGTGACTTTGACAGGAAATAGTAAACATGTAACAAGAAGTTCATTTGTAATTCGTGTTAAAACGTACTTCCAAAGAATTCTATGCTGGAGGATCATTTAAGAACTGACAGTGGAGTAAAACCTTACTTGTGCAATTTGTGCTGCAAAGCATTTGCATACCGTTTCTCTCTAAAGGAGCACATGAGATAACACACTGGGGAGACACCACACAAGTGTGAATTCTGTACCAGCGCATTTGGACACATATAGTTTGAACATGCACAGGAGAATACACACTGGAGAAGACAATCCACACAAGTGCAATTTATGTGAGTCAGCATTCATGCGGGCTTGCGATCTCAAAATTCATATGAGAAAGCACTCTGGAGAAAAGCCATACAAATGCTCTTTATGCGATAAAGCATTTCCTGCAAGTTGTACTCTTAGAACGCACGTCAGCATACACCATGGAGTAGATGCATTCAAGTGTGATATATGTCAGAAAGCATTTGGTTATAAGGCCACACTTGAAGATCATAGAAGGAGACATACTGGAGAAAAACTGTTCTTGTGCAGTGTGTGTCAAAAAGCATTCATGACAAATGGTAGACGCAGTGCACACCTGAAGATGCATGCCAAAGACAAACCCTACTTGTGCAATTTGTGTCCCAAAGCATTTGCTGTGAAGTCTGCACTGGACAGGCATCAAAGGATCCACACTGGAGAAAAACCTTACTTGTGCGATGTTTGTCCAAAAGCATATGCGCAGAGTAATGCTCTTAGAACTCACATGAGACTACACCGTGGAGAAAAACCATACAAATGTGAGTTGTGTAATAGTGCATTTACAGCAAAGAGTGGATTGGAAGATCATAAGAAAGTCCATTGGCCCACCAGTCAAAGGCCACACAAATGTAATTTATGTCAAGCTACATTTAAACGGGTTTTTGGCCTAAAAATCCACATGAGACGCCACACTGGTGAAAAACCGTACACGTGTAAATTGTGTAACAGGCCGTTTGCAGATAGGAGTAGCTTGATATATCATAAGAGAATTCACACTGGAGAAAAGCCACACAGATGCAGTTTATGCGAAGCTGCATTTATAACTTCTTATAGTCTCAGAGTGCACATGAGAAGTCACACTGGTGAAACACCATATAAATGTTCATTTTGTGATGAAGCATTTGCCTTGCATCATGCTTTAAAAAAGCACATGATATCACACACTGCGGAAAAGCCACACAAGTGTAATTTATGCCAAGCTGCATTTATACAGGCTTGCGACCTTAATGTGCACGTAAGAAGACACACTGGTGAAAAACCGTACAAATGTGAGTTGTGTAATGGTGCATTTGTGCTGAAGAGCGGGTTGGACGAACATAAAACAGTTCATACTGGAGAGAAATCACACAGGTGCAGTTTATGTCCATCTGCATTTTTTCGAGCTTTTAAACTCAAACAGCACATGAGAAGGCACACTGGTGAGAAACCATACCAATGTTCTTTATGCGATAAAGCATTTACAGTAAGTTGTGACCTTAGAAGACACGAGAGAGCAAAACATGTAGAGAAAGCATTCAAGTCTGATTTATGTGATAACAGTTTTGGTTTTAAGGCTACCATTGAAGATCATAGGAGTCATACTGGGGAAAAACCGTATTTGTGCAATGTGTGTCAAAAAGAATTCCCAAGCAATAGTAAACTGACTGCACACCTAAAGATTCATGTTAAAGAAAAACCATACTTGTGCAGTTTGTGTCCCAAAGCATTTGCTGTGAAGTCTACACTGGACAGGCATCAAAGGATCCACACTGGAGAAAAATCTTACTTGTGCGATGTTTGTCCAAAAGCATATGCAAAGAGTGACGCTCTTAGAATTCACATGAGAAGACACCGCGGAGAAAAACCATACAAGTGTGAGTTGTGTAATACTGCATTTACAACAACTAGTGGATTGAAAGAGCATAAGAAGATTCATTGGCCTACCAGTCAAAGGCCACATAAGTGTAATTTATGTCAAGCTACATTTAAACGGGTTAATGACCTAAAAATACACACGAGACGCCACACTGGCGAAAAACCGTACACATGTAAATTGTGTAACAGTGCGTTTGCAGATTGCAGTGGCTTGACATATCATAAGAGAATCCACACTGGAGAAAAACCACACAGATGCAGTTTATGCGAAGCTGCATATCTAACTTCTTATAGTCTCAGAGTGCACATGAGAATACACACTGGTGAAACACCATATAAATGTTCATTTTGTGATGAAGCATTTGCTTTGCACCATGCTTTAAAAAAGCACATGATATCACACACTGCGGAAAAGCCACACAAGTGTAATTTATGTCAAGCTGCATTTATGCGGAATTGCGATCTCAACGTGCACATAAGAAGACGACACAGTCGTGAAAAACCGTACAAATGTGAATTTTGCAGCAGTGCATTTGCACTGAAGAGCGGATTGGATGGGCATAAAAAAACTCATACTGGAGAGAAATCACACAGGTGCAGTTTATGTCCATCTGCATTTATACGGGCTCTTCAACTCAAAGTGCACATGAGAAAGCACACTGGTGAGAAAACATATAATTGCTTATTATGCGATAAAGCATTTGCTTGGAACCATGGCCTTAAAAACCACATGATAATATCACACACCGGGGAAAGACCACACAAGTGCAATATATGTGAAGCTGCATTTATACGGGCTTATGATCTCAAAACGCATAAGAGAAGGCACACTGGTGTAAAACCCTATTTATGCAACGTGTGTCCAAAAGCATATGCCGATAAAGCAACACGAGACATCCATCAAATGGTTCATAGTGGAGAAAAATCTTTTTCGTGCAATGTGTGTTCAAAAACATTTGCACACAAAATCTCTTTTAGAAAGCACATGCGGAGACGCCATGGAGAAAAGCCACACACGTGTGACCTGTGTAACCAGGCTTTTGCCGATAACTGTATGTTGGAAGATCATAAAAGAATCCATACTGGAGAAAGGCGACACAGGTGCAATTTGTGTCAAGCTGCATTTATACGGGCTTATGATCTCAAAACGCACAAGAGAAGGCACACTGGTGTAAAACCTTATTTATGCAACGTGTGTCCCAAAGCATATGCCGATAAAGGAACACGAGACATCCATCAAATGGTTCATAGTGGAGAAAAATCTTTTTCGTGCAATGTGTGTTCAAAAACATTTGCACACAAAACCGCTTTTAAAACGCACATGCGGAGACGCCACGGAGAAAAGCCACACACGTGTGACCTGTGTAACAAGGCTTTTGCCGATAACTGTACGTTGGAAGATCATAAAAGAATCCATACTGGAGAAAGGCGACACAGGTGCAATTTGTGTCAAGCTGCATTTGCAAAGGTTTGTGATCTACGAATGCACATGAGACGGCACACGGGAGAAAAACCATACAAGTGTGAATTCTGTAACCGTGCATTTGCAGAACTAAGTGCATTGAAAACCCATAGAAGAGTTCATACCGGAGAAAAACCATTCAAGTGCAATTTATGTCAGGTTGCTTTTAGGCATGCCAGTAGTCTCAAATTGCACAGTAGGAGAATCCACAGTGGTGAAAAACCATATACATGTTTATTATGTGACAAAACATTTGCATTGACTGATGGTCTTAAAAAGCACATAAGGATGCACTTTGTAGAGAATCCATAGAAGTTTTGTTATCTCCAGGGCTTAAAAGTGTGGTTTACCGGTAATGGACGGCATCCAGGCACTTATTTATAAAGCTCAACGCTGTCCTGTCACTTATTTGTACAGCAGAGCATGGAGAAGTGATGTGCATTTAGGCACTTTTATTCTAAACTTTAATCGGTGTCCCGTCATTAGCATGCTGAATAAAAGCGAGCCGACATAAGCGCGCGGACATATGAGCACGCAAAATTTGCCCTTCAAATGCGCACAGTGTCGACTACAATGAGAAATTTTAAGGCATTTTCCAAAAATATAAATTATTTTCATCAATCCAGCTTCTGGTTAGCAAGGATTATTTTCATCGATCCAGCTTATATTTAACCATGAATTATTTTCATCAATCCAACTTCTGTTCAAGCAAAGTTATTTTCATCAGCCCAGCTTCTATTTAAACAATAACTTTTGTCAGTACAAGAGATATCATTTTTCAAGGGTGCAGAAGAAATTTCGTGCTTGCAGCTTTTTAAAATTTTTTATTTAATCATACGTGTGCAAGAAACTATGTGGTTGAGTGATCAAAAATGTTTCTTCGTGTTCTTATTTATTTCTTGCTAAAGAAAAAATTATTTTCAACAATCCAACTTCTATTCAGCAAGAATTCTGTTCATGTATCATAAGCACAACCGATGACAAAATGGAGAATAGGAAAAATATGTGGACAGAAGAATCGGGCTGGCCAGATGAATACTACAGGTGCTGGGTAAGGTTTGGAGCTCGAAGGAAATAGGAAAAGCCACAGATGTGTTCATTGGTGCCGAGTGCATTGCTGTACAATTCGAAGACTTGGACACTGAGGGAAGCACAGAAGCAGCGGCTGGGGTGTTTGAAATTATGTGCATACGAAAGATGGAAGGAGTCACGAGAAGGGTTAGGATAAGCAATACAGAGATATACAAACAGACTGAATATTCAGCATGATATAATACACAAAATTCAGAGTACACGGTTATGTTTCTTTGGCCCTGTAACCAAAATGCGGGATGAGATAATATCCAAAGATAGGTGTCAACGGAAATGTGCATGGAAAAAAGGTAAAAGGGAAGACCAATGAAGAGATGGTTCGACATCAGAGGCGGATCGTAGGGGGCCAATCTGGCCGTGATCATCTTTTCAAAAGTGCATGGAACGTGCCCCATTTGGTTTCAAACAAGCCCTTTAAATCAAGGCAGCGGGAGATAAAAAAAAGTAGGATACGACTACTAGGGTTCCATGACAATTCGGCGACAGACAATTCGGCGACAGACAATTCGGCGACAGACAGTTTGGCGACAGACAATTCGGCGCCCAGACAATTCGGCGCCAGACAATTCGGCGCCAGCATGTAAATTTATTAAAATCTTTAACACCATAAAGATAGCTTAACTGGAAGCTGGATTGAAGAAAATATTCTTGCTTAAATGGAAGCTGGATGAATGGAAACAGTCTTGCTTAAATGGAAGCTGGATTGAAGAAAATATTCTTGCTTAAATGGAAGCTGGATTGAAGAAAATAGACTTGCTTAACTGGAAGCTGGATTGAAGAAAATATTCTTGCTTAACTGGAAGCTGGATTGAAGAAAATATTCTTGCTTAAATGGAAGCTGGATGAATGGAAACAGTCTTGCTTAAATGGAAGCTGGATTGAAGAAAATATTCTTGCTTAAATGGAAGCTGGAGTGAAGAAAAAATTCTTGCTTAAATGGAAGATGGATTGAAGAAAATAGTCATGCTTAACTGGAAGCTGGATTGAAGAAAATATTCTTGCTTAAATGGAAGCTGGATTGAAGAAAATAGTCTTGCTTAAATGGAAGATGGATTGAAGAAAATAGTCATACTTAACTGGAAGCTGGATTGAAGAAAATATTCTTGCTTAAATGGAAGCTGGATGAATGGAAACAGTCTTGCTTAAATGGAAGCTGGATTGAAGAAAAGATTCCGTTTGATGTTCGTCATAAAACGACGCGCGAACGGCGCCGAATTGTCTGGCGCCGAATTGTCTGGGCGCCGAATTGTCTGTCGCCGAATTGTCTGTCGCCGAATTGTCAGTCGCCGAATTGTCTGTCGCCGAATTGTCTGTCGCCGAATTGTCTGTCGCCGAATTGTCTTGTCACCGACTACTAGGGAGGTCATAATAGGCCTATATCGCCATCGCCAAAGATTACGGTCAACCGACAATTTTTGCCCCCTCCCCCCATTTGAAAATGTATGTATCCGCCCCTGTTCGACATGATACGCGAGGACTGTCGGGAGATGGGTTGGTCCATACAGGAGGCTACACACAAAGCCAGAGAGAGAGAGAGAGAGAGAGAGAGAGAGAGAGAGAGAGAGAGAGAGAGAGAGAGAGAGAGCATCGTCAAAGTTATAAGTCAAGTCTTTTTGCCAACGCCACTTGATGTAAAAAAAATAACCATTGCGCCAAAATAAAACGCATAGTTCGCCAGAGGGGAGATGGTTTGCTATCCATCTTCTACTTGAAGCACTATCAAATATCAATGTAGGCCTAATTCCTCAAATACAGAACTATGATAGGCGTAAATGTTTCAAATTTCCCACCGGTTTTAGATTAGCCTCTGCACACTACTAGATTTGCATCATTCGTGGGCTTTATTGCGCTAGAAAAAAATCAAAAAATGACCCCGCTTTGCTTTGAAGACTTTCATCCGTCGACCCACTAGTCTCGAGGCCGTTTCTTTATGTGACTTTAACGGCGATTAGTATTTTAGTTACATATGAAAGTAAAGCGGGTAATGTTTGCCTTTAGCGTCCGAAATTATTTCAATGGTTTCAATGGTAGCATCCAATCAATCAATCAATCAAAATACTTTATTGATCATCGTGAAACATGTATATGTGTACATACAGTATTGCACAGACAAACAAACAGTTCTTGAAAATGTCACCTACATTGATGTCAAAGGGGTAAGCCCAAAGGAACGTAAGGTTCCGCTAACAGGGTCGCCCTAATTACATGTCGAAGTGCATTGAATATAAGCTATGCAACTCAAAGAAGTGGGGGAAAACAAAACAACAAACAAACTAAACTAAGCTAAGCTAAACTAAAAAAAACAACTAAAAAACACAACAGTAAGAGAACACAACAGTGCACGTGTAGGTAGTGCACATCAAAACAAACCATTTTGTGCATTTATGCAATAGTATCCAAAAGAAATAATTTCAATTTGTATTTGAATTGGTACATTGTAGATACACAAGTAAGATCAATAGGCAGAGAATTCCACATCAACGGTCCACATATTCTAATACTATGTAGTCCAGTAGTGGTACGAACACTTCTTTGGTGGTATCTATTTACAGATCGCGTATAATGGCCATGAACGTCTGAATTTTTACAAAACCAGTGGTTGAAGCTCGTTATGATTAAATTCCTGTGTAGTTTATACATAAATACTCCAATTTGTAGTTTATTAATGTAGTTAAAAGGCAGAATTTTCAAATCACTGAATAATGGTTGTGTGTGGGGGCTCTAAAATGTGCATTGCATATAATTCGAACAGCTCGCTTTTGCAGGGTTGCCAAAATAGTTAAACGAGTGTGGTATGTGGAAGCCCACGTAATATTACAATATGACATATAAGGGTATATCAAAGAGTAATATAAATTCACAAGTATATCTCGTGGCATAAGGTGTCGAACACGAGAGATTATACCTATATTTTTTATATCTTTTTGGATATAGAGTTTATATGCTCCCTCCATGTTAATTGTTCATCAATGTGAACACCCAAAAATTTGGTTGAGGATGCCCTACAAATACATTGTTCATCTATTTTAATCGATATACTGCAATTTGTTGCTGTTCTAAGTTCTTACCCCGATATTATATACTCCGGGTTTAAATGATCGTTTCACTTAGGCCTAATATTTAGATAGCAATTATTTTTCGCCAATCCAGCTCCAGTTAGCAAGAACATTTTCATCAATCCAGCTCCAGTTAGCAAGAACATTTTCATCAATCCAGCTCCAGTTAGGCATGAATATTTTCATCAATCCGGCTTCCATTAAAGTACGTTTTTGCAAACATCCGTCAGTGAACGCGTTAATTTAAACGTTGAGACGTACACAAAACACGGAGCTGAAAACACGGAGTATATAATATAAGATGCTACATTGAAATAATTTAGGACGCTAAAGGCAAACATTACCGTAAAGGGCATATCGAGTGACTGCGGGCGTCCCGGTATGGCAGAATGAAAAGTTGGCAGCCTTATTGTTTAGCCAAGAAGTATTTCAATCAACCCAACTTATCCTTAAGGAAATATGATTTTCTTTCACCTACCGTCCTCTCTCTAAACAAGAATCACGGTGAAAATAATTTAGAATACTAAAATGATAAAAAAAAATTGGGTGGTCTGTTAAAACTGTTAGATATTGTTACTTAGGCTATGTTTCGTATTTTTATGTCTGAATTACGACCTAGAAATGTTTATATATTGATCTCAAGGTGGTCTTATAAATACAACGAAACGGAAGTCGTGGACACATCCGTACAACCATATGTCTTGTCCTTTTAACGAACTGGTCTTCATATAATAAAACTGATAGCACACAGTTCTTGGTCCTAGGTTTTTTAGTTTTGCTCCCTTTTGCCTTGTTCTATCAAAAAATTCTCTACATTTTAACTCTTGCATTTGTAACTGTGAACTGAATCTACAGCAATTTTTTTAATTAAGCTGTAAAAAAGTACTATTTATTTAAGTTTTCACTGTGTTGGTGATTTTAGGATGAGTGAAAGAATCGCTAACAACGAAGAACAATACGACAGCGAGGTTGGTATGAAAGTATTTCAACAAAATTGAAGTTTCGCACTTCACAAACAAGAGTGCTGTAAGTGAATTTCGGGGAAAAAAATAGTAGACGAATAGACTACAAGAACAAACATTGGCGATAAGTCATAAAGTTGCACTTTACATATTGAACCATTTGCATTGAAGAATAAACTAGTAGAACATTGTATTAATCCACATCGGAAAAAAGGCTCAAGTGTGGCTTGTGTTAAAAATATTTGCACTCTGTGACTATCTGACACAACACATAGGCATGCAGACAGGAGAAGAATCAGAAAGGTACAGATGTCCCCTGTGACAAAACGTGTTCAAACAAAAAGTCACTGCAATATCATAAAAGAACCCACAGAAAAGAAAAAACGCACAAGTGTGATTTATGTTCAAAATCTTTTTATGTGGAGGAGTAATCTAGTTGAACACATACTGGCGAAAAACCATTTTAAAAGTGTAGTTATTGTGAGAAAACATTTAGCAGGAAACATCCACTGAACGACCATGTAAAGTCTCATACTGGGGAGAAGCCCTATTTGTGCTCTTTATGTTTCAAAACATTTACACACAACATCTCTGAAAAACGCACATGATGCTACACACTGGAGAAAAACCGTACAAATGTGAATTATGTAGCAAGGCATTGTCTTGCAAGACATAAACGACGTCACACTGTGGAGAAGCTATTCAAATGCAATTTGTGTCTGAAAGCATTTTCGCTAAGTGGCTATTTAAAGCGTCACATGACTACACATGCATGTGTTTTATCTGATGACAAGTTATGTGACACGACTTTTGTTCTGAGTAGCAAACAGCAATGCCATGCAAGGAAAAAAATTAGAGAAAAACCATACAAGTGCGATTTAAGTGACAAATCATTTGCACAGCAAAGTAATCTTTCAGAACAAAAAGAAATTCACAGTGAAGTAAAAAATTTCAAGTGCGGCTTATGTCAAACATCGTTTGCCTCGGAAAGTGATTTCAATCAACACATGAGAATGCATACACAGGAAAGACCGCAAAGCTACATGTGTGATTTGTGTAACAAGTCATTTGCACAGAAGGGTGTGTTAACAAAGCATAAGAAAATGCATGCAGGACTAAAGCCACACAAATGCGATGTATGTCAAGCCACATTTAGAGCACCTTATGATCTCAAAATGCACATGAGAAGGCATACTGGCGAAAAACCATTCAAATGCAGTTATTGTGAGAAAACATTTAGCAGGAAACATCCACTATACGACCATTTAAAGTCTCATACTGGGGAGAAGCCCTATTTGTGCTTTTTATGTTTCAAAACATTTGCACACAACATCTCTCTGAAAACGCACATGATGCTACACACTGGAGAAAAACCTTACAAATGTGAATTATGTAGCAAGGCGTTTGGTCAGAAATGTGGATTGGAGTATCATATAAGAACACACATCGGAGTAAAACACTTCAAGTGCAATTTCTGTGACAATACATTTGCAAAAAAGAGTCAGATGTTAGCACACGAAATATTACACACACCAGACAAATCGCATTCCTGCAATGTGTGTAAGAAGACATTTCCACATGGGAGAAGTCTTGCGGAACATAAACGAAACCACATTGAAGAAAAACCATTCAAATGCAGTTTCTGTCGTAGAGCATTTCCACTGCATGACTTTCTAAAACAGCACTTGAGAATGCACACTGAAGAAGGATTAGAACGGTACAGATGTGTTTTGTGTAACAAAGCATGCTCAAATAAAAAGACACTGGAGTATCATAAGAGAACCCATAATGGAGAAAAACCACACAAGTGTGATTTATGTTCAAAATCTTTTATGTGGAGGAGTAATCTAAATGAGCACAGACGAACCCACACTGGCGAAAAGCCATTCAAATGCAGTTATTGTGAGAAAACATTTAGCAGGAAACATCCACTGGACAACCATTTAAAGACTCATAGTGGGGAGAAACCCTACCCGTGCCATCTATGTTTCAAAACATTTGCACACAACATCTCTCTGAAAGCGCACATGATGCTACACACTGGAGAAAAACCGTACAAATGTGAATTCTGTAGCAAGGCGTTCGGTCAGAAATGCGGATTGGAACATCATATAAGAACACACATCGAAGTAAAACGATTCAGGTGCAATTTCTGTGATAATGCATTTGCAGAGAAGAGTCAGATGTTAGCACATGAAATTTTACACACCCAAGACAAATTGCATGCCAACAACGTATGCAAGAAAACATTTCCACATGGGAGAAGTCTTGCGGAACATAAACAAAACCATATTGAAGAAAAGTCATTTAATTGCAGTTTCTGTCAAAGAGCATTTCCACTGCCTGCCTTTCTAAAACAACACTTGAGAATGCACACAGAAGAAGGATTAGAACGGTACAGATGTGTTTTGTGTAACAAAGCATGCTCAGATAAAAAGACACTGCAATATCATAAGAGAACCCATAATGGAGAAAAACCACACAAGTGTGATTTATGCTCAAGATCTTTTATGTGGAGGAGTAACCTAGTTGAACATAGACGAACCCACACTGGTGAAAAACCATTCAAGTGTAGTTATTGTGAGAAGACGTTTATAAGTAGACATTCACTGAACAGCCATATGATGACTCATACAGGGGAGAAACCCTACTTGTGTCATCTATGCTGCAAAGCATTTACGCACAGCATCTCTCTGAAAACGCACATAATGCTGCACACTGGAGAAAAACCATACAAATGTGACATCTGTAGCAAGACATTTTTGCGAAAGCGTGATTTGGAAGATCATGTCAGAATCCACACCAGAGAAAAACCATTCAAGTGCAATTCATGTGGCAAGGCATTTACACAGAGGGGTCAGTTGTTAGAGCATGGCAAATTGCACAGTGGAGAAAGAACAAAAGCTTGCAACTTGTGTAACAAAACATTTACATACAAGAGTTGTCTTGCAAGACATAAACGACGTCACACTGACGAAAAACCATTCAAATGCAATTTGTGTCTGAAAGCATTTTCGCTAAGTGGCTATTTAAAGCGTCACATGACTACACATGCATGTGTTTTATCTGATGACAAGTTATGTGACACGACATTTGTTCCGAGTAGCAAACAGCAATGCCATGCACGGAAAAAAATTACTGAAAAGCCATACAAGTGCGATTTAAGTGACAAATCATTTGCACAGCAAAGTAATCTTTCAGAACAAAAAGAAATTCACAGTGAAGTAAAAAATTTCAAGTGCGGCTTATGTCAAACATCGTTTGCCTCGGAAAGTGATTTCAATCAACACATGAGAATGCATACACAGGAAAGACCGCAAAGCTACATGTGTGATTTGTGTAACAAGGCATTTGCACAGAAGGGTGTGTTAACAAAGCATAAGAAAATGCATGCAGGACTAAAGCCACACAAATGCGATGTATGTCAAGCCACATTTAGAGCACCTTATGATCTCAAAATGCACATGAGAAGGCATACTGGAGAAAAGCCATACAAATGTTCATTGTGCCATAAAGCATTTCCTTTGACTCATGCTTTAAAAACCCACATGAGAAACCACACTGGAGAGAGTCCATTCAAGTGTGATTTATGTCCTAAAGCTTTTAGACACAATTATACTCTAAAGCAACATAAAAGAAACCATTTCGGTGATAAACCATTCAAGTGTGATTTATGTCAGAAAGCATTTCTAAATAAGGTTGGTCTCGAACACCATATGAGGACACATACTGGGGAAAAGCCTTACCTGTGCAATTTGTGTCCCAAAGCATATGCCCTGAAGAAAACCCTGGACGTGCATCTAAGCATTCACAGTGGAGAAAAACCATACTTGTGCAACGTCTGTCCCAGAGCATTTGCACTGAAGAATACACTGAATGTTCATCTAAAGATTCACAGAGGAGAAAAACCTCACAAGTGCAATGTTTGTTGCAAATCATTTGTACTGAGTACCTTACTCAAAAACCACATGAGAACACATACTGGAGAAGACCAGTAGAAGTGTGGGACGTGTGTGTAATGCTTCATGAACACAGTTGGAGAAAAATTGCAGCTTGTGTCAGTCTGCAAATACAGTATACACGGACTAGTTCTCTCAAAATGCACACGAGAGACACAATGGAGAAACCCTTAAGTGAGAATTCTGTGCAAAATACTTTACTATTGCTTAATCTTTAACATGAAAACTTATGTTAAACTCCACGGAAGCCAAAATCTCATATGAGTGTGAGTTGTAATAGTGCGTCGTGTCGAGCATGATAGAGATATAATAAGAAGATATTGTGCAAGAGAAATTTAACAATTTGACTAGAAATCAGATATTTTGATGGAAATCAATTGTCAACAATAGAGAACATCTTAGATTCCATGTATAAGCCGATTGTGAAGCCACTTGATGATGAACAAGACACTCTTTCAATCGTAGCTTTGTCTAACTTCCAGAAAGCGAGAACTTATTGTTGCGGACTGACACTATGATTTATAAAATCGAATTAACCTAAGGAATACTATAAGCACTACGTGTGTGCTCCACAAAGTGATACACTTAGGAAATAATTTTGAAATGTAAATGTTGATGCTGTTTTAGTAGCCTCAATTTAATTAACAGTTTACGGTAGCCTTCTCTTCGATCGAGTGTAGGATATTTCCAACCTGGACAAGCCCCCACCGGACAAAACAACCAGGACAATTCCCCCCTTTGCTGCACAAATAGAATATTTCTGTAGGTTTAATTTGCTCAAGCTTAGGCTAATTATCCAATTCGTGGTGCTGTGTCAACTATTTAGTGTCATACCGGCAAATGCCAGTCGCTGTCTTTTTGGTGTGAACTTTTAACTTGTTAGTGTCATTCAGTCATTCTCATTTCCAGCTTACTTTATAAAACATTAGTTAACATCAGTTCTGTTATGAATAATTCATATGCAGCGTGTTTTGTGTTTGAATCCTTTATTGTACAGTGTATGTCAGAAACAGTCTGAATAGATTTTAACTGACTAGTTTAATTGGTTCGCATGGTTATGATTAGGCCTATGGGCTTAGACTTAAAGTGATTCTCATCTGGTGTAAAGGTTTCAAATTACCCCCTCCTAAACATTACTCCCCGGTAACTTGAAACCGGTTTCAGATTAACACCCGGAAACTAGATTTGCATCAATCATCGCAGTTATTGCACTAAAAAATCAGAAAAATCATCTCGCTTTTTGTTTTGGTCTGAAGATTTTCATCCATCATCCCACTTCGTGGTATGTTATCAATTTCTTGATCGAAAAAAAATAATAGCCTCGAAGCCATTTCTCCATTGTAACTTCAGCGGCAATTAATTAGTATTTTAGTTACAGATGAAAATATTGATAACAAACCACGAAGTGGGATGACGGATGAAAATCTTTAAAAAAACAAGAGGCCGGATGATTTTTCTTATGTTTTTAGTGCAATAAATGTGATGATTGATGCAAATTACAGTTTGCAGGGGGTAATGTTCTTCTTCTTCTTTTCGTGCTCTGCCCTTAGGCAGGTTCGAATGTTTGACGTCTCCAATCTTGGGTAATGTTCAGGAGGGGGTAATTTGAAATCTTTACACTGGTGTAAAGGTTTCAAATTACACCCTCCTAAACATTACCCCCTTGCAAACTGTATTTTGCATCAATCGTCGCATTTATTGCACTAAAAATATCAGAAAAATCATCCCGCTTATTGTTTTATTTTGAAGATCTTCATCCGTCATCCCACTTCGTGGTTTGTTATCAATATTTTAATCCGTAAATAAAGTACTAATCGCCGCTGAAGTTACAATGGAGAAATGGCTTCGAGGCTATTATTTTTTTTAGACCAAAAAATTGATAACATACCACGAAGTGGGATGACGGATGAAATTCTTCAGACCAAAACAAGAAGCGGGATGATTTTTCAGTGCAATAAATGCGATGATTGATGCAAATCTAGTTTCCGGGAGGTAATCTGAAACCGGTTTCAAGTTACCGGGGGGTAATGTTTAGGAGGGGGTCATTTGAAACCTTTACACCGGCACACGATGAAGCTACATTGTCTACATGAGAGGTGACTGAAAGATCAGAATTAAGAGCTATTCCAAGTATATTGACGTTACCCTTTGCAGTCCATCCATGAGTTCTGGAGCATCCAAACTCTCCGAACGGATTGTCCTCTCTCGTCTCAACAGTTACCTCATCTCCAACAATCTTCTAAACCCAAACCAGTCTGCCTACACTAAGCATCACTCTACCGAAACACTCCTGGCCTCGCTCTACAACAAACTTGTGATGGCGATAGGCCGTCAACAAGTCTCTTGTCTGTGCCTCTTAGACATCTCTGCAGCCTTTGACACAATAGACCATGCTATTCTTCTCAATCGCCTCTCCTCTGTCTTTGGAATCTCTGGCACTGCCCTCTCATGGATCAAAATAATCATACCTTTCCTCACGCTCTTTCATCGTTAGCGCTTCTGGTCACTCATCTAATCAACAAATCCTCACCTGTGGTGTCCCTCAAGGTTCAGTCCTTGGTCCTCTCCTGTTCATTCTCTATACCTCCCCACTCAGCAAACTCATTTCGTCATCCTCTGCTGATCATCACCTCTATGCCGACGACACTCAACTATTCATATCTTTCTCCCCTCGCTCCTTCTCAGACGCACTAAATCAGCTACATAACACAATAACTCAGATTTCAGCCTGGATGACCGCTAATCTGCTCTGCCTCAACCCCTCAAAAACAGAATTTCTCATCATTGGCCTACGCGAGCAATTAAACAAACTAGACTATCCTTCTGACTTTTCTCAAACAGACCAAACTCTTCCTACGCCATACTCTTCTCCTGTCCGCAATCTCGGGGTCATTTTTGACAAAAACCTTACTTTTTCTGACCATATCACCCAGTTATCCCGCGCCTGCTATATGCACATCCGCGACCTCCGTCGATTGCGTCCAATTCTAAATTACAAGACCGCCTGCACAATAGCCACCTCAATAGTTCATTCCAAACTCGACTACTGCAATTCGCTCTTCCATGAAATAGATTCTCTTCAAATTAAACGCCTGCAAAATATCCAGAATGCTCTTGCCCGCGCAGTCACTAAGACTCCCAAACATCACCACATAACCCCTGTTCTCAAGTCTCTTCATTGGCTAAAAGTTTCTCAGCGCATCCATTACAAAATTGTTTCTCTTACCTACAACGCTCTTCAAACCTCTCAGCCCTCCTACATTCGTCAACTAATCACTCAACCGCACAGGTCTACGCGCTCATCATCATATCTTTCTCTCTCTCGGCCTCCAGTATCATCCTCTCTGAAATTCTGCGAGCGCTCCTTAGTCTATGCTGCACCAGCTCTTTGGAACGGACTCCCAACATACCTCCGCCTGTTCGCTCACCCTCCTATCTCTCCTGCAGTCTCACCTCCAAATTCAACCTCTCCTCCGCTTGCACTCTCCTCTGCTGCATTCCATTCACGACTGAAAACCGAACTTTTCAACCTATCCTATCCAGATTCCAATCAAGTTCCATCACCCAACCATCACCGACAACCACCGTAGCACCACGCTGTCTCCTCGGCTTGACCTCCCCGGATTTTTACCTGGCACCGGAACGAAAACGGCAGCTCTGGCTATTGCGGACTTGATTTGATATAGCGCCGGTGAATAAGCTGGTCTCCCTGACGTGGCTTTTGTGGGCGCTGAGAAATTCTCGAAGATTTACATTACATTACATTTTTACATCCACACTCTGACGACAGGAGACGATCATTTCTCTCGACTTTGTAGTATTCAGTCGAAGGTTGTTTTTGGCTGCCCAGCTCTTAACCGAGTCAAGTTCTCCATCGATTGTCTTACGTATAATTGAACCAATTAGCAGATAGGTTTCATCTGCGAATTTCACAAGTAAGTTTATTCCCTAGATGGCAGAAGCACTAGTAATTCTTTTGGACTCGAAAGATTCTGCAGTTTTCTTTAACGCCATTTTAATTTTGATAATCGAAAAGTCAGACTCGATCGGTCCATTTTGTCAAAATAAGCTTAGGTAAGTTTTGTTCGGAATTGTGTTAATAATAATTCAGGTAAAACCGTAATCTACGTTACTAAATTCTGTTAATGCCTTCAGCAGCGTGCTTAATGTTTGCAGTCTGCCAGTCATAGGTCAGTCTGTCATTGAGTGTAGGACATTTCCCCCCTGGACAAAACCCCCGGACAAAACCCCCGGACAATTCCCCCCTCCGGTTTTGCCTAGGACATTAACCCCCCCCGGACAATTCCCCCCTTGCTGCGAAAATAGCCTATTTCTGTGGGTATAAATTCGTTTCATCCAACTTCTATTTAAATAACAATTTCTTTATCAATCCAGCTTCAATTTAAGCATGAATATTTTCATCAATCCAGCTCCAATTTAAGCAAGATTATTTTCATCAATCCAGCTCCAATTTAAGCAAGAATATTTTCATCAATCCAGCTCCAATTTAAGCAAGATTATTTTCATCAATCCAGCTCCAATTTAAGCAAGAATATTTTCATCAATCCAGCTCCAATTTAAGCAAGATTATTTTCATCAATCCAGCTCCAATTTAAGCAAGATTATTTTCATCAATCCAGCTCCAATATAAGCAAGAATATTTTCATCAATCCAGCTTCCATTTAAGTAAAATTTATTTTGTACCAATCCGGATTCTATTTAGCGAGAATTCTTTTCATCAATTTAACTTGCGTACTTAGCACCGACGTTTTACAGTACAACCACTTATACGCAGTATGTTATACCAGGGGGAATTGTCCTACCCTAGGGGGGAATTGTTCGGGGGATTTGTCCGGGGGTTTGTCCGGGGAGAAATGTCCGCGCCCTCTGTCATTAACCCAGCTTCCATTTGTGGAAACGTATCTTTTCAGCGTCTTTTTATTCACTGGTGGCTGTATTGTTATTTTTAATTAATCCAATTTCGATTTTGGTAGGACTCGGGTTTTCCCGGTTGCTTACCTGATGATATGCCAGAGTAAAGGTGATTGTTGACAAAATCTCGTTGAATGTAAGTCAGATTGATGATAATATTTTTACGTAAATAGAAAGTGGGGTACTATAATTTTAATTCACCCTTTTTATTTATTTCAGCGTGTCGATGTAGGTTTCGTGTACGACCCCACAGAAATAGAAATTCGATGAAAAATATTTCATCACGAAGTAGAAGCGGGATTTAGCGCGTGAGGGTCGGTTAGGGCTCAGGTTAGGCGTCGTGAGGGTCGGTTAGGGTTAGTTTTAGGGTTAGTGCAGTCATTCTGCTGAAATTGAAGCTGGATTGATGAAGAATAATTTTCAATGTAAAATTGATGAAAAATATATACTGACAAAATAGAAACGGGATTTATCGAACAAATTCTTGTCTAAGCAGAAGCTGGATCGATTAAAATGGTTCTGGACAAACTAGAAGTTGGCGAAATTAAATCGAAAAAAAGGGTGAATTAAAATTATAGTACCGAAAGTGGGGATCGATGAGAAGATTCTTCATGAAATTGAAGCTGGATATATGAAAGTGCATTTTAACATATTTTATTATTCGCCATTGCATGTTTTTCAGTGTTTATCAGATAGAAGTCGGATTGACGAAAATAATTCTTGCAAAACAGTAGTTGCATTAATGAAAATATTTTTTACTTAAATAGAAGTGGGAGTTATTAAAATAAGTTCGCTGAAATCGAAGCTGGATTGATGAACAATAATTTTTGATTAAATAAAAGTGATTTTTGCTTAAAATAATTCCTGCATGAACAGAAGCGGGATAGATGAAACCAATGCTTGCCGATTTCTAACCTAAGCGGAAGCTGGATTGATTAATAGGATTCCTTCCTACCCAGAGGTTGGATTCATTAAGAATAATAATGCGCGCATCAAGCCAATAATTAAATACGCTAAAATACACTTACCGCTGTATAAAAACAGTAGACCTACGTGTTATTATAATAGGGCCTGGACTGATAAAAAGTCGTTGCTCAAACAGAAGCTGGACTGATGAAAGGAATACACGTTTACCCTGTGTTTGAGAAAATCTCTTTTCAGAGAATTTAATTGAACCTGAGAATATTGTGACCCTTAATCAGAGATTAATTGGCTGGGCACATAATAAAACCGATAGTAGCAGTGAACGTTTTCGCCAGACGAATTAAATGAAAACTGAGTCATGCCAAGACTATAATTATGGTCGCATTAGAAAACATTCACATTTTCAGTTCACATTTACCTATGATGAAATGTAATATGACACCGTCATCATATTCGCTATTCTGACGTCAATTAAGGATCTGATTTATCATTTTTCGGGTAATCTATCATTCTAGCTGAATGAATCGAATTATACGCGAGTATATACGGTACACTACATTTTTCTACTAGCACACCATAATTAATTATTTGTTATCAATCCGACTTCTACTTTGACATGAATCATTCCCATCCTTCAGGCTTCCAGTTAGACAAGAATTAGTTTGATCAATCCAGCTTCTACTTTAACAATAATCGTTGTTTATCAATCTAGCATTTATTTAAGCAGCAGTTTCTTTTTCATCAACCCAGCTCCAATTTCAGCAATAATATTTTCATGAACCCAATTACACAGGGTGTGCCAAAAAAGACCCCCTAGGTTGTTTGCCAATATCTTGGCCAAAAGTAAGAATTTCGAAGTGAAATCCTACAGTTTTAAAGACTGAGCATTCATATTTACACATGATGGCCAGATTTCATGAAAATATTTAAAACAGAACAAAAGTTATACCAGAGAGGACACCCACCGTTTTTTGATGATTCAAAAACGTATCGCAATGTTCAAAAAGTAGCAAAAACACACTTTTGTTAAGTCTCATCTTGCTTTTGGCCAAGATATTGGCAAAAAACTAGAGTGTCTTTTTTGGCGCACCCTGTATTGAAGTGAAAATCATTTTGGTCGATTGGACTTCTATCTATCAAGAATTCGTTTCATCAATCCAACTTGTATGACATAAACGCTAAATCCCATGCAGTAATGATTAATACCGTTAATATGATAGATTACCATTTTTGTTGTAATTTTGTTCCTGGTTTTCATTCATCCTTGGTTTGTGACTGGAAAAACCTTTCCTGCCATGAGGAGTAGGCAAGAAATTATTAATTATATCTAACTAGCGGCTGCTTCTAACAGCGATGGAGTAAGACTTACTTTTTCACTTTTGAAGGCTTCAAGATGAATAAAAGAATTTTGGAGAAGAATAAAGAGGAATGCCATACAACAACAAACTCTGGGGAATTACTGTCCACCTGCAATTCACATAGCAAAACACTTCCCAAGAAAACTAACCTAGCAGTAAATAAGGGAGAAAGTCGAAACAAGTGTCATTTATGTGAGAAAGTATTTATTCGCAAGGGTATATTGATTGCCCATTTAAGGACACATACTGGAGAAAAACCATACTTGTGCAATGTGTGTCCCAAATCATTTGCTCTGAGGACTACGCTGTATGTTCATCAAAGAGTACACAGTGGAGAAAAACCTTACTTGTGCAAGATATGTTTCAAAACATTTGCACGCCGTACCAGCCTTAAAAGGCACATGATGGCACATACTGGAGAAAAGCCATTCAAGTGTGAAATGTGTAATAGTGGTTTTGTAGAGAGGAGAAGCTTAGAAGTGCACAAGAGAATACATACTGGAGAAAAACCTTTTAAGTGCAATTTATGTCAATCATCATTCACACTCGCTTATAAACTCAAACAACACATGAGGAGCCATACTGGAGAAAAGCCATTCAAGTGTCTGTTATGTCATGATGCGTTTTCGTCTAAGCGTAATCTTACATATCACAGTGGAACATGCACTGGAGAAAAGGCGTCATACAAATGTGAAAAGCCATACTTGTGCCACCTATGTCCCAATGCATTTCCATTGAAGAGAGCACTGAATAGCCATTTAAAGATCCACAGTGGAGAGAAACCTTACTTGTGCAAGGCGTGTCCCAAATCATTTGCTTTCATGAATACACTGAAAATTCATGAAAGGGTGCACAGTGGAGAAAAACCTTACTTGTGCAAGGTATGTTGCAAAACATTTGCACGCTCTACCAGTCTTAAAAGGCACGTGATGGCACATACTGGTGAAAAGCCGTTCAAGTGTGAAATGTGTAATAGTGCATTTGTAGCGAAGAGGGACTTAGAAGTGCACACAAGAATCCATACAGGGGAAAAACCATATAAGTGCAAATTATGTGAAGCTGCATTCAGATCAGCTTATCTTCTTAAACCACATGTGAGAACTCACACTGGAGAGAAGCCATACAAATGTCTGTTATGTCAACGTGCATTTACTTATAAGCGTGACGTCACAAATCACAATAGAAAATGCACTGCAGAAAAGACAAACAACCGTGAATTGCATCAAGAAACAGACAAAAATGCTGAAAAGATGTGAATTATGCTTGAGATCTGTGTTAAGCATCACAGAAAGTCGAAAGTGACATGGTCCCATGGAGGTAATTTATTCTCGAAAGACATTTACCATGTTCAATGGAAATGATAACTGTTTAGCACGCTCAGCATATTGCCAGCAATGGGAACTATTCAACATTATTCATGTAAACTTTCAGTAGATGAATCAGAAACTTTATTATTAGCTGTATATTTGTTGTGAAGGAAAGTTTGTTAGTTGGAAGATCATTGTTACAGGCAATAACTTTGTTGCTTTGATTGCATACGGACAGATAAAATTTTAATATAGCCCAGTTGTGCTCTATTCCTAGAGCAAAGAAATCACATTAACAATTATTTCATTGAGTTGTTCTTTTCAATGCTTGCAATGTACAACAGTAACTGTTGGTCTGCCATGCTTCTAAAACATTCGATTGTTTAACGTGATGTTTTCGAAGACCATGGCAGTGAATACGTGTCGAACCGATCTGATAAACTCGTTGCTTTGTCGATGCTGGCATTAAACAAGACTTTACTCAGTGATCACCTTACTGACAAAAAACATGTATCAGTGTCGTAAATTATTTGCCACTGCATAAATTAATCACCATTGCATGGGACACTGTTTCAAGGAGATTTTCTATTGTGACACCAGGAGAGCTTCTGAGAAGCCTACCTTCAAGTTTTAAGATAGAAAACTTCCTTCCTGTAGACTTATCTTTGTTCCTAAAATTAATTGTTTCACCATTGCATGAGTTTCGGCTTTGGTAGAGTAAGCTTGCACGTTATATTTGCAAAACGATTTCTTGCTAAATACTGGATTGATTTCAAAATATTTTTTACTTAAGTAAATGTAAGAATTATACAAGCATTCTCGCTGAAGTTGAAACTGAAGTGTTGAACAGTAATTTTTAGTTACAGATTACAAGTTATATTGATGGAAAATAATTGCTACCTAAAGAGAAGTGGAATTGATTAAACGAATTCTTGGCTAAACAGAAGATGGATCGATGAGAAGGTTTCTTGTCAAAGTTGAAGTTTGATTGATTAAAAATAATTATGCTGCAACGAGCGAATAATTTTATGATGCTAAAATAAACGTTTATCGTATGTTGTATAGAGTTATGTGGTAACAACAACGAGTAAACCTCGAGACGGATATAGTTATGCAAAGTCTGTCTTTAAATTAGGAACTTACGGCAACATTTTCTTATTCAGCTTCCTTTATTATAATGAGATATGGCCTTGAATCAGATGACAGAACTCTTGCAGCATAGAAGAGTGCAAACTTACTCAAATCACTACTTCTTCATTCCTTTTAATGTCTTGTCTGCTTTGACAAACCATCGTTCAGATGCACTTATGGTAAATGATGTGAAAAATAAATATGGAAGCTGACAGTTGTAGCAAAGACCTTCTAGTCTACGACTACCAGATAAATTAACTGAAAACTAGGACTTGTTGAGTGCATAAAGCTGCACTAAAGCTTTAACAGTTTCCCTTCACATTTACATGTTGGTAAAATAAAATAAACATCCTGAATTTTTTGTTCTAAATTCAATGAAGGAACTGGTTCATGATTTCTGGTTTACGGTCTTGTTCTTTTATTCCATTCTTCCTTGGTTGATGAATAGAAAACGATGTCCTGCTATTTTAAGACCGACATTTTCTAACCTAGTGAATCTACAGCACTTCTTTAAAGAGAATCTATGTTGTGTTTTGAAGATGTGAAGAAGGACTGCAAAAATATGGAGAACAGGGAGAAAGAATTTCAAATAGGCCTAAAAACAAATCGTGGACAACAACAAAAGCTGGTCACTTGCAATTTATGCAATAAAACACATTTGCAGCGAAAGGTGATCTGGCAGACCATAAAGTTATCCACACTGGAGTGAAACCATTCTGGTGCAATTTCTGTCAAAGGCATTTCCCCGGGTGGTTGTGGTAGCATATTATACATGCCTACATGCATACATGATTGTTATTATTCGGTGAATATTATGATCCAGGGTTTCGAAGGTCAGCGGTACAAACAGTTATTATTGACATTTTGTTGCGGATATCTTCCAATCCGAAAATCCATATTTGATCATGATTTTAGATATCAACTGAGAGCACGTATCTTAAAAGTAGGCTTACGTTATTCAATTACTACCATTGAGATGTAGGTAAAACTTCATTTTAGGTGCGTAAATTATTTCTCACGATTTCAAACCGGATAGTTGTCTGAAATTATCGTTAACACTGTAAGAAACATGTCCTCATGTCGGAATCGCATTTTCGTCAATCCAGCTTCTATTTCATGTGTAACGATATTGCCTTAAATTGGAGCTGGAATGATTAAAATGTTCTTGCTTAAATTGGAGCTGGATGGAGTAAAATGTATTGCCTTAACTTGGAGCTAGATTGATGAAAATATTAACTGGAAGGTGGATTCAATTAAAGTTGGATGGATGAAATGTTCTTGCTTAAATTCGTGCCGGATGGATGATAAAAAATTAAGAAATGGAAGCTGGATGAAGGTTTTTATATATCTGAAATAGAAGCTGGATGAATGATAAAACGATGGATGAGTGATAAAACGCTTAAAAAATGGATGCGGGATCAAGGTATTTAGAGTAAGTAAGGAAGTACAGTAAGTAAGTGTATACATGGAGAAATAATTTACGCACCTAAAATGAAGTTTTACCGAGATGTATTCTATATATAATATATACGCTAGAGAGAGCATGACGTATCTGCCCTTCAGTCAGATTATGAAGTCAAATTTACCGACCAATCACAAGCGAGTCTCATACCAACCAATCACAGTCTTACAGCATCGAGTTGAAAAATAAATAAACCGACATCAGCATTTTTATAATAAAACGAACATGTCGATGCTTGCTTGTTAATTATGCAGTTTCTTGCAATATTGACATGTAAACATCGATATTATAAAAAATTTGATATTATTTTATTTATTTTCCCCCACATCAATGCTGTACGACTGTGATTGGCCAGTATGATAATCGCCGATGATTGGTTTGTGCGAATTACACAGATATGATGTGATTGGTCGGTGCGAATTAAACCGACTTCAATATAGAGACGTGATACTCTCTCTAGTGATATATTCATTATATAATACACCTCTATGATTACTACCGAATACTTAATCAGACGCGTCAGAAGTGCAGGCGATTTGGATTTGCATTGTAATCATTATTCGCTAGAGGACAGGATCATCAGAATCAAAATTGAATTGAAATCATTTGGTTCTTTCCTTAACCTCATTTGCAAATTGCGATCACAAAGGATTCAACCTAGCGGTGCTTTATATCAATACGCATGTTTCCGTGAGTAGGCCTAACTGTTTATATCGTTGAATTGAAAACAAAGGGTTATTTTTGCTTTTCATTGCAAGTCGTATGAGTGTTGGCTAATTTTTATTGAGATAAGTTAGTCGATGTATCCAACGGAACGATAATAGGGGTCATTACCGTTTCTCGAGTATACAATGGATCAGAGCTGCAATAGGAGTGTAGGACATTTCCCACCTGGACAAACTCCCCTCCCGGACAATCCCCCCGAACAAAAACCCCTCGGAAAATTTCCCCCTGATTTAGCCTAGGACATTAACCTCCGGAAATTCCTCCCTTTGCTGCGCAAGGCCTATTTTTGTAGGTATTTTCTGCTCAAACTTAATCTAATTATCCAATTCACGGTGCTGTGTCAACTAGTTAGTGTCATACGGTTCCACGACAACTGGTCTACCGACAACTCGTCTACCGACAACTCGTCTCCGGACAATTGGTCTAACGACAACTGGTCTACAGACGAATAGTATTGGTGAAATAGAAGCTGAATTTATGAAAATGGTTTTTTTTTAGCTTAAATGGAAGCTAGATTGATGATTTTATTCATTTATTTCGACATGCATCCAGCTTCTACTTCAGATCTAAAGATACCTTCATCTAGCTTCTATTTCTCACCCGTTATTTTCGTCAAACCAGCTTCTATTTTAAATGTATAAAAATACCCTCATCCAGCTTCCATTACTTAAGCGTTTTTTCATTAATCCAGCTTCTATTTCCGACCAAGAAATACTTTCATCCAGCTTTTATTTCTCATACGTTATTTTCGTCAATCCATCTTCTATTTAACCTGTAAAAGAGCCATCATCCAGATTCCATTTCTCTTGCGTTTTTTCATCAATCCAACCTCCATTTCACCTGTAGAAAATTTCATCCAGCTTCCATTTCTCAACCGCTGGATCAGTTGTCTGTAGACCAGTTGTCGTAGACGAATTGTCCGGAGACCACTTGTCGTTAGACGAGTTGTCGGTAGACCAGTTGTCGTGACAGTGTCATACAGGTAAGCACCTGTGACCGTCATTCAGGCGTAAACTTATAGCTTGTTAGTATTGTTTAGTCTCTCCGATATGAAGCTAATACCTGTTGGTGTAATTTGGGACAGCATGAATCCTTGTCATAAATCCAGCTTCCATTTAGGCAAAAATTCATTTAATCCGACTTCTATTGAAATAACAATTATTTTTATCCATCCAGCTCCATTTTAAGCAAGAATATTATCATCCATCCAGCTCCAATTTAAGAAGGAATATTTTCATCAATCCAGCTCCAATTTAAGCAAGAATATTTTCATCAATCCAGCTCCAATTTAAGCAAGAATATTTTCATCAATCCAGCTCCACATTAAGCAAGAATATTTTCATCAATTCAGCTTCCATACTAGTAAAAATTATTTTGTATCAATCCGGCTACTGTTTAGCCAATAATCTTTTCATCAATCCAACTTGCGTACTTAAGACTGCTGTTTTATTGTAATACCACTTGCACGCAATATGTTCTACCAGGGGGTTTGTTCTACCCTGGAGGGTGAATTGTCCCTGGGGATTTTTGTATGGGGGTTTTGTCTAGGGGGAAATGTCCATGCCCCTGCAATAGATGTATAAGATTGATTTCGAAGTAAGACCGACTTTTAGCATCGGAAACTATTAACTTTTGCATGGGTTTCAGCAATGGTCGAATACATATCAGCTTGAGAAAAAAATTATTGCTAAAAAGAAGTCGGATTTCTGAAATTAGTTTTTGCAGAGAAAAAACATGAGATTTATGAAAACAATCGCACCGAAATTGATTCTGGATTGGTGAAGAATAATTTTTTTATGAACTAGAAGTTCATATGAACTAGAAGTTCACTTGATGAAAAATAATTGCTGCCTATATAGAAGCCGGGTTATGAAATGTATTCATGCCTAAGCAGAAGCTGGATTGATTAAAAGCATTCTTGCCAAACTAGAGGTTGGACTGATTACAAATAACAATGCTGCATCGAGTAACTTCCGACACTAAAAGCCGGTTTTACCAATTTACCATAACAGAGTGAGTAAATGTGTGGAATCGACAACAAATTGACAACAAACCATTTCTGAACAGGCAAAAACTTTCAGCGATCCAGCTTCAATTGAGGAAAAGATTCAGATGCAGCAATCCAGCTTCTGTTATCTGTAACAGTTGATATCAATCCAGGGTAATTGTGTATTTTAGGCTGGTAAATGTTTCCCTCATTGCATTACTTTTATTTTTGATCAGTCCAACTTATGGTTTGACAAGAATCTATCCTATCAATCCTGCTTCTGTTTAGGAAACAATTTTTCCTCATCAATACAACTTCTATTTCATAAAAAAAACTCCTCAAATCCAACTTCGATTTCAGCGAGATTGCTGTAATAAATCCCGATTCTATTTCCCTAAAATTATGTATCATCAATTTGGCTTCCATTTAGCAACAATTATTTTCGTCAGTCTGACTTGTATTCGTCCACCGCTGAAATTCATGCAATGGCGAATAATTTACAACATGTGCTAAATCGCATGTTTACCAATCCAGCTTCTATTAAGGTGAAGAATTATACTTATTCCATGAAATTCAATATAGGCAAAATGCTACTTTAGGTAATCTATTGCTTTAAATTATTCACCCAATGCAGCATTGTTATCTCCCATCAGTCTGACTTCCATTTCGACTCGAATTCTTTCAATCAATCCACCTTTCGTTTGACAAGAATTTGTTTTATATATGTACAGCTTCTACTGGAGCAACAATGTTTTATATCAATCCAACATGTCAGCTTTTGATTTCACCCTCCCGGGACGCTCGCAATTACTCATTGCTACTTGCATTAGACTCACTCAACATTCACTACATTATAACGTTTTAACATGGCATATGCTCTAGAGTTACAGTCAAATCATGTTAGAAATTACTTGTCCTTTATTTATTGAATTTTTAACTTGAAGACAACATTGTTCTATTTAATAGACAGACAGACAGACTCCCTTGTAGCAGCATGGCTGCATTATGGCGCCATAGAAATTGTCGTCATTACTATTACTCACGGAAAGTATAACACTTAATTTTTGAAATGTATATTGTGTTTTGAAGACTTGAAGATGAATGCAAAAATCATGGAGACAAGTATGGAAGAATTTCAAACAAGAACAAGCGGTGGACACAAACCATACACCTGTAATGTATGCAATAAAACATTTGCTGCGAAAGGTGGTCTGACAAAACATAAATCTCTCCATACTGGAGAAAAACCTTTCAAGTGTAATTTTTGTGAAAAGGCATTTACATGGAGTAGCTCTTTCCAACTGCACATCAGAATGCACACGGGAGTCAGACCATACAATTGTGATTTTTGCGGGAAATCGTTCACGCAAAAGCCTACTCTAGTTGAACATAAAAGAATACATACTGGTGAAAAGCCATTCAAGTGCAGTTTGTGTGAGAAAGCATTTACCAACAGACAAATACTGAAGGGCCACACAAGGACCCATACTGGAGAAAAACCCTTCTTATGCAACTTATGTCCCAAGGCATTTAAGCTGAAAAGTACACTGCGTGTCCATCAAAAAATCCACAGTGAAGAAAGACGATCTTGTAATTTCTGTGGCAAATCATATGCAGACAATGCCTCTTTTGAAAGACACACAAAAATGCAAACTGGAGAAGGACCATACGAATGTCAACTGTGCAACATATCGTTCGCACAAAAGTGTGCACTTCAAAAGCATGAGAGAAGTCATGGCAGAGGCCAGCCGTTCAGTAGAAATGTTAACAACAAAACATGTGCACTAAGCAGTAATGAAGAGTCCCATACAAGATCAGACAGTGGAGAAGCACAATGCCAATTCAATTCATGTAGCAAATCATCTGCAGCGAATGGTAATCTGGCAGAACCTAAATTCATCTATGCTGGAGAGAAACCCTACAGGTGTGATGTCTGTGAAAAAACATTTGCACAGAGTGGCGCTCTCAAACAGCACTTGATAATACACACAGGAGAGAAACCATTCAAATGTAATTTGTGTCAAAAAACATTTGCACTGAAAGGCCAATTCAAACAGCATATCAAAATGCATGCAGAAGAAAGATCATTCAAATGTGATTTATGTTCAAAATCTTTTCGACTTAAGACTACTTTAGTCCATCATAGACGAGTCCATACTGGCGAAAGACCATTTATGTGCAGTTTCTGTGACAAGGCCTTTATTACGAAATGGATGCTGAAACAACATATCAATACCCATACTGGAGAAAGACCCTACCTTTGCAATTTGTGTCCCAAAGCATTTGCATGGCACAGTGACCTGTATGAACATCGCAAAACCCACAGTGGAAACAAAATATACTTCTGTAATTTTTGCTGCAAATCATTTGCAGACAACGCCTCGCTTGAAAAACACGTGAATTTCCAGACTCGACAAGGACCACACACGTGTCAATTGTGTGATGTGGCGTTCGCACAGAAGTGTGCACTTAGAGAACATGAGAGAACTCATGATGATGATCGGCCATTCAATAAAGATGTTTGCGGCAAAATATTTGCCGTCAACAGTAAAGAAGAATGCCATGCAAAAACAAACTGTGGAGAAACGCAATGCTCTTGTAAATCATGTAGCAAAACATTGGCAGCAAAAGGTAGCCTGGGAGAACATGAATTAATCCGTATTGGAAAAGCACCACTTGGATGCATGGGAGAGAAACTATTCAAGTGTGATTTATGTTCAAAGTTTTTTCTGCAAAAGACTGCACTGGTCGAGCATAGACGAAACCATACTGGTGAAAAACCAGTAACGTGTAGTTTATGCGAAAAAACATTTATCAGTAAATCTAAACTAAACGAGCATTTTAGGACTCATACTGGTGCAAAACCATTCTTGTGCAATTTTTGTCCAAAGGCATTTGCTCATAAGAGTGCATTGAATTCCCATCTAGAATTGCACAGAGGAGAAAAAATATACATGTGCACTGCATGTTCTAAAATATTCACACAAAGGGCCGCTCTAAGAAGTCACATGAAAACACACTGCAATGAGAAACCACACACTTGTCATTTGTGTAACAAAGCATTTGCACGGAAGAGTGCATTGGACGGTCATATCAGTATCCATACTGGAGTAAAGCCACATAAATGCCCCTTATGTCAAGCTGCATATAGACTGCCTTTTAGTCTGAAAGTTCACCTGAGAGGGCACAACGGAGAAAAACCACACTCTCAAGGAAAACTACACAAGTGTTTTTTATGTCATAAAGAATTTCCACAGAAAGGTATTCTTAAAACTCACATGAAAACACACACTGGAGAAAAACCGTTCAATTGTGATTTATGTCATAGAGCATTTGGACTGAATAGTGCTCTTAAAAGTCACATGGCAACACACACTGGAGAAAAACCATTCAAGTGTGATTTTTGTCCAAAAGCTTTTAGACACAAGAATAATCTAAAACAACATAAAAGAACCCACATAGGAGATAAACCATTCAAGTGCAGTTTATGTCAGAAAGCATTCATGAATAATGCTTGCCTCAAAATCCATGTAAGGATGCACACTGGAGAAAAACCTTACTTGTGCGATGTGTGTTCCAAAGCATTTGCAGCCAAAGAGTGTCTTAAAATGCACATGAGAGTTCACACAGGAGAAAAACCGTACAAGTGTGAACTGTGTAGCTGTGCATTTTCACGAAGGTGTTATTTGGAAAAGCATAAGAGAACACATACTGAACCAGACTAATGCAATTTATCCCAGACAGAGCCAAGAAGATAATTTGCATGAGGCATTTTACCTTAGTAGTTTACTGAAAATGTGAATATGTTGACAGAAATAAGTTGTTGAAAATATAAACTATTCACCTGGGATGATTCATAAATGTGACACTTGTGTGGTGAAAATTGATGACTTTATATTTCGTTCATATTTATCCTAAGTGTTGAGACAATTATATTGCTGAATGTGTGATGTTGCAAGTGCTAATGGTGTTCCATAATAGGATAACACTCCATGAACTGCTATTTTAAATGCATCTGATGCTATATTTTCCATTTATAAAAAAATAATTGAACATACTTTTTCTGTATTTCAATAGTCATCTGCAAGGTTGACAAGAAAAATTCCAGGCCTCAAGTAGAGCAGTCACAGCACAGTATGCTATTTAAACTGTGGTAAAAGGCCCTTAAAGTATCTTAAAGTATCTTTCTCTGTGAGAAAATAATTGTAGGAACAAATTGAAATACTAAAAGTGCAGATATGACCTAGACAATAATTATTTTATTTTATATTATGCAACAAGATTTGATTCAGTTTTTAGTTTGAAGTTTAGAATGATTGGTAGTTAAGCCTCTGTTATAAATATTACACGGTTAAAAACAACGACCTCACATAATATTATATTACTAGACAGAGCTTCCTATGTTGAGCTGCCCAGTGACGTTGAAGCAGCAAGAAACAAAAGTATAACATGAAATTTTTGGTGTCGCACTTATGGTCTATTTTTAGCTCAACCAATGAAACGTCATGAAGGAACCTCCATCACTGTGTGATTGGTTGAGCTAAAAATAGTAAGTGTGATGAACGCCACTGGTTGAACTAAAAATAGTGTGATGAACGATTGCGAGAAAGTCCACAAGATGTTTCAGCAGAGACCACGTGATCCCACCGGCCTGCTTGAAAAGGCATAGCTCATCAGCTTTGTCTGTATAAGTATTAAGCTCAGACTCCTAGAATGTTGCCGGGCACCTTGGGCATCCTTCTGTCCCTCCTTGCGGCAACTCATCTTGTCATCTGTATCGTATTCGCTCAGTGTCTTATTTAATGCAAGAATTCCTGGCTTGGATCTTTTAACTTTTCCTGCTATAACCTACCTATTAGAGTACTTGATTGTTTTGACGCATGCTGAAGCATTGGTTTTATTACTTGACATGATATATTGCTGAAGCATTGGTTTTATTACTTGACATGATATATTATCAGTTCGCAATAGTTCTGTATATTATAATGTTATATGATATCCATCTTGTTCTGTGTTTAGACTATTCTTATCGTGTTAGTCACTTTAACGTTCTAATTATTAACATTAGCCAGAAGAGGAGTAGGCTTACACCATTCGCATGACAATGATAGCAGAGCGAATTAGTCGTATAAACGAACATTTGTAAGCCCATATGAGCTACCAATGCAAAAAGGTACTGCAATTGTGTTTTAGTTGGGTTTTTTTTAGCTTAGTTTAGTTTAGTTTAGCTTGCTGTTGTTTGTTTTTTTCCCACTTGTCTCAGTTGCATAACTTACATTCAATGCACTTTGATAAACTTGTAAAATGGAATAGAATGTTTTACACGTCATATACAACTGTCTATAAACATATACTGTTATGCAGAAAATTAATGATTGATTGATTGATTCTTCATGTAATTAGGGCGACCCTGTTAGCGGAACCTTACGTTCCTTTGGGCTTACCCATTTGACATCAATGCATGTGACTATTTCAACCACTATTTGTTTGTGCTATAATGTATGTATACATATGCATGTATATGATGATCAATAAAGTATTTGATTTGATTTGATTTGCTCTGCACCATTATAGTCCTAATGCACTGAAAACCCAATTCTTTCAGACAGTATAGCTTAAATAGCCGGTTTCCCACGTGAAGAGCTTCAACCTTTAAACCGCCGGAACCGAACCTTTTCCGTCCCCCCCTCCCCAATATAACAGAATGCCGAAACCGGCTATAGCTGGACACCAGCAAGTGTACATGTAATAGCAAAATTAGAGTGTCAAGTCCAGAACCCTGTACAAAACTGGCATTGATAGGCCCCTACTTTAGTAAAAAGAGATAATTCCAAATAACTTACATGATTGTATAATAGGTAGCCTAGACCTAATGCAATTACCGAATTTAGCTACACAGCAGGGTTATACCCTACTTCTTTGCAATCAAGGATGATTGGACTTTAAATGAGAAATTATAATCATCTGCACCTAAAAATGACCGCATATGGACCTACATTATTTTAAGTGCACGCATATAGTTGATACATGTGGTCTTTGTGGGGCCTAGGCCTATGCCTATAATAAAAAATTAAATGAAGTAGACTACAGTCTACGTATTGGATTTGGGTAAACACGAACTGGACCTCCTTTTGACTACTCGTAGGCCTACATGTACATGTGCCTTATCACTTAACGCAGCACCCGTGAATAAGCTGGTTCCTCGCGCTTGTCTTTCGAGTGGCGCCTTAGAAGTTTGGAGAATACTATTACGTTTCACCGGAAATGTGGTAATTGTAAACGTAATTATTACATGAGCGATAAAGAACGTGCGCTAGATTCGCTAGTTGGTAACGCTAGTTTTTATTTCCTTTCAAAATGTGATGCAAGCTGAATTTTATTGCATTGTATTTATTCCCTAGAGGGCCTGTGTATCGGCAATCCAACTTCAGCGTAAAAGTTAATGTGTAGTTTCTGTTTTTTCTTAAGGGCCATTATTTTCTGACAAAGGAATCGATACAATCGGTGCATTTATCATAATACGCGGTAAGTTGTTAAAGGCATTGTCTTGTGAATAAAGATTATAAAGGTGCGTTAATCTTCACAGTCAAAGGGCTTAGAAAACCTTAGATAAGCTTACTTCACAGGGTGCACATTGACAAGGTCCAGGTTTAAGGCCTACGATTGTGTAGGGTCAACCCGAAGCCCCGAAACCTGAATCTGTAAGCGTGTATTTTTACGTCGTGAATTTTCGCTGGTTGCAGCATTATTTTTAATTAATCCTACTTCTAGTTTGACAAGAATCTTTCTCATCGATCCTGCTTGCGTTTAGGCAAGAATTCGTCTAATCCAGGGCCGCATTAAGGCTTCTGCCGACCAGTGTGCTGTGATATCTTTGTGGACCCTCTTCTGTCAGCCACCTGTCCTCCAGGCACATCAATAAATAATTATGCCATGTTTATTAGTGGGAACAGCCTAAAGATGCCTTGGTGAATTTTTTGCGTATTTTATTATATCGAAATCGATATCATGTATTTTAGCGTATTTTATTTTTTGGCGTCTGTATTTATGTATTCCGTTGAAAAAATCGTTGTAACGATTCATGTTTCTTTTGAAAAGTTAAAAACATACAAAATTGAAAGGATAGTGGAAGTTAGATTGATTAAAAACTTCTTGGTGAAATAGAAGCTGGGTGATGAAGAGCGCTTGAAAAATTGGAGCTAAATTAAGATATCTATAATGGATTAAATGGCGGCTGCATTGACGAAAATGACGCTTAAGAAATGGAAGCTGAATTGAGAAAAGAATGCTAGAGAAATAGAAGTTGGATTGATGAAAAATATTTTTCATAAATAGAAGCGGATTGCTAAAAGGATTTGTAATTAAATAGGAGCTGGATTGATAACAACCGATTTTCACAAAAATAGTGTTTGAAATGATGAGAAATAATTGTTGCTCCTTCATGCCAAAGCAGAAGTGGGATTGATGAGATATATGCGTGAGTTCGAAATTCGCCACCAAACAATAAAATACGTTATTTGTTTTTGGTTAAGATGTTTGGAATAAAATACGTTAAAACACACTTTTACCGAGCCACGCAAAGAAGCCCAAATGGCTAATAGACTGTCTGCCCTAGTTCTTCTAATAATCAGCTATTCGGATCAATTGATGATGACTAGGTTTGAGAGTATCTCTTTTTCAGATAATTTCGTTGAATCTGAGAGTGACCCAAGTGCAGTGTCAATAAATGGTGTAGTAAATATTCAAACTGGCAGTGGTAGTACTTAAACAATATCACCAGAAAAATTAGCTGAAAGCTGAGCCCTGTTGAGCGGATGCATTGTATTGGCAGATTTTTTTCTTTAGTTCCATTCTTCCTTGGTTGATGATTGATAAAGATTTTCCGCTATTTTAACACTGACACTTATGACTGCTGGTGCAATTTTTTGAGAGCGCGGTGATGCATTGGATAACACATTGGCATGGAGATCAGCAGAGCTGAGTTCGGTTCCCAAAACCCGTAGGATAGACGTGCTTTGTAGACTGCAATTAATGCTGTGTATTGCACGCTCGCAATACTGGCCTAGTTAGCTACACCGGTAAGCGAGAGCGGCATTCGTCTGTTGGTTGCAACGGACTGCGGTTCAAGCCCCGAGCTGGGAGTTGACATTCAGAGATTTAGATATCTCGGGCTAGCACGTGGGGGACGTAGGGGCACAAGCTCCTGCGGAGCGACCTTGGGCAAGTTGCTTACCCATCATTGTCTGTGGGGAAGGCAACGGGAAACCACCTCATTCGTCTCATCCCCAGGGGCATAAAGCCAATGAATCTGCCTTCGGGCAGAGAACCATCATCATCATTGCACGCTGTCTGTTCTGTTGGTAGCTAAGATTGGTCGTGTTAATTAAGATTATTTCATAACTTGAATATGTACATTGTGCGCGCAATACGTTTGCAAGGATTCCATTGAAGAAAAATTGTTATTTTTAAATTATATTGTAAAACTTGTTTTTTTAGACTGTGATATATTTTGATCGTGTTCGAAGTTCTATGACTGCAAGAATTGTGGAGGAAAGCAAACAAGAATTTCATGTTGAAGACAGACAGTGAATTAAAAAACCATACAATTGAAGTTTATATCAGAAAGCATTTCCAGAGAAAGGTGATTTGCCAGAACACATCTACACTGGAGAAAAGCCATTCACGCGTAATTGGTGCAAAATACATTTTTATGGTGCTACTTTCTCAGGTAGCACATCAGAATACGTACAGGAGACAAACGATTCAAGTGTGATTTATGTTAAAAAAAATTCTGTCTAATACTTTAGTCCATCCTAGAAGAAGAACCCTTACTGGCGAAAAACTATTCAAGTGCAGTGTTTCCGAGAAAGCATAAAAGCGAGTATAGACTGAATGGTCATACAATGGCCCATATTGGAGAAGAACCCTACAGTACATCAGAATACATACAGGAAACAAATGTAAATCTTAAAAAACCGATGAGGACACACACTACAGAAAACCAATACAATTGTGCAATGTGTAATATACCATTTATAGAGAAGAGAGATTTGAAAATACATAAAAGACTGCGCTGTAAGCAAAAACCATATAAGTGCAATTTATGTCAGTCAGCATTCATTACAGCTTATTATTTCAAAATGCACATGACAAATCACACTGGAAAAGAACCAGAGAAGTGCACATGTTCTATATGTGACAAAGTGTGTGCAAACAAAAAGGAATTAAACTATCATGCAACAATCCACATAGAAGAAAAACTATTAAAGTGTCATTTGTGTCAAAAAGCATTTGTACACCATGGCAGTTATGAACGGCACATCAAAATGCACATGGGAGAAAAACCGTTCAAGTGTGATTTATGTTCAAAATCTTTTATGCGGAGGAGTTATCTGATTATACATAGACGAACCCATACTGGCGAAAAACCATTCAAGTGCAATTTCTGTGAGAAAACCTTTAAATGCAAAACTATACTGAATGGCCATATAAGAACCCGTATTTCCTTTTCCTGTTTGTCAGCTACTGATTGCATGTTAAATCGTCCAGTTTCTCTTGAAAAGTTGCAGAGAAATGAGTTTGTTTGCGTTTGGATTCGCGAAAAGCAAGCGAAAGATCGTCGGCGATGGTGGCGACGAAGAAGAAAAAGACTTGAATAAAAAGTCTCGATGTGCCGATATGTCCAGCGAGGCAGTCCAGCCCGCCCACAGCTATGGGCCCAAAGCTAAACCATCGACATCTAAACTTCCTAACAACGGTGAGACCGGGTGAGTGCATGATTTATGCATTTGATTACAGACAAAAGTTTACAATCGTTTACGAATCTGCATTCATTGATGGCACAGTTCAGAGCCTAACTGCTAAGAAACTTCTGATTTATGCATTTGATTACCGACAAAAGTTTACAATCGGGACCTCCCGGACCTGTACTAGTTTCCACGCAGCCCGTATTCATCAGCGGCTAGGGTTTAGTTGCCTGCTAATTTGGTGGGCAAACTACAAAATAGAAAAATTCTTTCACAAGTTTTGCCTAAATATATAAGTTTCAACTTAATATCTCCAGTATTTTCAGATTCAATTCATTCTATTAACATGAAGTGTTTTACATATTTAATATATAGATTCATCTGAGTTTCACAAATCACCGGTTGCATCTTCCCCAATCAATGTGGTTGAAGAATGCAATCCGCCTGAAGAGCCAGGTTCCAGTGCAGGTGCTTCATTTTCGCCTCGTGCCAAAACATACACACATCTAAGAGTCTGCAGAAACCTTGATCAATTTCAAGCCTGGCAAAGAAGTCGTCCTTGGCTGTCATTGAACTCTGAGACAGGTAACTTAAAATGCACATCATGTGCAGAAGTTAAGCAGACAGGTTTGCACACTCAAAAGGGCCAACATTACGAATCTGCATTCATTGATGGCACAGTTCAGAGCCTAACTGCTAAGAAACTTCTGAAGAAAATCGACAAACATCGTGACTCGATCTCTCATGCTACATGTGAGAAGATACTGACAGACCGTCAATTTGACAGCATTGGCAGTAGTGTTTACGCTGCTCGTACAAAATTCGTTGAACGCCATAAAGATAATATTGAAGTAACTGCTAAAGTTTTTAGAACCGCATACGAATGTGCAAAGTCTCACTTACCATACACGGAAAGCTGTCATTTAATTGATTTGCAGAGACTTAATGGCATAAATTGTGGAAACATTCTGTACTCAAATAATTCATGCAGTAATATTATCAATCATGTCTCTAGTGAAATGCGCAAAGAGCTTGTAAGCTACATTGTAAACTCAAAGTCCAAATTTTCAATTCTGGTTGATGAGAGCATCTCTGTGGCAAATGTGCAGTCAATGATTGTTTATATTCGCACAAGGTTTGACGGTGAAGCATGTACATACTTTTTAGGTTTAATCGAATTGACTGTTGGAACTGCTGCTGGTCTTGAACATACATTGTTAACGTTTCTAAATGAAATTGGTTTCAGCAATGATGTGCTGTGCGAGCAGTTTGTTGGCTTTTGTAGTGATGGTGCAAGCTGCATGGTTGGCCAGCATAGAGGTGTAGCCACTTTATTGAAAGCAAAGTATCCTCAGTTGAAAACCTTCCACTGCATGGCACATAGACTAGAACTTGCTGTAAAAAACTCTGTTGACACGGTAAATAGTGTTTCTCATTTCAGGATTTTCATTGATCAGTTGTATAAAGTGTATAGTGTCTCACCTAAAAATCAGAGAGAGCTGGAATCTGTAGCTAACATGTTGTCTATTGAACTTATGAAGGTTCAACGAGTTTTTGATGTACGATGGGTTTTCTCTTCCTTTATCGCTGTTAAAGCGGTTCTTCGGAATTTTTGTGCTTTGTACACCCATTTTATGCAATGTGCTGACAGTGATAGGCCATCAAAAGAAAGGAGTAAGTACTCAGGTCCTGCAAAGAAGCTGCAATCATGGTTCTTTTTGAGTGAGACGTGTTTGCTGAAGGATGCTTTACGGTGCCTTAAGCAGCTGTCTTTGTTTTTGCAGAGCAATTCGGCTACTGTTGTTACTGCTTTTTGCCACATTGATGACATTAAGTTAAAGCTGCTAGCTTTAAAACAGGAGAATGGAAGAACATTAGGAAAATTTTGGGCATCTTTTGATAGTGACAAATGCTATAAAGGTGTTGAGATTGTTCAGGGTGCCGACGACGTGGAGAAATTTTATAATTTGAAAAACCAGTTCTTTCAGTCTTTGTATGATAATTTGCAGCAGAGATTTCCATCCACTGAATTCTTAGAGGCTGCTAATTCTTTAAATAAAACATCGTGGCCAAAGGATCCTCTGAAACGGGCGCTGTTTGGGGAAAAACAAGTTGCATTGTTGTGCAAGTCGTTTGGAATGAGTAATTCGGAGGCAGCTGATATTGTGCTTGATTATGCTATGTTTAAAAACAGTGATGGTGTACTTGTGGGTCAGAAATTACAGACACTTGTCGATTTGTTGGAAGTTTTACCTGTTTCTTCTGCTGAGTGTGAGAGAGGATTCAGTCAGATGAATCTCTACCACACCAGTGGAAGAAACAGGCTCCTGGTGAATTCAGTCAATGATCTGTTGATGATTGGCATCAACGGTCCGCCTCTTACGGCATGGAATGTTGATAAATATGTTATTTCATGGCTTAAGGCTGGCAGACATGGTGCTTTGGACAAAGCCACCGGACTTCCTAAGAAAAGGAAGTTACTAAACACAGCTCGACATTATTTTTGTGTGAATAGTAACTCTTATTTAAAAACTTCAGAATTCTGTGGCATGTCAGCTAAATCATGGTTTTAGGCTTTTAGCCATTTACATGAACATTTGGCAAGTACTGTAATTAAAGTGAATACAACTGTATCTCATGAATAAAGGCGAGTATAATTACATGACGTGTTGGAGAGCGGAACGAGAAAGTTACAAATCACCGTTTTTAATTTCTGTAACGGCAGGGATTTGACATGTATTTGTGTACTTTGGTAATCTGTACAAAATTACTGACCCCCCAGTTAATTTTGGACAACTAAAACACTGGAAAAAACACTTTTGTAATTATTGTTAAGATACAGACTGGAGAAGGTCCATACGAGTGTAATTTGTGTAACCAATCGTTCATACAACAGTGTGCGCTTGAGGAGCATAAGAGAACCCATGATGGAGATCAGCCGTTCAATCAGTTTTTCAATAAAAGGTTTTTCAATAAAAGTATTTGTAGCAATACATCTGCTCCGAACAGTAAAGAAGAATGCCATACAATAATAAACTGTGGAGAAACACAATTCAATTCATGTATCAAAACCTCTGCTTTGAAAGATAATCTGGCAGAACATAACTTGGTCCACCCTGAAAGCACACCATTCAGGTGTGATTTTTGTCCAAAAACATATGCTCTCCGTAACTCTCTCAAAATACACACTGGAGCGAAACGATTCAACTGTGACTTATGTTCAAAATCTTTTCTGTATAAGATTTCTCGAGACCAGCATTACAATCGGAACCATACTGGTGAGAAACCATTCAAATGCGGTGCATGTGAGAAAGCCTTTATTACCAAATGGATACTGACAGAACATATCAGGACCCACACTGGAGAAAAGCCATACTTATGCAATTTGTGTCCCAAGGCATTTGCACATAAGAGTACCTATAATGCCCATCATAAAATCCACTACAGAGTGAAAAGACACGTTTGTAATTTCTGTTGCAAATCATTTGCAAGCAAATCCTCTTTTCAAAAACACAAGAAAACACAGACTGGAGAAGAACCATACACGTGTCAATTGTGTATGATGTCGTTTTCACATAAATGTGCACTGAAAGAGCACGAGAAAACCCATGCTGGAGATCAGCCATTCAATATAAATGCTACTAATAAAACATTTGCGTTGAACAGTAAAGAAGAATGCCATACGACAATAAACTGTGGAGAAACTTTCAATTTATGTAGCAAAAATTCTGCAACAAAGGACGATCTGATAGAACCTAAATTGACTGACACTGGAGAGAAACCATTCAGGTGTATTCTCTGTCATAAAAAATTTGCGCAGAGAGGCCAACTCAGGCGACATGTCAAAATACACAGCAGAGAGAAATCATTCAAGTGTGATTTATGTTCAAAATCTTTTCTGCATACGATTTCTCATGACCGACATTACAGACAAGACCATCCTGGCGAGAACCCATTCAAGCACACTTGTGCGAGAAATAATAAAAAACCATTCAAGTGTGATTTATGTTCAAAATCCTTTATATGGAGGAGGGATCTAGTTGTACATATACGAACCCATACTGGCGAAAAACCATTCAAGTGCAATTTCTGTGAGAAAGCCTTTACAAGCAAAACTAAACTGAATGGCCATATAAGAACCCATACTGGAGAAAAACCCTACTTGTGTAATATTTGTGCCAAGACATTTCGAATGAAGAGCCACCTGTACGCCCATCAGAAAACGCACAATGAGAAAAAGCACTTGTGTAATATATGTGGCAAGTCATTTGCAGACAAATCCTCCTTTGAAGGACACATGAAGATACAGACTGGAGAAGGTCCATACGAGTGTAATTTGTGTAACCAATCGTTCATACAACAGTGTGCGCTTAAGGAGCATATGAGAACCCATGATGGAGATCAGCCGTTCAATGTAAATGATTGTAATATAACATTTGCACTGAACAGTAAAGAAGAATGCCATACGACAACAAACTATGGAGAAACACAATTCAATTCACCTATCAAAACCTCTACTTCGAAAGATAATCTGGCAGAACCTAACTTGATCCACCCTGAAGTCAGACCATTCAGTTGTGATTTCTGTCAAAAAACATTTACTCGTGGTGGCATTCTTAGACAGCATGTCAAAATTCACACTGGAGAGAAATCATTCAACTGTGACTTATGTTCAAAATCTTTTCTGTATAGGATTTCTCGAGATCTGCATTACAATCGGGAACATGCTACCGAGAAATCATTCAAGTGCTGTGCATGTGAGAAAGCCTTTCTGAACAAACGGATACTGACAGAACATATCAGGAGCCACACTGGGGAAAAGCCATACTTATGCAATTTGTGCCCCAAGGCATTTGCATATAAGGGTGCCTATAATGCCCATCATAAAACCCACTACAAATTAAAAAGACACGTAACTCTCGTTTGTAATTTCTGTTGCAAATCATTTGCAAGCAAATACTCTTTTGAAAAACACACGAAAACACAGACTGAAGATGAACCATACACGTGTCAATTATGTACCATGTCGTTTTCACATAAATGTGCAATGAAGGAGCATGAGAAAACCCATGATGGAGAACAGCCATTCAATATAAATGATTTTTATTATACATTTGCACTGAACAGTAAAGAAGAACGCCATACGACTACAAACTGTGGAGAAACACTTTGACCTTGCAATTCGTGTAGCAAAGCCTCTGCAACGAAAGACGATGTGGCAGAACCTAAATTAATTCACCTTGAAGAAAAACCGTTCATTTGCATTTTCTGTCATAAACATTTTGCGGGGTGACCATCTCATGCGGCATGTCAAAATACACACCGGAGAAAAATCATTCAAGTGCGATTTATGTTCAAAAATTTTTCTGCATAAGATCACTCTTGACCGACATTACGGACAAGTTCATACTGGCGAGAAATCATTCAAATGCAGTTTTTGTGAGAAAGCGTTTATTACTAAATGGATACTGACAGAACGTATCAGGACCCATACTGGAGAAAAGCCATACCTATGCAACATGTGTCCTAAGGTATTTCACAGAAGAGTGTCCATCAAAAATCTCACTGTTCAGTAAAAATCTTTTGTAATTTTTTGCAAAATCAATTGCAGACAAATCCTCTTTTGAAAGACACATCAGAACACAGACTGAAGAAAGACCATACACGTGTCAATTGTGTTCCATATCATTTTTTAGGTGACAAGACAATTCGGCGACAGACAATTCGGCGACAGACAATTCGGCGACTTACAATTCGGCGACAGACAGTTTGGCGACAGACAATTCGGCGCCAGACAATTCGGTGCCAGACAATTCGGCGATTCGGCACACAAAACCGCGCACACAAAACCGCGATCCACAAAACCGCGCACGATCATTACCGCGCACGATTATAACCGCATTCAAATATTTCAACATGCATCCAGCTTCTATTTTTTATCTAAAAATACCTTCATCCAGCTTCCATTTCTCATGCGTTATTTTCGTCGATCCAGCTTCTTTTTTGTATCTAAAAATACCTTCATCCAGCTTCCATTTCTCATGCGTTATTTTCGTCAATCCAGCTTCTATTTTATGTCTAAAAATACCTTCATCCAGCTTCCATTTCTCATGCGTTATTTTCGTCAATCCAGCTTCTATTTTATGTCTAAAAATACCTTCATCCAGCTTCCATTTCTCATGCGTTATTTTCGTCAATCCAGCTTCCATTTCACCTGTAAAAGAACCTCCATCCAGCCTCAATTTTTCTTGCGTTTTTAATCAATCCAGCCTCCATTTCACATCTAAAATAATTTAATCCAGCTTCAATTTCTCAAGCGCTGGACCAGTTGTCTGTCGACCAGTTGTCGTTTGACCAGTTGTCTGTAGACCAATTCTCGTGACACCGCTTTAATAGAAGTTGGATGAAGGTGTTTTTCGATCTGACATGCAGGCTGAATGCATGTTGAAATACTTGAATGCGGTTAAGATCGTGCGCGGTAATGATCGTGCGCGGTTTTGTGAATCGCGGTTTTTTGTGCGCGGTTTTGATAGTAAACCGTTCACTATTAAACAGAAATCGCAAATTAGACTCTGTCTTTATGGTGTTAAGAATTTTTATAAATTTACATGGCGCCGAATTGTCTGGCACCGAAATTGTCTGGGCGCCGAATTGTCTGTCGCCAAACTGTCTGTCGCCGAATTGTCAGTCGCCGAATTGTCTATCGCCGAATTGTCTGTCGCCGAATTGTCTGTCGCCAAATTGTCATGGAACCCATTTTTTAATGTGCGCTTATAGAGCATGAGAGAACCCAAGATGGATATCAGTCATTCCATAGCAAAAAATTAATTGTGACAAAATGTTTGCAGTGAACAGTATTAAAATAAGAATGACATAATTATAAGATAAAATCGTGGAAAAGCACTCCGCCATTCCGTTGCATTTAGCAAAAATTCTGCAGAACGAGTAAGCTTGATCCAGCAGAACCATTAACCCATTATGGACCATCGTTCGTTTTACGAACATATTTTTTGAAGACGTCAATTTTGGTGACTTAATGATTTTAATCTCCTGTACAGGTGTTCCTGTGTCAGCAGGAAGATTGATTTGTCGAATAGAATAAAAAAAATTATAGTTTTGAACAGTTTTTATCTGATGCCAAAAACTGCAAAACTACGAATAATCGCGGTCTTTTGTTTGCAAAATTATTATTTTAGTCTCATAGGTGATAACGCTCAAACTGATGTGCGATTAAAAATTACACATATTTGCCACAAAGCACATGGCATTTGCATAATTTTCCTGTAAAAAACGAAGTTGTAAAAAATTCATATCTGGGTCATGTTCGTTTTACGAACATTGGTCCATTAGGCTACTGATACGTCAAGTCAAGTCTACGTTGATTTACAAACGCCTACAATGCATTATAAGCTGAGCTACATGTATAAACGATCTCAAAAAATTTAGGCCTATGCTTGTATGCATGTACGCATAGACGCATGTATGTATAATTGTATATGCATATATGCGCTTATCCGTGCATGCATGTATGCATACAGGAATGTACGTATGCATGTATACAGGCATGTACGGGTACATTGATGCATGTGCGTATGTATGTGCAGTGTGCACTGTATGCAGAAGTATGCATGCATGTGTGTATGTATGTATGTATGTATGTATGTATGTATGTATGTGTCCATGCTCGCATGTATGCAGGTATGCATTGTATGCTTGTATGTACAGTGTATGTATGTATGTATACATGTATATATGTAGTGTGTATGTATGTATGTATGTAGGCCTATGTATGTATGTATGTATGTATGTATGTATGTATGCATGCATGTTTTGTATTATCCATTTTTAATACTTTAATATGGCATGATGTCATTTCGTGCTAGATCGATATATCGCATGTTGTCAGTAGCCTATTGGACCAATGTTCGTAAAACGAACATATGCAGTTTTGCATATGTTATTTGAGATTTGTTCAAAAACGCAATGCATGCGTTCAAACATTATTTTTAAGGTCCAAAATATCATCGCAGTTGATAACAATGTTGCCTAATAAAGTTTTGGTCCATAACGGGTTAAAAATAAAATAAAAAATTTATTTGGCGTAGGCCTACATTCTTCCGAGAAAATCGTTAAATCCCGTGACCCCTTCCCCTCCGTGCGTACGTAAAGTAACGTGATAGATGAACAGATTCTCAAAATTGTTTAAGTCGGCGAAAATAATGATGTAGCTCAAGAGTTTTTGCAGAACCAGTGGACAAAATTTCCTGTGTTTTGGTTTGAGTGAATTCTGTGCATAAATTTTCCCACTTCAGCTTTTAATACACTCAAAAGGTCAAATTTTCATTTTTAGGAATAGAAGATGAGTGTTGGTTCTATAGGGTACATTACAGATGATTCGCAAAACTCGTTTCTGTAATTGTGCGTCTCTATAAGATTGCACTTGATATAGCGCCTTTTAATAGTAATTGTAGTTAACTATGTGTAGGTATGAATGTATGAAGGATGTATGTGTGTGGGGTAATATGTGGGAGAACGTAGAGGATTTATCTAGACCACGCTGACAGTTGCAGAATTCAGGCCTGATAATCTAGCCCACGCTGACGGAGGGAAAACTTTGTCCTACTTCTTTCCGTGTCTTTGCCAGTGGATGGCGTGGCATACGGACAGAGACCGCGGCACTCCTTTTGGAAGGAGGCAGACGGACAAAGAGAGCGAACAGGCAGAAATAGCCGTTTCTGCTGATGCGAATCTGGAAGTGTATAAAAGTGAGTGAAGACGAACAATCGAGGCCTTTCACGCCTTTTACGTTGAGCTCGAAGACGGAGATGATGTGAAGTACGGCCCGCCGCGCCCTGGCGATCGATGGACCAGGACGGCGTTAAAGACTATTGGGACTGGAGATTCAAGGAATGCCTTTCACGCCTTTTACGTTGTGCTCGTTGGAAGAGATGGTGTGAATTGCGGCCCGCCGCGCCCTGGCGATCGATGGACAAGGACGGCGTTAAAGACTATCGGGAAGAGTTAAAGATTACGGAGGCGTTCAAGAAGAAGTGAAGTTACGTGACGATTATGCGACGAGTAATTCCGCAGAGTGAAAACGATGTTTTAACGATTCGCAGAGACGTAGAGGATTTCCGGAGGAGCAGAGGATTTCGCGGATTTCGTGAGAGGAAGTTGCCGCGAAGTTAAAGAAGCAGTGACGACGTCGACCTTGGATCAAAACGGATCAGGATCGGAAGCGTTACTGGTAACGGAGGATTTGGAGATTTGAGTATTTGAGGATTTAGAGGATTTCCGTGAGGTGAATGCCACGAGGATTGTGATTTGAGTATTTGAGGATTTAGAGGATTTCCGTGAGGTGAATGCCACGAGGATTGAGATTTGTGTATTTGAGGATTTAGAGGACTTCGTGGAAAGACAGTCCACGAGTGAAGTGAAGCAGATTATTTTGGGATCAAACGGATCTGAATCGTCTGCGATGATTATGGAGCAGAGTTACGGAAAGACTGTGCTCTTTAGCTACGGAGAGGGAATCTAATGCGACGGGACGAAGAAACGAAACGGACGAACTGTGAAGGAATCGGAAACGTAACGAAACGGAACTGCGACGCAACAAGAAGCGGAGGAACAACGAGAGGAAACTTAGCGAGTCAACTGGAGAACGAGGACGTTGAACTGCGAGAAACGTGGAAGACAGTGGAACGGCGAATGCAGCAGGGTATGCCTATGTGTCTATTAGCAACGCCGGCCTTATAGAGTGGATTATATATTGGGGAAAACCCGTACCTGAAATTTCCCACTTATCAGTGCTGTCTTAGTTAAGCTGGATGAATGAATGAGCGAGTGTGTGTTTTAATCTTTGCTATTGTTCTAGCGCTGTATTATTATTTGTGTATTATTGTCTATTCGTGTTGAAAGATACATAGCGAAAGCTATTCAAATACTGCGTCTGTATAATTCTGTATTTAGTGACTGAGTTAGTTTAATGACGGGGATGACTTGAGACGACTGGAGAGACGGAAGAGACCAATGTGTGACTGTACTAAACTAGGCGACTATAGGCCTATACGCATATATATATCTCGATACTATAATATAGAGACTATATACGGGCTGAGATGCGAGTGACGGTAGAGGAAGTTAGGGGAAGTTGGCAAGAAGGAGGAGGAGGTTAAACGAACCCAAGTTGTGAAAGAAAACAATCGTAGGGCCAACGCCCTTCCGCGCCATGCTCGGCTGGACCTTGTCAAGAGAAGTGGAGAGAGGGCCTCGATGGTAAGAACCGAGGGGGTATCCCAAACAACCGGGGGTAGCGCCCCAGTTGGCCCTCTCGGGGACTACAACAACAATTCGACAGGGGCCAACCCCTTTTTCGGGTCGGGCGATGGAATGGCAGACTGGGGAGGGATAGAAGACAGAAGCATGTGGAGATCCCTCGCGGTGGTGCCAGACTAGGCGCACGTCCGAGGAGGGGTAGAATTGTACAATGGCGACGAGGATGGTGATGTGAGAGTGAGAACAGAGCGTTACAATGATGAAGAGGCTGATGGGACTCATGTAAGACAGAGAGGCGAAGATGTAAATGGATTTGGAAATGAAAATATGGGTGAGATGAGAAATTTTGGATATAGGATAGAAAGACAAAGTGAAGACGGAAATACAGATGGAATATTAGTCAGAAAAGACAGAGACAGAGAAAGTAGGGATAGGGAAGGACAGATAAATGATTTTTACGAAGGGACAGAACGAATGAGGAAGGATATTCGACTGTAATGGAAACTGACGAGAAGACAAGAGACTATTAAGATTTGATTAACGTATGTGTTATGATTATGATGATGATGTTGTCTTTGATGATGTTGGGCAAAACATTAACTACGGCAGCTAAATTCAAATTTTGGGAATAATATTATTATGGGGTTCCATGGAGCGATGATGCGAATGTTTCCAATGCATTCACAAGAGGGCGTCTTGAGTATCTGCTACCATCGCAAACACGTGTTAATTCTGGTTATACGGCAAGCGAAATCAACAATGGAACTACTACAGAAACTGTTACTAAATCTGTCATCGAAACTACGAACGCTAACTACGAGTAAGAACAGTCAGATATAAAACTGGGGTGTACAACGAAAATAGATGGAGAAATTGTGGGCGAGCGAAACAAGGACGGAGTGACGTCAGAGCGATGCAACCTCTGATGAACGATAACGATACGTACTCTGCGCTACACGATAATAATAATAATGATCAACATGGAAACGGACAACAAAGCTGCGAACAGGAGTCTACGATGTACAATATGAGAGGTGTACAGCGTTGGGCGAGCGCGTGAGAAGCAGACAGATGCTTCACTGTTCGACGGAGGAGGAAGAGGAACGGGATGGAGAGATGTCGTCAAACGAAGTCTGACGCCGGACGCTGCGAGGAAACGAGATCCTCGACAGCCATGGATTTCTAGGGAGACTGCGCGGATGAACGGATGGAGAAACGAGGATGCACGTGGACGACGACGACGCGGAGGAGAAGGAGAGACGTCGTCAACCGGAAGTCTGATGAACGGACGACGCTGCGAGGAACGAGGTCCTCGGCAGCCAGGAATTTCCTGGGACTTCTATGGATGGACGGATGGAGAAACGTGGACGACGATGCGGAGGAGAAGGAGGAAAACGTTCTGCAGAAGGAGAGACGACAGAAGAGAGCTATGGAAGCGCTCAAACGTTGTCTGTTCTTGTTAAATGCTTTATGAATTGTATCTGATTTATTTTTGTGCGTGATTAGTATGTATAACGTGGTGAAGGACATTGATTAGTCATGAAGAGGATTAATGCATTGATTATTGTCGATTTGATTGATGTCGTTTGAACTGTGAGAACATTGAAGTGCTATTTACGATCATGTAACTGTTGAAGACATTGCTATATAGTGTTTAGATTATAATAGGGATGGTGATTGAATGTAGCTATATATAAGGATGACTGCATTGATTAATGTTAGAATAGGACACATTGTTAACTAAAATTAGACCTCGTGGTCTCGGTCTTTTGTGTGTTTGGGAGAGTGTGCGTCTCTATAAGATTGCACTTGATATAGCGCCTTTTAATAGTAATTGTAGTTAACTATGTGTAGGTATGAATGTATGAAGGATGTATGTGTGTGGGGTAATATGTGGGAGAACGTAGAGGATTTATCTAGACCACGCTGACAGTTGCAGAATTCAGGCCTGATAATCTAGCCCACGCTGACGGAGGGAAAACTTTGTCCTACTTCTTTCCGTGTCTTTGCCAGTGGATGGCGTGGCATACGGACAGAGACCGCGGCACTCCTTTTGGAAGGAGGCAGACGGACAAAGAGAGCGAACAGGCAGAAATAGCCGTTTCTGCTGATGCGAATCTGGAAGTGTATAAAAGGGAGTGAAGACGAACAATCGAGGCCTTTCACGCCTTTTACGTTGAGCTCGAAGACGGAGATGATGTGAAGTACGGCCCGCCGCGCCCTGGCGATCGATGGACCAGGACGGCGTTAAAGACTATTGGGACTGGAGATTCAAGGAATGCCTTTCACGCCTTTTACGTTGTGCTCGTTGGAAGAGATGGTGTGAATTGCGGCCCGCCGCGCCCTGGCGATCGATGGACAAGGACGGCGTTAAAGACTATCGGGAAGAGTTAAAGATTACGGAGGCGTTCAAGAAGAAGTGAAGTTACGTGACGATTATGCGACGAGTAATTCCGCAGAGTGAAAACGATGTTTTAACGATTCGCAGAGACGTAGAGGATTTCCGGAGGAGCAGAGGATTTCGCGGATTTCGTGAGAGGAAGTTGCCGCGAAGTTAAAGAAGCAGTGACGACGTCGACCTTGGATCAAAACGGATCAGGATCGGAAGCGTTACTGGTAACGGAGGATTTGGAGATTTGAGTATTTGAGGATTTAGAGGATTTCCGTGAGGTGAATGCCACGAGGATTGTGATTTGAGTATTTGAGGATTTAGAGGATTTCCGTGAGGTGAATGCCACGAGGATTGAGATTTGTGTATTTGAGGATTTAGAGGACTTCGTGGAAAGACAGTCCACGAGTGAAGTGAAGCAGATTATTTTGGGATCAAACGGATCTGAATCGTCTGCGATGATTATGGAGCAGAGTTACGGAAAGACTGTGCTCTTTAGCTACGGAGAGGGAATCTAATGCGACGGGACGAAGAAACGAAACGGACGAACTGTGAAGGAATCGGAAACGTAACGAAACGGAACTGCGACGCAACAAGAAGCGGAGGAACAACGAGAGGAAACTTAGCGAGTCAACTGGAGAACGAGGACGTTGAACTGCGAGAAACGTGGAAGACAGTGGAACGGCGAATGCAGCAGGGTATGCCTATGTGTCTATTAGCAACGCCGGCCTTATAGAGTGGATTATATATTGGGGAAAACCCGTACCTGAAATTTCCCACTTATCAGTGCTGTCTTAGTTAAGCTGGATGAATGAATGAGCGAGTGTGTGTTTTAATCTTTGCTATTGTTCTAGCGCTGTATTATTATTTGTGTATTATTGTCTATTCGTGTTGAAAGATACATAGCGAAAGCTATTCAAATACTGCGTCTGTATAATTCTGTATTTAGTGACTGAGTTAGTTTAATGACGGGGATGACTTGAGACGACTGGAGAGACGGAAGAGACCAATGTGTGACTGTACTAAACTAGGCGACTATAGGCCTATACGCATATATATATCTCGATACTATAATATAGAGACTATATACGGGCTGAGATGCGAGTGACGGTAGAGGAAGTTAGGGGAAGTTGGCAAGAAGGAGGAGGAGGTTAAACGAACCCAAGTTGTGAAAGAAAACAATCGTAGGGCCAACGCCCTTCCGCGCCATGCTCGGCTGGACCTTGTCAAGAGAAGTGGAGAGAGGGCCTCGATGGTAAGAACCGAGGGGGTATCCCAAACAACCGGGGGTAGCGCCCCAGTTGGCCCTCTCGGGGACTACAACAACAATTCGACAGGGGCCAACCCCTTTTTCGGGTCGGGCGATGGAATGGCAGACTGGGGAGGGATAGAAGACAGAAGCATGTGGAGATCCCTCGCGGTGGTGCCAGACTAGGCGCACGTCCGAGGAGGGGTAGAATTGTACATAATGTTATCAGAGAGTTCAAGCGAGTACGGTACCCGGTATGTAGAAACCCAAATGAGATTACAATAGGGCATGTAAGGATATTATTAGAGAGTAATATAGGTTTACAAGTATATATTGTCACTTGTGGCAGTAGATATGGAATGCGTGAAATTATGCCTATGTTTTTTATATCTTTTTGGTAATATCAGTTATAATATGTTGTTTCCAAGTTAATTGCTCATCTACCGGGTATGTGTAGGCCTAGGCTATACCCAGAAATTTAACCTAGTTGATGACACTCTGGCTATACTTTGATTAGCTATATTAGCAGTTAAATTTTAATCTAAGTTAAGTTCAATTTTCCTTTTGGAACAAAACATGATATAATTCGTGTTTGAAAGATTGAGAGATAATTTGTTGGCTTTTAACCATTTAAACCATTCATCAACAAGTTTTAATTCATCATTCATCTTGTGAACTAGTATGTCACTTGCCCAAATCCCAATACGTATAGCATCGGAAAATTGTTTAAAACATGTTTTAGCCATATTTTCATCGCTCATCCAACGTCTAGTTTTTTGGACCGTTCACACAGCCTCTAGTTTTACGGCTATAATTTAGCATAAAACCATGGTTTTATCGTTCATTCAACTTCTATTCTGCTAGTTAATATGTTCATCCAAGTTCTAGTGATAGGCCTACTAGCCTGAAATAGGTCAGCAGTAACATGTTTTCATCCATCATCCAACTTCCAGTTTGCGGGAAAAAATTTCCAAGAAGTACTGTACGTATTGGTATTTGCGTAAATACGACATGGACCTCCTTATATCTAATCTTACAAACAAGATCTTTGACTCAACGCAGCGCCCGTGAATAAGATGGTGCCTCGCGCTTTGCTGCAGAGTAGAGGTTTAGAAGTTTGGAGAATACTATTACGATTCACAGGAAGTGTGGTAACCGTATTTATTACATTGAGCGATGAAGAACCTGCACTAGAGTTTTGATTTTCTCTAAAAATGTTATGAAAGCTGAATTTTTTGCATTATATTTATTCCCTAGAGGGCATGTGCATCGGCAATCCAACTTCAACGCAAATATGTAGTTTCTGTTTGTCTTAATCGCCATTTTTTTGACAAAGGAATCGATCCAATCGGTGCATTTATCATATTGCGCGAGTTTAGGTTAATTGTTGTAGGCATTTTGTTTTGAATATAGATTAGTGGGTTAATGTTAACAGTGAACGGGGTGAGAAAGCCTTATATTCTCTAAAAGGATACACATTGCCAAGGTCCAGGTTTAAGGCCTACGGTTCGCATTTACCAGAATTCCAAGCCGTATAGCATAGTAAAATTATGTAAAACATGTTTTAGTCGCTTTTTCATCGCTCATCCAACTTCTAATTCTACTATTTCACAGTTCCGTTATTCATCCAACTTCTACTTCAACTAACAATATTTTGATTGTTCATTTAGCCTCTAGTTTTACTGTAACAATTTAGCATAAAACCATGATTTTCTCGCTAGTCCAACTTCTACTTTGTTAATTAATGTGCTCATTCAGCTTCTCATGATACTGCAATACGTCAACAGTAATATGTTTTTCATCGTTCATCCAACTTCCAGTTTATGGAGAGAAAAAATTCTGAAGTGTTATACGGCTTGGGATTCGGGTATAAGCCTACGGTTCTGGGTTACATCGTATTTTAGGTTGTTAAATTATTTGAATTTGCTAAATAAGTTTAGGTTGCTAAATTAGGAAACACCAAAAATGAATTTTACTGGGCTACATTTCCGACAACCATTCATCATTTGGGCCTTTTTCAAGGGCAGGTTCCAGTACTTTCAGTACATGTCCGACATCTGTTCCTGGAAGCTGCTGAACAATCAAGTTCAGCTTGGTGGAACGGGCTTCAGGTATAGAAATAGAAGCTGAATTTACAAGAAACGCTTGAGAAATTATAAGCTCGATAAAGGCATTTTTTAGCTTAAATGGAAGCTGAATTGACGAAAAACGCTTGATAAATGGAAGCTGGACAAAAGCATTTTACAACTGAAATGGAAGCTGGATTGATAGAAAAGCTTGAGAAATGGAAGCTCGATAAATGTACTTTTATAGTTGAATATAGAAGCTGGATTGTTGAAAAAGCATGAGAAATGGGATGTGGATAAAGGTATTTTAAGGCTGAATTAGAACTATCCATACTGAGCATATTAAGTTCTTAATATAAGTTTCCTATTTCCTAAACTGGACATTAGCCTTTTTGTATATAAATTTAACAACCTCAGAAACTGCTAGCATAATTTAACAACTTAAACTATGGTTTAACCCAGTTCTGTAGGGTCAACTCGTAACCTGAATCTGTAAACGTGTATTTTTGCATCGTAAATTTTCGCTTGTTGCAGCAATATTATTTTCAATTAATCGAACTTCAAGTTTGACAAGAATCGTTCTCATCAATCCTGCTTGTGTTTAGGAAAGAATTCGTCTAATCCTCAGCCGCATTAAGGCTTCTGCTGGAGTAAAGGCTTCAAATTACCCCCTCCTAAACATTACCCCCCTGCAAACTGTATTTTGCATCAATTATCACATTTTTTGCACTAAAAATATCAGAAAAATCATCCCACTTCTTGTTTTTCTTTCTTAAGATTTTCACCCGTCATCCCACTTCGTGATTTGTTATCAATATTTTCATATGTAACTAAAATACTAATCGCTGCTGAAGTTACAATGGAGAAATGGCTTCGAGGCTATTATTTTTTTTCGATCAAAATTGATAACATACCACGTAGTGGGATGACGGATGAAATTCTTCAGACCAAAACAAAAAGCGGGATGATTTTTCTGATTTTTCTAGTGCAATAACTGCGATGATTGATGCAAATCTAGTTTCTGGGGGGTAATCTGAAACCGGTTTCAAATTACCGGGAGTAATGTTTAGGAGGGGGTAATTTGAAACCTTTACACCGGCCAGTGTGCTATGATATCTTTGTGGACCCTATTCTGTCACCTGTCCTTCAGGCATATAGATAATTATGCCATGTTTACTTACAAGTGAGAAACTGGCTCTTAAGTTGCTTTTCCTGTGGTGTATTTGTTTTCTAAGGAATGGCGTAAGATACTATTTGGTCTACAGTGACAGAAGAACGAATGGTTTTTTCATTTGTTATAATATTATAGTCATTTGCCTATGTTCCATTCAGTTGATTTTCTTCATTGTTCTCCGTGTCCACATTTTGAAGGTCTCCCATCTTTTTATATATAGGCTAGTTTTTTCTCATGGTTTTTCACTGTGATCCATAGAGCACCACACTCGATCCGTATCTTTGTTTATCTTCCTTTCCTTTGGATACCTGTTAACTGTTTCCTCTCAGTTTATTGTAATTTTTATGGTTAAATTTAGAAGTCCCTGTTCCTAGTTTTAGTATGACTACAATAAAACTCTCGATTTCTTTCGCTGACTACAATGATGTACTGGTAAACCACTCTCTAAAGCAGCGTTTCCCAAACTTTTTGAGCCATGGAACCGTTCGTGTCATAATATTTTCATGCGGAACCCCAATCTCAACTAAACGCACAGAAGTATGGATAGCGCCTAAGAAGCATACTAATATTATGGGCTACACAGGCCTACCAAAACACTATTGTAGAAAGTTTATTTCTCTTATCTGAAAAATTAGGTTGAACTGTTTTGAAAATTACGACTCGTGGATTACAATACTGAGGGTACTGTAGCGCACATGAAGTTTAGAATACGAACAGCCCTCTAATTATACTTATGCATTTTTTATCTACCTCCGGTATTGTCTTGACACTTGAAAGCTGGATTCCTATTGTCAGCTGTATGGTTTAAATCAACAACAGCAGCCTAGAACCCAAGTTTACGAGACAGTAACTGTTGTTGAACTTTTTTAAATTTTTGCACCAACAAATAAAATTATTATTTGTTACAACTTACTGCTGTACAATAATCTGACTTGGCGTTACTTTTCAAGCTCCTGCGTTTAGGCCTAATCGTGCTCTGCAGATTATAGCTTCGTCGGGATAACGATAACAAAGATGAATGCGTCCCTGTTCAGATTTACAGCTCTGACCTGCTATGTTTCAGTAGTCAGCAGTAGCCTAATTGATGTCTATAAATTGAAACTGGTTTTCAAATTAGCAAGGAAATTTCAGATGGCCGCTCAACGGGCGAGGACAAAACACAGCGACGCCTGACTAGTTTCAAACTTTCAGTGCATTTTCACTAAAATTTCGATTTTTTACAACTTTTCGCGGAACCTCTGTGCTCGTCTCGCGGAACCCCTGGGTTCCGCGGAACCCAGTTTGGGAAACGCTGCTCTAAAGTGTTATGATCTTTTTGCACCAAGATCTTGTGTTTATTATTGTGATCAGGTAGTGAGACAGATGATAGAATACCTGTTTCCTAGAGCAGACAATGAAACTCAAATCACTCATACCTCTTTATGCGTATGACTGTCTGCTCTTGTAATAATCGGCTCTTTGGATGGTTTGATGGTGAATAGGTTTGAGAACTCTTTTTTAGAGAATTTCATTGAATCTGAGAGTGACCCAAGTGCTGGGTCATTAAATGGTCTAATAAATATTCAAACTGGCAGTTGTAGTAAATAATATCACCTGATAAATTAACTGAAAACCGTGCCCTGTCAAGCCTATGCATTTCTTTGGCTGATTTTTTTCTATGGCTGATTTTTTTCTTTTTTTTCTCTTTGATTCCATTTTTCATTTGCTGATGATTGAAAAAGATTTCCCTCTTATTTATCATTGACATTTATAACTGCTGGTGGAATTTTGTGGGAGGGCGGTGGCGTATTTTTAATAACACACTGGCATGGAGATCAGGAGAGCTGAGTTCGGTTCCCAAAGCCTGTAGGATGGATGTGCTTTGTAGACTGCCATTAGTGCCCTGTATTGCACGCTGTCTGTTCTGTTGGTAGCTAAGATTGATGTTAACTAAGATTACTTCATAACTTGAGCATGTACCGTACACTGCAATGACTTTGCAGGCATTTCATTAAATCCATTTTTTATATAATAAAACTTGCATTTTTAAATTGTGATATGTTTTGATTGTATTTGAAGATGACTACAAGATTGTAAAGGAAAGCAAAGAATAATTTCATGTCAAGGACAGACAGTAAATTAAAAACATGCAATTGAAGTTGATGTAATAAAACATAGGCTATCCAGAATAAGGTGATCTGGCAGAACATAAATTCATTCACACTGGAGAAAAGCCGTTCATGTGTAATTGGTGCGAAAAAAAACCTTTTTATGGCGTAACTCTCTCAGCACATCAGAATTTGTATTAGAGATAAACGATTCAAATGTGATTTATGTTAAAAAAATTCTGCATATTACTTTAGTCCATCCTAGTAGAAGAACCCTTACTGGCAAAAAACTATTCAAGTTCAGTGTTTCCGAGAAAGCATAAAAGCGAGTATATACTGAATGGTCAAACAATGGCCCATAGTGGAGAAAAACCCTACAGCACATCAGAATCCATACAGGAGACAAATGCCAATCTTAAAAAACCCATGAGGACACACACTAGAGAAAACCAGTACAATTGCGCAATGTGTAATACAGCATTTGTAGAGAAGAGAGATTTGAAAATTCATAAAAGACTGCACTGTAAGCAAAAACCATATAAGTGCAATTTATGCCGGTCAGCATTCATTACAGCTTATTATTTCAAAATGCACATGACAAATCACACTGGAAAAGAACCAGAGAAGTGTATATGTTCTATATGTGACAAAGTGTGTGCAAACAAAAAGGCATTAAACTATCATGCAACAATCCACCTGAAAGAAAAACTGTTAAAGTGTCATTTGTGTCAAAAAACATATGCTGACAGTGGCAGTTACAAACAGCACATGAAAATGCACATGGGAGAAAAACCGTTCAAGTGTGATTTATGTTCAAAATCTTTTATGCGGAGGAGTGATCTAGTTGTACATATACGAACACATACTGGCGAAAAACCATTCAATTGCAATTTCTGTGAGAAAGCCTTTATAAGCAAAACTATACTGAACGCCCATATAACAACCCATACTGGAGAAAAACCCTACTTGTGTAATATTTGGGGTCTAGGACTTTACCCCCCGGCCCATTACCCCCCTGCCATTTCCCCCCTGCCATTACCCCCGCCCATTACCCCCCCGTAGGACATTACCCCCTGTCATTACCCCCCGGTCTGCGCACGATCGTTACCGCGTTTGTTTGCGAATTTGTTCAATCCAGCTTCTATTTCATACCAATAAATACCTTCTCCAGCTTCTATTTCTCGCTCGTTATTTTCGTCAATCCAGCTTCTATTTCAGACATAGAAATACCTTCATCCAGCTCTTATTTCTCATGCTTTATTTTCGTCATTCGAGCGTCTAATTCGCCTGTAAAAAACCATCATCCAGATTCCATTTCTCAATGCGTCACAATCGGATTGACAAAAATAATGCATGAGAAATAAAAGCTGGATGAAGGTATTTTTATATATGAAATAGAGGCTGGATTGACGAAAAAAAAGCATGCGAAATGGAAGCTGGATGAGGGTATTTTTATATATGAAATAGAAGCTGGATTGACGAAAATAGCGAGCGAGAAATAGAAGCTTGATGAACCGAACACCCCCGTACATACATACATACATACATACATACATACATACATACATACATACATACATACATACATACATACATACATACATACATACATACATACATACAAAACATACGTACATAAACTAACCCCAAATATAAGTAGACCGGGGAGGTAATGACAGGGGGTAATGTCCTACGGGGGGTAATGGGCGGGGGTAATGGCAGGGGGGAAATGGCAGGGGGGTAATGGGCCGGGGGGTAAAGTCCGGATACCAATATTTGTGCCAAGAAATTTCGAACAAAGACCCACCTGTATGGCCATCAGAAAACGCACAATGAGAAAAAGCACTTGTGTAATATATGTGGCAAGTCATTTGCAGACAAATCCTCCCTTGAAGGACACATGAAGATACAGACTGGAGAAGGACCATACGAGTGTAATTTGTGTAACCAATCGTTCATACAACAGTGTGCACTTAAGGATCATATGAGAACCCATGATGGAGATCAGTCGTTCAACAAAACATTTGCACTGAACAGTAAAGAAGAATGCCTTACAACAACAAACTATGGGGAAACACAATTCAATTCACCTATCAAAACCTCTACTTCGAAAGATAATCTGGTAAAACCTAACTTTATCCACCTTGGCGACAGACCGTACAGGTGTGATTTCTGTCAAAAAACATATGCTTCTCGTAACTCTCTCAGACAGCATGTTAAAATACACACTGGAGAGAAACGATTCAACTGCGACTTATGTTCAAAATCTTTTCTGCATAAGATTTCTCGAGACCAGCATTACAATCTGCACCATACTGGCGATAAACCATTCAAGTGCTCTGCCTGTGAGAAAGCCTTTATTACCAAATGGATACTGACAGAACATATCAGGAGCCACACTGGGGAAAAGCCATACTTATGCAATTTGTGTCCCAAGGCATTTCCACATAACCTATAATGCCCATCTTAAAGCCCACTACTAAGTGGAAAGGCAAGTCTGTAATTTCTGTTGCAAATCATTTGCATACAAATCCAATTTTGAAAGACACACGAAAACACAGACTGAAGAAGGACCATACACGTGTCAATTATGTACCATGTCGTTTTCACATAAATGTGCACTGAAGGAGCATGAGAAAACACATGCTGGAGATCAGCCATTCAATAAAAATGATTTTTATTGTACATTTGCGCTGAACAATGAAGAAGAATGCCATAAAAGAACAAACTGTGGAGAAAAACTTTGCTCTTGCAATTCGTGTAGCAAAGCCTCTGCAACGAAAGACGATGTGGCAGAACCTAAATTAATTCACCTTGAAGAGAAACCGTTCATTTGCATTTTCTGTCATAAAAAATTTGCGCGGAGAGACCATCTCGAGCGGCATGTCAAAATACACACCGGAGAGAAATCATTCAAGTGCGATTTATGTTCAAAATCTTTTCTCGATAAGATTCATCTGCAACGACATTATGGACAAGTCCATACTGGTGAGAAACCATTCGAGTGCAATTTATGTGAGAAAGCGTTTGTTACTAAATGGATACTGACAGAACATATCAGGAGCCATACTGGAGAAAAGCCATACTTATGCAATTTGTGTCCCAAGGCATTTGCACGGAAAAGTGGGTATGATGCCCATCAAAAATCCAACTGTGCAGTAAAAAATCTTTTGTGATGTTTTTGCAAAATCAGTTGCAGACAAATTCTCTTTTGAAGTACACACCAGAACACAGACTGGAGAAGGACCATACATGTGTCAATTGTGTACCATAGCGTTTACACAAGAATGTGCGTTTTATGAACACGAGAATGAATGAACCAATGAATGAGATCAGTCATTTAATAGACAAAATTGTGACAAAATGTTTGCAGTGAACAGTATTCAAAGAAGAATGCCATACTAGATCAAACTGTGGAGAAGCACTATGCCCTTCCGATTCATATCTAGAGCAAAACTTCTGCGGAAACAAGAAAACTGGAGTGGCCTCCCTGATACACTGTGCTTATTACCCAGAGGTCACTCCACTCAGTTCCTTAAGAACCTCAAAATTCTTATTTAGCTGTAATTGGACAGGGAGCGGTTCTGAGTAGCTTACCTTGAAGATGCGCTATATAACATTTCCGAAACAAATGAATTAGAATTTAATCTGTGTGTGCGTTACGGAGTTATTCATGGAGGAGTGTGATATTATTTTGTTCTCTGCTTGATTTTTACACCATGGCTGCGCAAGCGAGTTTTGCACAGTAAGCGAATTGTAGAAACTAGACTAACTGATGGATAGGGTCAAGGGCATGGCGTCCATGCACTTATTTTAAAATCTGACCGCCGTCCTGCCACTTATTGGCCAGTAGACCTACAGCCTGGAAAAGTAAGGAGCGTCCAGGCACTTATTTTTTTCACCCTTTAAGCACTGGTCGGGTCAGCCTATGATCAACGTGATGTTGCAGATTGAAAAAAAGAATTTACTATGTAACACTAAGAAAGGCTATTGATTGGACCCTCAACCCTCCCAGCAATTCGCACTCAGGTTTTGCATTGACTTCACAAGAAATGAACGAGACACTGACAGCATTGAACAAGAGTAGAGTTGAAATGTTAATATCGGTGTGTATTTATGTACCGGTAGCTTATACCCGAATCCCAAGCCGTAAAGCACTTCAGGGATATTTTATTTCCGTAAACTGGAAGTTGGATGAACGATGAAAACATGATATTACTGCTAACGTATTACAGTATCATTAAAAGCTGGATTAGGAAATTAATTAACAAAAGTAGAAGTTGGTTGAACTAGGAAATCATGGTTTTATGATGAATTGTTACCGTAAAACTAGAGGCTGGATGAACGATCAAAATATTTTTAGTTGAAGTAGAAGTTGGATGAGTAACGGAACTGTGATATAGTACAATTAGAAGTTGGATGAGCGATGAAAAATGAGCAAAACATGTTTTAAATTATTTTACGATGCTATAGGCTTGGGATTCGGGTAAATGCGTACCGGTGGCATATACCCGAATCCCAAGTCGTATGCTTGTGTGCGCTCGTCTGTTTGTGTGTGTATGGGTGCACTGCATGGGCCAATGTTGCGCTATAGGTGTTTGCTGGTGTGATCTGTTTCTATGAACACAAATTTGCACTTCGACACCCGCCACATATTGAGTTGATGCATGTTGTAAACGGTATCCGGTCAAAACCGCGAATCAAAAAACTGCGAACGATCATTGCCGCGCACGATCTTTACCGCGCACGATCATAACAGCATTCAAGTATTTCAACATGCATCCAGCTTTTATGTCAGATCCAAAAATACCTTCATCCAGCTTCCATTTCTCATGCGTTATTTTCGTCAATCCAGCTTCTATTTCATATATAAAAATACCTTCATCCAGGTTCTATTTCTCATGCGTTATTTTCGTCAATCCAGCTTCTATTTCATATCTAAGAGTACCTTCATCCAACTTCCATTTCTCATGCGTTATTTACGTCAATCCAGCTTCTATTTCATATCTAAAAATACCGTCATCCAGCTTCCATTTTTCATGCGTTATTTTCGTCAATCCAGCTTCTATTTCACCTGTAAAAGAACCTTCATCCAGCCTCAATTTCTCTTGCGTTTTTCATCAATTCAGCCTCCATTTCACCTCTAAAATAATTTAATCCAGCTTCCATTTCTCAAGCGCTGGACCAGTTGTCTGTAGACCATAATTATATAGCTTAGGTCTACTTGTCTTTTACGATTGATCTGCAACTGTAAACGGTAATTCCGTTCCAAATTCTACTTCAAATAGGCCTTAAAATAGTTTTACCGTTAGCACAGTCTCTAGTTTTATGGCAATAATTCAACATAAAACCATGATTTTATCGTTCATCCAACTTCTATTCTGCTAGTTAATATGTTCATCCAACTTCGTGTTCTTGTGACATACCTACTAGCATGCAATATGATTGTCAGCAGTAACATCATGTTTTCATTGATCATCCAACTATCAGTTTGCGGAAACAAAATTTCTGTGAAGTGCTGTAGGCCTACGTATTGAGATTTCGGTAAATACGACATGGACCTCCTTTTTACTACTCTTACAGACAAGCATTTTGACTCAACGCAGCGCCCGTGAATAAGATGGTGCCTCGCGCTTGGCTTTAGAGTGGCGATTTATAAGCCTGGAGAATACTATTACGATTCACCGGAAGTGTGGTAATCGTAATTATTACAATGAGCGATGAAGAACGTGCACTAGACTCGCCAGTTTTGATTTTCTTTAAAAAATTAATGTGATGCAAGCTGAATTTGTTTGCATTTGTATGCGCACTTTGTAGGCCTATGCGCACTTGTTATAGCGCCCCTTCCAGCTCTCAACCGCTACTCAGAGGCAGGGCCTAGGTAAACGTGTATTTTAGCGTCGTAAATTATTCGCCATTGCATGGGTTTGAGCATTAGTCGAGTGCAAGTCATATTGACGAAAAGAATTATTTCTAAATAGAAGTCGGATTGATGAAAGTAATTTCTATTGAGATAGAAGAGGCGTTAATTAAAACAATCTTGCTGAAATTGAAGCTGGATTGATAAATAATAATTTTTAATTAAATATAAGTTATATTGATGAAAAATGTTTGCTGACGAAACAGAAGCGGGATTGATCAAACAAATTCTTGCCTAAACAGAAGCTGGATCGATGAGAAGGATTCTCACCAAACTAGAAGTTGGATTGATTAAAAATAACAATTTTGCAACGAGCGAATAATTTACGACGCTAAAATACACGTTACTATCCCCCCTGAGAGGTGGAAGCATTCCCCCCTAAAAAAATTCTATAAAATAATTATTATTGCAAGCGTTGAAGGCGCGAAGCTGCGAGTGCCGAAGGCACGAAGCCCATCGCGACTAGGGGATCTTGGGGAGCGTCGTGACCTTCCCACAGGCCCGCGTATACCCGAATCCCAAGCCGTATAGCATAGTAACATTATTTAAAACATGTTTTAGTCATTTTTTCATCGCTCATCCAACTTCTAATTCTACTATATCACAGTTCCGTTATTCATCCAACTTCTACTTCAACTAAAAATATTTTTATAGTTCATCCAGCCTCTAGTTTTACGATTAACAATTTAGCATAAAACCATGATTTCGTCGCTCATCCAACTTCTACTTCTGATAATTAATATGCTCGTCCAGCTTCTAATGACACTGCAATACGTCAGCAGTAATATCATGTTTTCATCGTTCATCCAACTTCCAATTTACGGAAATAAAATATAGGCTATCTGAAGTGCTATAAGGCTTGGGATTCGGGTATATGCCAGCGGGGTCTGGGGCGGAGCCCCAGAAACCAACGCATTTTTAGCTGTTGTCATCGACTAGCTAGAGCGCATGTTTTAGGCTCTTGTTTGCTAGCTGTTTATGAACGATAAAGTCATGAAAATTTCACTTTTTTAGATTTGCACGCTGTAATTGTACCTCTTAAAGCTGTCATCTTCACAAAATTGCTCGTGAATTAATGCTCAGAAACGTGGTTTTGGATATCATAAAATGTCGCCCCATGATTTAATTTTTTTAATTTGCACAATATAATGGTAACATTCTAAAATTTCTCATTATGGGTTAGCAGTGCGTTAGACACTGTAGTAGTCCTGTGAAATTTGAAAAGGTTCAGCATTCAGTTAAATATCAATTTATTTTGGTATATCAAATTAAGTAGTCTACTGTCAGTTGTGCAATATACTCAGCAACATCCATTTTCTGATCCAGACAAATCCCATGGACATTTCCCAGGACCACTCCCCGTAATTTCCTCTCTGGATTCCACCAGAGCGTTTCAATAGGACAATTCCCTCGAACATTTCCCTCAAATGTAGGCTACAAAAGTGTAAGCAATTTGCATCTGTACAGACTTCAATAGTGCTTTAATGTTTGAGGGAGGAATTTAAAAGCCATTTGCTTTACTTGATTTTGAACTTCAATTGTTGATAGACCTGGGAGTGACTTTGGTCAGCTAATCTGACCCCACTTGACCCTAAAGTGACTTGAGGTCGACTTGAAGTCGACTTCTCGGCTTCAAAACGACTTGACCCGACTTGGCAGAAAAACAACCGACATCCGACTTGAAGTCGACTTCTGACATAGTACTAGCCATTATATTAGCCTAGGAGTAGTTGTGAGACTGTCTTAATCAGCTCAGTGACGTCACTGAGTGAGCTGATTAAGACAGTCCCACTGGGTGAGCTCATTAGTATGCAGAGCTCAGACAATGACAAGCTCCGCCCCTAATTAATATTCATGCTGTGACGTCATTTGCTAGAACTTTCTGGACTATTCCAGAAGCTCCATTGTTGTTTGTCCTTCTCTTTGTCCGTCTGCCTGTCTGTGTGCATGTTTGGGTATATACGTGTGTATATACCTAACACACTAAGCAGCCTTTAATAACATACCTAATTAATATTCATGTTGTGACGTCATCTACGAGAACTTTCTCCAAGATTCCAGTAACTGTTTGTATGTCTGTCTGTATGCCTGACTGTCTTTGGATATGTTTGTGCCTGTCTGTGTGCATACCTAGATACTATCACGATTTGCCTATTTGCATATTGACTATTGTCCTTTGTGTATGTGACTCTCATTATGCGTGTGAGAGCGCTATCAAACCAACCGTCCTCGTCTCGCATTAATTTTAAAGAGAACTAAGAATTGACCAGCTTCACTCACATAGTTCATTCTATATGCGCTACATAATCTTTTATTCACACTTGTCATAAGCAATAAATCAATACAATCAGCAGCGGTGTTTCTTAAAATTTATTCAGCGCTGAATCTTAAAAAGAGGAAACATTTACGGATCCCTCCTCGATTATATAGGACCTAGACTGGCAGTGCGACAGACACATCTTTCTACACAAGGCGCAACTAATAAGCGTATTGGAGATATAAGGGTAAAATTTAGAACATATAGAAATTTAGAGTAAGGGCGCGAGCGCATACTCGGCGAATATCTGAGTTTGTACAGAGCATCGGGACAGCGACACCAGAAATCACGCAGCGTGACGGAACACGAGTCTGACAAAGCCGACCTCTGTGCCCTCCGGCGTCTGACGGGCGCTGTATACGGTCATTGTGTTAACAATGGACCGATCACGCATGCATTATACAAAGGTCAGTCCTTAACAATACTGGATTGCCCTAAGGATAGAATTTTCTAGAAGAATTCATTGTAGTGGCTTAATACACTTTACAGCACATGTACGACGACCATTATGTTTGTCTTGCAGAGGTGATGAAGAGATAATTAATGTCATGCCATTCAAACGACTGCTGCCATGTATAATGCCGTACACATAATCATTTAAATGTTAAGGTTTATTTGAAATTTTGTAAAGTTGCACCCTTTAAACAGTCATGCGAACTGTTGCAGCTTAAGAACAAACGGCAACTATATTCTAACTGGCGATAACCCTCTCCATTTAAGACGTCTTTGGACTGGCACCCAACAGCAGTGACGCTTAGTTTGCTGTATACAAGCTGTTAAAAATTCAAACACACACGATGCTATATGCTAACAAAGCCTGTCGGTTCCAGAAGATTCGCTAATTTACATTTGTATGTCTGCATGGGCGACTGGATGCCGGTGTGCGTCTGTTGGTGTGCGTGTGTCCTGTAACGGAATGCTAAGACCACACTACGGCTCAATAGTTTGAGTGGAATTATATTCCAGAACCCAGAACTGAGTTCAAGTTACTCATTTGCATGCTATATTCCTATTCGCTGTAATGTAGGTTATTGACCTATATGTCACCAATCAACAAGTCGTATGTTTTATATAAAAATAATATTAGCATATGAATATTAATATATGTCAACATGTACAGCACACAAAACCTTTCTCTAAGGGTTTGGGATAATGTTTGAGTTAACACAATCTTCTATTAAATAGCCTTACCTAAAACCAGTACTGATTACAGTAATTTGAGGGATATAATTTTAATATCTACCCTCCCACGTAGAATTCTTTAGGTCTTGTAGTTATTCACCACCGGCCAGTCTTCATCGTACTCTCATCAATGGATGATCTCCAGGCTGTTGGCTTCATTTCTCGGTTGTGGATTATCATCGGACTTTTCTTCTCAAATGTTGAATTTCTTTGCGGTCGCTGCTTACTGTTTGAACAGTTTCTATTCCTTATCGTATTTTCCAACTACTGCGACTTTCATTTACTGTTCGAAGTAGTCTCTGTAGATTATTTATCGTTTCGCAATGTCACGAGATGTAACTTCGTTGATCTAAGGTATACGCTGTCAACTGCAACGCATACACGCTCTTACCGGTAAGTACAGCGCTATATCGATCGTACGTTACGCTCGTTGACCTTCATTATAGTCCACACCTTAGGACACTAAGCGTTCGTTATTCGGCTTCCAATCGTCCCGAATGTCACGAAATCACACGATAATGTTCGACAACAATTACCAACTTCTTGCGATCGCTCAAACCTCCGCCATTACGTCCTTCTTCTCCAGCCTCTCTAGATGCTCTTTGCGCAGGCGTAGCAGACGATCCTTTTGTTCGCCTCCCATTGGCTGACTGACCGAATGTTGCTATATCTCGAAATGTTTGCCCCTGTTTAATATATATTTTTGCCCCTAAGTACTGGTTCTAGTACTGGTTAATTAATTAAACAGAGCAATGTGAAAGTTCTGAATCAAATCATTAATTAATCATTAACTAGGGCCTCTTCCTAACTTAACATGTGTAATTAACATTCAACAATATGTATAGCAGGGTAAGAACGTATGGGTGGGATCAAGGATATCGCTACAACAATCCCCCACAAATTAAAATTTGCTACAAATTTTCTTTTCAATATCCTTATTAAACTATCCATACTTCTTACAACACTACTACTACTCAGTCATCTACACTAGCACTTATATTAGCTACGTAGTTATGCAACATTCTACTCAACATCAACATTTAACATTTATTGTGATAATTCAAACTGTATCACCTTTACCGTACCTATACTTTTAATTTACATTGCATTTACACTGATCCTCTTAACTACATGTCTAATTCTACTTACTCTAATCCTCGGCTTAAATAGTCAGCCACTACATTGTCGCTACCTTTGAGGTATCTAACTCTAAAGCTGTAGTTCTGAAGCACTAGGTACCAGCGCATTACTCTAGCATTTCTTATATTACCAGTCTTTAAGTATTGCAGTCCTAAGTGGTCAGTCTCTACCACAAATTCCTGGCCATACAGGTAGCGGTTGAACTTTCTAATCCCCCAAACCATCGCCAGGCACTCTCTCTCCTCCACAGAATAGTTCCTTTCACTCTCACTAAATTTCTTGCTTGCATAAGCCACTGGATGCATAACCCCATCATGACTCTGCATCAGTACACATCCCATCGCCGTATTGGACGCATCCGTTCTCAAAGTGAATTCCACACCAATCTCAGGTAATTTCAATATCGGTGCTTCTGATAAAGCATTCTTTAAATTCTGAAATGATCTCTCTAGATCATCATTCCATTCGACGGTTATCTTGGCATTCTTCCTTGTTAGTTCTGTCAGTGGCCTCATTACCTCAGCACAGTTGGGAATAAATTTCCGATAATAGTTAACCGCCCCGAGAAAACTCCTTATCTGTTTCTTATTTCTCGGTCTAGGCATCTCCTTTATCTTGTCAACAGATTCTTCCTTTGGCCTGATCTTATCTCCACTCACTGTGTGCCCTAGAAAGTCGATGGTATCATAGCCAATCTGACATTTCTTAGGTTTCAACGTCAACCTCGCCATCCTAACTCTGTCGAAGAATCCTCTCAAAGCATTCATGTGTTCTTCCCAAGTTCTCGTGTGAGCCAGAACATCATCTACATAACTTTCCAAATGTTTCAATCCATCCAATACTTTCCTCATCATTCTATTGTAGCTAGACGCGCTGTTCACCAATCCGAATGGCATGACATTAAATCGAAACAACCCATTCGCACACACAAATGTTGTCATATCCTTTGAACTTTCACTCATGGGGATCTGCCAATACCCCTTGCAAAAGTCAAACTTACTGAAAATCTGACTGCCACTTAACTTGTTGAAGACATCTTCATTGGCCATCATAGGTTCCGGATCAAAAATCGTCAATTTGTTGAGTTGCTTGTAATTACAACATAAGCGATTTGTCCCGTCCGACTTCTTCACTACTACAAGTGGTGCGGCGTATGCTGCATTCGATCTCTCTATCACCCCACTCTCTAACATCGCTTCTATCTCCTTATCAATCTCTTTTTGCAGTCCATAGGGTGTTGGATATGCCTTTGATCGTACAGGAGTATTGCAAGTCAACTTTATCTCGTGTTCTGCTAACTCAGTTCTTCCAGGCACATCCGAGAATATATCACTATATTCTTCCAACAACCTTGTCAACTCTCCTTTGGCTTCTAAAGTAAGATTTGGATTGATCTGTACATCTCTGTAGGTTCCTTTTTGTTTCCCATTGTACAGCTCCAACATCTCTTCCTCCCTGTCCATATTACCATCATTCACTACAGTTACTACCGTTGCCAGTAACTCTTCCCTTTCTTCATCTTCCACTTGACCACCTTCTCTCTCGTTGTATCTCTTCATCATATTTATATGGTATGTCTTTATTTTACCACTAGCAACTTCCACCCGGTAGTCATATTCACCGACTTTGTCTTTCACTAGGTATGGTCCTAGCCATTTCAACATCAATTTGTTGGTTTTGAGTGGTAGTAGTATCAACACTCGATCCCCAATCTCTAATTTACGATATCTGGCCTTCTTATTGTAGTATATCTCGTTCTTAATCTGAGTTTTCTCGATTTGTTGCTGGGCAATTTTACACGTCTCCGCAATTCTTTCCTGAAGTTCCAGCATATAACTATATGCATCGCGTGTTTCTTCTTCCACCTCTTCTCTGGTCCACAATTCTTTCAATATTTTCATCGGCCCCCTGGTACTCCTTCCATATACTAATTCAAATGGGCTAAACCCATGACCTTCTTGAACACTATCTCTCAATGCGAATAGCAAAGGAGTGAGATATCGATCCCATTCTTTGGGTTGTTCTATTATCAATTTCTTCAGAGTCGTTTTGATCGTTCCATTCATTCGCTCAACAACTCCATTGCCCATGGCATGATATGGACTGGTAAACGTGTGCCTAATGAGCAACAACCTATTCACCGCTGCCATAAGTTCGGATGTGAACTGACTTCCCCGATCAGTGTGGACTCTTTGTGGGAAACCCATTCGACAGTAAAATTCAAACAATTTATCCGCCACTTCTTCAGTGGTAATTCCTTTGAGTGGAATTGCTTCAGGAAATCTCGTTGCCATGTCCACTATTGTAAGAATATATCGATTGCCCCTACTTGATCTAGGCTCTATGGGTCCAACCAAATCTATACAAATCATTCTGAATGGTTCTTCAATCAATGGTAAGTGTCCCAGTGGTGCCTTCGACACGCCTTGCTTATTAATCGCTCTTTGACACACATCACAACTCATCACAAACCTCTTAATATCGCCTGATATCGATGGCCAATAAAATTCTGTAAACACTTTCTCTTGCGTTCTCCTTATTCCTTGATGCGCCGACAACAATGATTCATGTGCCACTATCATCACCTTCTCTCTGAGTTCTTTCGGTACCATTAATTGCAACCTCACTCCATCTCTCATTACCTCTTTATATTCACGGTATAACATTCCTTTCTTAATAACATACAATGGATTACCTCGGTATTTACCCTTCTCATTATCTCTTGATCTGTTCGCCAACTCCCAATACTTGTTCAACGTTTCATCTTTCAATTGCATTGCAATAATCTCTTCGGGTTTCATTTTTAAGTCTGGTAATATTGATCCCTTCAACTGCTTTTCTTTTCTCTCTGTATTGTCTTCGTCACGTGCACGCGTATTGTACGCGGCTACTATTTCTTCCGTGGGTATCTCCGCCTCCAACCGCTCTATTGCACTGATTCTAGTTGCAGTGTTCGTACTCTCATCTTTCTTTTCCTCAAGTATGTCCCACTCTCCAATTTGTGTAAAATCCTCTTTGAACGTCACTCTTTTACTTACTGTCTTCTTAGCGACACCAGTGACTAACTCTTTACTACCCCCACCATTAGTGATGTCACTCTCATTTGTATTCATTCCAACGTCTCTACTTTTATTTATATGCTCGATTTGCTTTGGCTTCTTCTCGTACAAACCTGGATTTACTATCAGTTCCATGACCAAGTTCTCTATCACTAAAGCTTCTGCTTTCCCTTCAAATTCTTTACTCTTGATGTCAATTAGAGCTACTGGATATTTTCCTTTGGTCCCATTAGCAAACCTGCAAACCATTCTACGTCCTGTATACTGGCAAGGTTTCTCCAAACCTTTTCTAATAGCAACACACGAGGCACCCGAGTCATGTAGTGCATTCACCTTTTTCCCATTTACAAGTACCATGCTCGTATAAGCTCTCATAGCTTCTCCTCCTTCAACTACACAACAAGATATTGTTACTTCATGCTCCACATCTACTTCTTCTCTATCTTCAATACACTGCATGGTGGCGACAGTATGTGACCTTGCGCCTTGACCAATCTTATCGCATTTTGATGCATAATGGAAGGTAGATCCACAATGAAAGCAGCCTCCTCTTCGATTTTCTCCACCAACTTCACTCCGTTTACGGTTCCTGAAATCCCATTCATTATTGAACCTCCCTTTATCTTTGAAATTGTCTTGTTCCCTATTCCTGTTCCGTCCAAGACTGCTGCTTCGATTTTCACTATTATTTCTTGTAAATTCTCTGGAACGACCTTCCGGTTCAGTGTCCCTTTTCTTGTGAATAGGTGTCCACTTCCTCTCGCTAATTTCTCTAGCCTCCACATAATTCTGTGCCTGTTCTAGCAATGTTTCCAGATTCACCTTTCCCTTCTCTTTGAGAAAGCATCTCATCTCATCATCACATGTCACTAAGAACTGGTCACGCAATACCAGTGTCTCTAATCCTTTATAATCATTCTTGAATCCAGCCATTGACAACCACTGCCTCAAATATCGTCTCAATCTCTCAACATACTGAGTTACAGTTTCATCTGTGTCACGTTTAGAAGAGCGAAACTTTTTTCTATACCCATTTTCCGTGAGCTGGAATCGTTTCAACAGTTCCTCTTTTAATTTCTTGTAATCTTGTGCTTCATCTACTTCCAACCTCTCGAAAACTTGCAATGCTTTTCCGTCTAAGGATTTCACTAGTGTTAATGCCCACATTCGTTCTGGGACTTCATATGCCATGCAGGTCCTCTCGAAGCGTAGTAGATAAGCATCAAGACAATCTCTGTCTTCCCTAAATACTGGCATCTTCACATTCTTGGCATTATTATTCTGTCCACTGGTTTCCCTATTATAACCATTTCCAATCCAATCATCTCTATCGCCTTGTCGTCTTTCTTGTTCCAGTTCTTTAAGTCTAATCGTTTTCTGGTTGTCTAATTCAATCCTCTTCAGATTGGCTTCTCTCTCTCTCTCTTCCGAATTCCTCTTTTCTTCCATCTCTAGCTTTCGTAATTCTAATTCCTCATTACGTCGTTTGTCAGCTATTTCTTCTTGACGTCTCTTGTCAGCTTCTCGTTTCTCTTCTTCTCGTATTTTGTCAGCTATTTCTTCTTGACGTCTCTTGTCAGCTTCTCGTTTCTCTTCTTCGCGTATTTTGTCAGCTATCTCTTCTTGACGTCTCCTGTCAGCTATTTCTTCTTCGCGTATTTTGTCAGCTATCTCTTCTTGACGTCTCCTGTCAGCTATTTCTTCTTCGCGTATTTTGTCAGCTATCTCTTCTTGACGTCTCTTGTCAGCTTGGATCTCTTCTTGTCTCTCTCTGACAAAATCCCTAAGCCCTTGATCCGAATAACCAAGGTCCGATCCAACTTTAATCCACTTTGCGAATTCCGCCGCCATTTGTCAAAGTTTAATTATCTTATAGACAATTCTGCGCTAGAAAATTTTCTAAAGCGCTATTTAAATTTTCGCGGTGAATCAGTTCAACCTTAGACCTGACCTCTTTGTCAACCAATAACAGTCAGTATAATTGAACTACCAGCTACGTCACACCTAATTAATATTCAAACGGCGCTTGAAGCTTATACACACGTGAGTCAAACTAATTTCTATCGTAATTAAACTATGCAATCTAATACTTCTTAGATCCCTTAGATTTACAGTCTAAAATTGTTCTAGATCCCTCGGACGAAGCCCCCAGTTTTGTAACGGAATGCTAAGACCACACTACGGCTCAATAGTTTGAGTGGAATTATATTCCAGAACCCAGAACTGAGTTCAAGTTACTCATTTGCATGCTATATTCCTATTCGCTGTAATGTAGGTTATTGACCTATATGTCACCAATCAACAAGTCGTATGTTTTATATAAAAATAATATTAGCATATGAATATTAATATATGTCAACATGTACAGCACACAAAACCTTTCTCTAAGGGTTTGGGATAATGTTTGAGTTAACACAATCTTCTATTAAATAGCCTTACCTAAAACCAGTACTGATTACAGTAATTTGAGGGATATAATTTTAATATCTACCCTCCCACGTAGAATTCTTTAGGTCTTGTAGTTATTCACCACCGGCCAGTCTTCATCGTACTCTCATCAATGGATGATCTCCAGGCTGTTGGCTTCATTTCTCGGTTGTGGATTATCATCGGACTTTTCTTCTCAAATGTTGAATTTCTTTGCGGTCGCTGCTTACTGTTTGAACAGTTTCTATTCCTTATCGTATTTTCCAACTACTGCGACTTTCATTTACTGTTCGAAGTAGTCTCTGTAGATTATTTATCGTTTCGCAATGTCACGAGATGTAACTTCGTTGATCTAAGGTATACGCTGTCAACTGCAACGCATACACGCTCTTACCGGTAAGTACAGCGCTATATCGATCGTACGTTACGCTCGTTGACCTTCATTATAGTCCACACCTTAGGACACTAAGCGTTCGTTATTCGGCTTCCAATCGTCCCGAATGTCACGAAATCACACGATAATGTTCGACAACAATTACCAACTTCTTGCGATCGCTCAAACCTCCGCCATTACGTCCTTCTTCTCCAGCCTCTCTAGATGCTCTTTGCGCAGGCGTAGCAGACGATCCTTTTGTTCGCCTCCCATTGGCTGACTGACCGAATGTTGCTATATCTCGAAATGTTTGCCCCTGTTTAATATATATTTTTGCCCCTAAGTACTGGTTCTAGTACTGGTTAATTAATTAAACAGAGCAATGTGAAAGTTCTGAATCAAATCATTAATTAATCATTAACTAGGGCCTCTTCCTAACTTAACATGTGTAATTAACATTCAACAATATGTATAGCAGGGTAAGAACGTATGGGTGGGATCAAGGATATCGCTACATGTCCATGCGCATATAATTAATGCTGGAGCGCGGCTATTGTAATTTTTGGCTGAGGATGACCTCATCCTTTCTAGAAGATTCGATAATTATGCCTTCCAGAAAGTCGTAGAAGAATTGAGATTCTAAGAAAAAAATAGTTCCGTCAACCTGTGGACAGAACAAGAAAATAATCCGTCACACATTTATATAATTACATAAGTGCGTATGGTTATAATCTAACAGCGAGGTGTACATGTATTATTGCGCTACGATTGTTATAAAAAGTGAGATGTTCCATTGCTTTTTCAATTCGTTCCGGGTCTACAGACGTCATTCTTCATCAGCCGCGTTCTACTACAGCCAAGCCGTTCTACTTCTTCAACAACGATCGACGCTGCTTCGAATTCTTTCTTCATCGACCGTCTACAGAAGGCTACTGTGATGGATGTTTGTGAGTGTTACAAAACTAAATCACAATTGATTATGTCATATACTTGTAATATAATACGTCTATAATATTCTCACTGCATATAAGTAAGGATTTATATACTATATATATATATATATATATATATATATATATATATACTATATTGAAACGACTGCAAACGCACTGCGTGAAAATATATTATAAATATATATATATACTTTATAAAATAAATTATAGCTTATATCTTAGACGATATAAACTGAATCACTATTGAAAGTAGCAGGTCTATAGAGTATAGCTTATTCTTATTTATTTATATCTTGTAGTTGGTGATGAAATAACAAGTTCTCAGTTAAAGGACCTGGACGCTATATGGGGGCCTATAGAGGATAGCCTTGCTGATTTCGTCCTTCAGCTGTCGCCGACAGAAGCTGTGAAGGAAAATGGTATTTAAAAAAATTAATGTGACATTTTAACAGAGGAATTACCTGAACGATTAAGAAATAGATAAATAATACGTGCATATCATTATATATACAACATATAAAATTTATATAAGTTGTATATATTATATATGTACTGTAAAATTTATATAATGTATATAGAAGTTATAAATACAACGTATAAAGATATATATTGTATCTATAATAATATATGCATTGTATATTATAAGTATAAATATATATGCACAGCATAAAATAAATACATACATAGTATAAGTTATATAATATTATATACATTGAATAAAATATATTGTATATAATTTTATATACATAGTATATTATAAATATAAAATATATATATATTATAAATATATAAATATATATATGCACATCATAAAATATATATTGTATATATTATAAATATAATTTTATATGCACACTTTAAAATATATATTATAAATATATATATATATATTATAAATATATATATATATATTATAAATATAATTTTATATGCACATTTTAAAATATATTATAAATATATATATTATATATTATAAATATAATTTTATATACGCATTTAAAAATATATATTATAAATATTATATATATATATAATTATATATGCACACTTTAAAATATATATATTATAAATATATATATATAATATATATATATATTATATATATTAGAATTTTATATGCACATTTTAAAATATATATTATATATATATAATTATATATATGCACAACCTAAAATATATTATAGTTTACTATAGACATTGCGTTTTATCTTTTGTAGTTTGGATGACCACAGATTCATCGGACGATGAACTGTTCCGAATTACAGCATCTGCTGAGCGTCAACAAACAGAAACGTACGAACAGCGAAAAGAACAAGGTATTTTAATTTCATCTTCGCTTTACATTCTACACTCTTAGAAAGAAGCTTACTAGTATCTTGTACCACACTCTTAAGAAAAAGCTTACTGCTGAAATATTTAGGTAACTAATAAGAGCTGTCTTTGATTATAATACGAAATAATTGAAACCTTCTTTATCTTTTTTTCAGTTTGGATGACCACAGATTCATCAGACGATGAATTGTTCCGAATTACAGCATCTGCTGAGCGTCAACAAACAGAAACATACGAACAGCGAAAAGAACAAGGTATTTTAATTTCATCTTCGCTTTACATTCTACACTCTTAGAAAGAAGCTTACTAGTATCTTGTACCACACTCTTAAGAAAAAGCTTACTGCTGAAATATTTAGGTAACTAATAAGAGTTGTCTTTGATTATAATACGAAAGAATTGAAACCTTCTTTATCTTTTTTTCAGTTTGGATGACCACCGATTCATCGGATGATGAACTTTTTCGGATCGCAGCCAGCAGCGAGAAAGTGGAACTTGAACAAGTCCTAGGTATTTTGGATATGTTTCGGTCTTTTCTATCGTGCAATAATTATAAAATAGTTTCCTTTTTTAGCTTTTTGTTTTGGGTTATTGCTAATGAGAATGTGTATAATCTATTCGTTTCACAGTTGTTATAAGTAAACTATTTTATCTTTTTTTTAGACGTATCGCTGTCAGATAATGAGTTGATGCAGCACGCAAACGAAGCCGAACAAAAGGAGGCACGGAGACTGGAGCGTGGAAAAGCACTAGGTGTGTTGAGTTGCATATTATTACTAGTCATCATATATTTGCCTTCAATATATTTATACAGAGAAAGGCTTTTGCATCTTTCGCTTATTTTAAATCCACTGTTTGTTATCTTTACAGCGAAGAAGCGGAAAGCTGATCCATTGCATGAGGAAGAGGATGCGTCTTCGAAAAAATTTCGTGAGTAATTTCAAGTAATCATGAGATAAACTTACTTATTTTCTCAGCAGTTTAAGAAACAACATTCACCCTCTGTGTATTCTTTCATAACAAATTTCTAAACGGATAAATGATAACTTTCAGATGCTGACATCCTTGGCGAAAGCACGTCGAACGGTCGCCGTTCGCGTACTGTTGGTGCTGACGTTCCTATCAACCTTGGCGAAGGCACATCGAACGGAAGTCGTTCGCGTACTGTTGGTGCTGGTGTTCCTACCAATCTTGATGAAGACCACACAGATGGAAGACAATCTCGTAAGCAGCTCTTTTATTTTCGCAAGCAGTATATGATGCAGGTTTACATATACAGATAGAAATAATTTGTTTCATTTCGAAATTGAAAGAAAACAAGAATGTGAAGTAATAGTACGAATTCAGTCTTTGACGATGAATATTACAAGACGAATTTCTTTTCAATCTGTTTCAGGAAAATGTCGTAGTTGTGGCAGCTACAAAAAGGTCAATCTGGATGTCAATGGTTTGTGCGAATCGTGCACCAGCTTCCGCGAATGTCCTCGATGCATGTCGAGACGCCAACATCGCTTCTTCCGGACCGGACACGATTCGTGCATCACCTGCTTGAAAAGGGAGGCCAACCCGAATCTCCGCGTATCGGTACAGAACACATTTATGGAGGACGATTTGGCCATCAACCCAGCCACAATCGATATCCATTCTCTCCTCGATCATCATGGTATCGATATTGCGGAGAACTTGGAGCGTGTCCTAAGAGATGAAGGGTGAGTACCTTTGTAAAAAATGATAGAGTAGAAATCTTAGAGCCTCTATCAAAAATTCTATGACTCACGTGTTTTAATAATAGAAAAATCTTTTGGCTGTTAATATTTGATTCACTCTGCTTTTCTTAAAAGTGAAATTTCTGAAAATACAATCAAGGAATAAATTTGTTTCAGCCCCGTCAAATGGTTTCTGGCGCTGGATGTGAAGTTCGTCCGCAGTTCCACAGAAGGCGACAACAACACGATAGGTTATTTCAAGTCGGAATCGGCCATCCTGACGTATCCGGACCAGATCGCCTCGCAAATGCAAGACGCGGTGACCCGTTTCGACGAGCTCATCGACGTCTTCACGAGCGAGGGATCTGGCTGGAAAGTCGATGGAACTCAACACCTTAAAGTTTGTACAGCTATTTATGACCCTATAGGCGGAAACCAGTTTATTCCAACGCCGAAATATATTGCAAATAAATGTGCAACTGTAAATATAAAAAACGATGACAATCTATGTTTTCTATACTCAGTCCTTGCCGTTTCACATTATCATAATAAGAATGCAGAGCGAGTAACAAAGTACAAACCTTTTCTAAATGAGCTGAAGTTTGATGCGCTAGATTTCCCAATGAAAGTGGACAAGATCCCTGCATTCGAAAAAAATAATGCAGATTATGCTATAAACGTCATATATTCGAACGCAGACGACAAATCCTTCGCGCCACTGTATGCCTCACCTCACAGAGACAGAAAACATATCGTCAATTTGCTGCTGCTGAACGACATGGATAAGCGGCACTATGTAGTAATTCGAAATTTGTCGGCGCTCTTGAGCAGCAGAAATTCTCGCACCGTGAGAACATTTCCCTGTCCATATTGCCTCCACTGTTTTACATCTGCCGCCCTTAAACACGATCACATGCCAGCGTGCAGTACACATGGCATACAAAGTGTAAGGTATCCAAAGGCCGATAACAATATATTGGAATTTAGTAATACACAAAATGAAATGCCTTCTCCATTCGTAATTTACAGCGACTTTGAATGCTTTTTGACAAAATCGGAAACCGACGTTGGAAAATGTACAAAAATATTAGATACCCATATACCAAGCGGTTTTTGCTGCCTTACCGTATCCTCATTCCCAGACTACAATAATGAAGTACCATTCGTCTACAGCGGGCCGGCTGTAATGGATACATTTTTTGATCATATTAAGAAGGAACAAAAACGAATAAATCAAATTTTAAGTAAAAATGAAAAAATGAAGCCTCTAACAAAATTGCAACAAGATACTTTTTCAAACACCAAATCCTGTCCGTCTTGCGATGTTGAATTGACTGGTCGTAATAAAGTTCGGCATCATTGCCACATTACTGGAAATTTCCTTGCTGCCATTTGTTCAAATTGCAATCTCAAACTAAAATTCAAGAAGCCTACGAAAACGAAGAAACATAAAACGCCCAACTTTACAATTCCAATAATTTTCCACAACTTGAAAGGTTACGATTCCCATATTATACTCAAACATCTGACCAAGCAATTTGATTCGCAAGACGTGTCAGTAATTGCGCCAAATATGGAAAAATTTCTGTCATTCGAAATTAACGGTTTGAGATTTTTAGATTCGTTGCAATTTCTGAACTGTGGACTAGACGTTCTTGTCAAAAACCTGTCCAAGGAAGATAATTCGAAGTTTTTTCATTTGAGACGAATTTTTAAAGATCAATTTCAACTTTTATTAAGGAAAGGTGTATTCCCGTACGAGTACATGGATTCACCTGATCGAATGACAGAAACCAAATTACCAGATCTAGAATCCTTTTACAGCCGGCTCGCCGACGAAGATATATCAGCTTCAGACTATGAATATGCCAACAAAATTTGGACTGCATTCGATATGAAATCTCTACAGGAGTATCATGATCTCTATTTAACTACTGACGTTCTTTTACTATCAGACGTGTTCGAGTCCTTTCGTAAAATGGCTCTTGAATACTATAAGCTTGACCCCTTGCACTATTACAGTAGCCCCGGTTTAAGCTTCGACGCCTGCCTTAAAATGACAAAGGCGTCGCTTGAACTTATAACAGACCCTGACGTATATCTATTCGTTGAAAATGGCATGCGCGGAGGTGTATCTATGATCAGCAATAGATACGCCAAAGCCAACAATCCGTATCTAGCCCAAGGATACGATGAAAATCTTCCAAACAGTTACATCACATATCTTGACTGTAACAACCTCTATGGATATGCCATGTGCGAACCCTTACCCACTGGAGGCTTTAGATTTTTGGACTTGGACGAAATTGACGAGTTTGACTTAGATAGCAAAGCGGTCGATGACGACTTGGGCTATCTACTGGAGGTGGATCTGGAATACCCAGTCCACCTCCACGACTTGCACAACGACTACCCTTTAGCTCCCGAGAAAATTTCTATTACTGCAGACATGCTTTCTCCCTATGCAACGTCGGTTTCCGAAAAAATTGGGTACAGGGTCACTGGACATAACGAGAAGCTCGTGCCCAATCTACAGGATAAAACTAACTATGTTCTCCATTATCGCAACTTACAGTTTTACCTGAACATGGGCATGAAAATTAAGAAAATACATAAAATTCTGGAATTCCGTCAAAGTCGTTGGTTAAAATCATATATTGAATTTAACACTTCTAAACGTCAAGTCGCCAAGTCTGCATTCGAAAAAGATTTATTTAAACTCATGAATAATTCAATTTACGGCAAAACGATGCAAAATAATCGTAAACATTTATGTATTAAGCTTGTAACAAATGCCAAAAGTGCGAAACGATTTATAGCACGTCCAACGTTTCAATCGTTTCGCATAGTAAATGACGACTTGACGATTATCAAACTGATTAACTCCAATGTCTACCTTAACAAACCGCTGTACGCTGGCATGTGCATCCTTGATATTTCTAAATTAAAGATGTATGATTTTCATTACAACCACATTCTCCCCAAGTACGGCGGCAGATGTAAATTGCTTTTTACGGACACAGATAGCTTATGCTATCATATATTTACAGAAGACATATACAAAGACATGGGACAGGACTTGACTGACTATGACACTTCAGACTATCCATCTGACCATTTCCTATACAGTAAAACCAATTCCAAAGTTATCGGTAAATTCAAAGATGAAGCAAATGGTGCACCTGTATTAGAATTTTGCGGCCTGAAGGCAAAAATGTATAGCCTGCTTCTACCCGATGGCAAGGAGAAGAAGACTGCCAAGGGTGTTAAACGTTCTTGTGCAGCTAAGACCATTCGCCATGCGGAATACAAGAAGTGTATTTTTGAAGAGGCCCCTACCACATCTAAATTTTGCGTGATACGCAGTTTGAACCACAACTTACATACCATAGAAATCAATAAAGCAGCTCTTTCGCCGTATGATGATAAAAGATACTTAATAAATTGTACAGATTCTTTAGCTTATGGTCATGTTGACATTCGTGCGTATGAGTAAAATTAATGTATAACAATGTACAATGTATATAATGTTTTACTGTATATGTTAAAGGACATTTCTGTTTGTATATATTTTAGTTTTTTTTGTATAGTGTAAAGATCATTACAACTTGTATAGTGGAAAGGACATTGACAATTGTATATAGTTTAATTGTATAAAGGAATGAACTTTGATGGTTGCATTGCATATATTTTAGTTGTATAGTGGAAAGGATACTGTTGCTACTTGCATTAGTTTTTGCTCAAGTTCTCTTGTGTTGGAAAAAAAGTCATCAAACTGTTGAATTTGTGTTTTTCTTACTAATAGTTTAGACTTGGAGTATGTTTGAAATGTGTGCAAGGTGAATGAAGTTCTTAGTATACTGGTTTGGTAGACTGCTGGATGATTTCCTCTCAATGGTTGCCTGTAGTAAGTTACTGTAAAAAGTCAATGAACAAACTTCTCACTTCTATCTCAACTCCTACTTTGCTACCTCTTACTTAAAGTCATCTCAACTACATAGCATATCATGCAAGAAATACAACGAAAAATGTTTCATTAACATTTAATACAACAATCAAAGATTTAGTATTAAAAAGAATGCAAGTGGAAAACTAGTATAATGTTCGAAAGGTCTCTTTGCATAAGTGTCAATATTTAGTTTGGAAAGGATTGCACATGTTACAGTTCAGATAGTCCAACTGATTCAAATGATCTAAGACTCCATTGCACGATGTAGCGCTTTTCAGTTCGGGTAAACGCTCATGCAAGATGGGAATTTTCTGAAGAAGATTGCACCATTCTTCCAGACGTAGAGCGATGCCGCTGCGAGTAGGACGTTCTCTAGTGGTGTTTGGAGGGAGAAAATATCGTCGAACGTTCACACACTTATAGTCCTTGTTGATGGAGACGAAGTATCGCCCTCCCACGTGTTGATAATAGTCGACCGGCTGATTTGCTTTTAGCAGATCCACGTTTCTTTCCATTTCGTCGAAATGGCCGAGGAATCTCGCCCATGCCGACTTGTTGAAGGATGCTCCCTTTTTAGTTGGATACGACTGGTTGTTGAACTCGTCGTATTCGCGTATGTGAACCATCAGTTCGTCCTTGTAAACGCTCGCAGTTAGATAGCGATTCTTCCCAATGGACTCCTTAAAAAGATGAGTATCAGTCTGCAAATACAAAGAAAACAAGAATTTCGTTATAGCAGAAACAGATACAAATAAAGTTTCCTCTCTCTCTCGCTACAGCTCAAAGCATACGAATTACAAACAGGTGATGGAGTGGCAATACATAAACTTATTGCAAACAAGCAACTTGAGAAAATCTTACAAGCGCAAACAAAAATTTAAAATACTCACCGTTTTTGGAATCATCGTAGTTGTTGCAGGCTTCCAAGCATTCTCGGTCTTCATTTTCAGATCCATAGTAGTTAGCTTCGTAAAGAGATGAAGAACTTCCTTTGCATTAACGAAGTCGATTGAAACATGATGGAAAGGGTAGATTTTTATAATATCTTTGGCGCATTAATACATAGCACACCATGATGTTAATATGTGTCAATACGAGCTGTCTCATTATAGGAAATGTGTGAGGATCTACTTTCTCTTACATCCGTCGGAACTATCTTTTGGAATTCTGGAAAGACCTAGTTTGTTCTACACCACTAATTAAAGAAAGTTCCAGAACGCTGACGTCATTAATGAGCTCTTAAGCACCAGTGTATGCAGACAGTCAAATCGTCTGTGCTGTGGCGCCGTAGAGGATCTTATCATGCATAATAAAGCCATTACCCTAGGGCGTATCATTAACGACTTCTTAATCACCTAGATATGCACACGGTCAGCCAAACAGACATGCAAACGGACAAAGAGAAGGACAAACAACAATGGAGCTTCTGGAATAGTCCAGAAAGTTCTAGCAAATGACGTCACAGCATGAATATTAATTAGGGGCGGAGCTTGTCATTGTCTGAGCTCTGCATACTAATGAGCTCACCCAGTGAGACTGTCTTAATCAGCTCACTCAGTGACGTCACTGAGCTGATTAAGACAGTCTCACAACTACTCCTAGGTCTACGTACGGCTACTAATGCAAGAAGTCCAGTCAATTTTCCTGCAAGCAATAATTTCATTTAGGCCTACAAATGAGTAATGAGGCCTCAACACTTAATTGATGCATGAATTTGTTAAAGTGTTATTAAGCCCATTTCATGCTCTTTGTGTTTTAATTTGAATAGTTTTGTGATGCTTTGGGCCATGCATCTAGTCATTCTAGTAGGCTAGCCTATATATACAATGCGACGGCAAATTAGCAGGCCTATGAATTTGAGCTTGTCCATTGTCTGTGATTATTCAGATTACACTCATTATTATTATTTAATTATAATATTAATTAAATTTGTAAAAAAGCGCAAGGTCTGGAATAAAATAACGGACCGTGGACTGCATGGTTGCACTGAATGGCGTGATATGATATAGGCTAAGCCTATTTTGTAATTCTGTTTTTATAATTATTTGGCCACTAACATCATTTCACAACTTAGCATATAGCATTGCAAGCGCATCATACTACAGTATAGGCTACTACAGCTACTAGGCCTACTCACTGACAGCTAAAGTATTTAATTGCCCAATTGGCCCTACAATAGTTTTTCCGTCTGCAGACAACTCCAGATGCAGCGCTCCAAAGTAGCGCCAAACTATATCGATTTATTATAGGTCTAGTAGATCCAGCTTTCTTTGCACCGAATTCACTGACCACTAGAAGTTCACTGATTGCATGATAAGCACACGTGCTAATATTTTAGTAACATTTTGTTTCACCATTTTAATTAAGCGCATGCCTAAGCGTGACGTTTAAGCATAAGAATTACAAATTATACGAATGGATCGGCAGACGGCAGTTTGCACGATAGCCTACCGGTAAAGTAATATAATCAGTATAAGCTTACCCTAGCCTAAGTCTCTGTTTAGCAAAGGCCTCATTCATTCTTGTAAACACACTAGGCAACAAAAGCTGCTTAAATGTTGTCACAATCATTGGTTTGGAGTGGCCAATTTAACGATGTTTGTGTCTCAAGTCGGTTTAAGTCGACTTGAGGTAAAAACAACTTCAAGTGACTTCTATCTACAAAATTCGACTTGGGGTCAGTTGCGGTGAGCAGAAACGACCCGACCCGACTTGGGATGACCAAGTCGACTGGGGTCGACTTATCGGGGTCGACTCCCAGGTTTAATTGTTGAGCAACCACGCTGTTATTGCTTGATTAAAGTTTACTTAAACAGACTAAAAACCTTTACCATAAACAAAAGTAGGCCTACTAATTTACTGTTGCTTCTTTGCCTCATATCACTAAAATTCATTCTTAAAGTATCGTTCATTTTATTTGAGATCAATATTATAAAACCAATGCAGTTTCAGTAGATACAATATACTTTAACAAAATGTTAACAATTAATGTAATTAGGCCGAATTATGAGTTGTGAGAGCGAGCGCCATATACGTGCAGGGGCAAATGTAAGTGACTGTAAAGCAAAGGTCATACTAAATGAATATCTACCATTGAGATGGCGGGATGAACCTTCAAAGGGAATTTTCGTGGGTGTGCGGGAAGGAGTAGAACAGAGGGAGTCCAGAAGGAAATCTCTTATGCCCATCTATCATTAGGGGGGGGGGATTTCCCTCAGGCACAAGTTGGATCAGACTACTTACTTCCCCCATGTGGCAAGTCCTGATGGGTGCGAATGTGATCGAAGCGCAAAGACTGTCACGAATTACACCGAGACTGTTACAATGATTTCTAGCTGACTTAGCTAGTTTGAAGTGATGCCCTGCATTGGATAAAATCTAGGATACTAAGATTCATGAATAAACTAAATTATACACAAATTCAACGGTGTTTCTTTTCTATGCTTTTTACTCAATAGTTCGTTGAAAAATAAATGTTTACATCATGTTTCCATAACTTGACAGTAAAACATGAATAGGACCATTCTGGTCAAACACACTGAAATGTTTCTAAGTAAATAAAACAAATGAAGGTATTTGTTTAACACCGCAACTCTCCATTGTCTTCTGTGAAGATAATGTTCTCTTCCAAGGTAATGTAAGGTAAATAATGCTCGAATTAACCATACGTCTCTGTAGAATAATGTAACGGTCAAACCGACAACTCCGAGCATTCAAGAACACCACCTGGATATGGTAGACACCACTCCACGACATTCACGAGTGAACCTGTAGCTGTAGAACAACCACACCCCTCCACGACATTCACGAGTGAACCTGTAGCTGTAGAACAACCACCAACTCCACAAACTTCACGGTTGAACTGGTAGTCGTAGAACAACCACCCACTCCACGAACGGGGCACCAGATATAGGTTAGAAACCATATACCACTGTTAGAAAGAAGTGTACGTGACGTCTTCTTCCCATTACGTGTTCCAACCCGAGAAATAAACAAAAGGTTTAAAACACCATAGCATAAAACCTTATACGTCACGGAGTACGCCCCCTGCAAACACCATTGCAACATTCACCTCAAGTAAACTTATCCACAGAATATATCGTCAAATGAAATGTGAACACGGGGTACGCCCCCTTCAAACACTACAGCAATACTCGCAAGCACTTTAGCAATTCAACGTGGCCATAAAATAGAGCAACACCTCGAGCAATAATATCAGTACATCCCATCTACTGCTAAAAATATAAATGGACACACAAATTAGCTACATACCCGAATATATTCGGCTTACAACGACATTATCAAATGTCGCGACCTCACTTTCTTGAGTTTCTTCACCAACTGAAGTTTACCACGGATATCCTCAAGCCTCTCAAACAGTGGCGTAGCCACGCCCGGGCAATTATGGGCAATGCCCGGGCTGGCGATTAGCTCTGCCCGGTTTGCGCAGAATCGAGAAATTGATAAATTTAAATTTTATTTTGGATGGTTTTTGATGCTATAAAAATTTGTGTGTTCGGAACTTGGGATAACGATGTCACAGTTGCATATGGGCTAATATTGAATCTTGCACCGTCAAAGGGCTCACTGCATGGGCTATCTGGCACGTCATATATATATATATATATATATATATATATATATATATATATATATAAACTGTATGCCGTCTGCCCTTCACCATCTGCCCTTCGTGAACCTGACGCTATTAATGGATGTCAAACTGTATACAGTTACAAAGCTATAGTGTTGCTCCACTAGACCTATTCGTAGGGCATTCCCACAACCATGCTCTCCAGAGTTCAGCAGGAAGAGAGGATCAGAGGTCGATGACCTTGACGAACGGGTTATCAGTCCAGGCCCGTGTAGATACATTTCAAAGTCTGTCGTCAATTAGAGCCTCTGAGGAATGTTTGAACTGTTAAATTGATGGCATCAGCGGTCTTTTCTTTGGCTAGAGCTCCGTCTATGCCAGATGGCAATTGTCACCTTCTGAAGTTCTGACAAATCATCAGCGCTTACTTCGGTAGAGGGACAGACCACGTAGACTGCAGGCAATAGATAAGCCTAAATATAACTATATACAGATAGGCTATATATATGCATAAGATAATTATTGGTTGCAGGTCTGCATGGTAAAATAATATTCTAACCTTGGATTCTCTGTGGGCAATTTTTGCTTTATTCAACGTCATTAGTAATATTATTGCTTTAGGTTTGACGATATAGGTTCTTATAATGTTATTAATGCGTGTCGTGTCTTCTCACATCAGAATATGACGGATGACTAACGACTACAGATGTAAGTAAGCCTAGACCAGATAACCGAATAATAAATATGCATAGTCCTATATTTGTAAACCAACGTGCTTCATAAATAAATATAGATGGTCATCATAAGGAATATGCTTATTAGGCCTATTGTTGATGTTGTTAGGATTAGACCATATATGTGTGTGATTATAAAATGTTTTACTTTTGATCAGTTCTATGGATGAAGTAATTTTAGGTCTATCATGTCTGCAGAGACCAAAATTTGGTTAGCAAGTGGTTAATTAAGGAATATCCGTAGGCCTATCTGATCCTATTGATTATAAGTAGCTGGTATAAATTAATAGCGCGCGTGCTTGGGCCAGTCATTGGTAACTCTTTTTCCTATTCACTGGGCATTCATTTACCACCTGATATTATAGTAAAAATGCAAATTACATTTAACATAATAATACATATAGAGCGTATAAGCTTACATGTAGACTAATGCACTATTTAGAAAGGAGTTTGTGAGACCCTAAAATGCGATACGGTATATTAAGGCGCCCTAACACATACATATATACATACATAAATACATAGATACATACATACATACATACATACATACATACATACATACATACATACATACATACATACATACATACGTACATACGTACGTACGTAGGCCTACATACATACAATACACACATAGGCCTACATGCATAAATGCATACATTCATTCATACATACATGCATACAATGCATACATACAATGCATACATCTTCTTTTCCGTGCTCTGCCCTTAGGCAGGTTCGAATGTTTGACGTCTCCATTCTTCTCTGTTCTGCGCTTTCATTTTCAGCTTCTATACATACATACATATATATAAATGCGTAGAATATATATATAATATAATATATATATGCAAAAATGCTGCCCGGGTTACATTTTGCTGCTGCCTACGCCACTGCTCTCAAAGATGAGTGTAGGACATTTCCCCCCCTGGACAAAACATCCCCCGGACAAAACCCCCGGACAATTCCCCCCCAGGGTAGGACAATTCCCCCCCTGTCGAACATATTGCGTGTAAGTGGTATTACTATAAAACGGCGGTCCTAAGTGTCCTAAGTTGGATTGATGAAAAGATATCTTGCTAAATAGAAGCCGGATTGATACAAAATAATTTTTACTTAAATGGAAGCTGGATTGATGAAAATGTTCTTGCTTAAATTGGAGCTGGATTGATGAAAATATTCTTGCTTAAATGGAAGCTGGATTGATGAAAATGCTCTTGCTTAAATTGGAGCTGGATTGATGAAAATATTCTTGCTTAAATGGAAGCTGGATTGATGAAAATATTCTTGCTTAAATGGAAGCTAGATTGATGAAAATATTCTTGCTTAAATTGGAGCTGGATTGACGAAAATATTGTTGCTTAAATTGGAGCTGGATTGATGAAAATATTCTTGCTTAAATTGGAGCTGGATTGATGAAAGTATTCTTGCTTAAATGGAAGCTGGATTGATGAAAATGTTCTTGCTTAAATGGAAGCTGGATTGATGAAAAAGTTCTTGCTTAAATTGGAGCTGGATTGATGAAAATATTCTTGCTTAAATTGGAGCTGGATGGATCAAAATAATTGTTATTTAAATAGAAGTTGGATTAAACGCATTTTTGCCTAAATGGAAGCAAAGGGGGGGGAATTGTCCGGGGGGGTTAATGTCCTAGGCTAAATCAGGGGGGGAATTGTCCGGGGGGGTTTTGTCCGGGGGGGTTTTGTCCGGGGGGGGTTTTGTCCAGGGGGGGAAATGTCGGCGCCCCCTCAAAGATACCGCACCAACATTCTCATTCCAACATTTCTTATAGCGCATTTTCGTGACACCAACATTTAGCGCATTTTCGTGAAATTTATCTGAGTGTTAAGCAAAAGTCAAATTAAATGAAGATTTACCCTGTGTTATGACGGGGAGGGGACTGTTGGGGGGATTTACCAGGAGGAAGTCCATGACAGATACTGGGGAATACCGGGGGACAATGTTCAGGAGGAAATCTTCTATACTCAACTTTATCATTAGGGGGGAACCTTTCCCCCCTGGCCGAAATTGGAAGCAGTCTGCTTCCATCCCCCCATGGCGTAGTAGGCCCTGCTCAGAGGCGCTCCCGACTACAGAGCGGACACTGCATCGGAGTTTCACGCCGAAGCGCTGAACAATTGCGATTGAAGGACTTGCCCAAGCTCCCTACGCGGCGAGGTGGATTCGAACCTTGAAACTTCCGGCTTCAAGGCAACGACGCCACCACTACACCACCGCGCCCCACAAACTATCACAATACATTGTGAGTATTTATTCCCTAGAGGGCATGTGCATCGGCAATCCAACTTCAGCGTAAATAGTTATGTAGTTTCTGTTTGTCTTAATCGCCATTTTTTCTGACAAAGGAATCGATCCATTCGGTGCATTTATCATTATTGCGCGAGTTTAGGTTAATTGTTGTAGACATTGTGTTTTGAATATATATTAGTGGGTTAATGTTAACAGTGAACGGGATGAGAAAACCTTAGATTCTTCAAAAGGAACACATTGCCAAGGTCCAGCATTAAGGCCTTCGGTTCTTGGTTACACCGTATTTTATGTTGTTAAATTATTTTAAATTGTTAAATCCCGTAGTTTAGGTTGCTAAATTAGGAAACACCAATAATGAATTTTACTGGGCCACAAAGACGCCAATCCTGACAACCATTCATCATCTGGGCCTTTTTTCAAGCACAGGTGTCCAATATTTTCAGTAAATGTACGACATCTGTTCCTGGAAGCTGCTGAACAATCAAGTTCAGCTTGGTGGACCGGGCTGCTAATACCCGAATCACAAGCCGTGTAGCACTTCAGAAATATTTTATTTCCGTAAACTGGAAGTTGGATGAACGATGAAAACATGATATTACTGCTGACGTTTTGCAGTATCATTAGAAACTTGATGAGCTTATTAATTAACAGAAGTAGAAGTTGGACTGGAGAGGTAATCATGGTTTATGCTAAATCGTTGCCGTAAAGCTAGAGGCTGGATAAGCGATCAAAATATTTCAGTGAAGTAGAAGTTGGATGAATAACGGAACTGTAATATAGGTACATGTTTTTTATACGACCACCAAGATACCAAGAACTGACGTTGCAGCGTTGTTATCTTTCATAAATCCAACTTCTAGTTTGCCGAGAATCCTTTTTAATCGATCCAGCTTCTGTTTACAGGCAAGAATTTGTTCGATAAATCCCGTTTCTATTTCGTCAGCAAATATTTTCATCAGTTTTTCATTGAAAATTATTTTTCATCAATCCAGCTTCAATTTCAGCAGAATATGACTGCACCAACCCTAAAACTAACCCTAACCGACCCTCACGATGCCTAACCTGAGCCCTAACCGACCCTCACGCGCTAAATCCCGCTTCTATTTCATGAGGAAATATTTTTCATCGAATTTATAAATTTTTGGTGGTCGTATAAAAAACAAGTACCGTAATATAATACAATTGGAAGTTGGATGAGCGATGAAAAATGAGCAAAACATTTTTTAAATTATTTTACGATGCTATACGGCTTTGGATTTGGGTAAATGCGACCGGGCTTGAGGTATATGAAAACGGAAGCTGGATTGACGAAAAACGCTTGTGAAATGGATGCTGGACAAAGGCATTTTATAACTGAAATGGTAGCTACATTGATGAAAAAACGCTTGAGAAATGGAAGTTGGATCAAGGTATTTTTATAGTCGAATATGGAAGCTGGATTGGTGAAAAAAAAAACTGAGAAATTGGATGTGGATAAAGGTATTTTAAGGCTGAATAAGAACTATCCATGCTGAGCGTATTAACTTCTTAATATGTTTCCTATTTCCTTAAGTGGCCATTAGCCTATTTGTATATAAATTTAACAACCTCCGAAACTGCTAACATAATTTAACAACCTTAAACTACGGTTTAACCCAGTTCTGTAGGGTCAACTCATAACCTGAATCTCTAAACGTGTATTTTGTGTCGTAAATTTTCGCTCGTTGCAGCAATATCATTTTCAATTAATCAAACTTCAAGTTTGACAAGAATCTTTCTCATAGATCCTGCTTGTGTTTAGGCAAAAATTCGTCTAATCCATGGCTGTATTAAGGCTTCTGCCGGCCAGTGTGCTGTGATATCTTTGTGGTCCATCTTCTGTCAGCCAAGTGCAGTCCTCGTAGCGGTCCTGTATTTCCTGTAATGTCCTGTATTTTTTTGCTTGTCCTGTAAAATCCTGTATTTTTGCAAAAGTGTCCTGTATTTCCTGTATTTTTGCAAAAAGTCAGATTTCACGCTCTTTTTTTGTCGCGAATTATTATTGCCGTGATTATTTATAATTTTTACTATATATATTTTTCTGTTATAATTCAAAGTGGTATATGTTATAAACAGAATGATTCAATACTATATTTGTTCAACATTGTATCAGATTTTTCTTTAGATGACTGATTTTTAATTAAATACAAAGACGTTTCATGACAGTCCATGAATTTTATCATTCAGCACTTCATTGCAGATGTTGGTCACATTTTTGGTGATGTCCTTCAGTTGTTTCAAATTCCACTGGTTCATGTCATGTATTGTGCATTGGCTCATCTGTTTTGTTTGAAAGCCTCTCTTGAGAGATGAAGATGTAGGTTGTTGGATGCAAAACAAGTCACGAGGTGAAAGTGCTGAATGTATTCGTTATTGTAATCTCCAAACTTCTTTAATGCCACTCGAAAGCTGAGCACAGGGCACCAACTTATTCATGAGCTCTGCATCGAGTCAGAATTCTAAAGGGCAATCCAAAGAAGGTCTGAGTCTGGTTCCATAGTTCTTGAAGAGATGAGACTTTAGTTTAAAATGGAAAACCCAGGAGGTGATGGATGGAGGAGCCTGATACAGAAATATGTTTGTCAGCGAATAAGAGGATGGTTAAACAAGAATGAACCACTTTTAAACCAGAAAACATGATGCAGTTAGATTATTCGAAGATGCTCTGCATACCATGGAGGGAGTTCCACAGGTGTCATTATTGTTCCTGCTTTGCTATGTAGTGCCAAATCAAACAAGTACAAACAGCATTTAGAAGAAATGAACAAAGCATAAGAAAAAAGATGAGAGAAAATAGAGCTGCATAAGCATAGAGAAGCAGAAGCCAGAAGAAAACTGAAGAAGATAGGAAAAAGTTGAGCAGAAACAGTGTTGAAAGGTTGAAAAGACTGTTGAAATCTACATCACATAAACTTGGCTGCACAACATGTTAAGGGAAGAGGGAAAGAAATTTTCAGATGCATTTAAGTCTGGAGACATGAATATGATTTTAGTTTAGCAATGGTTTGTTGGATGTGGCTTGCAGTCTCATGGACATTGCTACTGAAAAACTGTGCGTTTTTGCTGGAAAGCAATAAATCTGTGTGGGAAAAAGGAATGTCACGAGTCTTAAGTAGAAGAGATGCACTTCAATGCTCCTGAAATAGCTAATTGTAGCTAGAATTGCAGCTTTAGCCTTTGATCGGCTAACTTTGGCGAACTTTGCTCACTCTGGATTAAATGATTAGGCCAAAAAAAAATAATGCTGTGTTTCCGGTAACAGAGCTCTAAAAAATTGGGTAGGTAGGTCGAAAAATATTTTTATTTTGGTAAAATATTTGGTACTTGTGGGTTAATTCACCTGATTTTTTCTCTTCCATTTATTGAAGTATATACTCCTTATCGGTTAGTTTAATCGATCCAGCTTCTGTTTAGGCAAGAATTGGTTCAATAAATCCCGCTTCTATTTCGTCAGGAAATACTGTTCATCAATTTTTCATTGAAAATTATTGTTCATCAATCCAGCTTCAATTTCAGCAGAATGACTGCACTAACCCTAAAACTAACCCTAACCGACCCTCACGACGCCTAACCTGAGCTCTAACCGACCCTCACTTTTCGGGAGGTGAGTATATGATGCCGTTTTCCCCCGGAGGTGAGTATACACTGTACACCCGCGTACACCCTCATGTACAGCCATGACAAGAACCCTCCACAGCGCCAATCCAATAGTCCGCACAATTACCACGCGTCAAGTTTATAGCCTTCACGAAATCTCGGATATTAAATTCCAAAGCCGGTGTAAAGGTTTCAAATTACCCCCTCCCAAACATTACCCCCGGTAACTTGAAACCGGTTTCAAATTACCCCCCGGAAACTAGATTTGCATCAATCATCGCATTTATTGCACACACAAAATTGGAAAAATCATCCCGCTTCTTGTTTTGGTCTGAAGATTTTCATCCGTCATCCCACTTCGTGGTCTGCTATCGATATTTTGATCCGAAAAAAATAATAGCCTCGAAGCCATTTTCTCGATGTAAACTTCGGCAGCGAATAGTATTTTAGTTACAGATGAAAATATTGATAACAAACCACGTAGTGGGATGACGGATGAAAATCTTCAGACCAAGACAAGAAGCGGGATGAATTTATGATATTTTTAGTGCAATAAATGCGATGATTGATGCAATTTACAGTTTGCAGGGGGGTAATGTTTAGGAGGGGGTAATCTGAAACCTTTACACCGGGCAACTGGCATATAGTACGAATAGTACGAAAGGTAATTAACATAAACAATAGTCATGGGTACGATATATCTATATCAGCATGCAAAAAAATCAGGTGAATTAACCCATAAGTACCAAATATTTTTATACAGTGACTATCCGAAATATTATACCCAACTACTCTTTTTTGCATAAAGGTACACGCTGCAACAAAGTACGTGTTCTAAGCAAGTATAAACTGCCTATTTCCCGACTGTCTGTACCTAAAATTGATCTAGAAAACAATTCTATTAATTTCATTTTGTTGATATCTTTTCTGGTAAGATAAAGTGGGAAGGGAAGGGGAAGATGAGTGCGAACAGAACATCACTGCTAGGGGTCGTTCCAGACTGGCCGAGCCAGTGGCTAGTTACACCTAGAGGTTGCTAGATTTGTTTTCCCTAGTCACCGTTAGAGGTGTCTCAAGTGAAAATGATGAGGCTAGAGGTTTCTCAAGACTGGCAACCAGGAAGTACTTAGGCAGGCGTGAAACTCTAAGTCACTGTAAATAACAAAATTTGCCCAAAATTTTCCGAGTCGCGACAATAAAAGTGAGTTGTCGGGTTACCGGAAACACAACATATTTTTGGCCTAAGATCCAACTATATACGGAAGGCAATGTCGCCGTATTATGTCAATCCAAATTTTGAAAAAAATTAAATTTTTCTTTAATTAATTTTTTTTTTTTGCAAAATTTTTTTTTTAAATAAAATTTTTTTACAAAATTTATTTGAGTCGCGGCGATAAAAGAGGGTCGGTCGGGTTACCGGAAATACAACATTATTTGTTTTTGGCCTTAGGTGAAGGAGTTATCATTTGCTGGAATATTTCCAAGTTTTTGTTCTTACATGACTCACTAGATTTAAGTGGATAGTTTGACCAAAGTCAGAGCATGAGTTTCATGAGCTTAGAAAATGGGACAAACTGCGCATAGTTGCTGAAATTTAAAAAAAATTGTTTTCCAGTTTCATTGTTTGCTGTACTGACAGTAAATCTTCTTTTAAAAATTATTGACCCTAATTTTAAGAATCTTGTAGATATCTTGTGATAGGCAATGTTGCAAACTACCGGACATAGTCTATGTTTGATATTTGGGAAAAATGCATTTAGTATTGTTCATATTATTGCATATAAATTAACAAGCTTCCGTTTAATAGTTGCAACAACAGTTGTGACAACTTGATAAATTTTATGGCATTCTAGTAATAGTTTCCAATGTATATTGGAAAGTTGTATATGCGGTCTGCAGAGCAATAATATTTAGCATATGTATAGCCTGATTAAATGCAAGACAATTATTGCATGTTAATTAGTTTATTACCAATTCATTCCTGTTATCTTAGCTCAAGAAAAAAATCAGCAATGCAGAACTAAAGTTTGGCAGTATTTTGACGATGAGTAAACGCGACTCACTGTCTGTTACAGTATAGTAGAAGGAAAACAAATCTGTACTGGATATTTTTTTTATTATGAATGTCCTGTAAAATGTCCTGTATTTTTATTTTTTGTGTCCTGTAAAATGTCCTGTATTTTTATTTTTTGTGTCCTGTAAAATGTCCTGTATTTTTATGACAACCTGCTACGACCACTGCAAGTGTCCTCCAGGTACATAAGTAATTATGCCATGTTTACTCGTGAGAAACGGGGTCTTAAGTTGCTTTTCCTATGGTGTATTTGTTTTCTAAGCAATGGTGTAAGATACTATTTGATTTACAGTCACAGAAGGAACGGACTATTTTTTCATTTGTGATATAGTCATAGACCTATGTTCCATTCAGTTGATTTTCTTCATTGTTCTCCATGTCCACAATTCGTATTTTTTATGTATAGTTTTTTTCTCATGGTTCACGTTTGTGATCCATAAAACACCACACTCGGTTTATCGTAATTCTTATAGCTAAATTTATAAGTCCCTCTACCTATTTTTAGTTTGAATAAAATAGAAACCCTGATTTCTTTCGCCGACTCCAATAATGTCCTGGTAAACTGCTCTCTAGGGCATTATGATCTTCTTGTACCAAGATCTTGTATTTAATTGTGATCAGGTAGTGAGTCAGATGATAAAATACCTGTTTCCTAGAGCAGACAAAGAAACTCAAATCAGTCATACCTGTTTATACATATGACTGTCTGCTCTTGTAATATTTCGCTCTTTGGATGCATTGATGGTGACTAGGTTTGAGAGTGTCTCTTTTTCAGAAAATTTCATTGAATCTGAGAGTCACCTAAGTGCTAAGTCATTAAATGGTCTAATAAATATTCAAACTGATAGTGGTAGTAAATAGTATCACCAGATAAATTAATTGGCTGAAAACCGCGCCTTGTCAGGCCTATGCATTTCTTTGGCTGTCAAGCCTATGCATTTATTTTTTTCTTCAAATCCGTTCTTCATTGGTTGATAATTGAAAAAGATTTCCGCTATTTTAACTTTGACATCTATAACTGCTGGTGGAATTTTTTGGGGAGGTCGGTTTTGCATTGGATAACACACTGGCATCAAAGCCGTAGCCAGGATTTTATTTCGGGGGGTGTTTCACAAATTTCTCTTCCCAAAAAACAAAATTTTCCATTTCAGGGGCGCTTTCATGGTTTTATTTCATGGTTTTTACGTCATATGCTCGTAAATGCATTCTATTATTTTTCACATTTTCCATTTCGGGTGGTGTTCAAACACCCAAAACACCCCCTAGCTACAGCCTTGACTGGCATGGAGATCAGCAGAGCCTGAGTTCGGTTCCTGAAGCCTGTAGGATAGACGTGCTTTGCAGACTGCCATTAGTGCCCTGTATTGCACGCTGTCTGTTCTGTTGATAGCTGAGACTGATGCTAATTAAGATTACTTCATAACTCGAACATGTAGAGTGCAGGCATTTCATTAGCCTAACTAAATTTTTTGTTATATCATAAAACTTCCTTTTTTAGATTGTGATATGTTTTGATTGTATTTGAAGATGACTACAAGAATCGTAAAGGAAAGCAAAGAATAATTTCATGTCAAGGACAGACAGTGAATTAAAAACCATGCAATTGAAGTATATGTAATAAAACACATCCAGAATAAGGTGATCTGGCTGAACATAAATTCATTCACACTGGAGAAAAGCTGTTCATGCGTAATTGGTGCGAAGAAGCCATTTTTATGATGTTACTCTCTCAGTTAGCACATCAGAATACGTATGGGAGGATAAACGATTCAAGCGTGATTTATCTTTTAAAAATTATGCCTAATATTATTTGTCCATCCTAGAAGAAGAACCATTACAGGCGAAAACTATTCAAGTGCAGTGTTTCAGAGCAAGCATAAAAGCGAGTATATACTGAATGGCCATACAATGGCCCATATTCGGGAAAAACCCTACTTATGTAATATCTGTGCCAAGACATTCGCAAGGAAGAACCTCCTGAATGCTCATCAAAAAGCGCACAGTGAGAAAAAACACTTTTGTAATTATTGTTGCAAGTCATATGCAGACAAATCCTCCTTTAAAGGACACATGAAGATACAGACTGGAGAAGGTCCATACGAATGTGATTTGTGTAACCAATCGTTCATACAACAGTGTGCGCTTAGTGTGCATAAGAGAACCCATGATGGAGATCAGTCGTTCAATAAAAGTGCTTGAAACAAAACATTTGCACTGAACAGTAAAGAAGAATGCCGTATAAGAACAAACCACGGAGAAACACAATTCAATTCACCTGTCAAAACCTCTACTTCGAAAGATAATCTGGCAGAACATAACTTGATCCACCCTCAAGTCAGACCATTTAGGTGTGCTTTCTGTCAAAAAACATTTACTCGTGGTAACATTCTCAGACAGCATGTCAAAATTCACACTGGAGAGAAATCATTAAACTGTGACTTATGTTCAAAATCTTTTCTGTATAAGATTTCTCGAGACCAACATTACAGTCGAGACCATGCGAGAGAGAAACCATTCAAGTGCTGTGTATGTGATAAAACCTTTATTACTAAATGGGTACTGACAGAACATATCAGGAGCCACACTGGTGAAAAGCCATACCTATGCAATTTGTGTCCCAAAGCATTTGCACGGAAGAGTGCCTATAATACCCATCTTAAAAGACACATTATTAAATCCAATTTTGAAAGACACACGAACACACAGACTGGAGAAGGACTATACACATGTCAATTGTGCACCATGTCGTTTTCACAAAAATGTGCACTTAAAGAGCATGAGAAAACCCATGCTGGAGATCAAGGTAATCTGAAAGATTCTAATTTGATTGACATTGGAGAGAAATCATTCAGGTGCATTGTCTGTCCTAAAAAATTTTCGCAGAGAAGCCAACTCAATCGACATGTCAAAATACACACCAGAGAGAAAACATTAAATTGCAATTTATGTTCGAAATCTTTTCTCAATAAGATTTCTTTTGGCCGACATCGCAGACGAGACCATGAAGGTGAGAAGCCATTCAAGTGCCATGTATGTGAGAAAACTTTTTATACTAAATGTATCCTTACGGAACATATCAGGAACCACACTGGAGAAAAGCCATACTTATGCAATTTGTGTCCCAAGGGATTTGTACGGAAGAGTGACTATAATGCCCATCAGAAAACCCACTTTAGAAGATACATTTGTAATTTCTGTGGCAAATCATTTGCAAAAAAATCCTCTTTTGAAAAACACACGAAAACACAGACTGAAGAAGGACCACACAAGTGTCAATTGTGTACTATATCGTTTTCACATAAATGTGCACTGAAAGAGCATGAGAAAACCCATGCTGGAGATCAGCCATTCAATATAAATGATTGTGCACTTAAAGAGCATGAGAAAACCCATGCTGGAGATCAAGGTAATCTGAAAGATTCTAATTTGATTGACATTGGAGAGAAATCATTCAGGTGCATTGTCTGTCCTAAAAAATTTTCGCAGAGAAGCCAACTCAATCGACATGTCAAAATACACACCAGAGAGAAAACATTAAATTGCAATTTATGTTCGAAATCTTTTCTCAATAAGATTTCTTTTGGCCGACATCGCAGACGAGACCATGAAGGTGAGAAGCCATTCAAGTGCCATGTATGTGAGAAAACTTTTTATACTAAATGTATCCTTACGGAACATATCAGGAACCACACTGGAGAAAAGCCATACTTATGCAATTTGTGTCCCAAGGGATTTGTACGGAAGAGTGACTATAATGCCCATCAGAAAACCCACTTTAGAAGATACATTTGTAATTTCTGTGGCAAATCATTTGCAAAAAAATTCTCTTTTGAAAAACACACGAAAACACAGACTGAAGAAGGACCATACAAGTGTCAATTGTGTACTATATCGTTTTCACATAAATGTGCAATGAAGGAGCATGAGAAAACCCATGCTGGAGATCAGCCATTCAATATAAATGATTGTAATAAAACATTTGTGATGAACAATAAAGAACAACGCCATACAACAACAAACTGTGGGGAAACTTTCAATTCATGTGGAAAAACCTCTGCAACAGAGGACGATCTGATAGAACCTAAATTGACTGACTCTGGAGAGAAACCAATCAGGTGCATTTTCGGTCATAAAAAATTTGCACGGAGTGACAATCTCAAGCGACATGTCAAAATGCACACTGGCGACAAATCATTCAAGTGCAATTTATGTTCAAAATCTTTTCTGCGTAAGATTTCTCATGACCGACATTACAGACAAGACCATCCTGGCCAGAACCCATTCAAGTGCAGTTTTGCGAGAAATCATAAAAAGCCATTCAAGTGTGATTTATGTTCAAAATCCTTTACATGGAGGAGTGATCTAATTGTACATATACGAACCCATACTGGCGAAAAACCATTCAAGTGCAATTTCTGTGAGAAAGCCTTTACAAGCAAAACTAAACTGAATGGCCATATAAGAACCCATACTGGAGAAAAACCCTACTTGTGTAATATTTGTGCCAAGACATTTCGAATGAAGAGCCACCTGTACGCCCATCAGAAAACGCACATTGAGAAAAGACACTTTTGTAATTATTGTTGCAAGTCATTTGCAGACAAATCCTCCTTTGAAGGACACATGAAGAAACAGACTGAAGAAGGACCATACGAGTGTAATTTGTGTAGCCAATCGTTCATACAACAGTGTGCGCTTAGTGTGCATAAGAGAACCCATGATGGAGATCAGTCGTTCAATAAAAGTGCTTGCAACAAAACATTTGCACTGAACAGTAAAGAAGAATGCCGTACAACAACAAACTATGGAGAAACACAATGCAATTCACCTATCAAAACCTCTACTTCGAAAGATAATCTGGCAGAACCTAACTTGATCCACCCTGAAGTCAGACCATTCAGTTGTGATTTCTGTCAAAAAACATTTACTCATGGTGGCATTCTCAGACAGCATGTCAAAATTCACACTGGAGAGAAATCATTCAACTGTGACTTATGTTCAAAATCTTTTCTGTATAAGACTTCTCGAGATCTGCATTACAATCGGGAACATGCTGCCGAGAAATCATTCAAGTGCTGTGCATGTGAGAAAGCCTTTCTGAACAAACAGATACTGACAGAACATATCAGGAGCCACACTGGTGAAAAGCCATACATATGCAATTTGTGTCCGAAGGCATTTGCATATAAGGGTGCCTATAATGCCCATCAAAAAACCCACTACGAATTAAAAACACACGTAACTCTCGTTTGTAATTTCTGTTGCAAATCATTTGCAAGCAAATACTCTCTTAAAATACACACGAAAACACAGACTGAAGACGAACCATACACGTGTCAATTATGTACCAAGTCGTTTTCACATAAATGTGCAATGAAGGAGCATGAGAAAACCCATGATGGAGAACAGCCATTCAATATAAATGATTTTTATTGTGCATTTGCGCTGAACAGTAAAGAAGAACGCCATACGACTACAAACTGTGGAGAAACACTTTGACCTTGCAATTCGTGTAGCAAAGCCTCTGCAACGAAAGACGATGTGGCAGAACCTAAATTAATTCACCTTGAGGAAAAACCGTTCATTTGCATTTTCTGTCATAAAAATTTTGCGGAGTGACCATCTCATGTGGCATGTCAAAATACACACCGAAGAAAAATCATTCAAATGCGATTTATGTTCAAAACATTTTCTGCATTAGATCACTCTTGACCGACATTACGGACAAGTTCATGCTGGCGAGAAATCATTCAAATGCAGTTTTTGTGAGAAAGCGTTTATTACTAAATGTATACTGACAGAACGTATCAGGACCCATACTGGGGAAAAGCCATACCTACAGGGCCGCATTTAGGCATGGGCTACACGGGCTCCAGCCCATGGGCCCCCACCACTTAGGGGCCCCCACCAGTTGAAGTTTATTTTTTAAAATTAAGGAATGAATCATAGCCTAAGTGTATTGCCACGGGATCTTAGACCTAATCAGTGTGTGGTTTTGAATTGACCACTATCTGTTACAGTACTCGTTGATATTGCTCACCAGTCACCCTGGCAGTAGGGCTTTAAGCAGCATGGCATCCTCAACACCTGCTGTTGACAGATTATATTTCTTTTAACTCAAGCTATGACAGCCCGTTGGTGTAGACATACACTGTCAGTGCATGTCAGAGGTGTTCTCTGGACTAGTCGGTATACGCAGCAGACAACGAACAGATCGAGACAGTCAGTGTTCTGAGCTCCACCCACCCCACCCATGTGTATCAGGTTGCTGCAGACAGTTGGGTATTCTGTCTAAGTCTAACGCTGTAGCACTCCAACAGTCTAACGCTGTAGCACTCCAATCATCCAATGCCACGGCTGGTATTTTGACCTTGTGTGACCCAATGCCTACATCTGTAGCAGTGGACGGCGACATGTTTACTGTCATTGCTGTGCTGTCAGTATCTTTTAGACCCCGGCAGTCTTATATAGACTCTAACCTTCATATTATGCATGGTTTATAAGGTCACAGATGGAGTTTGCAAATCAGTAGACTATTATTTAATATAATTTGAAGAGTCTAAATGATTTCAACCGACAGTCATGAACCGAATTGCAAATCGGCATGAGGGCACTATATAATAGGCATAGAGGAATAGAAGCTGTTGCTCTGCTCAAGGTTTGATTTGTTTTCTATCTAATCTTGAATCATGTAGGTCTATAGTGAAATATTAGTGATGGAGAACTTTTCAACTTTGCAAAAAAAGCTTGTAGTAGTTGTGGTGACGACCTCGATGAAAGCCTTGGCAACGAGCAACAAGCAGTTCTCTTATCTTGTAAAAATGCTTAAAGATGAAATTGGAAGAACAGTCCTTGGCATAAGTTAGTAGCAGTTCATGTACCAAGTAGGCTACTCGACAAAGATGTTAATTGAAAATTCATTTTCAAATGTGCAAATTATGCTATAAATGTACTTGGTGCTCATGGTCATAAACTGTAGTGTTGAATGCTCGTTTTCCAAGATGAAGATTTTTGAGACACATGTGAGACGTATAACCATGGGTGGAGTTTATCAGGGGCTAGGGGAGCTAAGCCCCCCAAGAAGACCCATGTTATTTTTTTACCGTGTAAATGGTATCTTTTCCCGGGCTTAGGCCCCCCAAGAAGGCTTTAGCCCCTCCAAGAACGGAAACCAAACTCCGCCCATGCATATACCTTATGCAGTGTTGAGTATAGAGTCATATTCTGTGTCAACTTTATTTTAATCAGCTAATTGATGACTTTGCAAATAGAAAAGGGTGCAAGTTCCCTAATGACCCTACTCAAATTTAGACTCAACTGTAGACCTAACCGAGCTATTTAACTGCATGTATATAGTCAGGCTGTCTGCTTTATTTTGGAGGTCTCACATGTCACTCTTTTACTTTCTTTGTCTCATTGCCTTTTTAAAAACTGGACAAGCTGCCTAACTTTTATCCTTTAACTTTGCATTTGAGAAATGATTTAGACACTTTATCTAGCAGCAAATGATTTTTCAATTTGTCTTCATTTATGTATTTAAAAATTATTGACCATAAGTCAACAATTTAAACATTGCTTTTAGCATTGTTTGTCTGTAACATGTTATGGTCGTATATGTGTGGGTTTGTTCCTGTCCGATACTGTGCATCAAAAGCAGAAAAGGGCCCACCATAACGGGCGCCCATGGGCCCCCACCACCCTAAATCCGGCCCTGCATACCTATGCAATATGTGTCCTAAGGTATTTGCACGGAAGAGTGACCATAATGTCCATCAAAAATCTCACTGTTCAGTAAAAATCTTTTGTAATTTTTTGCAAAATCAATTGCAGACAAATCCTCTTTTGAAAGACACATCGGAACACAGACTGAAGAAGGACCAAACACGTGTCAATTGTGTACCATATCATTTTCTTTAATATGCTTGAGAGAACCCAGGATGGATATCAGTCATTCCATAACAAAAATTTTGACAAAATGTTTGCAGTCAACAGTATTAAAAGAAGAATGACATCATTATAAGATCAAATCGTGGAAAAGCACTCTGCCATTCCGATTCATATAGCAAAAATTCCGCAGAACAAGTAGCCTAATCCAGCAGAACCAATAAAAATTAAATAAAAATTTTATTTGGCGTAGGCCTACATTCTGCCGAGAAAATCGTTAAATCCCGTGACCTCTTCCCCTCCGTGCGTACGTACAGTAACGTGATAGATGAACAGATTCTCATAAAATTGTTTAAGTCGGCGAAAATAAGGGGGTTTGTTCTCCCAGGTTACACGACATCATGTAGCTCAGAGTTTTTGCAGAACCAGTGGTCAAAATTTCCTTTTTGAGTGAATTCTGTACATAAATAGTCCCACTTTCAGCTTGTTAATACACTCAAAAGGTCAAAATTTTCAATTTTATGAAGAGGATTGGAGGAGGAATAGAGATTAGAGATAAACAAGGCAAGATGCTAAGTGAAATTGGAGAAGTTAAAAATCGGTGGAAAGAATACATAGAGGAACTATATAAGGATGAAAACGCCAATGGAACAGAAGAAGAAGGGAGAATGGATATAGAAGAGCAGATAGGGGAAGCAAAGGAAGATATTGGCCCGGAACTGCTAGAAGAGGAAGTAAGAACAGCGATAAAAGAACTGAAAAATGACAAAACAGAAGGGTATGATGATATACCAGCTGAGATGTTGAAGAGCCTGGATGAGAAAGCAATGAAGGAAATAATCAAAATATGCCAGGAGATATACACATCAGGAATTTGGCCGGAAGACTACCTACATTCCATCATGGTACCAATCAAAAAGAAGCCAAACGCAACTAGATGTGAGGACCACCGCACTATCAGTCTCATTACACATGCGTCAAAGATTTTGATCAGAATCCTAACAAAGAGGTTACAAGCAAAAACAGATGCAATACATGAGATAGGAGATGATTTAGGAAAGGCATGGGAACTAGAGATGCAATTGGGTCACTGAGAGTAATAACAGAAAGAAGTTGCGAAATAGGAAAGGATGTATACATATGTTTTGTAGACTATGAAAAGGCGTTCGACAGAGTGGACTGGAAGAGACTGATGAAGGCATTGAGAAGAGTTGGCGTGGACTGGAGAGATAGAAGACTGATAGGCAATCTGTATATGGGACAAAAAGTACAGATACGGATAGAGGGTGAATATTCTGAACAAGGAAAGGTAGGAAGGGGGGTAAGACAGGGATGCCCACTTTCACCGCTACTGTTCAACATATATATAGAGGAGATAATCAAGGAGGCATTGGAAGAACTGGAGGAAGGGATAAAAGTGGGAGGAATGTGGATCAGGGCATTAAGATTCGCAGACGATCAAGCAATGATGGCAGGAAGTCAGGAAGGGTTACAAACAATGATGGACCGGCTGAATACAACATCAAAAGAATACGGAATGAAAATCAACATAAAGAAAACAAAGGTTATGAGAATAAGCAAAGGAGAGCAGAAGGCAGTTAAAATATTCATAGATGGAGAAGAATTAGAACAAGTAAAGGAATTTGCGTATCTCGGCAGTACGATTACGAAAGATGCTAGATGCCACAGAGAAATACAACGAAGGATTGTACTAGGAAAAGATGCATTTGAAAAGAGGAAAGAGCTACTGAGAAGAGGAATCAATAAGGAGCTGAAAAAGAAAATGATAAAAACCTTAGTATGGAGTGTGATGTTATATGGATCAGAGACGTGGACTATGCGAATGGAAGACACCAAGAGAATTGAAGCATTTGAAATGTGGTTATGGAGAAGGATAGAAAGAATCAGTTGGAGGGATCATATCAGCAATGAGGAGGTATTGAGAAGAGTCGGAGAAAAGAGAGCGATGATACACACAATTAGAGAAAGACAAAGAAGATGGATCGGGCACACACTCAGAGGAGACTCGATGCTGCGAACAATCATAGAGGGGAAAATGGATGGAAAAAGAACGAGAGGCAGACCAAGACAAAAACTGTTAGACTGGATGATGAAAGATGGCTACCAGAAGCTGAAAATGAAAGCGCAGAACAGAGAAGGTTGGAGACGTCAAACATTCGAACCTGCCTAAGGGCAGAGCACGAAAAGAAGAAGAATGAAGAGAAGATGAGTGTTGGTTCTATAGGATACATTACATTACAGATGATTCGCAAAACTCGTTTCTGTAATGTTATCAGAGAGTTCAAGCGAGTACGGTACCGGTAGGCCTATGTAGAAGCCCAAATGAGATTACAATAGGACATGTAAGGATATATTAGAGAGTAATATAGGTTTACAAGTATATATTGTGACTTGTGGCATTAGATATCATCATCATAATGAAGCATGCCCTCCTGGGGCGTTGCATGATGCGGCAACAAACTCTGAATATTGTTGCTACATCATTTTCGTAGGCTGAGAAGATATCGAATGCGTGAAATTATGCCTATGTTTTTTATATCTTTTTGGTAATATCAGTTATATGTTGTTTCCAAGTTAATTGCTCATCTATGCGTATACCCAGAAATTTAGCCTAGTTGATGACACTCTGGCTATACTTTGGTTAGCTATATTAACAGTTAAATTATAATCTAAGTTAAGTTAAATTTTCCTTTTGGAACAAAATATGATATAATTCGTGATTAAAAAATTGAGAGATAATTTGTTGGCTTTTAACCATTTAAACCATTCATCAACAAGTTTTAATTCGTCATTCATCTTGTGAACTAGTAGGCCTATGTCACTTGCCCAAATCCCAATACGTATAGCATCGGAAAATTGTTTAAAACATGTCCTAGCCATATTTTCATCGCTCATCCAACGTCTAGTTCTTTTGACCGTTCACACAGCCTCTAGTTTTACGGCAATAATTTCACATAAAACCATGATTTTATCGTTCATCCAACTTCTATTCTGCTAGTTAATATGTTCATCCAACTTCTAGTGATACGCCTACTAGCCTGAAATACGTCAGCAGTAACATCATGTTTTTATCCAACTTCCAGTTTGCGGAAACAAAATTTCTATAAAGTGCTGTACGTATTGGGATTTGGGTTAATACGACATAGATCTCCTTTTATCTGATCTTATTAACAAGCTCTTTGACTCAACGCAGCGCCCGCGAATAAGATGGTGCCTCGCGCCTGTCTTTAGAGTGGCGGTTTAGAAGATTGGAGAATACTATTACGATTCACAGAAAGTGTCTTAATCCTAAGTATTGCATTGAGCGATAAAGAACGTGCGCTAGACTCGGTAGTTGTGATTTCCTTTCAAGATGTGATGCAAGCTGAATTTTATTGCATTGTATACTTGCATTAATTATCCTGTTCTTGTCCATTGTTCCCGCAGTGCGTTTGCAGGCGGTTCAATAAAGTATATACTTACTTACTTACTTATTTATTCCCCAGAGGGCGTGTGCATTAGCAATCCAACTTCAACGTAAATATGTAGTTTCTGTTTTTCTTAATCGCCATTTTTCTGACAAAGGAATCTATCCAATCGGTGCATTTATCATAATTATTGCGCGAGTTTAGGTTAATAATATTGTTGTAGGCATTTTGTATTGAATAGCCTATAGATTAGTGAGTTAATGTTAACAGTGAACGGAGTGAGAATGCCTTAGATTCTTCAAAAGGAACACATTGCCAAGGTACAACTTTAAGGCCTGCGGTTCTGGGTTACACCGTATTTTATGTTGTTAAATTATTTTAATAATTTGTTAAATCCCGTAGTTTAGGTTGCTATATTATGAAACACAAAAATGAATTTTACTGGGCCACAAAGACGCCAATCCAAACAACCATTCAGCATCTGGACCTTTTTTCAAGCACAGGCGTCCAATATTTTCAGTAAATGTAAGACATCTGTTCCTGGAAGCTGCTGAACAATCAAGTTCAGCTTGGTGGACCGGGCGGCTAATACCCGAATCCCAAGCCGCGGGATGTAGGACATTTCCCCCTGGACATTTCCCCCGGACATTTCCCCTGGACATTTCCCCCTGGACGTTTTCTCTGATTTCGACTAGGACATTTTCCCCGGACATTTCCCCTGGACGTTTCCCCCTGATTTCGACTAGGACATAACCCCCGGACATTTCCCCCTTTAGATCAAAACATCGGAGCGCTGAATGTTGCTAAGTACACAAGTTAAATTATTGATTAAAACAATTCTCGCAAAATAGAAGCCGGATTGATACAATAAATTTTACTTCAATGGAAGCTGGATTGATGAAAATGTTCTTGATTAAATTGGAGTTGAATTGATGAAAATATTCTTGCTTAAATTGGAGCTGGATTGATGAAAATATTCATGTTTAAATTGGAGCTGGATTGATAAAAATTTTCTTGTTTAAATGGAAGCTGGATTGATGAAAATATTCATGTCTAAATTGGACCTGGATTGATGAAAATAGTCTTGCTTAAATGGAAGCTGGATTGATGAAAATATTCTTGTTTAAATTGGAGCTGGATTGATGAAAATATTCTTGTTTAAATGGAAGCTGGATTGATGAAAATAGTATTGTTTAAATTGAAGCTGGATTGATGAAAATATTCTTGCTTAAATTGGAGCTGGATTGATGAAAATATTCTTGTTTAAGTGGAAGCTGGATTGATGAAAATAGTCTTGTTTAATTTGGAGCTGGATTGATGAAAATGTTCTTGCTTAAATTGAAGCTGGATTGATGAAAATATTCATGTTTAAATTGGAGCTGGATTGATGAAAATGTTCTTGCTTAAATGGAAGCTGGATTGATGAAAATATTCATATCTAAATTGGAGCTGGATTGATGAAAATAGTCTTGCTTAAATTGGAGCTTGATTGATGAAAATATTCTGGTTAAATTTTTTTAAGACGATAAAAACAATGGTTTCCGCATACGGGAGGGGGAAATGTCCTAGGGTAGGGGGAAACGTCCAGGGGAAATGTCCGGGGAAATGTCCAGGGGGAAATGTCCGTTTACCCAAGCCGCGTAGCACTTCAGAGATATTTTTCGTAAACTGGAAGTTGGATGAACGATGAAAACATGATATTACTGCTGACGTATTGCAGTATCATTAGAAACTGGATGAGCTTATTAATTAACAGAAGTAGAAGTTGGACTAGCGAGTAAATCATGGTTTATGCTAAATCTTTGCAGTAAAACTAGAGGCTGGATGAACGATCAAAATATTTTTAGTGAAGTAGAAGTTTGATGAATAACGGAACTGTGATATATTAGAATATTGGAAGTTTGATGAGCGATGAAAAATGACCAAAACATGTTTTAAATTATTTTACGATGCTATACGACTTGGGATTCGGGTAAATGCGACCGGGCTTGAGGTATATAAAAATGGAATCTGGCGTGAAGAAAAACGCCTGAGAAATGGAAGCTGGGTCAAGATATTTTTATAGTTGAATATGGAAGCTGGATTGGTGAAAAAAGCATGAGAAATGGGATGTGGATAAATGTATTTTAAGGCTGAATTAAAACTATCCATGCTGAGCGTATTAAGTTCTTAATAATTTATGTTTCCTATTTCCTGAAGTGGCCATTAGCCTGTTTGTATATAAATTTACGAAGTGACTAGCGGACCGCCAGGCGGCCGTCCAATTTCAATTACTAGCGGACCGCCAGGCGGCCATCGAATTTCAATTACTAGCGGACCGCCAGTCACGTGTAACCTGTCACGTGAGTGACGAGTCTTGATTCTTGAATATTGCTACAATGGCGGCAGTTACCGATAGTTTGGGTTCTTGTTTTTTTTATACGACCACCAAAATTTATAAATTCGATGAAAAATATTTCCTCACGAAATAGAAGCGGGATTTAGCGTGTGAGGCTCGGTTAGGGCTCAGGTTAGGCGTCGTGAGGGTCGGTTAGGGTTAGTTTTAGGGTTGGTGCAGTCATTATGCTGAAATTGAAGCTGGACTGATGAAAAATAATTTTCAATGAAAAATTGATGAAAAATATTTGCTGACGAAATAGAAACGGGATTTATCCAACAAATTATTGCCTAAACAGAAGCTGGATCGATTAAAAGGATTGTCGGCAAACTAGAAGTTGGATTATGAAAGATAGGAACGCTGCAACGTTAGTTCTAGGTGTCTTGGTGGTCGTATAAAAACAAGTACCATAGTTTGTTTTATGTCGGACAAAAGTTTTCTTGTTTTAATTACTTAGAAAATTGCAAAAAGAGTATGAAATGAGTAACTTTTGTAATCTAACAATGCGGGATGAAGTGAATGATTTTCATCAATCCAGCTTTTATTTTGCACAATACATTTGTTTAATCAGTCCAGCTTTTATTTAGAAGACAATTATTATCATCATTCCAGCTTCTATTCACACGAACATTTTCTCCACAAATCCAACTTCAAATTACATAACAATTATTTTAATGAATGAACGTTAAATTAATATCAATAGTCGGATGAAATAATTTCGGACCGCTGTTGACAGGATTATCTAGAATTTTATTAGTATATAGTATTTTGGTTAGTCCCACCTCTATTTACCAAAAAAGAAATTTTCATCAATCCAGCTTTTACTCTACACAAGAAATTACTTTCATCAGTGCAGCTTCTTTTTACGCGGTCCGCTAGTATTTGAAATTCGAGGGCCGCCACTGGCGGTCCGCTAGTATTCAGCATTAGACGACCACCTGGCGGCTTGCTAGTATTCCGTAGGCCTATTGGACGGCCGCTACTGTCGGTCCGCTAGTATTTGAAATTCGAGGGCCGCCTGGCGGTCCGCTAGTCACAGCCATAAATTTAACAACCTCGAAAACTGCTAGCATAATTTAACAACCTAAACTACGGTTTAACCCAGTTCTGTAGGGTCAACTCGTAACCTGAATCTGTAAACGTGTATATCTGCATCGTAAATTTTCGCTTGTTGCAGCAATATTATTTTCAATTAATCGAACTTCAAGTTTGACAAGAATCTTTCTCATTGATCCTGCTTGTGTTTAGGCAGGAATTCATCTAATCCAGGGCCGCATGCATATACCCGAATCCCAAGCCGTATAGCATCGTAAAATTATTTAAAACATGTTTTAGTCATTTTTTCATCACTCATCCAACTTTTGATTCTACTATATCACAGTTCCGTTATTCGTCCAACGTCTACTTCAACTAAAAATATTTTGATCGTTCATCCAGCCTGTAGTTTCCCGGTTACAATTTAGCATAAAACCATGATTTCGTCGCTCATCCAACTTCTACCTCTGTTAATTAATATGCTCATCCAGCTTATGATGATACTGCAATATGTCAGCAGTAATATCATGTTTTCATCGTTCATCTAACTTCCAGTTTACGGAAATAAAATATCTATGAAGTGCTATAAGGCTTGGGATTCGGGTATATGCGGGCCGCATCGCATTAAGACTTAGACTGTCGGCCAGTGTGCTATGATATCTTTGTGGACCCTCTTCTGTCAGTCACCTATTCTCCAGGCACATAAATAATTATGCCATGTATACTTGTGAGAAACGGGCTCTTAAGTTGCTTTTCCTGTGGTGTATTTGTTTTCTAAGGTATGGTGCAAGTCATAAGATACTATTTGATCTACAGTCACAGAAGGAACGAACGATTTTTTCACTTGTGATAATAGTCATAATTATGCCTATGTTACATTTAGTTGATTTTCTTCATTGTTCTTCATGTCCACATTTCGTATTTTTTATGTATAAGCTTAGTTTTTTTCATGGTTCACGTTTGTGATCCATAAAACACCACACTCGGTTTATCGTAATTCCTATAGTTAAATTTATAAGTCCCTCTACCTAGTCTTTTAGTCTGAATAAAATGGAAACCCGGATTTCTTTTGCCGACTCCAATGATGTCCTGGTAAACCACTCTCTAGCGCATTATGATCTTCTTGTACCAAGATCTTTTATTTATTATTGTGATCAGGTAGTGAGACAGATGATAGAATACCTGTTTCCTAGAGCAGACAAAGAAACTCAAACCACTCATACTCTTTATGCGTATGACTGTATGCTCTTGTATTAATCGTCTCTTTGCATGTATTGATGGTGAATAGGTTTGAAAGTGTCTCTTTTTCAGAGAATTTCATTGAATCTGAGAGTGACCCAAGTGCTGGATCATTAAATGGTCTAATCAATATTCAAACTGGCAGTGGTAGTAAATAATATCACCAGATAAATTAGCTGAAAGCCGTGCCCTGTCAAGCCTATGCATTTCTTTGTCTGAGTTTTTTCTTCTTCAATTCCGTTCTTCATTGGTTGATGATTGAAAAAGGTTTCCGCTATTTTAACACTGACATTTTTTAACTGCTGGTGGAATTTTTTCGGAGGGCGGTGGGGCATTGGATAACACACTGGCATGGAGATCAGCTAAGCTGAATTCGGTTCCCAAAGCCTATAATAGGATAGACGTGCTTTGCAGACTGCCATTGGTGTCCTGTATTGCACGCTGTCTGTTCTGTTGGTAGGTAAGATTGATGATAATTAAGATAATTCATAACTTGAACATGTACAGTGCAATGCCTTTGCAGGCATTTCATAAAATAATTTTTTATATCGTAAAACTTGCTTTTTTAGATTGCGATATATATATATATATATGTTTTGATTGTATTTGAAGATGACTACAAGAATTGTAAAGGAAAGCAAAGAATAATTTCATGTCAGGGACAGACAGTGAATTAAAAACCATACAATTGAAACTTATGTAATAAAACATATCCAGAATAAGTTGATCTGGCAGAACATAAATTCATTCACATTGAAGAAAAGCTGTTCACGCGTAATTGGTGCGAAAAAGACATTTTTATGGTGTAACTCTCTCAGTTAACACATCAGAATACGTATGGAAGATAAACAATTCAAGTGTGATTTGTGTGAAAAAATTTCGGACTAATATTACTTTATTCCATCCTACAAGAAGAACCCTTACTGGCGAAAAACTATTCAAGTGCAGTGTTTCCGAGCAAGCATAAAAGCGAGTATATACTGAATGGTCAAACAATGGCCCATAGTGGAGAAAAACCCTACAGCACATCAGAATACATACAGGAGACAAATGGCAATCTTAAAAAAACCCATGAGGACACACACTAGAGAAAACCAGTACAATTGCGCAATGTGTAATAGAGCATTTGTAGAGAAAAGAGATTTAAAAGTGCATAAAAGACTGCACTGTAAGCAAAAACCATTCAAGTGCAATTTCTGTGAGAAAGCCTTTATAAGCAAAAATATACTAAATTGTCATATAATGACACATACTGGAGAAAACCCCTACTTATGTATTATGTGTGCCAAGACATTCGCAAGGAAAAGCTTCCTGAATGCCCATCAAAAAGCGCACACTGAGAAAAAAAAATCTTGTAATTTTTTGGGCAAATCATTTGCAGACAAATTCTACAGTCAAGGACACATGAATATACAGACTGGACAAGGACCATACAGTTGCAAATTGTGTACCTTATCGTTTTCACAAAAATGTGCACTTGCAGAGCATGAGAAAACCCATGCTGGAGATCAAGGTAATTTGAAAGAACCTAAATTGATTGACACTGGAGAGAAACCATTCAGGTGCTTTCTATGTCAGAAAAAATTTGTGCAGAGAGGGCAACTCAGGCGGCATGTGAAAATACATACCAGAGAGAAATCATTCAAGTGCGATATATGTTCAAAATCTTTTCGGCATAAGATTACTCTTGACCGTCATTACGGACAAATCCATACTTGCGAGAAACCATTCAAGTGCCATGTATGTGAGAAAGGCTTTATTACTAAATGGATCCTGACAGAACATATCAGGACCCACACTGGAGAAAAGCCATACGTATGCAATTTGTGTCCCAATGCATTTGCACGGAAGAGTGTCTATAATGCCCATCAGAAAACCCACTTTAGAAGACACATTTGTGATTTCTGTTGCAAATCATTTGCAAAAAAATCCTCTTTGGAAAAACACATGAAAACACAGACTGGAGAAGGACCATACACGTGTCAATTGTGCACCATGTTGTTTTCACATAAATGTGCGCTAAAAGATCATAATAGAACCCATCATGGAGATGAGCCATTCAATATAAATGTTTGCAAAAAAACAGTTCCGCAGAGCAGTAAAGAAGAACCCCATACAACAACAAACTGTGGAGAAACTTCCAATTCATGTAGCAAAACATCTGCAACAAAGGACTATCTGAAAAAACCTGGAGACAAACCACTTGGGCGCATTTCCTGCCATAAAAAATTTGCGCAAAGTGGCCATCTCAGGCGACATGTCAAAATACACACCAGAGAGAAATCATTCAAGTGCGAATTATGTTCAAAATCCTTTCTGCATAAGGTCTCTCATGACCGACATTACAGACAAGACCATTCTGGCAAGAACCCATACAAGTGCAGTTTTGCGAGAAAGCATAAAACACGTTCTATATGTGATGAAGTATGTGCAAACACAAAGGTATTAAGCTCTCTTGAAACAATTCACATAGAAGAAAAACTGCTAAGGTGTCATTTGTGTCAAAAAACATTTGCAAACCGTGGAAGTTTCAAACAGCACATAAAAATGCATATGGAAGAAAAACCATACAAGTGTGATTTCTGTTCAAAATCTTTTACGCGGAGATGTGATCTAGTTATACATATACGAACTCATACTGGCGAAAAACCATTCAAGTGCAATTTCTGTGAGAAAGCCTTTATAAGCAAAACTATACTGAATGACCATATAACAACCCATACTGGAGAAAAACCCTACTTGTGTAATATTTGTGCCAAGACATTTCGAACAAAGAGCCACCTGCATGTCCATCAGAAAACGCACAGTGAGAAAAAACACTTTTGTAATTATTGTTGCAAGTCATTTGCAGACAAATCCTCCTTTAGAGGACACATGAAGAAACAGACTGAAGAAGGTCCATACGAGTGTGATTTGTGTAACCAATCGTTCATACAACAGTGTGCGCTTAGTGTGCATAAGAGAACACATGATGGAGATCAGCCATTCAATAAAAGTACTTCTAACAAAATATATACGCTGAACAGTAAAGAAAAATGCCTAACAAGAACAAACTGTGTAGAAACACAACTCAATTCATCTATCAAAACCTCTGCTTCGAAACATAATCTGGCAGAACCTAACTTGATCCACCTTGACGACAGACCATACAGGTGTGATTTCTGTCAAAAAACATATGCTCAGAGTGCCTCTCTCAGACAGCATGTTAAAATACACACTGGAGAGAAACGATTCAACTGTGACTTATGTTCAAAATCTTTTCTGCATAAGAAATCTCGAGACCAGCATTACAATCGGGACCATACTGGCGAGAAACCATTCGTGTGTTGTGTCTGTGAGAAAGCCTTTATTACCAAATGGATACTGACAGAACATATCAGGACCCACACTGGGGAAAAACCATACTTATGCAATTTGTGTCCCAAGGCATTTGCACGGAATAGTGACTATAATGCCCATTATAAAACCCACTACGAAGTAAAAAGACACGTTTGTAATTTCTGTTTCAAATCATTTGCAAAAAAATCTAATTGTGAAAAACACATGAAAACACAGACTCGACAAGAACCAGACAAGTGTCAATTATGTACCACGTCGTTTTCACATAAATGTGCACTGAAAGAGCATGAGAGAATCCATGCTGGAAATCAGCCATTCAATATAAATGATTGTAATAAAACATTTGCGATGAACAGTAAAGAAGAACGCCATACAACAACAAACTGTGGAGAAACACTTTGTCTTTGCAATTCGTGTAGCAAAATCTCTGCAACGAAAGGTGATGTAAAAGAACCTGAATTGATCCATCCTTGCTACGAGAACCTATTGAAGTACAGTTTTGAGAGAAAGCATAAAATATGTTCTATAGGTGATGAAGTATGTGCAAACAAAAGGGCACTAACATATCATGCAACAATCCACATTGAAGAAAAACTGTTAGAGTGTAATTTGTGTCAAAAAACATTTGTACACCGTGGCAGTTACAAACGGCACATCAGATGGCACATGGGAGAAAAGCCATTTACGTGTGATATATGTTCAAAATCTTTTATGCGGAGGAATGATTTAATTGTACATATACGAACACATACTGGCGAAAAACCATTCAAGTGCAATTTCTGTGAGAAAGCCTTTTTATCAAAAGCTATACTGAATGGCCATGTAAAAACCCATACTGGAGAAAAACCCTACTTATGTAATATGTGTGCCAAGACATTCGCAAAGAAGAGCAACCTGCGTGTTCATCAGAAAACGCACAATGAGAAAAAACACTTTTGTATTTATTGTTGCAAGTCATTTGCAGACAAATCCTCCTTTGAAGGACACATGAAGATACAGACTGGAGAAGGACCATACGAGTGTGATTTGTGTAGCCAATCGTACATACAACAGTGTGCACTTAAGGAGCATATGAGAACCCATGATGGAGATCAGTCGTTCAATAAAAGTGCTTGTAACAAAATATCTGTGCTGAACAGTAAAGAAGAATGCCATACAAGAACAAACTGTGGAGAAACACAATTCAATTCATCTTTCAAAACTTCTGCTTCGAAAGATAATCTGGCAGAAGATAACTTGATCCACCCTGAAATCAAACCATTCAGTTGTGATTTCTGTCAAAACACATATGCTTGGCGTAACAATCTCAGACGGCATGTTAAAATACACACTGGAGCGAAACGATTCAACTGTGACTTATGTTCAAAATCTTTTCTGCGTAAGATTTCTCGAGACCAGCATTACAATCTGCACCATACTGGCGATAAACCATTCAAGTGCTCTGCCTGTGAGAAAGCGTTTTTTACCAAATGGATACTGACAGAACATATGAGGACCCACACTGGGGAAAAGCCATACGTATGCAATTTGTGTCCCAAAGCATTTGCACGTAAAAGTGAATATAATGTCCATCATAAATCCCACTACGAAGTAAAAACACACGGAGAAAAATCATTCAAGTGCGATTTATGTTCAAAATCTTTTCTGCATAAGATTACTCTTGACCGACATTACGGACAAGTCCATACTGGCGAGAAACCATTCGTTTGCGATCTATGTCCAAAATCTTTTATGCGGAGGAGTCATCTAATTGTACATAGACGAACCCATACTGGCGAAAAACCATTCAAGTGCAATTTCTGTGAGAAAACCTTTATATCAAAAGCTATACTGAATGGCCATATAAGAACCCATACTGGAGAAAAACCCTACTTGTGTAATATTTGTGCCAAGACATTTCGAACAAAGAGCCACCTGTATGCCCATCAGAAAACGCACATTGAGAAAAAACACTTTTGTAATTATTGTTGCAAGTCATTTGCAGACAAATCCTCCTTTGAAGGACACATGAAGATACAGACTGGAGAAGGACCATACGAGTGTGATTTGTGTAGCCAATCGTTCATACAACAGTGTGCGCTTAGTGTGCATAAGAGAACTCATGCTGGAGATCAGTCATTCAATAAAAGTACTTCTAACAAAATATCTGTGCTGAACAGTAAAGAAGAATGCCATACAAGAACAAACTGTGGAGAAACACAATTCAATTCATCTATCAAAGCCTCTGCTTCGAAAGATAATCTGGCAGAAGATAACTTGATCATCCCTGAAGTCAGACCATTCATGTGTGATTTCTGTCAAAAAACATTTACTCATGGTGGCAATCTCAGACGACATGTCAAAATTCACACTGGAGAAAAATCATTCAAGTGCGATATATGTTCAAAATCTTTTCGGCATAAGATTTCTCGAGACCAGCATTACAATCTGCACCATACTGGCGATAAACCATTCAAGTGCCATGTATGTGAGAAGGCGTTTATTACCAAATGGATACTGACAGAACATATCAGGACCCACACTGGGGAAAAACCGTACTTATGCAATTTGTGTCCCAAAGCATTTGCACGTAACAGTGACTATAATGACCATCTTAAAAACCACTCCGAAGTAAATAGACACGTTTGTAATTTCTGTTGCAAAATATTTGCAAAGAAATTCAATGTTGAAAAACACACGAAAACACAGACTGAAAAAGGACCATACATGTGTCAATTATGTACCAAGTCGTTTTCACACAAATGTGCACTGAAAGAGCATGAGAAAACCCATGCTGGAGATCAGCCATTCAATATAAACGATTTTAATAAAACATTTCAGCCGAACAGTAAAGAAGAATGCCATGAAAGAACAAACTGTGGAGAAACACTCTGTTCTTGCTCTTCATGTAGCAAAACCTCTGCAACGAAGGGTGATGTGGCAGAACCTATATTGAACAACCTTGAAGAGAAACCGTTCATTTGCATTTTCTGTCATAAAACGTTTGCGAGGAGTGACCACCTTAGTTGGCATGTCAAAACACACACCGGAGAAAAATCATTCAAGTGCGATATTTGTTCAAAATCTTTTCTGCTTAAGAATTCTCTTGACCGACATTACGGACAAGTCCATACAGGCGAGAAACCATTCGAGTGCAGCTTTTGTGAGAAAGCGTTTATTACTAAATGGATTCTGACAGAACATATCAGGACCCATACTGGAGAAAAGCCATACCTATGCAATATGTGTCCTAAGGCATTTGCACGGAAGAGTGACCATAATGTCCATCAAAAATCTCACTTTGCAGTAAAAAATCTTTTGTAATTTTTTCCCCAAATCATTTGCAAACAAATTCTCTTTTGAAAGACACATCAGAACACAGAACACATGACTGGAGAAGAAACATACACGTGTCAATTGTATACCATATCATTTTCACAAACATGTGCGCTTAAAGAGCATGAGAGAACCCATGGTGGAGATCAGTCATTCAAAAAAAAATTGTTACAAAATGTTGCAGTGAACAATATTAAAAGAAGAATTACATAATTTTAAGATCAAATCGTGGAGAAGCACTCTGCCATTCCGATTCATATAGCAAAATTTATGCAGAACAAGTAATCTAGCATAACCTAACTAGATCCACCCGGAAGACAAACTGGTCATTAAGGTGTGCTTTATGTCAAAAAACATTTGCTTGTGGACTGCTATTCTCTGTCGCTGGTCCTACAAACTGGATTGGCCTCCTGATACACTGTGCTTATTACGCAGAGGTCAATCCACTCTGTTCCTTAAGAACCTCAAAACTATTATTTAGCTGTAATTTTACAGGGAGCGGTTCTGAGTAGCCTACCTTGAAGAGGCGCTATATAAAATTTCCGAAATAAATAAATAATAATTTAGTCTGTGTGTGCGTTACCGAGTTATTCATGTGTACAGGTCTGTAGAAGTGTGATGTTTTTCTCTGCTTGATGTTTACACCATGGCTGCGCGAGCTACAGTTTTGCACAGTATGCGAGGCTAATTGATGGGTCAGCCTATGATCAACGTGGAATTGCGGATTGAAAAGAATCACTTACTATGGAACCCTAAGAAAGGTTAGTGGTTGGACCCTCAACCCTCCCAGCAATTCTCACTCAGGTTTTGCATTGACTTCACAAGTAATGAACGAGACACTGACAGCATTGAGCAAGAGTAGAGTTTAAATGTTAATATCAGTGTGTATATATGTACCTGTACGCGTGTAGGCCTGGTTCTAGGACTACTGATCATGGGCAACTGATCAAGGTACTATTGATCACAGTCCGAGTTGTCTAAGAACGAACACAATCACTGAAATCAGAGAACAATTTAATAGATCGAAACTCAATACTGGAATTGGTTTACTCAGTATTAATACTGTCGAAAATTAGTTATTAGCTAACGATTTCAGTAAAATTACTAAATTTACGACTTGTAGAGCACAAAGTAACATACGTCGAAGTCCATTGTATAACTCGAAAAACTTCATTATACGCTCAATAAAGAAATTGTCTTGACAAGCTTAATAGCTGGATTGATAAAAAAAATGCTTAAGAAATAGAAGCTGGATTGACGAAAAAAATGCTTAAGAAATAGAAGCTGGATTGACGAAAATAATGTTTAAGAAATAGAAGCTGGATTGATGAAAAAAATGTTTAAGAAATGTAAGCTGGATGAATGTTCTTTTATTGTTGAAATACCGTGCGATGTGCGTTGTAGGCCTATAATTTGTGTACTTGAGTAGTTCAAATGTTTTATAGTTAGGTCAGTCATTTATGGGTCTATCGATGCATCGTCAGAATCTTCACACCTACCTTGATCAGTTGTCTCTGATCAGTAGTCCCTAGATCAGTAGTCCCTAGATCAGTAGTCCCTAGATCAGTTGGCCTGTGATCAGTAGTCCGCATACCGTAGGCCTATACACGTTCATGTATTTTTAGGTCTAGGTATATTGTGCTTAGGCCTACGTAATAGTACGTATGCTTGTGTGCGCTCGTCTGTTTGTGTGTGTATGGGTGCACTGCATGGGCCAATGTTGTGCTATAGGCGTTTGCTGGTGTTTGAGGTTTGATGTGTTTCCATGAACACGAATTTGCACTTCGACACCCGCCACATATTTTGGTTGATGCATGTTGTAAACAGGGTGTCCATTAGGGTGGAGTGAAAAACACGAAAATTAGAACTCGAAAATGTAGGAGCCAAGAAAATTGTCATGTGGTATGGGGTCAAGTAATATCAAAAAAGTTTTGAAATATATTAATGTCTTCTGCTGCCCCCAGAGGGTAAAAATTTCGAGAAATTGGTGTTTATTGAGAAAATTGCAGGTTTTCTTATGAAATATTTTTAGTGTAAAATATTTTACCACCAATGCATCGTTGGAAAGAGCTCTTTAAACTGAGTAAAATCATATCTTAATTTCAAGAATAGTCGCATATTTGTTGGAGATATTAACTTTTTAAGATACCTTACCGTGATATGTCGCTATGCCTGAAAATGGTAAAACACTAAGCTTATAGTAACTTTTTATCCTTTGAGATATTTCAACTTGCGATATGTCATTCTATTCAGTTTATGACAGTCTATGTGACGGTGTTCTCTAGTCTTACTTCCAGATCTTCATGGTGTTTTCCAACAGTCACTATTTTTTGTCTTCTCTACATTATTTCTTAGGCCCAGTCTTTTGCTACTGTTGTCTACCCGGTCTGTTAGATCCTGCAGCTGCTCTGGTGTGTCCGCTACTAGGTCAATGTTATCCGCAAAGAGCAGGTTGTTGAGCAGCCGTCCATTTACCGTAACTCCGGTCTCTCTGCTGATCTCATTGCCATACTTATTACTGCTTCTGAGATCAGGTTAAAGAGGTCTGGTGACAGGACACACCCTTAATTGTCTTACACCCACCACGATCTTGAACCACTCATTTAGCTCTCCGTTCACTCTGACTGCGCTCACTGACGCTGTGAAGATCCTCTAGTAGCACTACTAGTTCCTCTGGTATCCCATAGTTCTGAGCACCTAGGTACCATAGCCCCTGTTGCCACACACTGTCGAATGCCTGTTTGATTTCTATGAAGTTGTTATACAGGGTCCTGTTTTTCTCAAAGAATTTTTCCGACAGCTGTCTGACTACGAACTGTTGGTCTATCGATCGTGCCTCTTCCCGCTTTGAATCCCGCCTGCTCCTCAGCCAAAATGGTAACGGACAAAATGGTACGGACAAAATGGTATGGATGAAATGAAAGCTGGATTAGGGAATTTTTATATATGAAATAGAAGCTGGATTAATGAAACGATGCATGTGAACTGGAAGCTGGATGAAGGCTCTGCATGGATATTTTTATATAATTATGATATGGGTGCTGGATTGATGAAAATAACGCTTTAGATACAGAATCTGTATGAGGGTATTTTCATAATCATAACTGAAATAGAAGCTGGATTAATGAAAAATGCATTACAAATGGAGGTTGATTTAAGGAATCTTATGGCTGAAATTGAGGCTGGATACATCTTGAAACACATGAATGAAAGACATCAATTCAGCTTCCATTTCTTAAGCATTTTTGCCAATCCAGCCTCCTTTTCTCAAGCTTTTTTTCTTCACTAGGCCTATTGAACTCTACTTCAGCCGCAAAAAGTCATCTACCCTATATTTCAGCAATAAAATACCCTCAACCAACCTCCATTTATACATACCGTTTTGTCTGCAGCATTTTGTCCGTACCATTTTTCCCTAGAACCGACGAACTGCCGTCTTGCAATCGCGATTAGGCCCATGGGCGCCCGCACATAGGGGCAAGAGGGGGCACTTGCCCCCTGGAAAATTTATTTTCTTATTTTTAACTGCTACTTTTTACCAGTTTTTGGTTTCTAACAAATTTCTTTGCACTAAAGCGGAAATGTTACTAACAATAGGCCTACATAAAGTAAAACTGATAAATTGATATTTACAAAGCTTTGTGAAAACATACATTGTACTTGTGTTAATGATAAGCTGCTTTGAATTTTCCGTCTCTTGAAAAAAAATATTCCGCGGCCATTGTGCTTTGCCCCCTCCTGCAAAAAATTCTGCGGGCGCCCATGATTAGGCCTACCTTAGCACCGACGTTGCTAAAGCGGAACCGCTCTCAAACATGAAGTTTGAGCATGACATGAGCTGATTTTCACCACTTAGGCCTAATTTGAGTAGCCTACTTTCAATTTCGTCCTGTCTTCTGGAACTGATTAAAACTCAGCAAAATTATCTGTTTGCTCTTCAGCCCCAGACCTAATAATTTAATAAATGACATTGCAATCTGTATGCATGACGCTGGGCCTATAGGCTACCGTATAGCCTAATTGTGTATAGCTTTGGACTACCTAGAAATCTCGCTCAGGAGTGTTGGGCTCTTAAGTCTGGTTTCCGGTACTTTAAATTGATAGGCCTGGAATTTAAAAAGCTATCTTCGTGAAGTTCATTCTAGTCTCAAATTTAAGCTATCGGTCTATTTGTCTTTTACGATTGATCTGCAACAGTACTGTAAACGGCAATTTTTTGGTTAGATTACAGATCCTATATTGTGCAGACACAACCTTTGGTCACATTGTGCACTGTTTGTGCAGGTATGTGAACAGTTTAAAATTTTCATTGGCATATGGCGCATATCGAATAACTAGGGTAAGGTACCCTATTATGGGCACCTTAAGGAATTTTGCTTGCAGTTCATAGACCAATGAAGTTCAAGCAAACTAATGTTTGTCAAACTAATCTTCAACACTTTAGCAACTAGAAACTCATTGAAATGACATTAAAATGTTGAGATTTACCTTCAAAATATTTAAACTACAAAGAGCTCTGAAGTGCCCATATTAGGCACTGGTGTCCTAATGATGGGCACCCATCTTATTAAGTTCACGCACAATGTAGTCACAGGCACAATAGACTGAATATGGGCATGCCCATATTCGGGCCCATGTTCAGGCCATACATATTAGGTGCCCATATTCGGGCAGGACAAGTCTGCCCATATTAGGCTCTCATCTATGACACGCTTCAAAGTCGGCCATACAAATAATGCATTCCAGGAATCACCTGTCAACGCACACCAACCTGATCACAAAACGTTTCTCAAAACAGAAATATTTACTTTCAAAAAATCCATCGGATACACGTAATACAATGCAGGAAACAAGAGTTGTGAAAATTGCTAACGCCTTAGCCAAAATGTACAGTCATATATAATTATTTTTGTCAAAAATCACACAGTCACTGCATGCGCAGATTAAAGTTTTAAGTACATCGAATATTGCGCTGCCGTTCTGCTGGAATTCGAGAGATCTCAGAGATGGCGCCACGAGCAAGTTTTATATAATACTTTTCTTCGAGATGCCCATATTAGGAGGGTGCCCATAATGGGCTACCTTACCCTACGTGCGTCCCGGAATGGCCAAATCAAAAGCTGGCAGCCCTACCATATTTTCATCGCTCATCCAACGTCTAATTCTACGGCTTCGTCTAAAATTCAATTACAAATAGGCCTAAAAATAGTTTTACCGTTCACACAGCCTCTAGTTTTACGGCAATAATTTAACATGAAACCATGATTTTATCGTTCATCCAACTTCTAGTCTAAGACTATTCTGCTAGTTATAATATGTTCATCCAGATGTCGTCCAATCGACTCCGCTTAAACCCTTCAAAAACTCTATAGCCTATATCTCACTAGGAAATCGTCAACAGCTGGCTAAACTAGATCTAGGGTAGGCCTATCTAACCTCTGAATTCCCCTTTTTTCACCTCTGTGCGCAATCTGGGTATTATCCTGGACCAGGAGCTGTCCTTTGTTGATCATCTTAAGGCCTTGACTCGTTCTTGCTACTACCATTTGCGTCAGCTGCGAGTTGTGTCTCGCTCTCTGTCTTCCTCTTCCGCTTCCACCTTGGTTCATGCCTTTATTGCTAACCGATTGGATTACTGCTCTTCTCTCCACTTTGGCCTTCCTCAGGTTCGTCTGCGTGGTTTGGAGGGGGTCCTGCGGGCGGCTGCTCGCCTGGTGGGTGGCATCCCTCAGTTTGGCCACATCTCTGATTAGGCTACATTCGTGATGTCTCACATTGGCTTCCAGTTCAGTCACGCATCCACTTCAGGGTTGCTTCGTTTGCTTGGCGCTGTGTCTTGGGCACAGCACCACCTTACCTCTGTGAGTCATTCACTTTGACCTCTACTACTGTGGGTCGCCGATCTCTGCGCTCGGCCTCTAGAGGTGAATTTATGGTTCCTTACGCCCGCACTGTCACTAGGTAGAGCAGGGCATTTTCGGTCATTGGCCCTTCCGTTTGGAATGACCTTCCCTCTAACCTGCGTTCCCACCCTCGGAACACGTCGGGCTCATTCTATGGATTGCTTAAGACTTTTCTTTTTGGCCGAGCTTGGGTCGGGAGCGCCTCTGAAAAGTGTCCTTGAAGGGGCGCTTAATAAATTACATAGATAGATAGATAGATGCAACTTCGTCTTCTTGTGACATACCTACTAGCATACAATACGTCAGCAGTAACATCATGTTTTCATCGATCATCCAACTATCAGTTTGCGGAAACAAAATTTCTGTGAAGTGCTGTACGTATTGAGAATTCGGTAAATACGACATGGACCTCCTTTTTACTACTCTTACAGACATGCATTTTGACTCAACGCAGCGCCAGTGAATAAGATGATGCCTCGCGCTTAAAGGATACACATTGCCAAGGTCCAGCTTTAAGGCCTACGTACGGTTCTGGGTTACACCGTATTTTATGTTTATGTTTAGAGTGGCGGTTTATAAGCCTGGAGAATACTATTACGATTCACCGGAAGTGTGGTAATCGTAATTATTACAATGAGCGATGAAGAACGTGCACTAGACTCGGTAGTTGTGATTTTCTTTCAAGATGTGATGCGAGCTGAATTTTATTGCATTTTGAGTATTTATTCCCCAGAGGGCCTGCATCGGCAATCCAACTTCAACGTCAATATGTAGTTTCTGTTTGTCTTAATCGCCATTTTTTTCTGACAAAGGAATCGATTCAATCAGTGCACTTATCATATTGCGCGAGTTTAGGTTAGTAAATAATATCACCAGATAAATTAGCTGAAAGCTGTGCCCTGTCAAGCCTGTGCATTTCTTCGGCTGAGTTTTTTCTTCTTCAATTCCGTTCTTCATTGGTTGATGATTGAAAAAGATTTCCCTCTATTTTAACATGAATTCACATTTATAACTGCTGGTGGAATTTTTTGGAGGGTGGTGGCGCATTGGACTACACACTGGCATGGAGATCAGCAGAGCTGAATTCGGTTCCCGAAGCCTATAGGATGGGGCGCGGACATTTCCCTCCCTGGACAACCCCCGGACAACAACAACCCCGGACAACAACCCCCGGACAATTCCCCTAGGGTAGGATAATTCCCTCTGGTAGAACATATTGCTTATAAGTGGTTGTACTGTAAAACGCCGGTGCTAAGTACGCAATTAAATTGATGAAAATAATTCTCGCCAAAAAGAAGCCGGATTGGTATAAAATAAATTTTACTTAAATTGAAGCTGGATTTATGAAAATATTCTTGTTTAAATTGGAGCTGGATTGATGAAAATATTCTTGTTTAAATTGGAGCTGTATTGATGAAAATATTCTTGCTTAAATTGGAGCTGGATGGATAAAAATAATTGTTATTTAAATAGAAGCTGGATGAAACGAAATTATACCTACAGAAATAGGCTATTTTCGCAGCAAGGGGGGAATTGTCCGGGGGTTTAATGTCCTAGGCTAAATAAGGGGGAATTGTCTGGGGGGTTATTGTCCGGAAAGTTTTTGTCCAGAGTGGAAATGTCCTACACTCATAGGATAGACGTGCTTTGCAGACTGCCGTTGGTTCCTTGTATTGCGCGCTGTTTGTTCTATTGGTAGCTTAGATTGATGTTAAATAAGATTATTTTATAACTTGAACATGTACAGCGATGTACGAAAAGCGTTTGCAGGCATTTCATTAAATAACTTTTTTATTATATCCTAAAACTTGCTGTTTTAGATTGTGATATGTTTTGATTGTATTTGAAGATGACTACAAGAATTTCAAAGGAAAGCAAAAAATAATTTCATGTCAGGGACAGACAGTGAATTAAAAACCATACAATTGAAGTTTGTGTTATAAAACATATCCAGATTAAGGTGATCTGGCAGACCATAAAGTCATTCACACTGGAGAAAGGCTGTTCATGCGTAATTGGTGCGCAAAAAAAAACATTTTTATGGCGTAACTCTCTCAGTTAGCACATCAGAATACGTATGGGAGATAAACGATTCAAGTGTGATTTATTGTTTTAAATTTCTGCCTAATATTACTTTTGTCCATCCTAGAAGAAGAACCCTTACTGGCGAAAAACTATTCAAGTGCAGTGTTTCCGAGCAAGCATAAAAGCGAGTATATACTGAATGGCCATACAATGGCCCGTACTGGGGAAAAACCCTACTTATGTAATATGTGTGCCAAGACATTCGCAAGGAAGAGCCTCCTGAATGCCCATCAAAAAGCGCACAGTGAGAAAAAACACTTTTGTAATTATTGTTGCAAGTCATTTGCAGACAAATCCTCATTTAGAGGACACTTGAAGATACAGACTGGAGAAGGTCCATACGAGTGTGATTTGTGTAACCAATCGTTCATACAACAGTGTGCGCTTAGTGTGCATAAAAGAACCCATGATGGAGATCAGTCGTTCAATAAAAGTGCTTGCAACAAAACATTTGCACTGAACAGTAAAGAAGAATGCCGTATAAGAACAAACTGCGGAGAAACACAATTCAATTCACCTGTCAAAACCTCTGCTTCGAAAGATAATCTGGCAGAACATAACTTGATCCACCCTCAAGTCAGACCATTCAGGTGTGATTTCTGTCAAAAAACATTTACTCATGGTAACATTCTCAGACAGCATGTCAAAATTCACACTGGAGAGAAATCATTAAACTGTGACTTATGTTCAAAATCTTTTCTGTATAAGATTTCTCGAGACCAACATTACAGTCGAGACCATGCGAGAGAGAAACCATTCAAGTGCTGTGTATGTGATAAAACCTTTATTACTAAATGGGTACTGACAGAACATATCAGGAGCCACACTGGTGAAAAGCCATACCTATGCAATTTGTGTCCCAAGGCATTTGCACGGAAGAGTGCCTATAATACCCATCTTAAGAGACACATTTTAAAATCCAATTTTGAAAGACACACGAACACACAGACTGGAGAAGGACTATACACATGTCAATTGTGCACCATGTCGTTTTCAAAAAAATGTGCACTTAAAGAGCATGAGAAAACCCATGCTGGAGATCAAGGTAATCGGAAAGATTCTAATTTGATTGACGTTGGAGAGAAATCATTCAGGTGCATTCTCTGTCCTAAAAAATTTTCGCAGAGAGGCCAACTCAATCGACATGTCAAAATACACACCAGAGAGAAAACATTAAATTGCAATTTATGTTCGAAATCTTTTCTCAATAAGATTTCTCTTGACCGACATCGCAGACGAGACCATGAAGGTGAGAAGCCATTCAAGTGCCATGTATGTGAGAAAACTTATTATTCTAAATGTATCCTTACGGAACATATCAGGAGCCACACTGGTGAAAAGCCATACTTATGCAATTTGTGTCCCAAGGCATTTGTACGGAAGAGTGACTATAATGCCCATCAGAAAACCCACTTTAGAAGATACATTTGTAATTTCTGTGGCAAATCATTTGCAAAAAAATCCTCTTTTGAAAAACACACGAAAACACAGACTGAAGAAGGACCACCCAAGTGTCAATTGTGTACTATATCGTTTTCACATAAATGTGCACTGAAAGAGCATGAGAAAACCCATGCTGGAGATGAGCCATTCAATATAAATGATTGTAATAAAACATTTTTGCTGATCAGTAAAGAAGAACGCCATACAACAACAAACTGTGGGGAAACTTTCAATTCATGTGGAAAAACCTCTGCAACAGAGGACGATCTGATAAAACCTAAATTGACTGACTCTGGAGAGAAATCATTCAGGTGCATTCTCTGTCCTAAAAATTTTTCGCAGAGAAGCCAACTCAATCGACATGTCAAAATACACACCAGAGAGAAAACATTAAATTGCAATTTATGTTCGAAATCTTTTCTCAATAAGATTTCTCTTGACCGACATCGCAGACGAGACCATGAAGGTGAGAAGCCATTCAAGTGCCATGTATGTGAGAAAACTTATTATACTAAATGTAACCTTACGGAACATATCAGGAACCACACTGGGGAAAAGCCATACTTATGCAATTTGTGTCCCAAGGCATTTGTACGGAAGAGTGACTATAATGCCCATCAGAAAACCCACTTTAGAAGATACATTTGTAATTTCTGTGGCAAATCATTTCGAAAAAAATCCTCTTTTGAAAAACACACGAAAACACAAACTGGAGAAGGATTATACACGTGTCAATTGTGTACCATGACGTTTTCACATAAATGTGCGCTTGAAGAACATGAGAAAACCCATGATGGAGATGAGCCATTCAATATAAATGTTTGTAATAAAACATTTGTGCTGATCAGTAAAGAAGAACGCCATACAACAACAAACTGTGGGGAAACTTTCAATTCATGTGGCAAAACCTCTGCAACAAAGGACGATCTGATAGAACCTAAATTGACTGACTCTGGAGAGAAACCAATCAGGTGCATTTTCCGTCATAAAAAATTTGCACGAAGTGACAATCTCAATCGACATGTCAAAATACACACTGGCGACAAATCATTCAAGTGCAATTTATGTTCAAAATCTTTTCTGCGTAAGATTTCTCATGACCGACATTACAGACAAGACCATCCTGGCGAGAACCCATTCAAGTGCAGTTTTGCGAGAAATCATAAAAAGCCATTCAAGTGTGATTTATGTTCAAAATCCTTTACATGGAGGAGTGATCTAATTGTACATATACGAACCCATACTGGCGAAAAACCATTCAAGTGCAATTTCTGTGAGAAAGCCTTTACAAGCAAAACTAAACTGAATGGCCATATAAGAACCCATACTGGAGAAAAACCCTACTTGTGTAATATTTGTGCCAAGACATTTCGAATGAAGAGCCACCTGTACGCCCATCAGAAAACGCACATTGAGAAAAGACACTTTTGTAATTATTGTTGCAAGTCATTTGCAGACAAATCCTCCTTTAGAGGACACATGAAGAAACAGACTGAAGAAGGACCATACGAGTGTAATTTGTGTAGCCAATCGTTCATACAACAGTGTGCGCTTAGTGTGCATAAGAGAACCCATGATGGAGATCAGTCGTTCAATAAAAGTGCTTGCAACAAAACATTTGCACTGAACAGTAAAGAAGAATGCCGTACAACAACAAACTATGGAGAAACACAATGCAATTCACCTATCAAAACCTCTACTTCGAAAGATAATCTGGCAGAACCTAACTTGATCCACCCTGAAGTCAGACCATTCAGTTGTGATTTCTGTCAAAAAACATTTACTCATGGTGGCATTCTCAGACAGCATGTCAAAATTCACACTGGAGAGAAATCATTCAACTGTGACTTATGTTCAAAATCTTTTCTGTATAAGACTTCTCGAGATCTGCATTACAATCGGGAACATGCTGCCGAGAAATCATTCAAGTGCTGTGCATGTGAGAAAGCCTTTCTGAACAAACAGATACTGACAGAACATATCAGGAGCCACACTGGTGAAAAGCCATACATATGCAATTTGTGTCCGAAGGCATTTGCATATAAGGGTGCCTATAATGCCCATCAAAAAACCCACTACGAATTAAAAACACACGTAACTCTCGTTTGTAATTTCTGTTGCAAATCATTTGCAAGCAAATACTCTCTTAAAATACACACGAAAACACAGACTGAAGACGAACCATACACGTGTCAATTATGTACCATGTCTTTTTCACATAAATGTGCCATGAAGGAGCATGAGAAAACCCATGATGGAGAACAGCCATTCGATATAAATGATTTTTATTGTGCATTTGCGCTGAACAGTAAAGAAGAACGCCATACGACTACAAACTGTGGAGAAACACTTTGACCTTGCAATTCGTGTAGCAAAGCCTCTGCAACGAAAGACGATGTGGCAGAACCTAAATTAATTCACCTTGAGGAAAAACCGTTCATTTGCATTTTCTGTCATAAAAATTTTGCGGAGTGACCATCTCATGTGGCATGTCAAAATACACACCGAAGAAAAATCATTCAAATGCGATTTATGTTCAAAACATTTTCTGCATTAGATCACTCTTGACCGACATTACGGACAAGTTCATGCTGGCGAGAAATCATTCAAATGCAGTTTTTGTGAGAAAGCGTTTATTACTAAATGTATACTGACAGAACGTATCAGGACCCATACTGGGGAAAAGCCATACCTACAGGGCCGCATTTAGGCATGGGCTACACGGGCTCCAGCCCATGGGCCCACACCACTTAGGGGCCCCCACCAGTTGAAGTTTATTTTTTTAAATTAAGGAATGAATCATAGCCTAAGTGTATTGCCACGGGATCTTAGACCTAATCAGTGTGTGGTTTTGAATTGACCACTATCTGTTACAGTACTCGTTGATATTGCTCACCAGTCACCCTGGCAGTAGGGCTTTAAGCAGCATGGCATCCTCAACACCTGCTGTTGACAGATTATATTTCTTTTAACTCAAGCTATGACAGCCCGTTGGTGTAGACATACACTGTCAGTGCATGTCAGAGGTGTTCTCTGGACTAGTCGGTATACGCAGCAGACAACGAACAGATCGAGACAGTCAGTGTTCTGAGCTCCACCCACCCCCACCCATGTGTATCAGGTTGCTGCAGACAGTTGGGTATTCTGTCTAAGTCTAACGCTGTAGCACTCCAACAGTCTAACGCTGTAGCACTCCAATCATCCAATGCCACGGCTGGTATTTTGACCTTGTGTGACCCAATGCCTACATCTGTAGCAGTGGACGGCGACATGTTTACTGTCATTGCTGTGCTGTCAGTATCTTTTAGACCCCAGCAGTCTTACATAGACTCTAACCTTCATATTATGCATGGTTTATAAGGTCACAGATGGAGTTTGCAAATCAGTAAACTATTATTTAATATAATTTGAAGAATCTAAATGATTTCAACCGACAGTCATGAACCGAATTGCAAATCGGCATGAGGGCACTATATAATAGGCATAGGGGAATAGAAGCTGTTGCTCTGCTCAAGGTTTGATTTGTTTTCTATCTAATCTTGAATCATGTAGGTCTATAGTGAAATATTAGTGATGGAGAACTTTTCAACTTTGCAAAAAAAGCTTGTAGTAGTTGTGGTGACGACCTCGATGAAAGCCTTGGCAACGAGCAACAAGCAGTTCTCTTATCTTGTAAAAATGCTTAAAGATGAAATTGGAAGAACAGTCCTTGGCATAAGTTAGTAGCAGTTCATGTACCAAGTAGGCTACTCGACAAAGATGTTAATTGAAAATTCATTTTCAAATGTGCAAATTATGCTATAAATGTACTTGGTGCTCATGGTCATAAACTGTAGTGTTGAATGCTCGTTTTCCAAGATGAAGATTATTGAGACACATGTGAGACGTATAACCATGGGTGGAGTTTATCAGGGGCTAGGGGGGGCTAAGCCCCCCAAGAAGACCCATGTTATTTTTTTACCGTGTAAATGGTATCTTTTCCCGGGCTTAGGCCCCCCAAGAAGGCTTTAGCCCCTCCAAGAACGGAAACCAAACTCCGCCCATGCATATACCTTGCAGTGTTGAGTATAGAGTCATATTCTGTGTCAACTTTATTTTAATCAGCTAATTGATGACTTTGCAAATAGAAAAGGGTGCAAGTTCCCTAATGACCCTACTCAAATTTAGACTCAACTGTAGACCTAACCGAGCTATTTAACTGCATGTATATAGTCAGGCTGTCTGCTTTATTTTGGAGGTCTCACATGTCACTCTTTTACTTTCTTTCTTTGTCTCATTGCCTTTTTAAAAACTGGACAAGCTGCCTAACTTTTATCCTTTAACTTTGCATTTGAGAAATGATTTAGACACTTTATCTAGCAGCAAATGATTTTTCAATTTGTCTTCATTTATGTATTTAAAAATTATTGACCATAAGTCAACAATTTAAACATTGCTTTTAGCATTGTTTGTCTGTAACATGTTATGGTCGTATATGTGTGGGTTTGTTCCTGTCCGATACTGTGCATCAAAAGCAGAAAAGGGCCCACCATAACGGGCGCCCATGGGCCCCCACCACCCTAAATCCGGCCCTGCATACCTATGCAATATGTGTCCTAAGGTATTTGCACGGAAGAGTGACCATAATGTCCATCAAAAATCTCACTGTTCAGTAAAAATCTTTTGTAATTTTTTGCAAAATCAATTGCAGACAAATCCTCTTTTGAAAGACACATCGGAACACAGACTGAAGAAGGACCATACACGTGTCAATTGTGTACCATATCATTTTCTTTAATATGCTTGAGAGAACCCAGGATGGATATCAGTCATTCCATAACAAAAATTTTGACAAAATGTTTGCAGTCAACAGTATTAAAAGAAGAATGACATCATTATAAGATCAAATCGTGGAAAAGCACTCTGCCATTCCGATTCATATAGCAAAAATTCCGCAGAACAAGTAGCCTAATCCAGCAGAACCAATAAAAATTAAATAAAAATTTTATTTGGCGTAGGCCTACATTCTGCCGAGAAAATCGTTAAATCCCGTGACCTCTTCCCCTCCGTGCGTACGTACAGTAACGTGATAGATGAACAGATTCTCATAAAATTGTTTAAGTCGGCGAAAATAAGGGGGTTTGTTCTCCCAGGTTACACGACATCATGTAGCTCAGAGTTTTTGCAGAACCAGTGGTCAAAATTTCCTGTTTGAGTGAATTCTGTACATAAATAGTCCCACTTTCAGCTTGTTAATACACTCAAAAGGTCAAAATTTTCAATTTTATGAAGAGAAGATGAGTGTTGGTTCTATAGGATACATTACAGATGATTCGCAAAACTCGTTTCTGTAATGTTATCAGAGAGTTCAAGCGAGTACGGTACCGGTATGTAGAAGCCCAAATGAGATTACAATAGGACATGTAAGGATATATTAGAGAGTAATATAGGTTTACAAGTATATATTGTGACTTGTGGCATTAGATATCATCATCATAATGAAGCATGCCCTCCTGGGGCGTTGCATGATGCGGCAACAAACTCTGAATATTGTTGCTACATCATTTTCGTAGGCTGAGAAGATATCGAATGCGTGAAATTATGCCTATGTTTTTTATATCTTTTTGGTAATATCAGTTATATGTTGTTTCCAAGTTAATTGCTCATCTATGTGTATACCCAGAAATTTAGCCTAGTTGATGACACTCTGGCTATACTTTGGTTAGCTATATTAACAGTTAAATTATAATCTAAGTTAAGTTAAATTTTCCTTTTGGAACAAAACATGATATAATTCGTGTTTGAAAGATTGAGAGATAATTTGTTGGCTTTTAACCATTTAAACCATTCATCAACAAGTTTTAATTCATCATTCGATCATCTTGTGAACTAGTATATAATGTCACTTGCCCAAATCCCAATACGTATAGCATCGGAAAATTGTTTAAAACATTGTCTTAGCCATATTTTCATCGCTCATCCAACGTCTAGTTTTTTTGACCGTTCATACAGTCTCTAGTTCTACGGCAATAATTTAACATAAAACCATGATTTTATCGTTCATCCAACTTCTATTCTGCTAGTTAATATGTTAATCCAACTTCTAGTGATAGGCCTACTAGCCTGAAATACGTCAGCAGTAACATCATGTTTTCATCCATCATACAACTTCCAGTTTGCGAAAACAAAATTTCTATGAAGTGATGTACGTATTGGGAGTTGGGTAAATACGGGGAACGGACATTTCCCCCCTGGACATTTCCCCCCCCTCGGACATTTCCCCCCCCCGGACATTTCCCCCCCCCGGACGTTTCCCCCCCTACCCTAGGACATTTCCCCCCCCTACCCTAGGACATTTCCCCCCCCGTATGCGGAAACCAATGTTTTTATGGTCTTCAACATATGAAAAAGCGCTTGAGAAATGGAAGCTGGATGAAGACTTTTTACAGGTGAAATAGAAGGTGGATTGATGAAAAAATGCAAGTGAAATATAAGCTGGATGAAGGTATTTTATATATGAAATAGAAACTGGATTGATGAAAAACGCTAAAGAAATGGATGCTGGGTGAGAAAAAACCGCACTTTTTGCCATCCAATACCCGCACATTTCACTTGCGTTCTTTCATGAATCCAGCTTCTATTTCAGATCTAAAAATACCTTCATCCAGCTTCTATTTAATTTGCATTTTTTCATCAATCCAGCTTCTATTTCTGATGTAAAAATACCTTCATCCAGCTTCTATTTTACTGGCATTTTTTCATCAATCCAGCTTCTATTTCTGATCTAAAAATACCTTCATCCAGCTTATATTTTACTGGCATTTTTTCATCAATCCAGCTTCCATTTCTGATCTAAAAATACCTTCATCCAGCTTCTATTTAACTTGCATTTTTTCATCAATCCAGCTTCTATTTCTGATCTAAAAATACCTTCATCCAGCTTCTATTTTACTGGCATTTTTTCATCACTCCAGCTTCTATTTCTGATCTAAAAATACCTTCATCCAGCTTCTATTTAACTTGCATTTTTTCATCAATCCAGTTTCTATTTCTGATCTAAAAATACCTTCATCCAGCTTATATTTCATTTGCATTTTTTCATCAATCCAGCTTCTATTTCCGATCTAAAAATTACCTTCATCCAGCTTCTATTTCACTGGCATTTTTTCATCAATCCAGCTTCTATTTCTGATCTAAAAATACCTTCATCCAGCTTCTATTTTACTGGCATTTTTTCATCAATCCAGCTTCTATTTCTGATCTAAAAATACCTTCATCCAGCTTCTATTTAACTTGCATTTTTTCATCAATCCAGCTTCTATTTCTGATCTAAAAATACCTTCATCCAGCTTCTATTTTACTGGCATTTTTTCATCAATCCAGCTTCTATTTCTGATCTAAAAATACCTTCATCCAGCTTCTATTTAACTTGCATTTTTTCATCAATCCAGTTTCTATTTCTGATCTAAAAATACCTTCATCCAGCTTATATTTCATTTGCATTTTTTCATCAATCCAGCTTCTATTTCCGATCTAAAAATACCTTCATCCAGCTTCTATTTCACTGGCATTTTTTCATCAATCCAGCTTCTATTTCTGATCTAAAAATACCTTCATCCAGCTTCTATTTAACTTGCATTTTTTCATCAATCCAGCTTCTATTTCTGATCTAAAAATACCTTCATCCAGCTTCTATTTATACAAGCCTAGGCGTAGGTCTAGAATTCAGGGTAGGACTTGTATGGTCATTTGAGGTTGTATGCACAGAAGGGGGGGGAAATGTCCGGGGGGGAAATGTCCTAGTCGAAATCGGGGGGGGAAACGTCCAGGGGGGGAAATGTCCGGGGGGGGAAATGTCCTACACCCGGGTAAATACGATATGGACCTCCTTATATCTAATCTTATAAACAAGCTCTTTGACTCAACGCAGCGCCCGTAAATAAGATGGTGCCTCGCGCTTGACTTCAGAGTGGCGGTTTATTAGCCTGGAGAATACTATTACGATTTAGGCCTACCGGAAGTGTGGTAATCATAATTATTACTAATTATTTTTAATGCATCTGCCACACATACGACATTTTTGCAGTAATTTCTGATAATTATTCCATTGGCATTTTTCTCGACTTAGCTAAAGCTTTCGATACCGTCAACCATAATATCCTGTTAAATAAACTTGAGAATTATGGGATCAGAGGTATCGCACTTACTTGGTTTACAAATTACTTAAACAACCGCCACCAACAGGTCTAATGCAATGGGAAATTATTCAGCTTCCAAAAAATTGTTTTTGGGGTCCCTCAAGGCTCAATCCTGGGGCCTCTTCTATTTCTAATATACATTAATGACCTCCCTAGCTCTGCAACTTTTTTACATTACATCCTATTTGCTGACGATTCGAACGCGTTTTACTCTCACCCCTCTTATGAGCAGCTAATTAAAATAGCAAATAACGACCTAGAAATGGCCAGTGAATGGTTCAGAGCCAATAAGCTTTCACTGAATATTGCAAAAACCAGTTATATAATTTTTAGATCTAGTAAAAAAAAAACTTCCTCTACCTCCTGGTAGTAACCTGCTAATTGAAAATATATCAATACCGCAAGTATATACTCATCTAAATTCCTGGGTGTACATATTGACCAGCATTTAAAATGGAATATACACACAGCTGAGATTTCAAAAAAATTCTAAAAATATAGGCATAATTCACAGAATAGCCTATCTCCTTCTACCTCATGTACTAAAACATTATATTTTACACTTATACACCCATACCCGTCAACTGGGGTAACTTTGATAGTGGAGGTAACTTTGATACCCCCGGGGTAACTTTGATAACTGTTATGTAAACGTTGGAAACGGATCCAGAACAGCTCCGCAGTAACTGTTTCAGAATACGTGTTTGATTGAAAATGTTTACAGCGGACATACATATATATATATATATATATATATATATATATATATATATATATACATACATATACATACATTTTATATACGTACATACATACATACGTGCATACTTACATATGCACATACATGCAAACATACATACACACACATACATGTACATACATAATACATGCATGTACATACATACATACATACATACATACATACATACATACATACATACATACATACATACATACATACAAAAATATATACATACATACATACATACATACATACATACATACATACATACAATACATACATACATACAAAAATATATACATACATACATACATACATACATACATACATACATACATACATACATACATACATACATACATACATACATACATACATACATACATACATGTATACTGATCTCAGTAACAGTGATGAAACTTTACCTTGAACAAGCAAGGTACTGCCGGTACCGGTGCTGGTACCAGTACCAGCAAAATGATGTAAAGTTCAAGAGGTAGAACCATCCTCTGATTCTGAAAGTGGTGAATCAGTGTCATACTTGTCAGACTTGACTACTGCTGCTCTCTCTCTATACTGGCCTACCAATTTCCCGTCTGAGATGCCTTGATCGCGTCCTGCGCTCTGCAGCCCGCCTTTTTGGCCGCATACCGGTACCTAAATTCAGCCACATCTCCAGCTATATGCGTGACGTTCTCCACTGGCTTCCACTCAAGCAGCGAATTGAGTACAGGATCTCTACTCTAGTCTGGTGCTGCATGCTAGGCCTTGCTCCTGCCTACCTTCGTGAGCTCTTTAGCCCTACTCTCAGTTCTCACCATTTCCGCTCCCTTCGTTCGACTGAACACAAAGTCTGCTCTCAGTTCCTTTTGCTCGAACTTCCACTATGCAGAACCGTGCTTTCTCTGTGGTGGGACCCTCAGCCTGGAATGGTCTTCCTCTGACCCTCCGCTCTCTTTGTAAAAATCCTTCTCAGGCTTTGCTCTCTCATCTTAAGACAGTTTTATTTGGCCACGCTAAGTTGGGAGCGCCCCTGAGTAGCCCCCTTGAAGAGGCGCTATATGAATGCATCTAATGAATCTAATGAATCTAATACCAAGATACCGGTACTAGTGCAGGTTCCACCCGTACTTCGTATGAATCGGCATGGGCTGAAAGTGAATCACCAGTGACCTCCACAAAGTTCCAGTTTGGACCTGACCAATGGATTGTTGTAAAATATGAAGGAAAGAAAGGTTATCTCAACTACATTGGCAAAATTCTTGATATAAAACCAAGAAAAAAACTTCTGAAAGTGCAATTTGTCAAGAAACAACCAGGAAGCAATTACTTCAAATTTACTGACAAAGAAGCTGATAGTGACCATGCAGTTCCTTATAATGCAGTTGTTGAAGAACTACAGAAGCCTACAGAAAACAACAGACAGCAATTCCAGTTCAAAAATGTCACCAATAAAGTTATGAATTAAAAGAAGCTGATAGAAACTTTTGAAATACGTTGTCCCTTTGACAATAGAAAATAAACTTTTTGGATATCGTCTCAATGGTCAGTTATCCAGTAATGGACTTTTTTGGATCCCCAGATGGTTGGGGATACGTGTTTCCTTTTTAAAACTGAAGAAAATTATCAAAGTAACCCCTATTAGGTCCTTATTTGATAGCACATTTTAAAATAAAAAAGTATCAAAGTAACCCCACCCCCTGGGGTTACAATGATAACTCTTTGGGCTTTTAAAAAATATACCAGGTATACTTAAAAAAAATTAAATTGAGTTTCATTGTAATCACAAGACATCATTTGGCACAATAAAGCAAAAAAAAACAGAAAAATATTTTTTACAAGTTTCATTTATGGAACCAAATATGCAAAAAACTATCAAAGTTACCCCAGTTGACGGTACTTAAGCTATTGCAATCTCATCTGGACGTCTACATATGACACACACCTTACAAAACTAAACGTGCTGCAGAAAAAAGCCATAAGAATTATTACCAAATCTCCCCTTAATGCTCACACTAGCCCCCTATACCGTCAGTTGAACCTCCAAAAAATATCCCAAATTAAATTCATCCAAACTGCTACATTTATGTAGGCTACAAATACGATAACAGCCTTCTTCCACTTGCATTCTCGTCCTATTTTAGACCGAACTTGAATACTAAAGGGATCAGAAATAATAGAGCCTACATAAGTATCTTGCAAAAACGAACACTAGAAAGTATTCTATAAAGTATCAGGGTCCTCTTTTATGGAATATCATACCGGAAAGTATTCGTGCATCCAGGAGTCTCGCTAACTTTAAAATTCAAATCCGTGCATACACATTAAAAAATGTAAAATGAACTGCTTTATTTAACCTATGATCATGTTTATCTATTATTATGTTTTTGACATATGTTTTGAGGCAAAGTATCCCGTTGCTACTGTTCACTTGATTTCAAAATCACCGCCATTAATTAATATTGCATTCTGCTTTTTTATCAACTATTGTTACCACAATGAATTGTTTTGGTAAATAGGCCCCATTAGCGGGATCATTCCCTTCGGGTAGCTTATTGGTTCTGCCACACTCAGTATTGGTTGCTCACTAGTCCTTACCATCGCAACTGTTAACTCGCAATCAATCACTTTGTGTACTATCCTGAAAGCAAAATAATATTGACTGCTTGTCTTTGTGTTTTTTTGGTGGATCAATAAACCAATTGAATTGAATTGAATTACAATGAGCGACGAAGAACGTGCACTAGACTCGCCAGTTTTGATTTTCTCTTAAAATGTTATGCAAGCTTAATTTTTTTGCATTGTATTTATTCCCTAGAGGGCATGTGCATCGGCAATCCAACTTCAACGCAAATATGTAGTTTAGGTTTGTCTTGATCGCCATTTTTCTGACAAAGGAATCGATCCAATCGGTGCATTTATCATATTGCGCGAGTTTATGTTAATTGTTGTAGGCATTTTGTTGTGAAAATAGATTAGTGGGTTAATGTTAACAGTGAACGGGGTGAGAAAGCCTTATATTCTTTAAAAGGATACACATTGCCAAGGTCCAGGTTTAAGGCCTACGGTTCGCATTTACCAGAATCCCAAGCCGTATAGCATAGTAAAATTATGTAAAACATGTTTTAGTCGCTTTTTCATCGCTCATCCAACTTCTAATTCTACTATGTCACAGTTCCGTTATTCATCCAACTTCTACTTCAACTAACAATATTTTGGTTGTTCATTCAGCCTCTAGTTTTACGGTAACAATTTAGCATAAAACCATGGTTTTCTCGCCAGTCCAACTTCTACTTTGTTAATTAATATACTCATTCAGCTTCTCATGATACTGCAATACGTCAGCAGTAATGTTTTCATCGTTCATCCAACTTCCAGTTTATGGAAATAAAATACTTCTGAAGTGCTATACGGCTTGGAATTCGGGTATAAGCCTACGGTTCTGGGTTACACCGTATCTTAGGTTGTTAAAATATTTTAATTTGCTAAATAAGTTTAGGTTGCTAAATTGGGAAACACCAAAAATGAATTTTACTGGGCTACAGAAACCACTTCAGTTAACCATTCATCATTTGGACATTTATATAGCGCTCCTTCAAGAAAAAAACTACTCAGAGGCGCTCCCGACTACAGCGCGCCTAAAAAGAAAAGTTTTAAGTTTAGTAAGGAAGGATCCTGGTAGAGTCCGATGGTGTAGGCGTAGCTCAAAAGGAAGGCCATTCCAGACCACTGGGCCAACCACAGAAAAGGCTCGATTCTTCATGGTAGTAGTACAAGCAAAAGGAACTAAGAGGACTCTATTATCAGCGGAGCGTAGCTGACGACGTTCTTGGATATCCAATGTAAAGTTGCATAGCTCTCGGAGGTAAATTGGGGCGAGACCCTGACAACACCGCCATAACAATGCAGCTGACCTGAACTCAATGCGCTTTCGAATAGGGAGCCAGTGAAGTACCTCAAACATGTAGTTTGAGACAAAACCATATTTAGGGATTTTCCCAATTAGGCGCGCAGCAGAGCGCAACACCCGGTCAAGACAAGTCAATCTGCTGGATGGGAGGCCAATGTAGAGTGAAGAGCAATGTCCGACATCTGTTCCTGGAAGCTGCTGAACAATCAAGTAGAACGGGCTTGAGGTATAGAAATAGAAGCTGAATTGACGTGAAACGCTTGAGAAATTACAAGCTCGATAAAGGCATTTTTAGCTCAAATGAAGGCTGGATTGACGAAAAACGCTTGAGAAATGGAAGCTGGACAAAAGCATTTTACAGCTGAATTGGAAGCTGCATTGATAAAAAAAGCTTGAGAAATGGAACTCGATAAATGTACTTTTATAGTTGAATATAGAAGCTGGATTGGTACAAAAACATGAGAAATGGGATGTGGATAAAGGTATTTTAAGGCTGAATTAGAACTATCCATGCTGAGCGTATTAAGTTCCTAATATAAGTTTCCTATTTCCTAAACTGGCCATTAGCCTATTTTTATATAAATTTAACAACCTCGGAAACTGCTAACATAATTTAACAACCTAAACTACGGTTTAACCCAGTTCTGTAGGGTCAATTCATAACCTGAATCTGTAAACGTGTATTTTGCGTCGTAAATTTTCGCTTGTTGCAGCAATATTATTTTCAATTAATCAAACTTCAAGTTTGACAAGAATCTTTCTCATAGATCCTGCTTGTGTTTAGGCAAAAATTCGTCTAATCCATGGCTGTATTAAGGCTTCTGCCGGCCAGTGTGCTGTGATATCTTTGTGGTCCCTCTTCTGTCAGCCAAGTGTCCTCCAGGTACATAAGCTTTTCGTGTGGTGTATTTGCTTTCTAAGGAATGGCGTAAGATACTATTTGGTCTACAGTGACAGAAGGAACGAACGATTTTTTCATTTGTTTTAATATTATAGTCATTTGCCTAAATTGATTTTCTACATTGTTCTCCGTGTCCACATTTTGAAGGTCTCCAATCTTTTTATATATAGTTTTTTCTCATGGTTCATCTCTGTGATCCATAAAACACCACACTCGATCCGTATCTTTGTTTATCTTCCTTTCCTTTGGATACCTGTTAACTGTTTCCTCTCAGTTTATCGTAATTTTTATGGTTAAATGTAGAAGTCCCTCTTCCTATTTTTAGTATGACTACAATAAAACACTTGATTTCTTTCGCTGACTACAATGATGTCCTGGTAAACCGCTCTCTAAAGTGTTATGATCTTCTTGCACCAAGATCTTGTGTTTATTATTGTGATCAGGTAGTGAGACAGATGATAGAATACCTGTTTCCTAGAGCAGACAAAGAAACTCAAATCACTCATACCTCTTTATGCGTATGACTGTCTCCTCTTGTAATAATCGACTCTTTGGATGCATTGATGGTGAATAGGTGTGAGAGTGTCTCTCTTTTTCAGAGAATTTCATTGAATCTGAGAGTGACCCAGGTGCAGGGTCATTATAAATGGTCTAATAAATATTCAAACTGGCAGTGGCAGTAAATAATATCACCAGATAAATAAGCTGAAAGCCGCGCCCTGTCAAGCCTATGCATTTCTTTGGCTGTCAAGCCTATGCATTTATTTTTTTCCCTTCAAATCCGTTCTTCATTGGTTGATAATTGAAAAAGACTAACGCTATTTTAACACTGACATTTATAACTGCTGGTGGAATTTTTTGGGAGGGTGGTGGCGCATTGAGTAACACACTGGCATGGAGATCAGCAGAGCTGAGTTTGGTTCCCAAGACCTGTAGGATAGACATGCTTTGCAGACTGCCATTAGTGCCCTGTATTGCATGCTGTCTGTTCTGTTGGTAGCTAAGATTGATGTTAATTAAGATTACTTGTGATATGTTTTGATTGCATTTGAAGATTACAACAAGATTTGTAAAAGAAAGCAAAGAATAATTTCATGTCAGGGACAGACAGTGAATTAAAAATCATACAACTGAAACTTATGCAATGAAACATATCTAGAAAAAGTTGATCTGGCAGAACACAAATTCATTCACACTGGAGAAAAACCGTTCACGCGTAATTGGTGTGAAATTTTTTTTATGGCGTAACTCTTTCAGTTAGCACATCAGAATACGTATGAGAGATAAAGATTCAAGTGTGATTTATGTTAAAGAAATTCTGCCTAATATTACTTTAGTCCATCCTGGAAGAAGAACCCTTACTGGCGAAAAACTATTCAAGAGCAGTGTTTCCGAGAAAGCATAAAAGCGAGTATATACTGAATAATCATACAATGGCCCATACTGGAGAAAAACCCTACAGGACGTCAGAATACATACAGGAGAGAAATGCCAATCTTAAAAAACCCACGAGTACACCAACGAGAGAAAACCAGTACAATTGTGCAATGTGTAATACAGCATTTATAGATAAGAGATATTTGAATATGCATAAAAGACTGCACTGTAAGCAAAAACCATATAAGTGCAATTTATGCCAGTCAGCATTCATGACGCCTTATCATTTCAAAATGCCCATGACAAATCACACTGGAAAAGAACCAGAGAAGTGCATATGTTCTATATGTGACAAAGTGTGTGCAAACAAAAAGACATTAAACTGTCATGCAACAATCCACATAGAAGAAAAACTGTTAAAGTGTCATTTGTGTCAAAAAACATTTGCACACCGTGGCAGCTACAAACGGCACATCAGATCGCACATGGGAGTAAAACCATTCAAATGTGATTTATGTCCAAAATCCTTTACCGATAAAATTCACTTGGTATATCATAGGCGAACCCATACTGGCGAAAAACCATTCAAGTGCAATTTCTGTGAGAAAGTCTTTATAAGCAAAAATATGCTAAATGGTCATATAAGGACCCATACTGGAGAAAGACCCTACTTGTGTAATATTTGTGCCAAGACATTCGCAAGTAAGAGCCTCCTGAATGCCCATCAAAAAACGCACAGTGAGAAAAAACACTTTTGTAATTATTGTTGCAAGTCATTTGCAGACAAATCCTCATTTAGAGGACACTTGAAGATACAGACTGGAGAAGGTCCATACGAGTGTGATTTGTGTAACCAATCGTTCATACAACAGTGTGCGCTTAAGGATCATATGAGAACCCATGCTGGAGATCAGTCGTTCAATAAAAGTATTTGTAAGAAAACGTTTGCACTGAACAGTAAAGAAGAATGCCGTACAACAACAAACTATGGAGAAAAACAATTCATTTCATGTATCAAAACCTCTGCATCGAAAGATAATCTGGCAGAAGATAACTTGATCCACCCTGAAGTCAGACCATTCAGGTGTGATTTCTGTCAAAAAACATTTACTCGTGGTGGCATTCTCAGACAGCATGTCAAAATTCACACTGGAGAGAAATCATTCAATTGTGACTTATGTTCAAAATCTTTTCTGTATAAGATTTCTCGAGACCAACATTACAGTCGAGACCATGCTGGAGAGAAACCATTCAAGTGCTGTGTATGTGATAGAACCTTTATTACTAAATGGATACTGACAGAACATATCAGAAGCCACACTGGGGAAAAGCCATACTTATGCAATTTGTGTCCCAAGGCATTTGCACAGAAGAGTGCCTATAATTTCCATCTCAAAACCCACTACGGAGTAAAAAGACACGTTTGTAATTTATGTTGCAAATCATTTACAAGCAAATCCTCTTTTGAAAAACACACGAACACACCGACTAGGGAAGGACCATACACGTGTCAATTGTGTACGATATCACTTTCACAAAACTGTGCACTTAAAGAGCATGGGAGAACCCATGCTGGAAGTCACGGTAATCTGAAAGAATCTAAATTGATTGACACTGGAGAGAAACTATTCAGCTGCATTCTCTGTAATAAAAAATTTTTGCAGAGAGGACAACTCAGGCGGCATGTGAAAATACACACCAGAGAAAAATCATTCAAGTGCGATTTATGTTCAAAATCTTTTCTGCATAAGATTTCTCGAGACCAGCATTACAGACGAAACCATGAAGACGAGAAACCATTCAAATGCCATGTATGTGAGAAACACTTTATTACAAAATAGATCCTGACAGAACATATCAGGACCCACACTGGTGAAAAGCCATACTTATGCAATTTCTGTCCCAAGGCATTTGCACGGAAGACTGTCTATAATATGCATCTTAAAACCCACTACGGAGTAAAAAGACACGTTAGAGATCCTCGGTGGTCGAGTGGGTTGGTAGCCCGCTCGCCGTGCCGCCGGCCCGGGTTCGATTCCCGGTCGGTCAGAGATTAATTTCTCGGATCTTTACTGCGGGTGGCTCGGTCGCAATATAAACGTGGAGTAGCGGTGGTGAAGGATCTCACCCTCAGGGTCGAAGCCATAACACAGCCGCTATATAAATATGCGATTACATTTACATTTGTAATTTCTGTTGCAAATCATTTGCAAACAAATCCTCTTTTGAAAAACACTTGAACACACAGACTGGAGAAGGACCATACACGTGTCATAAGAATTCTCGAGACAAACATTACAGACGAAACCATGAAGGCGAGAAACCATTCAAATGCCATGTATGTGAGAAACACTTCGTTACAAAATGGATCCTGACAGAGCATATCAGGAGCCACACTGGTGAAAAGCCATACTTATGCAATTTCTGTCCCAAGGCATTTGCACGGAAGAGTGATTATAATGTCCATCATAAAACCCACTACGGAATAAAAGGACACGTCTGTAATTTCTGTTGCAAATCATTTGCAAGCAAATCATATTTGGAAAAACACACGAAAACACAGGGTGAAGAAGGACCATACATGTGTCAATTGTGTACCATGTCTTTTTCGCATAAATGTGCACTGAAAGAGCATGAGAAAACCCATGCTGGAGATCAGCCATTCAATATAGATGTTTGTAATAAAACATTTGCGCTGAACAGTAAAGAAGAATGCCTTACAACAATTTGTGGAGAAACTTTCAATTCATGTGGCAAAACCTCTGCAACAAGGGACGATCTGAAAGAACCTATATTCACTGACACTGGAGAGAAACCATTCAGGTGCATTTTCTGTCATAAAAAATTTGCACGGAGTGACAATCTCAGGCGACATGTCAAAACTCATACCAGAGAGAAATCATTCAAGTGCGATTTATGTTCAAAATCTTTTCTGCATAAGATTACTCTTGACCGACATTACAGACAAGACCATCCTGGCGAGAACCCATTCAAGTGCAGTTTTGTGAGAAATCATAAAAAATCATTCAAGTGTGATTTATGTTCAAAATCTTTTATGCGGAGAAGTATTCTAATTTTACATATACGAACCCATACTGGCGAAAAACCATTCAAGTGCAATTTCTGTGAGATAGCCTTTATAAGCAAAACTACACTGAATGGCCATATAAGAACCCATACTGGAGAAAAACCCTACTTGTGTAATATTTGTGCCAAGACATTTCGAATGAAGAGCCACCTGTACGCCCATCAGAAAACGCACATTGAGAAAAGACACTTTTGTAATTATTGTTGCAAGTCATTTGCAGACAAATCCTCCTTTGAAAGACACATGAAGATACAGACTGGAGAAGGACCATACGAGTGTGATTTGTGTAACCAATCGTTCATACAACAGTGTGCGCTTAGTGTGCATAAGAGAACTCATGCTGGAGATCAGTCATTCAATAAAAGTACTTCTAACAAAATATCTGCGCTGAACAGTAAAGAAGAATGCCGTACAACACCAACCTATGGAGAAACACAATTCAATTCATCTATCAAAACCTCTGCTTCGAAAGATAATCTGGCAGAACCTAACTTGATCCACCCTGAAGTCAGACCATTCAGGTGTGATTTCTGTCAAAAAACATATGCTTCTCGTAACTCTCTCAGACAGCATGTTAAAATACACACTGGAGAGAAACGATTCAGCTGTGACTTATGTTCAAAATCTTTTCTGCGTAAGATTTCTCGAGACCAGCATTACAATCTGCACCATACTGGCGATAAACCATTCAAGTGCTCTGCCTGTGAGAAAGCGTTTATTACCAAATGGATACTGACAGAACATACGAGGACCCACACTGGGGAAAAGCCATACGTATGCAATTTGTGTCCCAAGGCATTTGCACGTAAAAGTGACTATAATGTCCATCTTAAAGCCCACTACACAGTAAAAACACACGGAGAAAAATCATTCAAGTGCGATTTATGTTCAAAATCTTTTCTGCATAAGATTACTCTTGACCGACATTACGGACATGTCCATACTGGCGAGAAACCATTCAATTGCGATCTATGTCCTAAATCTTTTATGCGGAGGAGTGGTCTAATTCTACATAGACGAAACCATACTGGCGAAAAACCATTCAAGTGCAATTTCTGTGAGAAAGCCTTTATATCAAAAGCTACACTGAATGGCCATATAGTAACCCATACTGGAGAAAAACCCTACTTGTGTTATATTTGTGCTAAGACATTTCGAACAAAGAGCCTCCTGAATGCCCATCAAAAAACGCACAGTGAGAAAAAACACTTTTGTATTTATTGTTGCAAGTCATTTGCAGACAAATCCTCCTTTGAAGGACACATGAAGATACAGACTGGAGAAGGACCATACGAGTGTGATTTGTGTAGCCAATCGTTCATACAACAGTGTGCACTTAAGGAGCATATGAGAACCCATGATGGAGATCAGTCATTCAATAAAAGTATTTGTAACAAAACATCTGCTCTGAACAGTAAAGAAAAATGCCGTTCAAGAACAAGCTGCGGAGAAACACAATTCAATTCACCTGTCAAAACCTCTGCTTCGAAAGATAATCTGGCAGAAGATAACTTGATCAACCCTGAAGTCAGACCATTCAGGTGTGATTTCTGTCAAAAAACATTTACTCATGGTGGCAATCTCAGACAACATGTCAAAATACACACTGGAGAGAAACGATTCAACTGTGACTTATGTTCAAAATCTTTTCTGCGTAAGATTTCTCGAGACCAGCATTACAATCTGCACCATACTGGCGATAAACCATTCAAGTGCTCTGTCTGTGAGAAAGCGTTTATTACAAAATGGATACTGACAGAACATATCAGGACCCACACTGGGGAAAAACCGTACTTATGCAATTTGTGTCCCAAAGCATTTGCACGTAACAGTGACTATAATGCCCATCTTAAAACCCACTCCGAAGTAAATAGACTTGTTTGTAATTTCTGTTGCAAAATATTTGCAAAGAAATTCAATTTCGAAAAACACACGAAAACACAGACTGAAAAAGGACCACACACGTGTCAATTATGTACCAAGTCGTTTTCACATAGATGTGCACTGAAAGAGCATGAGAAAACCCATGCTGGAGATCAGCCATTCAATATATATGATTGTAATAAAACGTTTGCGCTGAACAGTAAAGAAGAATGCCATGCAAGAACAAACTGTGGAGAAACACTCTGTTCTTGATATTCATGTAGCAAAATTTCTGCAACGAAAGGTGATGTGACAGAACCTAGATTGATCCACCTTGAAGAGAAACCGTTCATTTGCATTTCCTGACATAAAAAGTTTGCGCGGAGTGACCACCTCAGGGAGCATGTCAAAATAAACACCGGAGAAAAATCATTCAAGTGCGATATATGTTCAAAATCTTTTCTGGCTAAGACTTTTATTGACCGACATTATGGACAAGTCCATACTGGCGAGAAACCATTGAAGTGCAGCTTTTGTGAGAAAGCGTTTATTACTAAATGGATAATAGCAGAACATATCAGGATCCATACTGGAGAAAAGCCATACCTATGCAATATGTTCCATAATGCATTTGCACGGAAGAGTGACTATAATGTCCATCAAAAATCTCACTGTGCAGTAAAAAATCTTTTGTAATTTTTGTCGAAATCATTTGCAGACAAATTCTCTTTTGAAAGACACATCAGAACACAGACTGAAGAAGGACCATACACGTGTCAATTGTGTACCATATCACTTTCTTTAATATGCGCTTATAGAGCATGAGAGAGCCCAAGATGGATATCCTGCAGTCATTCAATAAAAAAATTGTGACAAAAGGTTTGCATTGAACAGTATTAAAAGAAGAATGACATTTAAAAGAGCAAACTGTGGAGAAGCACTCTGCCATTCCGATTCATATAGCAAAATTTCTGCAGAACAAGTAATCTAGCATAACCTAACTTGATCCACCCTGAAGACAAAGCATTGAAGACAAAGCATTAAGGTGTGCTTTCTGTCAAAAAACATCTGCTTGTGGACTGCTATTCTCTGCCGCTGGTCCTACAAACTGGATTGGCCTCCCTGATACACTGTGCTTATTACGCAGAGGTCAATCCACTCTGTTCCTTAAGAACCTCAAAACTCTTATTTAGCTGTAATTTGACTGGGAGCGGTTCTGAGTAGCCTACCTTGAAGAGGCGCTATATAAAATTTCCGAAATAAATAAATAATAATTTAGTCTTTGTGTGCGTTACCGAGTTATTCATGTAGGTCTGTAGGAGTGTGATGTTTTTCTCTGCTTGATGTTTACGCCATGGCTGCGCAAGCTACAGTTTTGCACAGTATGCAGATTGTAGATACTAGGCTAATTGATGGGTCGGGTCAGCCTATTATGATCAACGTGGAACTGCGGATTGAAAAGAATCATTTACTATGGAACCCTAATAAAGGTTAGTGGTTGGACCCTCAACCCTCCCAGCAATTCTCACTCAGGTTTTGCATTGACTTCACAAGTAATGAACGAGACACTGACAGCATTGAGCAAGAGTAGAGTTGAAATGTTAATAATTATCAGTGTGTATGTAGGCCTATGTATGCTTGTAGGCCTATACACGTACACGTATTTTTAGCCCTAAGTATATAATTAAGCTAAGGCCCACGTATGCTTGTGTTTCTGTGTGTATATTATGGGTGCATGGGTCAATGTTGTGCTATAGGCGTTCGCTTGTGGTTGAGGTGTGATCTGTTTCCGTGAACACGAATTTGCACTTCGACACCCGCCACATAGGCCTATTGAGTTGATGCATGTTGTAAACAGGGTCCATGGAAAGAAATGCCAATACAAAATAATTATCACAGTATTATGAGGTTTAGGCTACTATAAATTTCGTAATGTTTATCCTGATGAGTAATTGAGTAGGGCCTACCTGACTTTGAAAGTGCCACTCAACATGCTAATTAACCTTTATTACTGTTATTAACCCACATATTTTGCATGCTGTGTCATTGGCTGGGCGTCAACTTATTACTTCCGGTGTCAAGAAACAGATTATCCCCCCTGAAAGCTATCCGGGAGGATGAAATTTAATCTATCCCTCCGGATGGAATTAACCGGTCTAGACAATCCGGGGGGCATTTAATGAATGTACACATGGAAATTGAACCAAGGGAGTCCCGCAACCAATCAGGCAATGAACTTGAATTAGCCTAATGAATAGTCGTGTTAGGCCTCTAGCCATAAGTAAGAAATACGAATGAGCTTCGGAACTTCATATTTTTCAGGAATAATTCGCTTCAAGAAGCATATAACTCGGTATGCAAAGAGTTATCGTAATACATGCATGTAAGTGATAGTGTGATCTAGTGACATTGCGCGTGTGCAAGTAAATTTGGAACAAAACGTGATTCTTATGAACGAAGCGCTGTTAAGTCAGTAGGAACTTGATTTCTATTTTTAGAACGGAAAATCGGCGTTGGAAATTGGATCGTTTATTAAGAAACTTTATACAAGAAAAAAGGGTGTCTAGCGACAAAATTTTTTAATGCTTTTCAAATACATCTAACTCCGTCACTGGTTGCACTCTGCAAATACCAGTCCTATGCCTGAATAAAGGAGGGCGTCGCTAGTGAGCTTCGTTATCACACAGTGACGCTAAACTGCAAAATATGTACACTTAATATTATATTATATGATAATATCTGCAGATTCTGTGAATAGAAACAGCTGCAACTAGGCCCTTGATCATCCATCCTCAAAACAAAACTACTCGATCTGAAACGGAAGCTGGATTAAGGTATTTATATATCTTAAATGGAAGCTGGGTTAAGGTACTTTTATATGTGAAGTGGAAGCTGGGCTAATGAAAAACGACAGAGAAATGGAAGCTGGATGAAGGTTCCTTATAGCTGGATTGACGAAAATAACGCTTGAGAAATGAAAGCCAGGTTAAGATATGTTTATATATCTTCAATTGAAGCTGGATGAATGTATATTTATATCTGAAATAGAATATGGATCGACTTTCCCGCTGAAATGGAAGCGGATGCATGTTGAAATACATGAATGAAAATCAACAAGCCAGTTTCCATTTCTTAAGCTTTTTATCATTCATCCAGCTTCAATTTCAGATATATAAAATCCTTCATCCAGCTTCTAATTAAGATATAAAATGCCTTGATCCCTCTTCCATTTCTTAAGCTTTTTATCTTCCATCCAGCTACAACTTAGCCAAGAACATTTTCATCCACCCAGCTCCCAGTTAAGTAAGAACATTCTCATCCATCCACCTCCAATTTAATCAAAAAGATTTTCATGAATCCAGCTTCAATTTAAGGCAAGACATTTTAATCAATCCAGCTCCTATTTAAGGCATGACACTTTCATATATCCAGCTCCAATTTAGGGCAGGACATTTTCATCAATCCAGCTTCTACTTCAGGTATGAAAATACTTATTCCGGTTTCCTTTACTCCAACCGCTAAAATTTTAACAAGACGATTTTAGTCAATCCAAATTCGACTTCTATCTAAAATTGAAGCATTTTCATGAATCCAACTTCTATATATATATATATAGTTAGCAACGCGATTATTTCGTGTAACCATCTTCAATTTTTACTAGCATTATTTTCATTAATGCAACTTCATTCAGGAAACGTTCTTCGGGGTAAGAGTATCTAAAGAAAGATAGATTGGGTATGACGGCATTTCTGCACAGAATTGTCATTTCGCAGATTCGGCGAGTTTAACAAAAATCACTGTTTATAACAGATTCCTGCATTTTACCGAACTAACGCAACCCAATTGACTTAATGAATATTCAATACGCAGTAAATGTTGAATATTCATAACGCAGTAAATGTCATTATTGATATGGCGACAGCTGATTTGTTGCGTGTGTCTCTTGTATCAATTTCCATGTGTACTTTCATTAAATGCATCCGGGGGATGAACCAGAAAAATGTGTATAACTGAATTTTTTGGCTCTAATCAAAATTTGAAGTGACTCTAATCGTTTTAAGTGTCCTAAGCAATGTTCAGAGAAAGGCAACTTGAATTTGTTTAGTGGCTCTTGAGTGTTTTTAAGTGTTTTAAAAGTTTTAAGTGCTCTAAAACCAAAGCAAAAAATTATCTAGTAGGAATAAACATACCTGTTAGTGTCATATATTATTGTTCAAAAAAAGCAGATGAAAATGAATTTGCAAAAAAATACATGCGGAAGTTACTTTTTTCGACTTTTCTTTATTTGGGGGAATACGATTAATACGGGTGAAACTCTATTTCGTGACATCGGCTAAAGAGAGTGATTGTAGGCTACTTCAGAAACGAGCTGTGCGTATCATCGCGGGTGGCTCTTTGAATTCTTAAACTAACAATGAATATTGTTTCATGAGTTTTTGTCTTGCACATTGAGCACATATTTTGTCCACCCCTCCCCATACATTGGCTCTAGTAGTCTATTACTCTAGTACTAATAATATTGTGTCGGTGTATATGCTACGTTCTCATAGGCCTACGCGGCTACGCCTGTAAGTTACTTAGGCTTAAATGATTCCACTTTTGTGCGTCACTGAACGTGTGTCATTTGCTTACTAAACGTCTGCATTGATAAGTTTGTTTATCTGTGGATATTAGTGGCTTTACTGCTTTATTTTCTCTGCATGTTTGTGTCTGAGCTCGCTTCTCGTTGAATGGATGTTCGTATGCACATTGTTAAACTGTTTGGATGCCTTTGGTTGCTTTTACATGTAGGCCTAGGCTACAGTGGCGTAGGCAAGGGAGGTTTCGGGGGTTAAACCCCCCCATTGGCTCCGGAAAAAGGTTTCTTTAAGGTTATTTTTCCATTTAAGTCAGAAAAATAGCAAAAAACAGGGTTTCCGGCCATTAAACCCCCCCCATCAAAAATTTCTGGCTACGCCACTGCTAGGCTACGTTGACCTTTGTGGGTTCAACTGTTCATGACAGTATGAGAACTGTAGAAAACTAACTGGATAGGGTATAGGTCAGACTAATCCACGTGGAGCTGGAGTGTGAAAAGATGTTACTATTGGACATAAGAAACACTATAGGGAGCTTGAGCCCCCTCAACCCGCACGGCAATTCTCACCCAGGTTCATGTGTGTGAAGGCTATTTCGTGTATCTAACGCGTAAGACTCCGTGATCCCTGAAAGGATTCCTCTGTCGACGGCGGCTCTCTAGTGTCTACCTGCACATTAGTGTTGTTGCTTACCCGTGTGCATACCTCTGCCTGAGTGTTCGTTCGTCTGCTAGGGTTTCTCCCGTCTACTCCTGTTTACCCGTGCCGCCTGCAGTTCCTCGTCTGACAGTCCTATGCACTTAACAATCCTTTAGAGTTTTAATGGACGATAGGCGCCAGGCAGTCTGCCGGAAGGAAGACATTTTCCTTTCCGTGCTCCCTTTAAAATAATCTCCCTCCGCCCAGCAGCTATGTTACATAACACCCTCCCCGCGCCGATGCTCCCCTCGCGGTTGGTCTGGCAACCGGTTGGGTCTGTGCGTCTGTTGATCGTGCGACTAATAAGCTTCGTTTAATGTTGAATTGTTTGTGTAAATCATTTCGGCCACGGCCAATGTCAGCCATTTTCTAATCATGCGCAGGCTGGTCGCCTAGTTTCGCATCTGAAGTCCTTCTGTTCGCCGATCGGATTTCTTGTGCAGCAGGGAACCACGCAGTTAATAGAAAACACTTTGACGCGGACGTCGGAACGGAATATTATGACTGTAATGATCAGATGTTTATCGCATTAAATGCTGCGATAATTTGGAGCAAGTGACGACTTAAGTGACTTAATCACACGAACCATTCTGCAAGACTATGTAGACGATATAAAAATTTTAAGACTTCGATGAGTCGTAAGAGAGAATGATTTGGTGGAAGAGGAGCAGGAAGAAGAAGAGGGAAAGAAGTAAAGGAAATGGCGTATGATGAGAAGAAGGTGATGACGATTAAGTGGAGGGGAAGACAGAACAGGAGGAACAATTGCAAGATTGGAGAATCAGAAGAAGAATAAACATAGGAGAAGAGGAAGAAATGAGAAAGAATAGGGTAAGGCTGTTACAGTAGCGGTGGTGGTGGTGGTGGTGGTGGTGGTGGTGGTGGTGGTGGTGGTGGTGGTGGTGGTGGTGGTGGTGGTGGTGGTGGTGGTGGTGGTGGTGGTGGTGGTGGTGGTGGTGGTGGTGGTGGTGGAGTGGCGGTGGTGGCGGCGGTGGTGGTGGCGGCGGTGGTGGTTGCCAGTGGCGGCGCCAGGATTTCAGTTTCGGGGGGGGCTGAAGCCTCGGCCGAAATCTCATGAAAATTTTCCATATTCGCAGCCAAAATTTCTGACGACCTTTTTTTTAGTCATCGGCTTAAAATTGTAAAATCGTGGATATTTCACTGTAAAAATTTTTGTGGTGGTGGTGGTGGTGGTGGT